>CM049313.1:54728158-55940658 GCA_026874595.1 Sipunculus nudus | reverse complement strand
CGTTTGTGTAATCTGTTTTACCATCTGTTTCGTAGGGTCTTTAAGGCACGGCGGTCAGATACTGACCCCAAGAATAATACAACAACAGCTGTGTATTGAATATTCAGATTTCGTCGACAGACTGTCCTCCATTACGGTATACGTGGTGTCAATCAAAGTCAATAATTTGTTTAAGAAAATCTGTTGATAAGGAGCCAATCCCGGAGCTCTGAAAAAGAATAGGTTTACCCAGCATCCTGTGTTGGGAGAAGGGGGGGGGGGGTGATCTGGGGGAGGTGGTAATGTCGATCACAGTGTCGATGCCTGGAATCGATTTCAAATTTCAAGGTTTCCCTCGCATTGTTCAAATGTTCTAAGTCGCATTTTGACATGACATAATACATATTTGGTATTTGGCACCGCCAACACCGGACAACTTGTAAATTCAGCCAGAATAAACGCTGGGGATAAAAGAATTGTAATTGCCAATGTTTATGTAATTTTAAAACCACCAGGAACATTATCCGCGGATAGACAAAGCAAAATATTTTATATCTTTCCGCGGATTGTGGGGGCGTGTCTGTCCTTGCACTGATATTATAATATCCGGAAAACAAAATGATGAAATGTCATTATGAAAATAACTTGTCACAGTAAGCAGTTGTGACTACATGGGCTGTCACTATTTATTTAGGTGAATTGCTTTTTGAAACATTTGAGAGTATTTTCTGGTCGTAAGACACTAAACATTTAAACCGTTATACACACGAGAGCAACGCAATCTATAAATCAGACGGAATCCTGGGGCACACAGTACAATAATACCTAACATATGTAACGGTGAACATGAAACTAAAGTATAGAGAGGGTATGCAGAAAATGAAAGTATTGTTTATATACAGAACTATTATAAACATATTTATTTACATGGATTATACAAATAGTTATCATAACTAATCGAGGCACCCTCCATGGTTCAGGTGGTGGCGTTCGGTAGTGCCTGGTGATGGAGGAAATCGGACAACCTCAGAAGCGGATCCGGGGGGGGGGGGGGGGTCTGGACCCCGCCCCCCCCCCTCCTTTTTTTTCACCCGAAGCAACCTTTTTTAAAGGATTATAGACGAAATTTTGCGGCCTGGACCCCCCTTTTCCGGACCTGATGATCTTTTTTTTTAGGTTTTTAATTAGTCCTCCTATAGGTTGGAGCCCCCCCCCCCTTTTTTTTTTCCTAAATCCTGGATCAGCCCCTGGACCTGGAGAAAACCATCGGCTTTGAACGGACCACTACAAACCACTTTCAAAGTCACGCCGGGGATCGAACCCGGGTTGCCAACGGAGAGGGCCGAGCGTTTTACTGTTCGACTGCCCAGGCCCCTAATGGCATCGGTCTGTCACAGCTAAATATATATATCAGGGATATTTTCATCCCACCAACGGAAAGTCATTTATACAGGTTTACCTTTCCGCAGAAAAATAAGCCTTTCCGCTAAAGTTGCATCTTACAATGATTTCAAACTTTCAGTCACTCTTCGCTCGGTCTACACCTGATTCTGTCATATTGCATGCCATCCTGCATGCAAGCACACGTACATGCAATAAGAACTGTTTTCTATTGTAACACTATTACATGATAAGCACGATTTGCAGTGAAAAAAAAGACAGGA
The DNA here is from genome assembly GCA_026874595.1 of Sipunculus nudus. NCBI lineage: Eukaryota > Metazoa > Annelida > Sipuncula > Golfingiida > Sipunculidae > Sipunculus > Sipunculus nudus. The sequence continues at coordinate 55,939,015 of CM049313.1, read as the reverse complement.
AAATATAGGAGATGAGGGCCTTATTGCCTTAAAGTTTAAGACATAATAGAGCATTTTAAGGAAAATATAGGAAATATAGGTAGTCGGTTGAACACAATCTGTAAAAACTTCGGTTGGGGGGGGGGGGGGGGGGGGGGTATGTGGTTACTACACATCAGCTTATAAAGTGGAAAACATCTAGATATTCGCCTATCCGAAAGATTGGTACAAAATTAAGAATGCCTTTCCGTGCACATGTATGCCTGTTTTTGGCAGGCGGAAAGGCGTTATTACGACCCCTGTTCAGTTTTAGATTACCCATATGATAACACACGTAGAAATAGTATTGAAACCGTGCTGGGTAAACAGAGTCCTGAGGGCGTTTGCTTCTATAAAAGATGAAGTATTGCCTCTCTTACATACGAGGTGCTTAATGGGCATGCTTTTTTTGTACTGTCATCAGTTTTACGCTTCAGTCATCTCAAAACACTGATAAGAAAGTAGGCCCTATTGGTTCAATTAAAATGCCTGCTTTTTCAGTTGTTCATTAATTCAGCTTTCGACATTAATTTCCCGGAATTCCATAGTTTTCATAAAGGGTCACTCGACAATCTGTGTTTCAGACTGGCCCAGTCGGGATGCTTAATGGTATTACTCCATGGCAGCACCTCATCCCATATAGTCCATGGGCTTGGAGGGGTCACCGTGCACCCCCTCTGGGATTTTATGACATAGGTATTTTTAGATCCCCAAGTATGTCAAATTAATGAATTTTGATGTTAATATTGATTATTTTGGGATACACTACCCTTTTAGGCCATTTAAAGACAACCGCGTCTTTACGCACGGCACCCGCGGACAGGTAGCCTTGATAAGGTTGTAGGGGTATGTAAATGCTTATAGCTCGCTTAATATTTGATATATTCACTTCAAATAAACCACATTGTGTTCGCAAATAGTAGGGAAAAGTTACTAACTACAATAATCTTATGAATGTATTATGTATTTTTGTTGATGAAGCAATTTATTATTATACATGTAAGATATTGAAAAAGAAAATTGACTTTAACAGTTTTGTCTTTATTTTCGAGATGATGTTGCATTTCTAGTGCATTAATATATTAGTACCTGACATTCCTACAAATTATGTTAATAAAATTATGAATATTTGACCATATACGCTTGCAATGAATGACCCATTGTTAATTCTATTTTATGGTATCCCTTGTATATAAAACGGATGTGTTGTCCCATGTTCCTCTCAAGATGCATTGATTTTCACTGTGATGCTTCATTGATACTATGTATTGTTATTTGTCTAAACCTGAAGGTGATTATTGTTTTTTTTTAATTTTTAGATATAATAATTATACAAAAATAATCTTATTTAAGCCAAACTATAAGAAGGTTCACCATGCACCCCTCTTGGATTTTATAACATAGACATTTAAACTATTTTTTAGATCCCCAAATATGTCAAGTTAATGAATCCCCCTTAAGGCCATTTAAAGACAACCGCGTCATTACGCACGGCAATCGCGGACAGGTACCCTTGATAAAGGGGTAGGGGTATGTATATGCTTACACTTCGCTTAATATTTGACATATTCACTTCAAGTAAAGTGCATTGTATCTAGGATTACTTGGGAAAATTCACTGATGAAACAAATTTGATAAGTGTGTTATATTTAAATATCATGAAAGAATATTGAATTTAATAGCTTTTTCTTTATTTTCTCCCCAACAATAGTTTTGTTCGAGCTGATGTTGACTTTTCTAAAATTCTAGTGCATAAGTAAAATAGTTCTTGACACTTTTACAGATACTTTTGATAAAATTATGAATATTTGACCATATACACCTACAACGAATGACTCATTGTTAATTCTGTTTTATGGTAACCCTTGTATATAAGATTAATGTGGTGTCCCATGTTCCTGTCTAGATGTACTTGATTTTCACTGTTATGCTTCCCTAATACTCTGAGTAGTTATTTTTCTGAACCTGAAGGTGTTTATTTGCTTTAATAATAATAAGAGCCATCTCTGGAACAATATATAAACACATAATAATCACAATTTTTAAAATAATCAAGTGCAATTGTAAGTAATGGAAGGACATGGTACAGGAATACATGTATTAACAGCAGCGAGAAAGCAGAGGAACGGAGGTTTCACAGTGAAAGTATCATACAGGGAGGGGATCATATCCGTGCAATTCGATAAAAAATAAAACATTCATACGTATGATTTCTGATTGTAAAAATTACGAAGACTGACGGAGTAAACAGAGAGAAGCTATGGGTTCTAAACAGAAATGGACAAAGCCTGTGCCCTTATACCGGACACACTATAAGGGCACAGATACCATGGAGATTACCACTAAATATACAATTTCTGATGTCTGCATCCAAGTGTAGTGTATTTTTTTGTTTTATACATTTTATTTTATTTCGGTTCAACTCAGCTTCTGTAAAATGGTTTTGTAGACATATAAAGTTGGCATTAGATTTCACCTGTTTATGACACCTTTTGAAAAGAAATGGGTTTTATATATACCCCCCCCCCCCCCATGAAAATTTGAGAGGATTCATCCTATAGTTCCTATGCATTTTAGTCTTCAATAATTCGTTATTTATGATGAGTCATTCTGCAATTTCAATGCTTACTTCTGAAATTATAAAACGGAAGACCATGGATATTTTATAGCCTTTAGAAGATTAAGAAAAATCCGTCATTCGCGTTTATAAAATGACCTCAGAACGATTCACCATGAATGGCGGGGTTGTGATTGGAATCATGTACCGAGATTAAAATTCCTGCTATCAATTTGGAAAAATATCCTTATCCTTAACAGTACAAATAAGCGTGAGCATGACAAAAATTCATTTTGCTCAATTAATCATGCAGAAGCGGATCCAGGGGGGGGGGGTCCAGGGGGTCCAGACCCCCCCTTTTTCACCCGAAGCAACCTTTTTTACGGGGTACTAGACGTAATTTTACGGTCTGGACCCCCCCTTTTCCAGACCTGATGACCTTTTTTTTTTAGGATTTTCATTGGTCTCCTGGGTTGGACCCCCCCCCCCTTTTCCTAAATCCTGGATCCGCCCCTGTCATGTACACCTGGCTTTCAATGCCAGTCCTCAAAATACGTGTTTTTATAAAGGACTAACCAATCAGATTTCAGTCCTTTCTTCTGAATTTATAAAAATTCAACGATAACACATTTTTTTCGTCAAGTTAATGAAAAATAGACCCCTCATTTCTCCGGGAGAGGTCAAGGTCATGGAACTCTCAATCTTAAATTCAATGCTCAATCATTCAAGGCTATGTATACAAGCAGGACGTTAAAAGCCTAAAATTTTTAAAGCATTCCATTTGTTAGAATCCATTTCCTAGTTAATGTTGTAGTTTAATCTTATTTAACAGGTAGGTGTTATAAAAAAATGCCAATATGTCTGTGAAGTTCCTGCATAAATAACCGCTAATACGCACACATTGGCTTCTGGGGAGTACCAAGTCCTATATATTTAGATCCTCTCCTGAATTATCATTAGAATTTTTCATTCAAAATAATATTCAGTGCTGATAAAATTACTTAAATCAAATAATATAAATGGTCACTGTCTGGTTTTAATTCATCTTTGGCTTATCGGTAAAATTTAACCAACAGGTCAGGACATTCTTTTCAATGCAAACACGCTGAAACATTCAGTTAGGTTTTATTTTTTCAAATGGGAATTGAAATTTTCCTAAATATTAAGATAGGCTTTTTACTTTGTAATACTGGCAGCTTTAATGCTGCATTAGGTCTCAGCTCGATCCATGTACCAGAATCGAGGTGTCACAGTAGTCTATGTCTTCCATGATATTGAATGTATTTATCATTAGAGAATCACCATAAATTATTTGAATGACGTTTGTTCACAAGTGGTTATTCACCCTCTTCATCGTGACAAGCACAGTCTTTATTTGATGTCCGCCAGAAATATTAACCGGTAACCGTGATCAACATAATATGATTTTATTTGAAAGAATGTTCGGTATTAAGAGATAATACTTTTGTCCTGGGGGGGGGGGGGGGAAGAGACCATTGTCAGTCAATAGTACTAAGAGAAAAGTGCAGTTTTCTGAATATGCAGAAGTTTATCCCACTCGCATGCAAATTGTGACTTATATTAGCCGCTTATGTTCTGGTAATCTGAGCTCAACTGTAATGCAAGCATCCAGTTGGTCAAACGTGAACCATTACCTTCAGCTGAAATGAATATAGCCCTTGTTTCACGGACCACAAATCAGATTTTGACCAGGATCCATTATTGGTGATCCTTGTTAATTGCCGAGGTTAGCGTGTTATTTCAGTGCTATTTATATACACTTTATATAAATTGATACTTAAAAACAGTAAATAAACAGACAATGTGCAATAGAGACAGACGCTTCCATATTAGGCATTTTACAATGTACATTATCCCATATTGAAATTTGCCAAAGGATGACACTTTATGACAGAAAGAATTTACAAGGTATTGAATTTTTACATTATTATTCCAGAGAAAAATAAAGCTTACGACCCAAAGAGATGGTCACTAGAAAACATTCAGACCACCTTTGATATATGCATTACAGAAAAGAAGCAAACTTACTCCCATCACATAAACTAACAGAATTATTTACTCATTCTTATAAATTAAAACTGGAATGTCTCCTTCTGAAAACACAACTGGGAAAGTGTTGCTCGATCATACTATGTATGTAATAAAAACATGAATAAAAATTAAATATAATAACGGACAAGAGAACGTCAGCTAAAATAAAATAAGCAATAAAGCAGTAGAAGCTAGATGAATAATTGTGCATGATAATTGAAACTTGCCTAAAAATTATGATGGATACTTTTCCTTATAACTTACTTGACAGGCCTGGTGCACTGGGCCTAGAATCTTCGGGAAACCTCTAGTAACTGAATTATCTGGTTATAAAGGACATATAAGGTCATGAGGACAAAAACCTCACAACATGTCGGAAGGGTTAACATTACATGGGTTAGTGCTTATACTTGGAGAAAGTTTAATATCCTAACACACTTACATAACCAAAATGGTCTGAAGTTTACTAGTGCTTATACCGTTTGTTTTAAAACAATAACTATTAATGGTATTAGGGAAGCGTCACGGTGTGGTACATCGAGAGAGGAACACCGAACATCTCGTATACTTGTTATAAAAAGGGTGATCAAAACAGAATTAATACTATATCATTAATTGATGTCTAAATGATATTATTTAAAAAAAGAAATGTTTTCAGGATTGACAAGAGCTAACATATTCATAAACTAGAACTTCAGAAATGTCAACATTATCTTGTGAAATCATCAACAGTGTAAAGTTTGAATAAAAATTTGTGAAATTTCTTCAGGATGTTTTATTAATATCATAATTTATTGCTTCCAAAAACACCAAAATCACCAAAAACATGTAATACATATATATATATATATATATATATATATATATATATATATGATTATATCTATCAGTGTTTTTTTTTTCAATTGTTTGCGAATACAATATACAGTTATTTGAAGTAAATATGTTAAATATAAAGCGAGCTAAAAGCATTAACATACCCCTACCCCCTATTCAAGGCTACCTGTCCGCGGTTGTCGTACGTAATGACGCGGTTGTCTCTCTCTCTCTCTCTCTCTCTCTCTCTCTCTCTCTCTCTCTCTCTCAGTTCCATAAAAGGTGGTGTATCCCAAAATAATCAATTTTAACATCTTAATTCATTAATTGGATATATTTGGGGATCATAAAATTTCAGAAGGGGTGCACAGTGACCCTTCCTATATTATGGCCTGAATATTATTATTTTTGTATAATTATTATATGTAAAAATGGCTCAAGAAGGGTTTCAATTATTTCTAAAACTAATAAACACCTTCAGATTTAGAAAAATAACAATACATAGTATCAATGAAGCATCACAGTAAAAAAATCAATGTATCTGGAGAGAAACATGGGACAACACATCCGTCTTACATACAAGGGATACCATAAAATAGAATTAACAATGGGTCATTCATTGCAGGTGTATGTGGTCAAATATTCATAATTTTATTAACATGATTTGTAGGAATGTCAGGTATTAATGTATTAAAGCACTATAATTATAGAAATGCAACACCATTTCGAAAATAAACTATTGAGTGATTTTTCCTTTTTGGATATTTTACATGTATAAAAATTAATTGCTTCATCAACAAAAATACATAATACATTCATAAGATTATTGTTGAGAATAAGAATTTTCCCTACTATTTGCGAACACAATGTGGTTTATTTGAAGTGAATATGTCAAATATTAAGCGAGCTATAAGCATTTACATACCCCTCCCCCTTATCAAGGCTACCTGTCCGCTGAGGCCGTGGTCAAAGACGCGGTTGTCATTAAATATCCTAAAAGGGTAGTGTATCCCAAAATAATCAATGTTAACTTCTTAATTCATTAATGGGACATACTTAAGGATCTAAAAATACCTATGTCATGAAATCCCAGAGGTGGTGCACGGTGACCCCTCCTAGCCCATGGACTATCATGCACCAGTCAGGATTTCTCCTTGTGTTTACGACTGCCGGTGCTTCCTCCGCTTCAGAGGCTGACAGAGTCGGCTATACCTGACTTATACGTGGCTCCTGTACATCGATGTCTTTATATACACCAAACTCTCATGGAAAAGGAGAATATCTACTTTTGTTATTATTATTTATTAACATAAATATATCTTTATTCAGGGTGGCTTGTTCAGAATATACTCATCTTCCAAAAGGCCCTGCATGATATTATTAACTTGATTACTTACTTAGTACCAGAAGAAACATTTTACATTTTCCACTCGAAGAATCGTTGGCTGCGTGATCTAAGTGTACATGGTGATCATTGTCTTTTATAATGCACGGGATATGATAATCACTCAATAGACTGTTTGAAAAACATTCTTCAGATATATAAATATGACCCATAGGTTAGGAAATGCCTGTGCTCTATCTAATTTACCTTTCCGTTTTTTTCTAGACATTCTTAATATGTAAAATAAAATTTAATATACACCTGGTTTATTTACATTTAATGTACAATTAGATAAAATTACTTACGCAAAGCACTCTCTCTATGGCCCAGATGATGGGGTTCGATAGTCTGTATGTGTGGACGAAATCGGCATTCTCCACACAGGGACTTATCTGTGAATGTCGACGATAAATTTGACCCAATAGATTTTCCGTATTAAATCATGGAAGTTCACTGTTGACAAGTTCAAGAATATTTTAGTGGGTTCTGTATTATGTCACCTTCAGTACATGAGAAATAAAAAAAGTACATTTTTTATGTAGTTTCTTATCCTTCAAAGACGTCCGTGTCGCTGCTGTATCAATTATGTTCTTTCAACCTTGCCCTCTTTTACGAGACGAATATTACACAATATTAAACATCATAAAATATATTTCATTAACTTTTATGTTTTCGATTATGTCATTATCACCCCGAGAGAAACTAATACGAAGTCTAGTGAATCCCAAAATTTGAAGATTACGACGATAGGGGGCGCTTTTATTGGATTGGCGGTTAATGGGTATTATGAAAAACTGAATTTTATATTAAATTGTGCATTTTTTTTGTTTTGTAAATTTAATATATATATAAGTTAAAAACCGCTTGCTGGCTAACTCGATGTGAACACAGTAGGTCATGGCAGTGCACGTACTAATATAGTTCCCTTGGGCATATAACATATGATAATACAGCATAAATTATGAATCAACGCTTTTCTTAATATTTAGCGAATAATATAAATTATATCGACCATGGAATTTGATAAGCAAAAAACTTATCGGATTTATAATTTTTTTTTATATTTTTTCTCAAAGGTAGATTTTGTTAATACTTTTAAAACTCAAGAATACCTTAGAAAATCACCCAGTCCCCTAATTCTACATCGTTTATGTATACTCTTGGTTGTTACAATTAGAACGACAGATCCAGATTTGTTAGTGGTCTTCCTGCCAGACGGCGCCAACGTAAAACAACACGTGGATGACCAGTTGTTTTCTGTCAAACGTACTTCGGTCTGTTATCTTACAAGACGTGTGGTGGTGTTATCTCCCGCTAGCTCTTGGTTTTGTTTTGTTACCTGGGCTTAGCTATAAGAAATTGAACCAACAATTAGTCAGGTATATCTCTGCTCGATTATTTTACATCCACATCGACTGCATCCAGTCAGACAACTGGCGCTGGGCCAGCAAGCACCGAAATTCTAGATTCCAATTATGATGTACGGGAACAGTGCGGGTCGCTATAAGCTGACTCACTTAATCACATATTCACCTGATAACTTCAATCTCGCACACTTACATGTATATAAAATTATATAATATAATGGATATAAACGCATATTTGTATATTTAGATATTGCGTGAACAAATATACTTGTGTGCGTGCGTGCTTAAGCATGTGCATGTGTTGAAGGACTAGAATAATTGTCAGTAAACATTAAATACTCTTTTTATGTGACCTGTCAAAACTATATATATATATATATATATATATATATATATATATATATATATATTGAATATACAGTGCGTTAATCAGTTATTGTTGAACTGGCTGGTTTCTGTATTACCATGACATAGCATCTTATGGGTTAGATCAGGATACCGAAATGCATTTCTCGGTGGATCATCTCTCTCGATTCTTGACAATCGCTTCGCAACAACACTTAGTTGTCTGATCAATTCCATAGGGCGGAGGTTCTTTGTGACATGAGCCTGTGACCAAATAATGGTTCAAAAGGAATGTGATCATATATTTGGAATCCCGCACATTCCTTTACACATTAAATTTAATTAGAGTTCTTCGTATATAGAATCATTTGGCAATTGTTGTTTATTAAGACTGGCCCAGTCGGCATGTTTTACGGTTTTTCTTTGGCAGTATCTTAGACCATGTATGTGCTGCCATCTCGCGGCAACTCTATTTACGGCTGTGTTTACGACTGCCAGTGCTTAGTACACCTTGCGGAAGCTCCCGTATAGTCGGTTATACATGGATATCAATGACACGGTCGGCTAAACATGACCTTTAAACTCCTACAGACCGATTTCCTAAATATACTTCAAATTCTCATAGAAAGGTTACACATTTCATCGGTTTGATACTAAAATTCACGTTTTTCGACCCGAAGAATTCAGTAATACACCACAAACCATTATCGACAAACTTCGTTGGTATTATATGTTTTTAATTATGTATATGAATCAATTAGCGCCTCACATTAGCCTTTTTGGAGTAAAATCTTGAGAAATTACCTGAGAAGTTTATAGAACTGAGAAATTCTTAGAAGCACAATTATAAATATATCTAATCTTACTTTAAACATAAATGTGACCCATAAGGCCAAAAAAAAAAAGAAATAAAAGGTATGGTTCTCAGGCACCGCCCGCGTCAATTTTAACCTCCCGCATCAAAAATTTTTATTTGGATTTTTATCTTTCAAGAAGATAAATAATACAATTTTTTTAGTGCTTTTACCTGTTTAGGAAAGAATTTTTTTATTTTCATGCTTTTCCCTGATCATATGACATTTTTATCGCGACATTAAAAAAAGGTAAAAAATAAAATACCGCCCGCCCGCACTGATTTCTGAAAAAAAAGGTGCCTGAGAACCATACCTTATTTCTTTTTTGGCCTAAGATATTGTTTTTCTAATGCTTGATTTTCCTAAATACTACTGTATAGTCAATAATGCATTCACCATTCATCACGTCGATTTGTCCTACATATAAAATCAGCCAACATAATTTAATTACAAAAGTTTCCGTTTCAACTTATCAAAGTCCAGCGTTGTGTAAACGAAGGTTTCATGTGGGTAACGTTAATAATATAATTGGGACCATCACAGTCGAGGGCCGGGGGTAAAACGCTCGGCTCTCTTCATTGGGCCACCCGTGTTCGACCCTCGGCGTGGCTATGACACGGGTTGTAGTGGCCCGTCCAATGTCAGTGGTTTCTCTAGTTCCCTCAACCTACAGACTCTACCCAACACTCCAACAGAGCCATGGAGAGTGCCTTGATTACTAATAATGGCCTAACTATTTGTATAATTCATGTAAAAATAAAAAAGTGTATAATTTACCTCATAGAATTTTTCAGGAAGGGGTATACTCTTTTAAATCAAAGGACAAATAACCAACAAGAACCCTTTAAAAAATTCGAGAAAGTCACTGCAAAAAGGAATTTTCCCGGTTATTGAGTTAAGCACTGATCAGTCTTTATGCGAGGGAATACAGGTCTCATTCTTGTCGATTTAGTACAGTCAAAAATATGGTGAAGCTTATCATGTAGAATCGATTCAGGGCTAAAAATATAGCATAATCTCAGTACGTTGGGATGTGTGTGTAAACCAAATTTTGATATGTCCATCGATAACCAGTATATAGGGAAATTATTGTTTGACATTTAAGGAAGTATTTTTTTTTATACATATACAGCTCTTTGTTATTTTTATAATACTACGCCCAACAGTCATAATCACAGAGTTCAACGAAGCCATGTGTTTGTATATCACGGGGAAGTGCCGTTTCCTGTACATAAATACATACGAAAAGGCAACTGTTTATAGAATATGTGCTCTGAAAATACTGAAGTAGGTAGCGTGGTGGATTTGATAACAGTGCACGCAAAAGCGCTACTTTCACTTCGTAAGGTACCTGCAAATTTAAGCTGGTTTATTACAAGTTGTTACTCATTGTTACTCAACTGCCAGCGCCTGTGGCATAAATCACACGGTCCATGTGTTGATGGTGGTGGATTCCACAACCTTCATATAATAGGTAAGTATACAAGAACAAGATATTTATATAAAAGTTAACTTACATTAATAAACCAACCGATGCTGTAATGTGTATACCTAACTCAAGACTGCTGGAGTAACATAAATATATATTTATTGTATTCAAGTGAAAATACGAAGGATCTGATATATGGGCTTTATATGCGCTTTCGAAATCCCTGTATATGTTACGATGGCCGTGACCTAGCTATAGTATGAATGTTAATGACTCAGGGGCGAAGCCAGGATGGTGCTGCAGCCCCCCCCCCCCCCCCCCCCAACTTTGCATGTTTGCATGTAATATTTAGGATAAGCTTTCTAAGCTATCTTTTAGATATTTCTTAAAATAACTATTAACAATTATAGTATATAAATAATTAAAAAAAAATAAAATGTAAGTCAGGTTTACTTCAAGTTTCATTATTTTACACTTACTTCTGCAAGCAACAATTTATTGAAAGAGATCAATCTTGGGGTCGTTTTTCTCAAATTATATCAGGATAACTTCCTCTATTTTGTGTCTGAAAATGTTACATTTTTACACTTGATCATATGATGCATGCATAAAAGTACTTCTACGGCTAAAAAGTCCTTCTGTGGGGAATATTTCGCTTGTCTGGGTAAAAAGTTAAAAAAAAAATACATATTATTATTACATTTTCATATAATTCATATATATTTCATATATTTTCTTGACGGTGATTTCTGAGACTCTTTATGCTACATAAAAAAACAGGGAACACTTGTTAATGTGCTACTTAACATTTTCGTTGTAAAGTCTGTGTATCAGCTCTTAGCATCAGGCTAATGGAGCACTTTTAGATTCGTTCAGCACCTATATACTACTAATATATATATATATATATATATATATATATATATATATATATATATATATGTTACATCAAGTTTACATATTTATTCTCTTTACGTTGCACATTTTCTATCCATTTTGTATATCTTCTAATTTCTGTCAATACCATAAGCTTCATTTACACGTGCAAGGTCTTGCATGTTACATATTTTCTGCTTACATCTCATAATTCCCATCAATGTCACATCTTTCCGCCTACGTCACAAATAGACCCCTTCATCGCATTTTACATTCCTCAGCATAAGATCTGTATCTAGTTCACGTATTTTGTTAAATTTACAATACGTATCTTCATTTGTATTGTATACTGCCATATACATTCAGTTTCATAACCCACATTACCGGTACATATTTTCCCCATAGTCATTTTCTGTTTGCTGATTTTCAAAATGTAAAAAAGGAGGAAAATATCAACTCCAGGTCACAGATTTGCAGCTGATATTTATTTTTGACTTTGTCCTTCTCTAAGTCGTACATTCCATAAGCCCGGTTCCCGATTATCGCTCATTATTTCGGAAAGGCGGGGGGGGGGGGGGGGGATACAGTGATCGCTTAGCGACTGCATATATCTAGTATATATTATTTCTAATATGTTGAGGTAAGATAATTAAAGATATAGTTTTTTACTTCTATAGTCCATACCATGCCCCAGATTTTTTTCTGGATTATTGTTTTTACAATATTTTTTAACTTAGAATTTTAGCCTCAAGTTCATCTTGCCTAATATATCCCGCTTGTTGTGTGTAAAGTATTATGTTATGAAGTTAAGTACTTGGTGCGATTTTGTAGCGTTCTTTATGCCCATTGGGTCTTCACCGTACAGCTGGACGTCCTCCATAGTAGATGTTTCAACGGTATGCTTGCGAAAGATGTTTTTAGGACAATTGTAACTTAACGTTTAGGTAATTCGCGTATTTTACTACCCCACTGGTACGGATACACACATTACATCGAATATTTCCATTGCAATTAGGTATGTCTGTCTGTTTGTATGTATGTACGTTTCAGACCTGTGACACTTAAAGGGACATAATCAGGAGCAATAATATGCCTGTTTTTCACACTATCAGTTCAGGTTTGCTTTATACAAAAGTTTTCTAGCAAAACCATCCCAACACAGCCTCAGTTCCTCGCATACGGCTGTTTAACACCTTGTTATGGCTCTGCGTGTTTGTAAACACAGTCCACGTGTGTCTGTGTTCCATAACAAGGCCCCGTGACCAGAGGTTCGATTATGGGCCGCAACACACGAAGTTTCATCCTGGGGGGAACATGTAATACATTTTTGGGACCAAGTCAGTCAGGGCATCTAATGATTGACAGGTGTTGTGGCTCAGCATTGCTCCGAGTCCAACGCGTTGTGTTTATGTGTTTACGCCTTTGATCTCGCCCGGTCCACGGTTTTTGACACCCGTTTATAGGATTAAGCAAACGGTTTAAGGGCAATGTTTTGGCAGGTATAAATTTATTTTTAAGGGAAGACGTTATTTTTCGTGTTAATTCAACATGCTTTATTGGTGATTGGGCCCATTTAATTTGCAGTGGATTTTCTTATTTAAAAAAAATGGATAAAGTAGGTCGCCGCAGTATCTAGTTTCTGGAATTCAGAATCTGCAATATGCAAGGATAAAACAAACAAAATATAAGAACGTAGTTCACTCGTGATTCCCCAGAGGGCAGCAGGTCGATGGTCTGCAGTTTGTCATATGTCCATCGTGATCGCATAGATTACATGTATATTTCACAGTTTTCATCCCCTTAAAAAGACACCCTTGTATATATTCCGTTTGCCTTTTATTTGTTCCATTCTTGTTACAATTGTGCATATTCTCTGTTTATATTACATAAATTTCCCACACAAATAGTCGACCTGTGTCTAGTAGACCTTAAAACGTACAAAAACCACAGAGACCACACTGAAAAGAATTAAAATGAATGGTTTCGTAATAATTTTATTCCAATGATCAGTTTTTAATACTTTTAAAAAATACCTTATCAGGTTTTTTTAAAAGTTTTCCCTTCCTACCACAGTGACATCTACGGAGAGATGAGGGAGTTATGATTTGACTGAACCATTCAGATTCAAAGATTAGTCGATCTGTTGTTGTTAACGCTGGTTGTGTTGTTAATTTTTTTATTCCTTGTGTATGTATAAGTCAAATGGATAATGCCGGGATTAGGAAGGTGCAAGTCCGACTTCAAGGTCCGAGTCCTAGTTTTTTAGCGCATTTTTTCACGCATATACGCATATACGGATATACCCGAACATGGAAACACACCTTTCAGAGTTCCAGTCCGAGTCCTAGCCCTTCTTAACATAATCCATTTTATTAACCGCTGTAAAATATACTTGGGAATATCAATATCCTTTTGATGGTCATACACATTTTTGAAAACTTCAATAAATAGTTGTTTTGAGCTCATTATTCAGAGAGAAGATGTAAAGAGACACTTTCATTCAAAATTAAATAAAAAACTAGAAATGTTGTCTGTGCCTACATATACCTTCGCCAGGAGTGTAATCCAATTTTATAGTTTACAACTAGTTTAGATCTAGAACAAAGTTGGTAAGTAGTACCAATGAATTGCCCTGGACCTCGGTCGGGGCAAAGAAATTGCATTGTGTCACTTGCAAGAGCATGGTATAGGATCCTTTAGATTACAAACATACCATGGTACATGCCTACTTCATGAATTTAATGCTTTGTTTCTTTGGTCTTATCCTCTGCCTCCTTAAAAAGGATCAAGGTCCATATTTAAAGATTTTAGTCAATTTGTTAACAGACAAAAGCAACGTAACCATTCATTAAAAAAACACATCACGTCATCCTAGCTGAGGTATGATAATCAGGGGCGTCAATACGGGGCTGGAATATATAAATGTAATCCATACTTGTATAGCAGGGGCGGATACAGGATTTAAAAGGGGGGGGGGGGTGTCTTTACCGAGGAGAATTAAGGTAAAACATAAAAAAGGTCCCCGTGTCCGGGAAAAAGGGTGGGAGGGGGGTCGAGGCCGTAAAATTTAAAATTTTGTATGAAATTCTTAAAAAACTTGCTTCGTATGAAAGAGGGGGGGGGGTCCCCCTGGATCCGCTTCGGTATAGATTTATAAAAGGTTGCTCCAACATACCCCTATATGAGTCACTCCCGAAGAGGATAAATTGACGCCACCGATGATAATTGTATAATTACTCTTCCTTTGTTTTATACTGTTATGATCTCTCATTTAATTATTTAAACATGTTCATACACGGTAACGAGTTCAAAAAAGATCGGCCACAGGGCCCTATTGAATCACTTAACCCTAAAGGAATTCTTCCCTTTTTGCATATACGCCTTTACAGATTCAAGTATTGCGGTCATATTGGTCTACTAACTTTTGGTAACACCTCTGTTTAAGAAACGACTGAAATTCTTGTCATCCAATTAAAAAGCTCGAATTCAGGAGACTGCAAGATTGTAAATTTGTATACTGAATAGGAAGTTTATACTACAACAGTCGTATTAAAGGATCAATGAAAATAATATCCCTTATGTGTCGTCTGTAATTTAGCGGGATTCCTGGTCTGATCCCGTGCGTTTTCCAGACGCGTTGCTACATAATCAGCAAAAAACTTTTATCGTATGAAGCAACGATTCTTTTCACACGGCCGAGGAAACAACCTCGCAAAAATGCCGAAACCCCTCATGGGGGCTGGCATTTTGCGCACAGACGCTGATGTTGAAAGTCGCATGTCGAAATGAAGGGTATACCGCTAGTATGTTGAAATTTCACGACAGGAACGTACCCCGAGGACAGTCTCAAGGACAGAATTTATTAATGGAGGGAGTTTGGCGGCCATGTTTTCCCGTATCTTAGAAATAAAGAAACTGGAGGAATGCTGTGGAGATGATCGCGCGGTCATCTGCAAGTTATTGTGGGTAAGTGGGTTATAGAGGAGTAGATCCGTATATTCCATCACGCAGATCCACGTGGGAAATTCATTTAATAATTTTTTTTTGTCAAATGAATATTTAAACAGATTTAAAAATCTACATGTGGTCGATGTAACAATTTCCTTTTGAAAAAAGGGCGTTCTTGATATGAAGATCAAGGCTCTTCCTTTTATTACTACACTAGCAAATTAGTTGAAATTTCCACTCCTTACACGTACTTACGTTGGAACCGATACGGTTTGTGGGGATTTTTTTCATGGACTGAGTTGGTATGGACCGATTCAGTGGCGTTGTTTCTGACAGATTCCGCTGAGACTGACCTTTCCCAAAATGATGTCTAGCTCCTCAGGGTTTATAGGGAAATATAGGAAATTACCCCTTACGATATAGCAGAGTTCCAGACACTTCGAAACTAAAGACGCGCACTTCCCCCCAAGGCGTGGCCACAGAGAAGTTGCGTGACAACGTTCGCTTACCAGCGTAAAAAATGTTAATTTTGACTCCGTTTATATAAAGTATGCGAGCTAGAGCGTACAAATACAGTAAAACCTTGCCTAACGACCACCTGGGTTTAGCGACCATTTCAAAATAACGACAACTTTTTCTCGGTCCCGAATCTTTTTCACTCTTTATATCACACATCACTTAAACGACAACCTATAAAATGCGACCATGAATTTTGTGTTGGCGGTCGTAATATTTAGGTACTACAGTGATCCGGTCTTGTGTTCAGAGGCGTCATTGAGTGTCCTTCCAGATATACTTTTATTTGACTTAACTTCATAATGACAAGGTTTAAGTTTCACGAGAATTTCATTTTTCAGGGCTTAATATATGCGCAAAGTATATTTTCAACTATGTATATATTCACAATTTTTTTACATGCTCAAAGTGTTAGAACTTTTACGAGAACCTAAGGGAAGATCGAATGGAAAGAAATTACTAAGCATTTCGATTTTAGTCAATATAAAAGGTGTATCAAAGTTAACTTTATGTATCAATCGTTGATTTATACAGGAGACATTAAAGGTGGTTATCATTTTGTCGTTTTTCCTACAGACATGGAATAATAACGAATACGAGATGTCAATTTTTAAAATATGAAAAAACATGAATGTTAATCTGTGTAGGCTAGTCGTCTTATTCACGAAGGTTTTATTATCGCGAATAAAACCTACCTGCATGAAAAGAGGGCCACAGTACACGGCTCTCAAGGGGCAGGTTTGATTTTTTTTAACGGGATCGTGAACGGATTATGTCAATGAGGGGAAAAAAGGCTAGGCCCACTCAAAAAATTGATATAGGTACACGTTCACTTTTAATTAACAAAACAATTCAACTGATTTGTATGTTAGAATAATTATTAACACTTACTGGTAATGTTTCAACACCAATTTATATTCTTTAATATTTAAAAGATTAAAAAGCAGATTACGGTTTAGCGAAGGTAAACTGCATACATACAGGCATAAAACACATGGTTCTGATGTGAGATTATCATGCACGCATTTGTTAATATTTAAGGTCTAATTTCCTGCATTCTTGGAGAGTTTTACAAGTCGTTTATATTTCTTAAAGTAGCCTTCCTGAATAGATAACTTGCAAAAATAAGGATATTGTCAAATAGTTTAAAACTATAGTATAAGCTGATTAAAAGCGGCTTGCTATTATAAGGAACATGAAATACACCTTATATAATAATCATAAGAAGGATCACTGTATTAGGTCCAAAATGACATGAACTCTAAAACAATATTTTGAGACAGTCATTGACATGATTTTCAATGACATGTATTTACCCTAAATGATATACCGGAATAAAAATTAACTCCATTCTAAATCTTTAATCATGCCAATGAGTGTCACATTCACAAAATAAAAAAAAAAGCAATCATAGAGCGCATACTTCCGCCAATATCTTCTCTACAGTCTCCTGAAGCCAAAGAAAAAGAATTCAAAAGGGTCACCGGTCCTGTATTTAGCATTATGTTAAATGAACGAGCACTCGGTTAGTTTCCTAAATGGTGCTCTTGTTTCGAAATTTTTAAAATATTTAAACCGTGATCATGCAAAACTGAACTGAACAATGCGTTGATTTTATGCACCCTTAAAAAAATTAAGACATTTTCTGTATGTTGACAAAATATTTAATCTTGACCGGTACAGTTTTATATAAAAAAAGGAGGAATAATATTCCAGATTTACAAGAAGTTTTAAAGGTATTCTGTAAAACCCTAAGAAGAGGGTGTCATGCATGAAAAGGTTGCCAATGAAAAACAATGGATTTTCCTCATTTTCTCTCCCCTCCAAATAACCCTTAAGCATAAATTTTTGATAATTTCATTGTAAACTATACAAAGGGAAAAAACCACTTGATAAGATAGAACTTCTAAAAAAATTAAATGGAACAGGGTATAGTTTTCATATAGGTCCGTGTACACAATAGCCGTGACATTTATCAACCACTCGGTAACAGTAAGAATATACTAATACTTTTTTAGTGTTAGTGAAATTTCATTGTCTGATCACAGGCGCTTGAATTGCCATTTGTGTAGATTTCGGTCAAATTTGTTACTTTTCTGGGTCATTTCCTATAACTATTACTTATCTGACATTTTCATAGCGTTTATCGCACTATATGGTCCATCTCTTTTTTACTGACTTAATATTATTTGAGATAGGCAGGCAAGAAGCCCCCGTCGTTAGGTCCGACAGCCATGGCATAGCAACCGAGGACGCGCTATCTGATTGGTTGATATGTCTACTACTAGAGTCTCAGATGATGATATTGCTGACGTGACAATGGTTCAGCCAATTACGCATGTACTTCAAATTTAGCCTGAAACCGATGTGCCATGGCTGTCGGGCGTAACAACGTGATCTTCTTGTCTGCCTATCTCAAATATTAAGTAAATTAAAAAGTTGACCATATAGTGCGAAGAACGCTAAGAAAATGTCAGGTTAGTTCTAGTTATATGGAAATGACCCAGAAAGGTAACAAATTGAACCAATTTAAAATCTTCACTAATTGCAATTCCAGCGCCTGTGGTCAGATATGTATATTCAATATTATGTATAATGCCAAAATTCAATATTTCTGATAGCCTTTTATTCCACATAATTGTCAGGCAAAGTAAATCATCAGATTTGGAGACAACCAAATAAATAAGTTATTTGATGGATTTGAGCAAAATAAACATTTACCGTTTGGTATATTATACAGTTTAAATAAACAATGTATCTGATTTGGTTTTTAGTTATTTACAATATAAATATATATATATATATATATATATATATATATATATATATATATATATATATGGAAGAAGGTAAAGTTACCCTCCTTGTAAAGTGCTCTATGGCCTACAGACTAGAGTCTGTATATAAATATATATATAGGTACATATAGACATGAACACCTTGAATTGAGACAGGCTGCTTAAGCCTCATTAGCACTGTATTTTCCTTTTACATGTTGTTTTATCATAACAAAAGACAAGGAAAAAATTGAGATATACTGAGTATTAATTTTAATCATTTCAGTCATCTAATCACTCCATGTGTGGGTATCATGGGCGTCAGCCATGTTCTTCCCAAAAAGCCCGGGAAAATGAGAGGCTTGCAATCCCAACATGCCTCCTGCATCGGCAGTCGTCGTCTGCTTTCGCCGCTTTTCGTAAGCGGCGGTTCAACATACCAGTATTTGGCTCGGAAGCTCGGGCGATGATCGGGTTTTACCGGTAATGCCACCTGGTCCCCGCTGTTATTCTGGGAATTGGTCGATTTGAGCGGGCGTGCCATGTGTCGGCGCACGCGGACTCCGCATCGATCAGCGGTTTACGGGTGGGAATGTTAATTGTAAGTCATTATTGACCAATACGTGAACAAGGCGAGACCCCCTCGTATCTGGGCGAGCAGCCCTTGAACGCTACAGGTAAACCCATCATCGGTTTTACCTGTTTAGAGATCGCGGTATGACACGCATTGTGACGACCCCTCAGTAGTTGCAGGTTGCTCTTGGAGGGAGCTGCCCGGCGTTGACATCGCAGGAAGACTTCGTTGATTACACGATCTAGGCAAGTTGCTGGAGCGTCCGTGGTTTACTTAACATAACCTGTCATCATATTGTCGATTTCTGGGAGCAGCGCGTGCGAAAAGCGCGTGTTGCTTTGTTGTTCTGTATTATCAGCGGTTGGCGGGGCCCTTTATATTATAATGAGCATATCGTCTGCCGCCCGAGCAACATGGCTTGGCCGCGCGTGTTCTGGTATTCAAACCGGCACGTGCGACTCACGATTTGCTGAAGCTGGTGTTTTCTAATGGCTTGATAAACCGTTACACAGGAGCTGACAAACAGGAAATAGCGATACATGGTTTAGTAAGTGAATGAAAGGAAAGCGCTGAACTCGGGCTGGCTGGAAGCAGACGACAGTTTTGTTAACGCTCTGCGCGCAGGTGTGACAAATGGACAAGCATTTAGCCACATGAGGGAGTAGTTGCATGACAGCCAGTACATATGGAGACACACTGAATGGCAGGCAAAGTGATTTGGACAAGAGTTCAGCGAAAACCGATTGCTTCTTACATATTAACTAACATGGAATAATTAACTTGGATGTCCAAATTAGCATTTGATGAAAAAAGGAAAGCTTTGCTTGGCGACAAACGGGCAGTATTTTGGCATTAGGGGAGTGTGGTTGGATGTCACATACTGAAGGAAACGACTCATTTATGTGCGTGGCTCTGGAAGCTAACAGAGTAAGCCCAATGAAAGATGGTGGCAGTATTTATAATGTAACTGCTAACCACCGACACTGGGCTGTCACTGAACTCGCGTTGCTTGATGCACAGTCACCAGTACGACTGGGTGACCTCTTCTTTAGCATTAGAATTGTAGGAAGCATCGTTTAATTTTGCTTGTTAATATGCTTAGCGGTAGTTTCTTCTTGTGTTTTCTTGTAGAGTGTAGTGTGTAGTTATGCAGAAAGGAATTCGTATAAACGAAAGCCAGTTGCAACATCTGGCCCAGAAAGCCCGACAAGAAAACAGCGTCCATGGCTACTTGCAGAAGAAAAGCGCAGATACTGGAAAATGGCAACTCCGTTGGTTTGCATTGTACCAGAATCTGCTGTTCTATTATGAAAACGAGACCAACCCAAAACCATCCGGGGTAGCGTTGTTAGAAGGCTGCTTTTGTGAACGCTTGATCACGCCAACAAGAGCTAAAGACAGCGATAAACAGGTAGGTTAATTACACCTCGAAAATTATAATAAAGTACAGCATTACATTCCTTAAGGCGAGGAACACGATAGCTCGCAGGTGTTATTTGCATATGAAAATTGGGAGCAATGTTATTTTCTAATGTCATTCGACTATATTGTGGTTAGAAACGTCATTGTTTCACTTTCTTTTTCATTTGAGAACCGTTATTTTTTGTCATATGGTTGCTCGTTTGGTGAACGTTGTCATGGCATCTCGTGTAAATATGCCCCACACGTTGGTGCCAGCCCAGTTGACACATCGTTTGTTGGACGTAAAAAGTTTGAAAACTACAAGAGTGAAGAACAAGGTAGGTTTTATCAAACATTTTAAATTTACCCTTTGTGATAAATTAATATATTTGATTCAGGTTTGTGTGTTTACTGTATGATTGAATTTATAACGCATTTCCTTCACCTTGACTCGTTGTTGTATAAAATATATGTATCATATGCATATCTACTTTTATCTACTTTTAAGTATTTTGTATTTTTCAACAAGAATTTATTCAACTTTTCCTTGAAACAAGATACCAGAACCTGGATGGTTTTGTATTTACATAACACATACTGATTGGAGATTCTTTATTTTCAAGGTTTGAAGCTTTATGCTTCAACAGTATTATTGGAACTGTTTTAAGCTATTCTTTATTATTATTTTATTTAAGTTCATTTTACAGAATTTGAGTACAAACCCAGAAGACTTCTCATGGAAAATTTGCGTCATATTTTATATAACCAGACTTTATTTATTTTAAATTTCAGGAACATTTTCAATATGTTGTTACATTTAGTGTACTGATTCATATAGCTACAGTCTATATTCCATACTTTTGAAATAGAATTGATATTTTTATGTTACAGAAATTTTCCTCTTCTTGGTAGAAATGATCATC
The DNA here is from genome assembly GCA_026874595.1 of Sipunculus nudus. Taxonomy (NCBI): domain Eukaryota; kingdom Metazoa; phylum Annelida; class Sipuncula; order Golfingiida; family Sipunculidae; genus Sipunculus; species Sipunculus nudus. Next base: position 55,917,178 of record CM049313.1, on the reverse strand, counting down.
AGTTAAAAACAGTGACCTAATAATGCAAGGTTCCTTCTTACCCCAAGAAATAATGTTATAAATTCACAATAGCATTTATATGTTGAATATAGTGTATTAGTTCCCTTTTGGTGCATAAACATATTAAGCAATATTACCATGAAGACACATTGTTATACTTTAAATTTTGGAGCTTCACTATCTGCTTCTACATGAAGATTTTTTATGAAAGCGAATAAAAAATCTGCTTTGATATACAAGGTTAAATGGAAGTAGAAATTTACTAATTTCAGGCTTTGTTAGTATAATTTTGAACATGTATAAAAATTTGGAACCATACCTGTCATTGCAATTATTCATTTGATGTTAGTTCCCCTTGAATTTTCCCTTGAGTTGTGGATGTGTACAAACTCAGCTATTTTTCTTTCAGCACAATAGGCATATAATAAGGCATGAAAGAGAATAACAGCATTAATTTTCATGATACATGTGTTCTAATGTGACCCCTTTGCTAGATGTATTTGTCATTTTATTCCTAGTAGCTGTGATATAAAACTACATCAATGATTTAGCAGTTACTTAATTAAGTCAATTTTATACTTTGTCATATTGCAGACTTTAGTTTCATTGGCTTCTTATCCTCAGTTCAACATGATTTTTTATCAGTAATTATTATAACAAATTTTGTTTCAGTTAAAATCCATTGACTAGTCATTTTTCTTTATGATAATGAAATTAGTTGCATTGTCCTGTGATCAGCCATCAATAACTATATCAATGCATATGCAAAGAAGCTACATATTTGGGGTAAATATCTTATGTCTGAAACATGCGAAAGCAAGTCATACAATTGTGGGATTATGTGACAACATCCTGAGAAGTATGATTGTGAATGTGCAGTTCTCAATACCATAACAGCATCATGTATTGAGTCCTCACATGATTACCGACAACAGTTACTGTCGTCTGCTGATAAGTATCAGCTGGGGGTGGTAGAAATTACGAATATCAGGGCTGTCAGAATGGTCATGGTCCTTCAGATGTTTAAAAAACAATCATAAGAGCAGGTTGAGGAAATAACAGATTTATAATTAATTGTTGGTTTATCAGTCATCAGATGTGATTTAACAATCAATTATCAGCCAGGGCTCGACAGTAACTTTTAAAAGTACCTGCTCAGTAGGGCAAGTATGGTCTAGTTTTTTCTTGCCCAACATGAATTTTTACCTGTCCTTCAAAATCAGTGATTGCAGCCATGAAAGTGTGTTCCACACAATTGTTTGCAACAATTAACATGTTCAAATATTTGTTTAAAAAATTTCCCTTTATCATTAGCACAGATATACATGTAAGGTAGAGGTATTGCAATATGATTTCATTTCAGTAAGAAAGATCAGGCCTTTTTGTAAATGTTTCATGTAGGACCCACTTGCCCAGTCAGTCAAGTAGGAGCCCACATTCGATTGGCCTACCACTATTTTCTCAAACTTTAGCCAAAGTTAAGCGGTTAACCATCCATGTTGAACCATGTTAAAACTAGTTATAATGTATAGTCACATGTGTGTCTGCTTTGTTCTGAATTGGTATTTCCAGTACATGTATTATTTTTTCCATACTGGGATCTGTCAGGGCCTTTCTTTTTGATATTATGTGGTCTCTTACTGTATTTCCTGTAGATATTTCTCATACTGCAATCTGCCATGGTTTTTCCAATAGATAATGTTGATTCTTCCTGTGGTCTGCCGGGGGATTTCTAGGATATTATCCTTACTTTGATCTACGAGGGTAAATTTTAGTGAATATTATCCATACCGTGATCTACCAGGGTATTTTAGAGTGCATATTGTAATCTCCCAGTGTACTTTCAGTCAATATTATCCAAACTGTGATGTATTTCCAGTAAATATTATGGATTCATACTTTGATCTGCCTGCCAGGGTATTTCATATGGTTATTTATCCATATTGTGATTTGCCAGGGTACACACTAACACACACTAACGGGGATGAAAGCATACCCTCCTTGCAGAGGCAATAAAAAAGTAGGATAGGAACCAGACAATATAAATTAGTGTGTATTTATTTTAATATGTACATAAATAACTGAAAGAAAAGAATTAGTTCTTTCAGAACAAAAAAATAATAAACTACGACAATAACACAAATGTATTACCAGCCGATTTTGGGAGATACGATATACTCGGCATATATGTAAGCTGACCTGCATATTTATACAATGCATCCACTGTCAAGGCCGCTGCCATCATTAACTGCAAGGACGCCCGTGTGGATACAGTCCCAATACAGGAGCAATGCATGGTCACCATAAAATGCTGGAGGGAATCACTGCTCTAGAGTTCAGGACAGGGTAGGTTTTCTTCCGGAAGAAATGTAATTCTTTGGAGACATTGGAAGATATTGGAGGAAATGGGGTTTCCTCCACTTTCTTCCGGAAGTATTGGATGAAAGTGGAATTTAGTGGACAGTAAGAGTGATGGTGTAATACACAAAAATCAAAACAAATAGATGAACTATTTTTATTTCTTTTGAATAAAATAAAACAATAAGACTTTTAATAAGTGAACAGGAACAATGCTCTGATTAATCTAAATATAATTCTGTTAGTTTTATTAGCTCAGCTGACTAAGTCATCTGAGCTATAGTGATCACCCTTTGTCTGTCGTCCGTCTGTCAGTCTGTCCGTCCATCTGTCCGTCCGTTAACCTGGCACAAATCGTAACCACTGGACCTAGAAACTTGTAACTTGACATTCTGAGAGGTCCATCAAAAATCTCCTTGGAAACCAGAAATGAGGTCTCTGTTACCCATATCCTTTGAGCTATGGCACTCCAAAGTACATCTCAGAATAATGGAAAATTTGATACAAAACTGAAGTATCTGAACAACTAATGCAGAGATCACCATAATTGTTTGCATGGATCTTGATCATGGAGTGTTTCATCAGTTTCTGCAGCCTGGGTGCGCCATCTCTATTTTTTTTTTATTTTCTACAAATTGTTTTCTCTATTTTTGAGACCTTTAAAAATGTAAACATCTGTTAACAGGGCACAAATCATAAAGACTGGACCTAGAATCTTCATATTTGACATTCTGAGAGGCCTATGAAAAGTCTCCATGGAAACCAGAAATTAGGTCTATGTTGCCAATATCCTTCGAGCTATGGGCCCCAAAGTACCCCCCAGAATAGTGAAAAATTTGATACAAAAACTGCAGTATCTCAATAACTACAACACTGATGGTCATGATTTTTCGCATACATATTGATCATGAGGTGATCCATCAGTTTCTGCAGACTGGGTGCGCCACCTCTATTTTTTTCAAATTTTTACGAATTTTTTCTCTATTTTTGAGACCTGGTGATGTGGTTATCTGTCAACAGGGTACAAATAGTAACAACTGGACCTAGAATCTTCATTCTTGTCATGCAAGGAGGCCCATGAAAAGTGTCTGTGGAAACCTGAAATTAGGTTTCCTATATCCTTCAAGCTATAGGACCCCGAAGTATCCCTCAATAATGGAAAATTTGATACAAAAGCTGAAGTATCTGAACAACTAATGCAGAGATCACCATGATTCTTTGCATGGATATTGACCCTTAAGTGTTTTTATTAGTTTCTGCAGACTGGTGGAGCCACCTGTATTTTTTTTTTAAGTTTACGCATTTTTTCTCTATTTTTGAAATATATAAAAATGCAGACACAATCTTGGCCTGTTGGTTAATCTGTTTGATGCTTCAGTTGAATGGGTATATACTACCATTTAGATGATAAAATTTCTTTTTGCGAATCTCTTCCCAGTCAGCTGAGCGTCATGACCCATGGGTCACTTGTTCTAATAGTTTTGCCAAAATTGCAGCTGATGGATGTGTATTTCAATTATTTAAGTATGTAGTGTTGCCTAGCATATGTTGAGATGTTAATTAACAATTGATTCTTGTTAAAATGTCTACCTGTATTCACGGTAAGAAGAAGTTTTCTGTATTTGTAACTAGTTCTTACCTAATTTGTGTCACTCAGCAATGTTACTTTTGTATGATAGAGAATTACAGATTGATAAACTACAGTTTTTTATCTTGTATCTTAAATTAACAGTCAAGTGCATAACTGCCAAGGTGCATGCAGTGCTGCATACTAACTCACTAGCTTAACAGTAATGTAGAATCTAAAAAGTATGCAAACTGCACTTCCTGAAAAATTTTAAAACAATTTATAGCTTGCTTGTGTAAGACTTAACATTATCCTTTGTGAGATTACACTATGATTGATGTTTTTTCACCAGTTGAACTTATAATTATCACTCATTTAAATTTATGCATCTCTTCATGTAAGTTTTGTAGTTTAAATTATCACAGTGGAGTACAATCAGTATCTATCAAAGGAACCGTGGCTATTATTGTTGTTGCTTGGTCTTTAAGTTTGTCATTCTCTGTAGCAGCTGACTTAAAGTTAGCCATGTTGGGACTTCATTCCTAAGGGTGTAATACTTGTTGGTGACCACAGTACATGCAGTTTACAGGAAATTTAAAACTTACTTCTACCGTTACAAAGTGTTTCCAAACAGCATCTTTTGGGTGTCCTCCACAAAGCATTTTGTATCTGTGGTTGTACGTGTTGTCTGGTAGGTACATAAACCCTCTTACTTAATATATTTGTGCTAAAGAAACCATGTTCTGCATGCCTGCTGGAGAAAAGGTTTCTTTCATGAGAAATTGTATCACTGTACATGTGTAACTTCTGGGTAATAATCTGTTATATCCCTTAGAAGCATTCTAAGATAACTATATATTATTATTTCGGCAGTATCACAAGCTTCCTCTCATTTTATATCCTGGAATTAACCAGGCCGGTGACTACTGCACTTGCGGGCCCTGTGTGCGTAATTGCATGTCCCCTTAAAGGCTGAGTAACCCTTGAAAGGCACACTCGTTTGTGAGTAAAACACAGCCATGGGGCATGACCTTCCCATTAAGCCATGAAAAGACCATGAATAATCTCACCAACTCGGCTGAGATTTGAACTCACAATCTCCGACCTTTGAGTCCTTTGACTGCCCCTGATACACAGAAGCCAGTTTTGATTCAACAACTTTGCCCTGTCCCCCCCGTGGTGGTCAGACCCAGAGAATCTTGCTACACAAAGCAGTGGATACATGAAAAGAGACCTTGGGAGACTGCAGTGTAAAATCTCTGCATGATGAGTGTACCCCTCACTGTGTGACATGTTTTCACTGTGATTTTGTCAGTACATAACATGAAGACAACAGTGATAGGTGATATTCCTACATAAAGACCGAATTTCCATGTGACATCCCAGGTATATTATATTATTATGATGCAACATTTTTTTTGCAAATAATTTTAAAGTTTAAAATAAAATGTAAGGGTCCATTGATGAGGACTGAAAAGCAGAAATGCAGGGGTCGCATGGCTCCTCTTCCCACCTTCATTTTAAAGTCTTGGTCTTACACTCACTTCACGTTCAGAAGGACCCAAACACTAGGTCATCTAAATCTCCCAGCATTTTGTAGGGAGGTCCAGAAAAAAGTATGGTTTTTGCCACTGCCTCCCTTGATGGACCAAAAAAGAGCCTTTATTATGCATTATCTTCGCAATAACACGAGAAAATCTTGATATCCTGCATTTTCAAAATTATAAAAAAAAAAAATAAAAATTCAGGATTTTTTAAACTTTTAAAATTGTGGGGCAGTTAAAATCCTTTCAGTCATTTAGGTATATTTTCCGCACTAGATCTCTTTGCAAGTTTGAGCTGAGCTGTAGATGGTCATTTATCCAGGAAGCATGCAGATTCATGTATTAGTTAGAAGGCTGGATCAGCTGGATCACAATTTACCTTTATTCATAGGATCTGTGGAATCACATAACAAGGCTTCAACATGCTTGTGACAACAATGCTAGGGAACATTATGAAATATGCTCCCCATTGATCACTTGTTACCTGTCTACAGAACATAACAGTATTGTCAGTAATTCACAGACATGTCCAAACATGAAATAATTCAGAGGCCACTGTTTAATTGTTTGTTTGTAACAGCTATCCAGGTCGATTGATTAATGTCTGCTATGGTCATGCTGAGCTGTGTGTTTCACATTGCTTCTGTTTTTTTCCACATTTTTTTTTATAATTTAGCTGTCCTGTTTGAACTGCTTCACAATTTAATGTAGGGTGTTGCCTAGTGGTATATTTACTGGTAATCAGAACTGAATGTGCTTGGTTCAATGAAATCCTCAGAAGAGCATCAAAGCTAAACTGCTGCAATCTTAATAGACCCTCCAATGCTTACTCTTATATATAAATGACGGATTATGAATTTTCACAACATTTCTAGGCCTGTACATGTAAAACTTGAACTTATTAATAACATACAATTCTTATCATGCAAGTTACCGTAATTTATATAGTTTAAATAGAGCAACCAGCAGACCATTGACATGGCTTTTAAGTTTGTACATAGTATAGAGTATATATGTCATACAGCAGGAAAAAAGATACTCATTTAAAATTATTCAGTTATAATGTGTCATTCAACAGGAAAAAAGATACTCTTTTGAAACTATTTAGTAAATTGAGATTAATCCAGCTTGCGTCAGATTTTGAATATAATGCACCAAGTGCTAATATATCATATGGGATAAGTTGGGAGTGAAATATGCACCAGATCAGATAAATGTCAAATTATGACAGATTAGTTTCTAATCAGGTCATCTGGTTGTAAGAAATATCTGTGGGACACTCTGACACATGTACTGGTATGCACACTGGATGGTCCATCTGTGGAAAAGAATCTTTTTTGTTGAAAATATATGATGGTTTTCCAGATTACCTCCAAAATGTAAGAGTTTGCAAATCCTTGGGTGTTACCCTTAACCTCCACATAATTTCATTAAAATTCATTCATTTATCTTTTTGTCTAACACCTAAGCTAAAATTATGCATGCTTTTGTGTAATTTTATTTTTAGGAGCAGTTGTTATGCCTAAAGTTTGGAGGTAACAGCATTAGGAATTTGAAACAAAAACAAAATAAGAAAAATATTTCTCTATTGTTCCATCTAAAATATTACATATGTATAAAGTCATATATCATATCATGTCAATAGTATACATAACTTATCTTGGGATAATATGTTTTTACCACCCTCTTTTAAATGTTTGATACAGTAAGACACAAAACTTGGACAAAGGAGGAACAGACATGGACATAATGTGGAATTTTTTTACTCGAGTCTACCTAATTAATCAGATACAATGTTTTCTAGACATCATGTTTTGACAGGAGTTCTTGAAATATCTCTGTTTTCAAAGATCCGAGTAAGCAGTGAAGAGGTATAGCTATTATCCCTGCCTGTGGCTATTTTTCAGCCTTTCATCTTGTCTTCTTCTTACAGCTGCCTATTTTTATGATGGATTATCATATCATGGACCACATACTTTCAGGCTGGTGTAGAAATGTCATATTTCTGAGTCACTACTAGAAGGTATAACCTGTACACTCAGCTATGGCATACAAAAACTTGACAAGCAATTACATCTTGCATTGATGCATGCAGGTGCCTATATACCTCTCAAAGATGCAGAAAAATGTGCCTTAAATTGGTCTGTCAGCAATATATATCAGTGTTTGAAATTTGTTTTTTATTTCTGGCCGGCTTAATACAGTCCAAATTGACTATTTCAATATCTGAATCTTTCAAAATTCTAGAAAGTTCTCCAGCTAATTTTCAAGGTGTATGTAGTTCAAGTTGAGATTTCTATAGGTTTTCAGTGAATGCATCTCCATCAAGACACTAGCCCAAAACACCAAATGCAGGCCTTTGAGATCTGCTGGTTCATTTAATTTTTAGAGCAGGGTGTTGTGGGTTTTAAACTTGTAGATGGAAGCACAGTGGGAAAAACCACTGTCATTTGTTTCATTTATAACATATTTTTAGAGCATTTTTTAGAACAGTTCACATAAATCTTCTCAGAGAATAACAGTCCAGTTCATTCACAAAATCAATCCGTTATAATCCCAAAGTGAAGTTCTTGTTATAATCCCGAAAGCAAACTGAAGAATAAATAAGATCCGTCACTAATTTAGAAGAAAATCTGAAGTTGCCGCACTTATCGGAAAAGGTCCACAACTGACTTACACGCTTCTGTGTCCGCTGGAATATTTCTCTTCTCAGCTCTAAAAAAAAACAGCCCCTTATTTATAACTTCTCACCCCGGGCCGAGAACTTTTCATTTCTTGAACAATCCAAAGAAACCAATAGTACACACCTTACAGGAAACATCTAGAACAACAAATGCTGTGTTTCTGCATATCAAGGTTCACATGTGGGCCTGCCCAGCTCGGCCAGGCAAGAAAGCCCCAGACTAGCATGACCGCTGTGTTAACACTTGGGCCGCACCCGGCCAGCTGGAACAAGGAACGCTGTAGCATAGCAACCCCAGGGCTTGGGCCAAACACGAATCGGAATGTCAACAGCGCACAATAAAAGAGACATGCTAACAGCTGACAATAAAACAGACATCTGTAACAATATACAATGCAAAGAGGACATTTTGAGGCAATTTTCACAAAAAATGAGGATTTCCTGTTCCTGAAAAACTGTTCCCTTATGTCTTTCCGTTATGTAGTCAAACTGTAGAGAGGTTCAATATTTAATATTTATATTTCTTCAAAATAAGGATATAAAATTTCAATCGTTTTCAAATGAGTCAATGGCACAAAAGTGCAATCATGTTTGTAACAATCAGAATATTATCTTTTAAATGTAATGCTTGTGATGAAATAACTGATAAGCTGAATTATTATGTTAAACTTCGCATTTTACCAGGTTCCGTGGTTCGACAGCACACAGGACTCCTAAGAGCTCAGCACAGATTGTTTGAGTACCGCAGTTGTTCTGCAGCTGTTCATAAATATCCATATACTCAACTTATAAATTTGAAAGTAATGGTAACTGCAGATAACTTAAATAAAGTCTAATTGCCTATTAATAAAATGAAATATGAAAAACCTGCCACTGATAGCATTTATCCGCCACTGATTTTATGCATAGATATATATATATATTTGTATTAGATTAAGTGAAACTCCGAAAAGACCATTGAGCACTGGATGCGACCAGGGCTTGTGGGGGGGGGGGGGGGGGGCATGGCCCCCTGCGGCCCCACTTTGGCTAGGCCCCTGCACAGGACTCAAAGCTGGCAGGTTGTGAGTTCAAATCAAGAAGTGAAACTTTCATGGTCAGCCCCAACCCAGGGTGATTGCTCTGCAGGCTTGTTGGAAAGCTTCACCCCTCAGCCATGTATCACAAAGGAGTGTGTCTTTCAGAGGTTCCTTGGTGTTATTACGCAGCAATGGGGATGATTACACACCCTGGACCAGCAGGTGTCGTAGATACCAGGCCTTGGAAACACCAGGCTATAAAATAAAATGAGAGGAAGCGAGTGCTGCACCCTGTCACATAGTACCAAACGAAAATGGAACTCTGCAAATGTAAATACTTAGCTTAAGGATTAAATAAGTCAGCAGCATAAAAAAAGAGAGGCAGTTACCTGCACCAAAAAGAAAAAAAAAAAAAAATATAGGTAATGACTTCTGAATTATAAAATGGTATATTTATGCCATAAATCCAGAAGGTTTAATGAGAACAGTATGCCATAGTTGTCATGTGGTTACCTTTCATCACATTCATTAGACAGTGCCAGCAACAGGCCATTGACCTTCCCTTTTAAAAAAAACTTTTGCAGTCAGTCTTATTGACATAAGAAGGTTTTACTTGGAATTTATTTTTGGACTTGTACTTTAACAGTATTTATACATGAACTTAGTTTATGAGATGAGATATGGCAGTCCTATTTGAAATGACTGTTCTTTTATATTTCTTGAGATAATGGAATAAACACTGCCTTTTGATACATGAAGCCCAAATGTGTCTCTGAATGTTTCTCAGAGGGTCCCTTAAGCTCATTACCGAAATGTCACTGATTTGGTTTCCATAAAGGTTTGTTTGGACACATGATCTGAAGCCCTTACTAGTACGGATACATGGGGAATTGGATCATATTGAAATGTGGCTCAAATGTAAGGACAAGTACTCTCAGGCCTGCCAATTAAATAATACCTATATTTTTTTTTTATTTACTTCAAGAAATGTGAATAAAAATCAGCTGTACCCATAGCGTTCATGTCTTTGTCTATCTTATTTAGTTCGTATCCTGCATTAAACCTTGTATCTGAAATATTAGTCATGACAGTTCAACCTGAATGCTATTTTTAGTGAACCTGTGAGCTTATGCCATGGTGTGGCATCGTCCGTCGTCTGTCCTCCGGTGTCTGGCGTCCGGTGTCTGTATGTTAACCCATAATATCTTGAAAACGGCAAGAGTAAGCAAGACGAAATTTTATGCAAAAAATTAGTCATCTAAAAAACTCTATCGGATTTTGCTTATTTTTTGGCTAACTGCATTTTCATAGATTTTATTGGGAAAAAGCTAAAAAAGCTTTAAAAATCTTCTTCTTTCAAACTATTCAGCCAAATTGTCTAATATTTCACAGAAATGATTCCTGGAACAATCTTTCTCAAATTTGTTGGAACGGTTTAAATTTGGTGATTTTTGGTCGAGTTACAGGAAGTTGAACTTTGTCATCTGTCCAAAAAAGATAAGTAAAATTACAATCTCAGAAACGGCTGGAGCTATCATCACCAAATTTTATGCCAATGTTGGTCACATGAGTCATATCTGAAATTGAGGTATTGGTGGTGCCACCTGCATTGGCCTTTTTTGTACTGGGGTCATCAGTGCCCGTATCATACTGTTGGCTACAAAAAACTTCTTCTCTGAAACCAAATGGCCAAATTGTTTAATATTCCACAGAAATGATCCTAGGGTAGTCCTCTCTTAAGTTTGTTCAAATGGTCTCAGTTCAGCGACTTTTGGCTGAGTTTTGGGAAGCTGAATCTAGTCATATGCCATAACATCCCTTTTTAGCTAAGTGGCTACAAAGATCTTCTTCTCAAAAACCACTGGGCCAAATTCTTAAATCTCACACATTAATTATCATTAGATGTTGATAATTCAAGTTTATTCAAATGGTTTTGGTTCAGTGATTTTTGACTGAGTTATGAGAAGCTTAACTTAGCCATTTTGCTGTATTTTCCCATATGAATTATAAACCTGTAAAACGTTTTTTGACTTAGAGCACTGAGGCAAATTTGTTTAATATTTTACAAGAATAATCCCCAGAATAATTCTTATAATAATTGTCTTTTATGGTTCCAAAGAATGAATTTTGGCTGAATTATAAAGATTGAATTGAGTCATTTTACCATATATGTTAGCTGTGTGAAGCAGATACATCTAGCCTGTCACCTGTTTATCAGCATCCATAACATCATGCCTCAAGACATTTAGATTTCAGGTTATCTATGGTTAATATTGACAAGAATGTTTTTTAAAAGCTTTTAAAAAATGTAGATTTATGATTTTAGATATTCCTCATGCCAGGCTATGTTTACAATCACAGGTATACAGCTCTCTGCGGGTATATAAAGACGGCTGTACCTGTATCCATACTCAACTTAATTCAAGATTTTGCCATCAGTGAGATGTATCTGTATTATAATTTTGCATTCAATATGCATCTGTAGTAATTTTTAGTGAACCTGTGAGCCATCTGTATGTTAACCCATACTATTAAAAAAACAACTGGAGCTAAACAATTTAATGCAAAAAATTAGCCATCTGAAAAACTCTTTGATTTTATAGAGAAAAAGGTAAAAACCTTTAAAAATCTTCTCCTACAAAACGGTAAAGCCAAAATGTTCAATATTTCACAGAAATAATCTTTTATACAATCTCTCTCAAGTTTGTTTGAATGGTTCAAGTTCGGTGAATTTTGGTCGAGTTACAGGAAGTTGAACTTAGTTACTGTCAAAAAAGCATACTAAAATGACAGTCTCAGAAACAGCCACAGCTTTCATCACCAAATTTTATGCCAGTGTTGGTCACATGAGTCATATATGAAATTCAGGTATTGGTGGCGCATTGACTTTTTTTGTACAGGGGTCATTGGTCATCCTACATTAACCCATAATTTCTCAGGAATGGCAGGATCTACCATCCCTAGATTTTATGCAATAATCTGTCACATATCAAATGTTGTGGGATTCAGCTTATTTTTTTGCTATCTGAGTTTACTTGCGTAAAAAGCTGAAAAACTTTACGTCTTCTTCTTGTAAACAGTCCAGCCAAATTGTTCAATAATTTGCAGAAATGATCCCAGAGGCAAGCCCTCTCAAGATTGTTCAAATAATTTGCATTTGATGAATTTTTGTGGAGTTACATGAATTTGAACAGTCATTTGGCCAAATAAGCATACTGACATGGTAATCTCAGAAATGACAGAAGCTAGCATTTCCAAGTATTGTGCAAATGTTGGTCACATTACTCATATTTGAAATTGCAGATTTTTTGGTGCCACCTACATTGACAGGTTTTTATGGGCAAAAAACTCATAATTTTAACTTCTTTCAGCTTAAAATGTTTATGCTGAAACTGTCAAATTGAATCGTTCAATTTATAAAAGAATTATCCTAGGACATGGTTCCTTCAATCATATCAGAAAATCCTTTGTTGGTCTTATGGCCCTTATTATGTCTATTTCACACTGAGGACTGGAAAACTGTTCTTCTACAAAATTATTGTTTCAATTATAACTCCTTTAACATTGCACAAAAACTATTCTTAGGTGGCCTTTGTTCAAGTTTACTTGAATGATTTTTGGCAGAATTATTGGACCTTTTACAGTGAAAGAACTGCATCTTTTATTATTCTAGATATTTTGATAAAGGTTTATGAATATGTCAGCTTGAAAAAAAGCATTTTAGCCAAAGTCTTTCAGTTTGTGTAAACAGATTCACCAACACTCCAAGATAGTGTCTGTATCTTAAAATAGGTTGAGAAACTGCAAACTGTTTCAGATTTGGCAACAGATCAAGAGTTCACTCAGTCTAGCCAGGTTGAGTTCACTCAGTGCAGTAGCCTGGGCAAGCAAATTTGTCACAGTTCACTCGGGGCAACTGCCTTTCTCACCTAAGCCTGGTCAGCCCCATACATCAGACTCAAGGTAATTTTGATGTATTGGCCTGATGTTTTAAATATAAACTTTATTTATTTTACATGGATTGTACAACTAGTTATACTAACTAATACGAGGCACTCTTCATGGCACATATGTTGGCTCTCGGTAGTCGATAAGCCTGATGTTTTGACCTGTCTATGTGTCTTTGATGGCTTTCTCGTTCACAAGAAAGGTGTCGCCACCTACAATGACTTTTGCACAGTGTATGTGCCTGCTTATTTCTACTGAGGAATTTGATATATCAGCCTGTAATTGGGTAATATATACATATCGAATAGCTTTGTCGTATACAAGACTGGTGGTGCCACTTACAATAATTTTTGCACAGTGTGTGTCCCTGCTTTTTTCTCAGGAGGGGTTTGATATATCAGTCTTAAGTTGGGCATATGCATATTTGTTAGAATACATGTGTCTGATGCACAGACACACCAAACCTGTGCATTATTTGGCCAGTTGAGCACCTGGAGCCCAGTGAAGATGGGCAAAGAGATTATTTCTGAGATCTCATGTGTTTCATGACAGCTTTGTATGTTAGTAAATCTTTACCCAACTAGATTTATCATCTTTAAAATGTAGCTAATTACTTTTTTAACCCTTTTTTATGCAACACTATTGTTTCCCTTAAACAAAAAGGAAACAAATGTTATATTTCTACACTGACACACATTCCAGAAGAACAAGAATGAGAAACCACTTTTTTGTTTTTCAAGTACCCTGACTATAGGGCACCCTGTTCAAAATGCTCCCTATCTCCATACATAAGCATGCATGCACAGCATTAGTCATACTTGTTGGATGCTGGAAATAGTGAAATGCAGAAAGAATGGAATAAGAGGTTTGGATTAGCAGACATCTCAAAATTTTAAAGCTAGCACAACTCATGTTAAGGTATCTTTTATTTAGTGTTATCATTAATTCAGAAATAATGATAAAAATCTCCTCATTTTATTTCTATAATTAAATTATCAGAAAATGGTACTTGTATGTGCATTTTGTGGAATGATTTTACATTGTAACAGAAAGATGTTTTTGTGGTAGACTTTTGTAATGATTTATTCCATGGCAATAGGAGAACACTAACAAAAGTTATCCCGTGAGGACAGATTTTATTTGGGGTGGCCCTTAAAAAGCATTTTAAAGTCAGGGAGTTCAGGTCTTCAGTCAGTGTACAACCCAAGTGGTCTGAATCAACTTCTTTATGCAGTTTGTATATATTTGTAAGCTTTCATGAATGTTACCGTTCTTTAATGGTTCTCAATGCTGCAACTAATGTCTCTTGCAGTTTGGTCCCATTTGGCCAGTTGAGTTCAACCTTTTCGAGATCTCCCTATTGACAGCTATCTGGGGGGACATTAAAGTACATATAGTTTGTCATTGCCACTCAGAAAACCCTTATACATGCAGCCAAAGAGACACAGGAAAATTAGAGAGAATTCAGAGGATTGGGTTGATGAGGTCTACTTTGAGATGTGAATTCTGTCCTGAAGAAAACTGGGTTGTAAATGCTGACCATGTGGCAACAACAATATCACTGCAAATAGGTGTTCATTTAAACATTTATAGTTCTGAGTGGGGTATTAAACCAAAGAAAAATGCAGATGAACAATCTGATGTGTAACTTCTGTTTCTATCTTGACTGACAACCTTTCCTTTTGATTGGTAATTAAGACATTACTTTCTGTCATGTAATCAGTGGAAAAAATGAAACCATTGTTGGTCAACATACAGACACTCAACACACATGTAGGAGGATTGATCTCTATGTCTATAAATGATTCTTTTTTTATGCACATGGTGGATTGAGAAAGTAAAGAAATATTTTTACTTTTATTTACACTAATGACAAGACACTTATATTGAGGTAAGACATTTAAATAAATGACCAAAATATTATTTTCTGCAATCAGATTTTTAGTTTGGTTTTCCACATGGCTGGTGCTACCACTAAAATGTAATTGATCAACTCTATTTCTTACATTTTAGGTGCAATATGGCTGGTAATTAATCATCAGACTTATTCTTATGTAATCACTGAAGAAAAACTCATTCTTTCTTTAAGGGTGTGGACTTGGATTTTATCATGAAAGACTCTGATCTGCAGGCTAGGAATCTGGCTTGGACTCTGACTCAGATAGTGTAGACTGGTATCATGTACCTCTCTCTTGTGCCACCTGTTGATTTGAAAAAAAGTTCACTTACCAAAGACCCCATTTTGTGGCACACCACTGTTTGTAGCCACAACCTAAGTTTGCAAGGACCCTTTATTTAGGAACTCCTAAGGTCCATATATTCAAAACCTCAAAACCCCAAACTAGAGTCCAAGTCCCAATGTTGTGTTTCCTCAATATAACCTGCATATTAACTGTTCTTTGATTGAGACGGAACTAGGAAGGACATCTGGGTTGGTGCAGGATGGGTTTTCCATTTGCAAGTTATACATGGGCCAAGTTCACTCGCGTAGTTTCTGATTGATGGTGCTACAGCAGAAAAATGTCTGGTATTAAATAAACCAGGTTGTGTTGTGATTTCTCTTATAATTATTATTTTTATTGTGGAGGCCATGATACTTTTTGTTTGTACTTAATCTCCAATATGGCTGATTTTCAGTAGCTGAAATTTGGGGACCAAATCAGTCCAAGGTCAAAGATTTGCACCTGGTATTCATTTTCAACCTTCACCTCCATTGCAATACCCTATTATCACTCAGCTGCGGACCAGGGGGAGGCTTCCATTTTTTCGTTTAGCCATTGCATACATCTAGTATGTATAATCAGTGACTATCCATAAAAGTGGTTGGTAAATTGTTAGGTTTGCAGTTTATTAACAAATTGTTGCAATGATTATTTTTAAAAGAAAATAATTGTTTTTAAAGGAAATGATCAAATAATATGCTTTGGAGTTACCCTTATTCTTTTCTTGTTGCAGATACATGGCCTAAAAAAACAAAAAAGGACCAATATAAAATGTATATTAGAAAATACTATATTTGTAGTCTGACAGTTGCTGAAAATTGGCCAAATTTCCAGTAGAAAGTGATATCAGACAGGCCAGAAAATTTACCTCTGACTCCAAAGAATTTTACTGAATTCTCCTTTTTATTAGCTCAGCTGACTGTATAAGTCTTCTGAGCTATAGCTATCACTCTTTGTCCGTTGTCCATCGGTCCGTCTGTCCGTTAACCAGGCACAAATCGTAACTGCTGATCATAGAATCTTGTAACTTGAAATTCTGAGAGGTCCATGAAAAAACTCCTTGGAAACCAGAAATTAGGTCTCTGTTACCCATATCCTCTGAAGTATGGGGCCCCAAAGTACCCCCAAGAACAGTAAAAAATTTCATACAAAAACTTCAATATCTCATTAACTACATCACTGATGGTCATGATTTTTGGCATACATATTGATCATGAGATGTTTCATCAGTTTCTGTAGACTGGTGGCGCCATCTGTATTTTCAATTTTT
Source organism: Sipunculus nudus (assembly GCA_026874595.1). NCBI lineage: Eukaryota > Metazoa > Annelida > Sipuncula > Golfingiida > Sipunculidae > Sipunculus > Sipunculus nudus. The sequence goes on along the minus strand of CM049313.1, from coordinate 55,900,567 downwards.
TACAAATTTTTTCTCTATTTTTGAGACCTTTAAAAATGTGAACATCTGTTAACAGGGTAAAAATTGTAACGGCTGGACCTAGAATCTTCATTCTTGACACACAGGGAGACCCTGAAAAGTCTCCTGGAAACCTGAATTTAGGTCTCTGTTACCCATATCCTTTGAGTTAACACACTCCAAAGTACAGCTCAAATAATGGAAAATTTGATACAAAAGCTGAAGTATCTGAACACCTAATGAAGAGATAACCATAATTGTTTGCTTGGATATTGATCATGGAGTGTTTCATCAGTTTCTGCAGACTGGTGACACCACCTGTTTTTGTTCGGGTTTTTTAACAAATTCTTTTCTCTATTTTTGAGACCTTTAAAGATATGAACATTTGTTAACAGGGCACAAATCATAACAACTGGACCTAGAATCTTCATTCTTGACACACAGGGAGACCCATGAAAAGTCTCCATGGAAACCTGAAATTAGGTCTCTGTTACCCATATCCTTGAAGCTGTATGGCTCCAAAATACCCCGCAGAATAATGAAAAATTTGATACAAAAACTGCAGTATCTGAATAACTACAACACTGATGGTCATGATTTTTGGCATACATATTGATCATGAGGGGTTCCATTGGTTTATTTCAGACTGGGTAGACCACCTCTATTTTTTTCAAATTTATATATATAATTTTCTCTATTCTTGAGACCTTTAAAGATGTGGTCATCTGTCAACAGGGTACAAATCGTAAAAACTGGACCTAGAATCTTCATTCTTGTCATGCAAGGAGGCCCATGAAAAGTGTCTGTGGAAACATGAAATTAGGTCTCTGTTTCCCATATCCTTCAAGCTATAGGACTCAAAATAATGGACAATTTGACACAAAAGCTGAAGTACCTGAACAACTATTGCAGAGATCACCATGATTCTTTGTATGGATAATAATTATGGAGTGTTTCATCAGTTTCTGCAGACTGGTGGTGCCACCTATATTTTATTCAATTTTTCAAATATTTTCTCTATTTTTGAGACCTTTAAGGATGCTGTCATCTGTTAACATGGCACAAATTGTAACAACTGGACCTGGAATCTTCATTCTTGTCATGCAAGGAGGCCCATGAAAAGAGTCTGTGGAAACCTGAAATTAGGTCTCTGTTACCCGTATCCTTCAAGCTATAGGACTCCGAAGTATCCCTCAGAATAATGGAAAATTTGATACAAAAGCTGAAGTATCTGAACAACTAATGCAGAGATCACCATGATTCTTTGCATGGATATTGACCATTAAGTGTTTTTATTAGTTTCTGCTGACTGGTGGAGCCACCTGTATTTTTTTAAAGTTTACGCATCTTTTCCCGATTTTTGAGATATATAAATACAGACACAATCTTGGCCTGTTAGTTAATCTGTTTGATGCTTCAGTTGAATGGGTATATACTACCATTCAGATGATAAAATTTCCTTTTGAAAATCTCTTCCCTGTCAGCTGAGCGTCATGACCCATCAGTCACTTGTTTAATTTCAAAAGTGCTTGTGTCAGTGATTTTCTTATTTGACTGTGAGCTAGCGTGACCCATTGTCTGTGTCCTTCTGTCTCATCAGCTGTTGCTCCATCATGACATTTGAACCATATCAGATCCATTTCTCCTGTGGACCAAAAGTTTTGCATACATTTCAGTTCATAAAAATAAATTCTATCAAATAAAGGTTCTTTGACCTCCTTTCTCAAAAAAAGAGATAATTCCACCATTTTACTCTGAAAATATTTGTAACTCTTCAAAAGAACCTCATGGCTCAGTCAATAGGGATATATTGTTCAAATTTGGCATATTTGTTCTTCAGTAATATGCATGCAGATGGTTAAAACAGGCCATTCACTTTAGACTTTATGGGATTTCTATTAGCATAATGACCTCTAGGTAATTCCTATTTTGAAAGTTCATTTAATGCCCCTGTGTTGGGTGTATGAGCTTGTTTATATACAATATTTTAGAAAATTTCATCAAAGCAATGTTGATGCAAAAACCATGTAACCAGAGAGGGTTTTTGCATATATATTAGCATGTATATATATAGCTTTCAGAATTCAAAAGTTAAAAATGTTTCAAGCTTCAGTTACCTATTGATGCAGAAGCATAAGTTCAAGCAGGCCAGAATTTGATATTTTTTCTTGGTTTATTAATTATAATTTTATATCGACTAACATGTAATATTTTATGACTGTGAACCTCCTACTTGCTTTATTATATGTAGAAAGTAGTATGTACCCTTCTTTACACCTGAAGAGGATTCTTAAGGTCTTTATAACTAAAAAAGTTTAATGAATATGCTGGTATATATCCATATGCGTAACAGACTGTATTGCCAAGTGGCAGCATTTGCCCTATTACTTAATTTCTGTATTCTTGAGAATATTTTCATATACAGTTTCAGTTGAGTACCATGACATATACGCTCTTTACACAGCGCTTTACCTATAGGGCTACTGCCTATATTGTAAGGCGCTGTTTGTTATGACCTCGTATCCTGAATTGCTACACCAGAGGGGAGGACTGTATTTTTGTCCAATCAGATGAGACCTTGTGCTGAAAGACAAAGCCAAGCGAGGAATACACGGAGCCAATCATGTTTATTTCGTTTTGAGTGTCAGCTCATCGCCCCGCGTAACCGTCTGAACAGGCCACATGCAGGCTCAGAGAGAATTGCCCCTGACGTGGTGTGCTTAGGGCCTTGGGCACATAGGATGCTCGGCCGGTGAGCTGTAATTCAAACGAAACGTAACAACAAAGGCTGTGTGCAAACCTCGCTGGCTTGTTTCAGTTCTGCAGACAACAGATACATGGCTACGCTAACACAGTCATAATGTCATAATCGAATCGGTCGATGATGGGAGAATGCAGAGGGAGCAATTTAAATTTGACCGGAAACTCATCAAGCGGCGCTTGAAGCGTAGCAATGGGCGGAGCCAGGATGCCTGTCGAGTGTTTGTTTATTGACATCTGATTGGCTGCTTGTCACATCATACGCACGTTTATTTCAGCGGACAACGAACCACCATCTGGTGTCTAAATATATCATTAACGGTCAAAGCTGGCAGCGTGAAAATCAGTTGCTTCTTTAGAAGCGTAAGATTTCTGCTGCCTCGGGAGTGTACATGACTTATGGGTTCTTTGTTTTAAAGCTTGTATCACAAAGGAACTATCATGTAGAAAAAATAATAAACCATTTTTCAAAACTGCAACATTTAGAACCACACAGTAGAACAAGAGATGCAGATATTCCAACAGCTGTTTTTTGAAGATGGTGTAAGATAGGACACTAGTTATTGATTTCTTTTGCTGCTCCTGAGGGGAGTTCTGTTAACCCAAACATAGAGGAACTCCCATTATATTATCAGTAAAAATCAGGTAAGGTGTTCGCACTTTCTTTGAGAGTATTGCAATTTATTGTTTAACACTCTCCATGCATTTTTTCAAGTGTAAATATTTTTACTATTTTTTTCTTAAATTGTCATCTTAAAGATTTTAAGCTGCACATATTTATGATCTATAGCACTTTGTGAGACATTAATTAAGAAATTACTAAATTAATGCTCTCATAACTTCAGATTTACCTGAAGCTTTTTTAGCGAACCTGTGAGCTTATGCGATGGCACAGCGTCGTCTGTCCATCGTCAGCCGTCTGCTGTCAGCCGTCCTCCATCCGCTGTCCAGGGCTGGCTTTCTATCGTCCATGGCTGTAAGTTAGAAACCATCGGAGCTAGCATCTCCAAATTACATGTAAGAATTAGTCACATGTAAAACTTGGTGCCCTGGAGCTTATTATTGGGTATCTGCATTAATTTAGATTAATAATATTTAGAATAGATTGGGTAAATACAGCTTTAAAAAAGCATTGTAGCCAATTGAAAAAGGCTTTCTGTATTTGAAAACAGATTTGACAACATGCTGAGTTTCAGACGCCAAGTCAAGAGGTCACTCAGTACAAACAGGTGGGGTCCAGACATCACCATGGCAACTGACCTGGCTCGGGGGGATGTCTAGACAATGTGTCTAGACGTCTAGACACAGCATCTAGACGTCTAGACACAATGTTTAGATGCAGAATTCCCAGATTATTGGAACTATATCTTTCAACTGTTTGAAAAAACTTGGTTTGCATTTAAGCGAATTGGGTTTATCATCAGGTCACATGTGAACTGCTGTGCCCTCATTTTTGGTTGACCTCTGACCTTTCCTCGCTGCCCAGCGTCCACTTGTGCATCTGTTTCCACACATAAACCCGCATATCTTGGGAACCGTTTGACTGATCAGACTAAAAATTTTGCACAAATGTAGCCCTTTGATAGCTTTATAACATACACTAAAAATGGTGGCGCCACTGCAACCATTTTTGCACAGCATCTATCTGTTCATCTTCCTTGGAATAATATCACTCATATCTCAGCAGTGGTTGGACTTATCCACCTGAAATTTTGCAGGTTTATACATCCTTGACAGCTTTCTCGATTTTATGACAGGTGGCCCCACCTACATTCAGGTTTACTCTGCAGACATCCAAGCTCATATCTCGGGTACCGTTTGACCGATTGGGCCAAAATTTTGCATGTGTATAGATCTCACATAGCTCTTTATCATAGGCAAAACTGGTGGCTCCACCTGCAACCACTTATGCATAACGTCCATCTGTTCATTTGCCTTGGGATAAAATCACTCATATCTCAGAAGTGGTATGACTTATCCACCTGAAATTTTGCATGTTTATACATCCTGGACAGGTTACTTGATTTTATGACAGTGGCGCCACGTATATTCATGTTTACTCTGCAGACATCCAAGCTCATATCTTGGGAACCATTAGACCGATTGGGCCAAAATTTTGCATGTGTATAGATCTCACATAGCTCTTCATCATAGGCAAAACTGGTGGCCCCATGTGCAACCACTTATGCACAGCGTCCATCTGTTCATCTGCCTTGGGATAAAATCACTCATATCTCAGAAGTGGTATGACTTATCCACCTGAAATTTTGCAGGTTTATACATTCTGGACAGCTTTCTCGATTTATGACAGGTGGCACCGCCTACATTCACATTTACTCTGCAGATATCCAAGCTCATATCTCGGGAACTGTTTGACCGATTGGGCCAAAATTTTGAATGTGTATATAGATATCACATAGATCTTCATCATAGGCAAAACGGCTGGTACCACCTGCAACCATTAATGCACAGCACCCATCTGTTCATCTGCCTTGGGATAAAATCACTCATATCTCAGCAGTGGTTTGACTTATCCACCTGAAATTTTGCAGGTTTATACATCCTGTAAAGCTTTCTCAATTTTATGACAGTTGGCGCCACCTACATTCGGGTTTACTCTGCAGACATCCAAGCATATATCTCAGGAACCGTTTGACCAATTGGGCCAAAATTTTGCATGTGTATAGATCTCACATAGCTCTTCATCATAGGCAAAACGGGTAGTGCCACCTGCAACCACTTATGCACAGTGTCCAACTCTTCATCTGCCTTGGGATAAAATCACTCATATCTCAGAGTGGTTTGACTTGTCCACCTGAATTTTTGCAGGTTTATACATCCTGGACAACCTTCTTGCTGATATGACAGGTGGCGCCACCTACATTCATGTTTACTCTGCAGACATCCAAGCTCATATCTCGGGAACCGTTTGACCGATTGGGCCAAAATTTTGCTTGTGTATAGATCTCACATAGCTCTTCATCATGAGCAAAAACTGGTGGTGCCACCTGCAACCACTTATGAACACTGTCCATCTGTTCATCTGCCTTGGGATAAAATCACTCATATCTCAGCAGTGGTTTGACTTATCCACCTGAAATTTTGCATGTTTATACATCCTGGACTCGATTTTATGACAGGTGGCATGACCTTAAGTTCACGTTTATGCTGCAGACATCCATGCTAATATGCAACACACCTCACTCTATTCCCCTTGCCACTCAATCCATGCCTCACTTCACCCGTCCCACTCTGATTTCTGCGGATACACATAGTCGCTTGTCGACTACCCATATTCTAGTTTTAAAATGTCCTAGTTTAAAACTTGCAGGTCCGAAATGTCCATTTTACCTGATATCATAATGACTAAGGTAGATATGCAGGACTTAAATTTTTAAAATAAACCTCCATTCATACACCCAAACTTTGCACAGGTTCGCATTAGGCCTGTAGGCCTTGTTTATGAGGAATGTAGATAAATTAACATCGTTTGAAAACTTTTGCAATTAACACTTTTTAGTACCTGTTTCAAACAAACTGATATTTTCTCAATCTTCAAGATTTTATTCTTTAATAAAATTGAAATCAAGAATGGCAGCAGTGCAGGTGATTTGTTGTTAATTTCAAGTCCTGCAGGTTGAAGTGATGACAAATGGTCAACTGACAGAATGAAGACAGACAGATGTTTGAGACCGCACACCAAACATGAGTCAGCAGAAATAATACCGCTCCATTAATGTAGACGGAATCCTGCGATATTAATAATGCAGGGCAGAAATCGCTCAAACTATCAAATTTATTGTCATGATGATTTATATACCGATCATGCTTTTTAGACCAATTAAGTCGGCCTGAAGCACATGAGACAATATTGTTTATACATAAGGATAGGTTCAATTGATTGCTCGGCATGTGTGCTTTATTGGCTTAGATATAATGCAGTTTTATATTTGAACTGCTGTTAGCTTAACAGATCTTTGAGAGAAGATGCCTGACTATGAATTTTAGTATGGCATTTTATGTGTATGATGTATTATATATTTTGTAACCATATAGCTTGAAGGGATAAATGATAGAAAGCCATTTCAGTTTTGTGTTGTTTGTGTATGATGTTGTATATATGTTTGAGCCATGTGACATAAAGGAAAAAATAAAAGAAATAGGGAAAAAGGTGAAATATAGCAACAGTAAGTGTTTGAAAAAATTAATAAATCCTTTTGTGAAACTATGAAACCCTATGAATTGTATTTGCATACTTTTAATATTAAATTTATTGAAAATAATGTCTTTTATGAAAAAAATGAAAAAAAGTAGCTTTATTGGTTCAATTTGACTGTTGTTAACATAGCACACACTTTGTAATTGTTGTAATATGTGTCAATATAAAATTAGACCCAGAGAAGCAGCATGGAAAACTATTATTCATCATGCTTTATAAAAAAAAATTTAAATGGTATAATGTATAAAGATTTAATCAGTTTCTTTTTACCTCTATGATTATGATGACAAGAATACAGCAGGTATGTTTATTTATATGTCTATAGGGCTGAATCAGCAGATCTTTTATCTTATCTTGTCAAATATGTTTTGGGTTATACAGGCAGGAAAGATCAGGTACCCTCCGAGAAATATTGCTTAATATGTAAGATTATTGCACTGAATAATTAATTGGTTTTTGAAACAGGCTGGAAGACTAGATCTAGTAGTGTGCACAGTGGCAGCTTTCTCTCTTACTCAGTCACTTTATTTGATTTGAAGGACATCCTTGAACAAGTGAGTGCTTTGGTTGTTCATTCAGAATGGTTGAGAATGGAGGCTGTCTTAATTTTCATAGAAACGGAAATCCCTTGAAATTAAAACTCTTCCAGGCCTCTCCGTAATGTCTTCTAATAGCATTACCTCTTGTGGAACAGCTTGAAATAAGCTCGTAATCCCTTTTTCAAGACAGGCTGGATTGAATTACTTGACCTAGAATAACCCAGGGGTGATGTTATTGGCTGAATCTGTGTTAGATCCATTTGTCCTCATCATCACTCATTTGAGGTCAGAGACGGTTTCTTCATTATTCCTATTTTATGAAGGATGACCTGTGTATCTGTAACTGGAAAAAATTGTTTGCGATCAACAATACCTTGAGTTCATAAGGAGTAACAATAGAAAAAAAATTCTCTGCTTATTTCTTGCCTTTATTCCAGGGTACAGGTGAGAGTTTCATTGACAAACATGTGCATCTGAGGGTGCTGGAGCAAATCAATTTGATTCAGAATAGTGAGAGAAAAAGGGAGTAGGGATGAGCCAAAGATCCTCTCAATTAATTCTGTGGACACCATGAGAGTCTCCGTAGGATTCATCCATCATGGCTGTCAAGGAGAATTCAAGGTCAAATCCCTATGGATACGGACTCTGCTAGCTGCCAATCAGTTGCGAAGCAAATCCAAATCTTCTTCTTTTAATGTAGTGACTTTTTCACACGTTATCAGTTTACTGAGTTAATCAGATCAGTCAAGCTCACTGAGTTTTTGTACTCATAACTAAATTTGTGAAAAGTTAGAATCTGGTCAACCATTTGTTCAGATACAACTAATTAATTTGACCAGGCATGGGAGATTAAGATGTAATAAATTTTTCAAGATCTAAAAAATCTTATAAATTGAATTATGACAGTGCTAAGCAAAATTATATTGTGGAACAGCTTTTTTATTATAGAAAATCCAATAAATTATTACACTTATAATGGATCCATTTTTCCCTTTTGGTGTTAATAAAAATAACATTTTTCTAAATAAGCACAAATGAAGAGAATAATCTATATTATCCTATCCTATCCCTTATCTACCCTTAAAATTAATACATATAGATGTACATTGTATTTAATTTGAAAAGGAAACAATGAAAGTCATCTGAGCTATAGCGATCACTCTTTGTCCGTCGTCCGTCTGTCCGTCTGTCCGTCCGTTAACCAGGCACAAATCGTAACCGCTGAACCTAGAACCTTGTTACTTGGGATTCTGAGAGGTCCCTGAAAAATCTCCTTGGAAACCAGAAATTAGGTCTCTGTTACCCATATCCTTTGAGCTATGGGGCCCCAAAGTACCCCCCAGAAAAGTCAAAAATTTCATACAAAAACTTCAATATCTCATTAACTACTTGACTGATGGTCATGATTTTTGGCATACATATTGATAATGAGATGTTCCATCACTTCCTGCAGACTGGTGGCGCCACCTGTATTTTTCGATTTTTTACAAATTTTTTTCTCTATTTTTGAGACCTTTAAAAATGTGAACATCTGTTAACAAGGCACAAATCGTAAAGCCTAGACCTAGAATCTTAATTCTTGATACACTGAGAGGTCCATGAAAAATCTCCTTGGAAACCAGAAATTAGGTCTCTGTTACCCATATCCTTTGAGCTATGGGGCCCCAAAGTACCCCCCAGAATAGTAAAAAATTTCATACAAAAACTTCAATATCTCAATAACTACAACACTGATGGTCATGATTTTTGGCATACATATTGATCATGAGATGTTCCATAAGTTCCTGCAGACTGGTGGCGCCACCTGTATTTTTCGATTTTTTTTACAATTTTTTCCTCTATTTTTGAGACGTTTAAAGATGCTGTCATCTGTTAATGTGGCACAAATCGTAACCGCTGGACCTAGAATCTTCATTCTCGACACACTGAGAAACCTATTAAAAGTCTCCATTGAAACCATAAATTAGATCTCTGTTACCCATATCCTTCGAGCTATGGGGCCCCAAAGTACCCCCCAGAAAAGTAAAAAAATTCATACAAAAACTTCAATATCTCATTAACTACTTGACTGATGGTCATGATTTTTGGCATACATATTGATCATGAGATGTTCCATCACTTCCTGCAGACTGGTGGCGCCACCTGAATTTTTCAATTTTTTACGAATTTAAAAATGTGAACAGCTGTTAACAGGGCACAAATCATAAAGACTGGACCTAGAATCTTCATTCTTGACACACTGAGAGGTCCATAAAAAGTCTGCATGGAAACCTGAAATAAGGTCTCTGTTACCCATATCCTTTGAGCTATGGGGGGCTCCCAATAACCCCCCAGAATAATGGAAAATTTGATAAAAACAAACTGCAACATCTCAATAACTACAACACTGATGGTCATGATTTTTGGCATACATATTGATCAAGAGGTGTTTCATCAGTACCTGCAGACTGGTGGTGCCACCTGTATTTTTTCAAATTTTCACAATTTTTTTTTTTCTCTATTTTCGAGACCTTTCAGGATGTAGTTATCTGTCAACAGGGTACAAATCGTAAGGACTAGACCTAGAATCTTCATTGTTGACACACAGGGAGACCCATGATAAGTCTCCATGGACACCTGAAATTAGGTCTCTGTTACCCATATCCTTTGAGCTATGGCACTCCAAAGTACAGCTCAGAATAATGGAAAATTTGATACAAAAGCTGAAGTATCTGAACAACTAATGCAGAGATCACCATAATTGTTTTCATGGATATTGATCATGGAGTGTTTCATCAGTTTCTGCAGACTGGTGGCACCACCTGTATTTGTTCGGGTTTTTTTACGAATTTTTTCTCTATTTTTGAGACCTTTAAAGTTATGAACATCTGTTAACAGGGCACAAATAATTAAAACTGGACCTAGAATCTTCATTCTTGACACACAGGGAGACCCATGAAAAGTCTCCATGGAAACCTGAAATTAGGTCTCTGTTACCCATATTCTTTAAGCTGTATGGCTCGAAATTACCCCCCAGAATAATGGAAAATTTGATACAAAAACTGCAGTATCTCAATAACTACAACACTGATGGTCATGATTTTCGGCATACATATTGATCATGACCTGTTCCATCAGTTTCTGCAGACTGGGTGCGCCACCTCTATTTTTTTCAAATTTTTACGATTTTTTTTTCTCTTTTTTTGATACCTTTAAGGATGTGGTTATCTGTCAACAGAGTACAAATGGCAACAACTGGACCTAGAATCTTCATTCTTGTCATGCAAGAAGGCCCATGAAAAGTGCCTGTGGAAACTTAAAATTAGGTCTCTGTTACCAATATCTCAAGCTATAGGACTCCGAAGTATCCCTCAGAATAATGGACAATTTGATACAAAAGCTGAAGTATCTGAACAACTAATGGGGAGATCACCATGATTCTTTGCATGGATATTGATGTTTGTAAGTGTTTTTATTAGTTTCTGCAGACTGGTGGAGCCACCTGTATTTTTGTACCCGCCAAAACGAAGTTTTGTGGTTACTATGTTTTTGACCGGGTTCCTCTGCCGTTGCCGCGTTCGTTTCCAGAGAGCTCCTCTGGGACTTGATTTTATCAGCTTTCCAAGCTCATATCTCGGGAACCTTTTGACTGATCAGGAAATAAAATTTATACTAATGTAGCCCTTGGATAGCTCTATAACATACACAAAAAATGGTGGCGCCACCTGTAACCATGTTTGCACAGTGTCCATCTGTTCATCTGCCTTTGGTTAAAATCACTCATATCTCTGCAGTGAATTGACTAATTCACCTGAAATTCGGCATGCGTATACATCCTGGATAGCTTTCTTGATTTTATGACAGGTGGAGCCACCTACATTCTCATTCACGCTGATGACATCTAAGCTCATATCTCGGGAACCGTTTGAACGATTGGGCCAAAATTTTGCATGTATATAGATCTCTTTATCATACGCTAAACTGGTGGCGCCACCTGCAACCATTTTTGCACAGCGTCTGTCTGTTTGTCTGCCGTGCAATAATGTCACTCATATCTCGGCAGTGGTTTGACATATCTGCCTAAAATTTTGCAGTTTTATACATCCTGGATAGCTTTCTTGATTTTATGACAGGTGGCACCACCTACATTCACGTTCACGCTGATGACATCCAAGCTCATATCTCGGGAACCGTTTGACCGATCGGGCCAAAATTTTGCATGTGTATAGATCTAACATAGCTCTTTATCATACACAAAACTGGTGGCACCACCTGCAACCATTTTTGCACAGCGTCTGTCTGTTTGTCTGCCGTGCAATAAAGTCACTCACATCTTGGCAGTGGTTTGACATATCTGCCTAAACTTTTGCAGTTTTATACATCCTGGATAGCTTTCTTGATTTTATGACAGGTGGCGCCACCTTTATTATAGTTTATGCTGCAGACATCCAAGCTCATATCTCGGGAACCGTTTGAACGATTGGGCCAAAATTTTGCATGTGTATAGATCTCACATAGGTCTTTATCATACACAAAACTGGAGGGGCCACCTGCAACCATTTTTGCACATTTTGCACAGCGTCTGTCTGTTGGTCTGCCGTGGCCTAAAATCACTCATTTCTCTGTAGTGGTTTGACATAACTGCCTAAAATTTTGAAGGTTTATACATCCTGGGTAGCTTTCTTGATTTTATGACAGGTGGCGCCACCTACATTCTAGTTAATGCTGCACACATCCAAGCTAATATCTCAGGAGCCATTTGACCGATTGGGCAAAAAATTGTGCTTGTGTTTAGATCTCACATAGGTCTTTATCATACACAAAACTGCAACCATTTTTGCACAGCGTCTGTCTGTTTGTCTGCCGTGGGCTAAAATCACTCATATCCATGTAGTGGTTTGACTTTTCTGCCTAAAATTTTGCATATGTATACAACTTGGACAGCTTTGTGGATTTATGGTAGGTTGCACAACCTACATACACATTTAGGCTGCAGACATCCATGCTAATATGCAACATACCTCACTCTGTTTCCCCTTGCCACTCAATCCATGCCTCACTTCACTCTGATTTTGGCAGATACAGGTAGTCACTTGTCGGCTACCCGTATTCTAGTTTTTAAAGTTTACACATTTTTTCTCTATTTTTCAGATATATAAATACAGACTAAATCTTGGCCTGTTGGTTAATCTGTTTGATGCTTCAGTTGAATGGGTATCTACCATTCTGATGATAAAATTTCCTTTTGTGAATCTCTTCCCAGTCAGCTGAGCCTCATGACCCATGGGTCACTTGTTTTTCTGGTTTTCTCTTCATACTTCTTTAATGAGGTAATTGATTTTATGGTTTTAAAATTGAATCAGCTAGACCTTCAGAAAAGCAAGATATCTGTCTCAAGTCAAATGCAAGGACACCAAAAAATGTATCTGTTGAGAGAAAATGACATTTACCAGCCTACATGAAGGCCACAAACGTGTGGCATTTCTAAATTGTGTATGTAAACAGCTCAGAAGTTGAATAAATTTTCAGTGATCCCTTCGTCAAAGAAAATTTTGCGTTCTGTTCCTCATGACAATTTTTCATTTGAGCAAATTGAAACCTTTTGATAAAGAAATACGCAAACTGTAACAATCAATTCATATATTACTTCTTATTTTTACTTATTTAAAAGCCTTAATGTTGAATCATAGCATTTGAAATGTAAAATTTATGTACTTTAAACTTCATTTTTTTTAATATAATGAAAGTGTCATTAAATTTAATTTTTTGACATGAAAGTTCATTTGTCATTTAAATAAAAAAATACAGTTCTCATGAAAGACTGTATATGCTAGTTCATGACTTGAATAGTTTAGAACCAAATAACATCAATCATATATAAAAATGAAAAGAATATCATTTTGTGAAAAATTCAGAAAATGGTAATACATGGTTAAATGGATGACTCCTTTCTATGATAAGTTGGATGAGAAAGTCATTCTATCAAGAATTGATTACCCTAAAACTTTGAATTTTTGATAGCAGAATTAAAACTGGAGTAATGGAAGTCAAACCCTCGGTATTTATTCCTGTATTTTATTAACATGTTCAAATGGTATGCCACAGAAACATGTTTATAATAGGACACTGATGTAAAAAATAGCCATCTTCAAATGCGAGTATAACATTTTTACCTCTTTTTAGCCCTCAAGTTTTATCCCTGTGTGTCACAGAGTTGGGGATAGGCATCAATTCCTACAGATTGAAATCTGTGAGCTGCAAGAACCCAAGTTTGTTATATTATCTTGTCAGGGGCAGTTGACGTGAATGTGATTTGAGGATGTTCTTTTATGAACAGAATGCCAAGTCTGTATATTTTACATGTACCCTATATGAACCTGTCCCATGAATCATGATACATTAAGCCATTTCCGCTTTCTTCGGTGAATCCGCAGTCGGACCCCATTTTAACCTCATTCTTTGCTTTTTAGAATTTATTTCAAAACATTGATCACATATCATCCATGCTGTTTTTTCTTCACTTTTTGTGCTTTTAAAACATTTACCAACACTAGTTCTGGAACTGTTTCATATTTGTACAGATACATGGTTTTTAAGGAACATTAATGTACTAGTAACTCATTCTTCATCAGTTTGAAAGGTTTTTATTCTCAGCTTAAGTGCAAGTGCAGGCATCATATTTGTTGTTTAGTTCAAACTTGAAACATGTTAAAGGTATATTCTTCATGAAAAATTGCTCTTCTTACTTTATTTCTCAGGTGTAGATTAATACATGTTTCTGCTTTCTTTTTCAAAGGTTGTCTGCCAGATGTTTTTTTTTATGTTTTAAACACCTTAAGGAACTAGATGAAATTGACACTTATATACCAAATTTATAAATATACAACTGTGACAACTGACTAGATTTTCATACCTAAATTAATTGTTTACAAATATACATAAATTATACCAATGATGTGGATTTAGTTATTAAGGTATAGTGTAATTAAGGTGTAACTGAAATTTCAGGTTAAATGAAACTTCATGCAGGGAAGCTGAGAATTACTAATATCTAATCAGGCTACAGGTAATTAACAATGATTACATCTGAAAACTTAGAAAAGGTATACAAAAAGAGTATAAAAGGGCTGGAGTCAAATATAACAAGTCCTGACACAGAGGAGACTGAGAGAGCAATATGGGTTCTTAAATTAGTACCCAAAATTTAAAAATTTTCACACTACTTGGTTTATTATTTTCATGTCTTAACCATATGGAATATAATGTTTACACCAAAAGCTTGCTCTAGTGCCATGCAATCTCAATCAGGAACTGGTCCAGACCAGATCCCGATCAGGGTTAAGGCCAGACTGAATCCCGATTGGGGTTTGGTCTGGACCAATTGGGAATTGGTCTAGCCCAGATGCCGATCAAGATTTGGTCTGGACCAATTCCAATTGGTCTGGACCAATCGGGAATTGGTCCAGACCAAATCTTGATCAGCCTCTGGGCTGGACCAATTCCCGATTGGTCCAGATCGGAATCTGGGCCTTGACATTGACACTGGTCAATTAGAGAATTTGCTTGGACCATGTCCCTTGCATCCTCAAACAAATGACACACATGCTAGTATTGAAGCCAGTAGCAGTATTATGATAGAACAGTAAACCTAGGAAGCACATGCTCAATGATTCATTGTAGAAAACAGTTAAGAAATAAAATATAATATTTGAAAGAAGATTAATAAATGGTTGTAAGGGTAATCATTATTTTTACATTTATTGTTCTTGTTTTTAAATATTTTAAGTGTACAGCCCAGAAACATATGGAGACGTTAATCTGATAAAAGAAAAACCAGAAGTTCACAGGGAGTGTATTTGAGAATAACTATATATACAGATGTGTATATGTAGACTCTATATATATGTCAGAGACGAGATTGAAATACAGGCGGATTAATATTGAGAATCTGACTGAAAACATCTTTCATATGTCAATTACCATGCATAATATATTGGAAATTTAGGTTAGATCACTATTTTAATCTGGCCTAGGCAGATTTTAAACTCGCCTGGATGTTACCAGACGGATTTTAAACTCGCCTAGGCGACATTAAAATCCTTGCCTGCTCATTGATGGATTTTAATCTCGCCTAGGCCAGATTGCAATTGTGATCTCGTCTAGGTGAGTTTAAAATCCGTCTAGGCGAGATCACAATTGCAATCTCACCTAGGCGAGATCACAATCGCAATATTGTCTAGGCGAATTTAAAATCCGCCTGGATTTCAATCTCGTCTCTGACATATACATATATGTTATTTGTTTAACTTACTCAGGATATTTATGTGTTCATTCTTTCTTGAGCCCCAGTGGGATGGTCCATTTTTGGTGCTCTTTTGTGATGGCGGTGCTGTTTTTGTTTTTCACTGTACATGCACCTCTTGTATGATTGAATAAACATGCCCTGCCAGTGGCATTTTAGTAAGCTCACACATTACGGGCCTTCTCTCTGGTTTCTCCATGATTTCTTTCCCTGGGAGCTACATTATGGCCGGTCACAACTCAAGGTTAATGAGTACCAGTAAGGACAGCAGTGGAATAGATAGATAATGCAGCCGGGATGACTTGATTGTAGGCAGAGCTTGAGTTATCGCTACATGAAAGACGTTCATGATGAGAAGATGGAATACTTCTCTGATCATCTGAAGTGAACCCCTGGTAGTTGTCGGTCATTCATTGGAATGAAGACATGTACGTTACTCTGTGTTTTATGACCAACCTGGCTTCGTCGATGCCAGTCATATGATAATAATGATTGCTGTATTTCTCCCTTCTTGTCTCTGTTTGAGTGGTTGCTTTGTTTAAGGTCAAAGTGATGTGTAAATTATTGTTCCCAATGGCCTCTGTAGAGCATCACCGATTCTTGAACGGATAAAAAGGAAATGATATAGTTTTCAAAGATATTAATACATAAGACCCAGCTCTGATTGATGACTATTGTCATACTGTTACAGTAATGTTTCTTAGGATTATTAAATTTGGCAACCACTTACCTGATATTTTTAAGGATGGGTCTTATAAAAAACATTAAAATCAGTTATATGTATCTCCATGGGATCAGTTATTGGTTATCTCCCATATTAGGTTTGGGTATTTAGAGAAATATTAGCAATAATGATTGCCACACTATTTTTAAAATATGGTTGAAATTTATGTTGTTTACAAGACATATTTCAACCATATTTTAAAAATAGTGTTTATGTTGTTTACAAGACTGGCTCTGTTAATTAAAAGAAAATGGATGCAAAATATATATACTAAGCTATGGTTAAGAAATGATTATAGAAGCACCTCATCATTTTAGTGAATATTTTTCCTAATTAAGATAACATATAGGGCTGCTAATTTCAGATGCACTTAATTTTTCTTGAAATATCTTGATAGCTGGAATATCAAAATCTTTGCTGCAGAGTTTTCTTTATTACAGATCTGGTTTACGAATAGTATATCTTGTTAAATTTTCAGTTTTATTTTGTGAAAACTCCCTCACATTACTTACTGAAATAAATACTCATAAGCATCGTAAGCCAATCTCTGCTGGGGTTAGCAGAGTCAGGTACTTTGAAAATCAGGTGAGGCCACACCAGAAAATAAAATGTTCTATATAAAATGGCCACTTCTGTTTTAATGGATCAGTATGAATTTCTTTTATACAAATGTGCACTTAGTTCTCATTAATATTTAGTGATGCTCTTGCTTTGATCCCTTCTAATCATTTTTAAAAGTATCATGGGGGAATAAAAAAAAATTCTGTGTTGTTCAAATGTACTGTCGCAAGAATTTAATTTTTGTATTCCTCGAGCATACTGATAACATCATTAATTGTGTCTCAACAGGTAAATTTAAAATTAAAACTGAAAGCAAGCAAGCTTGATAGAAAGAAATTCACCCACTTTGTGATTTTTTTTGTTTGATGTGAGTTTGTAGAACATTTTTCCAGTGTGGCCTATTTAGTCTTGCTGACTTGATTTGGGAATTACATGGCCTCCAGAGCAGACATGCACATCAAGATAAGAATTCTATCTGAGCTAGCCAAATGGGTTTGTTATTCACATAGGAAGACAAGAGGTAAACCAAGACAATAGCCAGTGTAAATATATAAAGTACACCCTGTAAACCCCATGAGATGCCTGCATCTAAAAGAAGACAGATGTATTGAAAACCTTGATGATGGGAATATGATAAAAAAACTCTTATCTAAATGGTAGTGAGCAGCATCTACAATCTTTATGCTCAGGACCATCAACTGTATTTTAAAACAGGAAGATTTAATTTGGACACCTAGTGAAATATGTTATTTACAACCAGTTGTTATTATTATTAACATGCTTTGTTAAATTCACATCAGTTTTACATTTATTGATTTTCCTTACAGTTCAATCAAAGGAAACCTCCCTTGTATTTTGATTATTATTTATGATGCAGACAGTTTTATCCCCATCATGAAAATCCCTCTCCAACAAGTAATCCAGGTAAAACCTCAAAATGATAAGAACATTGGTTTATTTAAACTTTCTTATTGCATTAAACAAGGTGATTTTAAAACCTGAGGAGCCTTGTATGCATGTTTAGTCTAAGGATGTAGTGGTAGCCAAATCATCTTTTTTACACAATGAATTGCATCAAAATCGATATAGTATAGAAAAAAAAGAATGCATATTCAAGAGGTTTGGTGTATGCAGGATGAATGGTCATCATATGTTTATCATCAGAAATCAGTATTTTATTTTGAGACTGACTGTAAGAAATTTTAGCTCAGCTGACTATAAGTTATCTGAGCTATAGTCCTGGTCCTTTATCCATTGTCCATCTGTTTGTCTGTTCATCCATCCATCCACCCATTACACTGGATTGTTTAAAACTAAGACCTACATATCCAAAATTTGGCATACTGTTAGATGTCTGAAAGATATCCTACTAAACCAAACTCTGGGTAATTGTGACTTTGTTCTTCCAGAAATTAAGAAAAAAACTCAATTTTCCATTAAAAACCTATTGTCACACTTCTGGACTGTTTAATATATAGAGACTTTTTTTTTAGGGATGTAACTTCATTTAATCCAGAATTAACTGTTTACCCAATCTAAATTTTTCATTAAAGTTATTAGCATAAATATGAAATCAGTACCTTAAATTCTGTTCATCTTTGACTGAATTTTTTGCACGTTTTTAGTTCCTTTAAATCATCTGAGCTATAGTCATGGTCCATTGTCCGTCGGCTGTCAGTCCATCCGTCCTTCTGTTAAACTGGCTCCTTTTGAAACAGTTGGACCAAAGAATCTGAAGTTCGGCATACCATTAGATGTCCCCAAAATCTCCGACCATACTGAAAATTGGGTCACTATGACTTTGTTACTTTAAGATATTAAGAAAAAACCTCCATTTTCCATAAAAACCCATTGTTACACTTCAAGACTGCCTAATATCAAAGCCACTGACCTGATATTGATAATTTTTAATATATTAATTCCTCTATATATTTCCTATGTATACATACCAGAAATAAGTTCAACACTTTAAAATTCTTAAATTTATGGACCCCAACATAATGCACTTCGTAAAAAATCATGAAATATATTTACTCCCTTAACATTAGAATAGCTGAAGGTAGGGATTTTTTTGTCAGGGTTATAACATTATTTAATCAAGATTTAATTGTATACCCAAAATTAGTTCTGAATTTTTCCAATTTCATAAGTTATTAGCATAAATATAAAATCATTACCTTAATTTTGCCCAGAATTGACCATGGCAAAATTTTTCCTGTAACTTCTGTGGATATAATTTTAATATCATGCACTCATAAGGATTTCAGCCACCTGTATGTCACCTTATGACCTTTCAGGCAAATAATGTGCGCTTGAGGCGGGGCATTTACTGGTCAGCCAGGCAGCTTATGGCTTGCCAAAAATGATTCACGTGTCCAACCATACTCATCTATTAGTTGTTTTGGCCAACAAAGTAACAATAAACAAACAATAAATAAATTTTTATAGGTCTACAATAATAATTTAAAGATAAACTAATAGAAAAGGAATTTGATAGTTGATGAGTACCAGGGAATTACCTTGCAATTACTGATGTTTTATGGATTTTAATGGATGGATGATAATGTATTCCAAAAAACACCATGGAGTCACCTATGGTATTTTCCATTTCAATTTTAACAATGAAAAAAAAATTAAATTATATTGTTCTTTACTATAAGGGATAACATGAAGGAAATTTGTGATAGACAAAGATGCAGTTGATAATATTAATCTAAATTTCCAGGTCTTTTACAAGTGTTTCAGCTTGTTAATTTATATTGATTTCAAAATTTCAAAAAAAAATTAAAATATGTCAAAATTTTTAAATTTGACTCAGACAAGTACTGAGTAATGATGTCAAAATTTTCACTTATGACATTAAGACTCGTGGCTGTATCAGCTATCTAAAATATGTAAATAATCAAAATTTATATTACTGTTTCTTTTATTTCAGATAATAAAATTAAACTTGCCAATTTGCAGTTTGCTCCTTGTATAATTTATAGAGTGTTCTAATCCTTTGGTTATTTTTTTACACATAGAATGGTTTCATAGCTGAGATAACTTTTAATTTTTTTCTGATATGAAAAAAAATCGGATCTTTTACAAGTTCTCATTATGATTTCAGTAATGTTAATAATTGTCATAAGACTTGTTATGTCTAGTGCGTAGAATAATGTAAAAGTAGTCCAAAGTGAATATAATAATTATTTTTTTTAATATAAATTAAAGCCATAAAACTGGGTACTGATGATCATTATTAAAATTTGTGAAATTTGTATATTCTGGATTCTCAAACACTTTGTTTAGCTGAAACTAAATAAATACCAGACATGATGCAAATACTTTCAAAATGTATCCATGAATACATTCATGAATGAATATATTCTTTAATATTATTTTAATAATCATTTATTTCGATTATATTATTAAAAAATCTTTTCAGATGATACTGTTTTTATTTTTAATTTAAATTATATTTGACACAATATTTGTTATTATTATATAATAAATGGTTCAACTTATATTATTTGTGCTAATGCTACTCTTGGGCAGGAATAACCTGTTATTATTAAATAACAGTTAACTCATTTGTAAAAAAAAACATAATTAACATGACTGATAATGGATAGTTTTTTTTTTCAAATAATTCTACTGCAATGTAGATAAAGTTATATGGCCAGGTCAAAACCTATGTGACATTAGCACACCATTTCCAACTGTTTATAATATAAATGACATTAATCCTTTCCCTGTCTCCAAGGATATTATCATAATCTTACATAACTTGAGTTAAACAGAATTTCAACTCATAATACTCTCCCTCCTCTTTAAAGTCTTATTTTGTGATTATATATTACAGCTGAGGGCTGTGACCCATGGGTCCCTTGTTTCTTCCTGTAAGTACATTTGATTTAATTTTCACAGCAGGTACACAGAAGGATTTAATCTGTCAAATTCTGAAATTTGAAAATAAAAGCTAAAAAATTAGGCTTGTTATTGAAGTTTTTTCAGAGGCTCTATTGTATTCATTTGCATTGTCAAGATCCAAGCTGCCCACTTCTGGTCACTACAGCCCTGCCTGGGTAACCTTATTAGTGATGCAACACTGGTAGAGCACCCCTGCTGTCACAGATTTACAGTTCTTTTCATGACACCCCCCCCACCAAGTGTATTGCAATGATTGTTTTTATTTAAACTGTGCTTCCTTAATTGTAAAGCTCTTTCCACTCCGATGTACAACATTTTTCTTGAAGTAGAAATTCAAGGAGTAATCCAGCAGATGCCATGTTGTGGTAACATAGCATTTTTAAAGTAATTAGTTTTCTTTAAAATAACTTAAGAAAATTAGAATATGGTAAAACTCATTAGTAGGCATAATTTGATAATATATGAGCTAAATCATTGATAAATAAAGGTGCAATTAAAATTAATAAAAATTGTGAATTCTGAATCAAGTGTTATTTTCAGATATACTTAGTTATGCAAATTTAAAAGAAATATATTTTATAAAGATACAGACATCTGTCTGCATAGTTTGATGTTACCTGACCAAATTAGCTATAAATAATGATGCAATTTAGAATTATGAATCAACATAAAAATTCAGATATATATGTTATACTGTAAATGTATAGTAAAACTGATAAACATGTAAAATTTATAAAAATTTGATGTAATAAAAAAAATGAGAATCTAATGCAAAGTGATTATGTTTTTCCATCTCTCTGCCTGATTTTAAATATTTAATAATTATGAATGAACTTTTTTTCCCTGTAAGCACTGTTGAACTTTAATTTCATATCCCGTATGTATTTGCAAGGGTTTTGTAACTCTCACCATTGAGTCCTTGCACCTGAACACTGGAACAATTGTTTTATTGCATCTGTATAAAATGTATTAAATAAAGAAAATATATACACAGGTACAGAGGAGTTGTAACTCCGCTCATTATCCCCCCATCCCTTGCACCCAGCATCAAGTCCTTCCACCCATTGAGCAGGAATGTTATGGCAACTGTCTACATTTAATAAAATATAAATTAAAAATTTGGTTTAATAAATGAAATAGTATCTAATTGGACAAATGTGTAAAATTCTGAACTGTCAACAGCTTATCACAAAGGCAACCAATGATCATTGTAATAGTATAGATTTTATATTTACTAACTGCTTACATGCTTCAGTTTGAACATCAGGAAAAATATGGTCACATCACAAAATATCATTTGCAACAATGTCTTCAATCATATCAACCATCCATGGCCATTATTACCTGTACCTCTCAGACTTTTTTTCCATTTGATATTATTTAGATTTTTAACTTCAAGGTCAACTTCAGTTGAGCCATGGGTCCCTTGTTTCTTCATTTTATGGTTTCTAATGGCTTTGCAAAATGAATGGTTGGGCATATTCTTCATTACTGGAAACACAAAATTGAAATTATAATAATCTGATTAGTATGTTATAGTTTCATATTTTCATATTATTCCTATGCAATTCAATCTAATTAAACAGGCTTACATGTTTTCATTTTACCTCCATGAAAATCCCATACTTACAGATAATCCAACACTAACAGATAATCCAGCAAAAACCAGAAGAAAAAAAAGGACATTAATGATTAACATTGAATGACTTGTTTACATTGTGGTATTACAAATCTACTTGCATCAGCAAAATGCACAAGGAAGGATTTTAAAATGCAGATTTGAGGTGCCTTGCACGTTGCATCTCAGGATGCAGTCTGAAAATGAGGCAGCCCACAGCTCATTATCACATAATTAATTACATCAAAATCCTGAGAGTATGGGCAGCCGGGGACTGTTCAAGAGCTTCCAGGGTAATGCAAGGATCAACAGGGCATTAGCCATGGAAGCATTAAGAGAGACCCCAGTGGCTTGTAAACATGATTACGGATCTGTGATATTTTGCAACACCAGTGATCTAGACCGCGGAATTGTTACCTGGAACAGTTCCCCACCTGTCCTGACAGGTCTGGTTGCCATGGTGATGGCAGTCTGCATCACTGCAGTTGTGTACACAAGCTCTCTTCCCTGCATGTTTGTACATACTGATCCTTTTATAATCACGTGGGGTTTCTCTTAATTCATCAGAAATACATAAATAAATGTTTGACAAATGACATAACTGTTTAAACATTGAATTGTAGATTACATGGAAATCTAACAATATTTCCTATTAGTATATGCTTTGAATTAGAAGGTGTCTTCCCATGAAGTTATGTTTGTTAGTTATTTTATATATATATATGTGTGTGTGTGTGTGTGTGTGTTTAATAATAAATTACATGGCTTTGAATCCTCTTTTTTACTTAGATAATATGTTATATGTCACAGTGGAAATTACAATCAAGAAATTAAAATCCTACTGAAAATCCTATAACAATTTATATTTTTATTTATGGTCATGTAGGAAACTATCCTATCAAGATTTTAATTTCCTGTAGGAGAGATTATGATTGTGATTTCTGCTAGACTAAAGCTAGATGAGATCCAAATTTTGATCTCTCCTAGTAGAGATCCTGGTAACGGTGATCTCCCCAAGTAGAATTTCCAAATTAATTAAATAAACCATTAACTGTCATATGAACTTGCTGCTAGACCCCTGAAAGATTTCCCGAAAATTGTTCTTTTTCCCAAAAGAAAAGCTTGTTCCCCAGCGCTTTCAGAAAAATGGTGCTCTACTGTATATTCCAATACATGGACATTTTGCATGTTAATTCAACTTACATTCTGGTTGAGAACTTACAATATAAAAATCTGATAAACAAATAATTAAAAGTGTTTTTATCAAAACAAACACTTGTCAGTAGAACACCAGGCTTCATGCTTACACCTTCTACATGTGTATTTTTACATTAGCTTAATATAAGGAAAGATGTTTACTTTATTTGCTTTAATAACACTGCCATTATTGAAATTATAGCTGTGGCACATTCATCTTTATGGAGCTACATGTTCATATTTATATCAAAAAGGTATGAAATTTGTAAATATCTTTTACTGAGGTAAGACACTGTAACAAAGGGACAGCCTTTTTGAACATGTGGTCAAAGGAAACGTCCAGTTCCATTTGGTCTTTAACACCCCTTTATTACAGTCCAAAAAGTGTGCTTTGCTTATTGTCCAGAACACTGAAAGTTGTTGTGTTATAAAAGACTCACAGTAAAACCTAATGTTGTCAGTGGAAACTCTTGGAACTGCATCAGCAATCATTTAAAAAAACATTGGAAGGAAAATTAAAATAAAGCAAGATCATAG
This sequence comes from Sipunculus nudus, assembly GCA_026874595.1. Classification (NCBI taxonomy): domain Eukaryota; kingdom Metazoa; phylum Annelida; class Sipuncula; order Golfingiida; family Sipunculidae; genus Sipunculus; species Sipunculus nudus. The sequence goes on along the minus strand of CM049313.1, from coordinate 55,876,222 downwards.
AGACTACAGAAATTTTGTTTGTATAAATGCTCAGATATTTTCCAGTATTTTGGATCAGGATGACATTTGGGTGACATCTGAATGACATCTAGACACATCTCAGCTTTCACAGGATCTGAGAAAAAAATATCCTCATTTAATTTGCCACAGGACTCAATGACCTTAGACAGAATACCAACAGCAAATGTCTATCAACAGAAAGCTACAGAACATAGGATCCACAAATCATTCACACAGTGTCAGGAAGAGATGATGTGGTCAAGATTGGCAATTCCAAGACTGTGATCAAGATCATGGGTTCCAAAACCATAGGATCTGAGACAAGAGGCCAAGGCAGAGACCAAGGGATTAAATAAAACAGAAAGCTTGAGACCATAATGTTAAATTTTCACAGCTGTCCTCTGCTTCCTTATATCAGAGTCAGTGTCCCCACAAAATATCAGGGAGCCATCCATAGGCAGTTAATGCTGTATTCCTACCAGCTAGGCCAACTGAAAAAAAGTTTGGACATGTACTGTGGTTGCGTTTTTGTTCGCGAGGGGTTTAGTTTTGTGATATTCGCTAATGCGAAATAATAGTGAATATGAAACCCTCAGGAATAAGATGTCCCATCAACTAAGATGACCTCTGAAAACAACTTCATTATAACATCACCAACTAATTTGTGCCTGGTGTCAAATCTGGCCCATGCATTAGCCGTACACACATAATGTGAGACAGATTGACAGTGTTACAAGTCTTAGTTTAATGACTGAACCAGTAATTTGTTGGGTATTGTAGGTTTTTTTTCTAAACTTTAATTCAGTACAGATCCTGCTATAATTAGATTTTACAGGTTCTGGTGCAATCGTGAAAATGAAACCCTTGTGAAATGTTCAAAATGAAGAAATCTCAAAATGTTAGCCTCGCTGAAATAAAGCCTACCACAGTAACACCTTTTGCTAAGGAAACTTAAAAGTTGTGTCTTAGACCAAGACAGAGACTGAGATCAGAACAAGATCATTCTTGAGACTTCAATTTGTGTCAGGATACTGAAGTTCCACTAAGGTATAATTTTGCCCTTTGATATTTTATCCTTGGTTGTTCATTAGACATTAGTCACCAGTGTGCCCCATAAGTGACAAAAGAAAGTCATTTCTGTTGTAGAGTGTCAGGTTAGATTGGGTGTCTTCTGCCGGGTGATCATCTGTCACACACCTTTATTGATCAAGGTAATTTGATTAGTGTAATTATGGATATTATGGCTGATGTAGCTGTCATGTAATTATCCAAGATGGTGATGACCAACTGATATTTCAGAGAATTTATTCCCAGCAGTCCGGTTAAGAGTTTCAAATGATTCATGAATATAGCACTCACAGAGTGCATGCATGCCAATACCTCAGGGGATCTTCAACCAGACTTGCCCTAAATTTTATTTGATTTCCTTAGGAATTAGTCCTGTAATAATTTACCCTTGGTCCTCCAATAAATTCAGAAAAGAAAAGAAAATGTTTTATTGTAGAAAAGGCCTTGTGGCCCATGGTACAAATATAAATAAATAAATGCAATTGAACATTGAACATATAACATGCTTATACACATATAATACATACATATATACATAGTTGTGTTACCTTTGTAAATATTGGTGACAAATACAGTTTGGACAGATAGAGGGGACTGCAAAGCAGACTACATGTTTGCTGATTTCTGAAATCTTGTATCATCGGCAACACTTATACTGATAAAAAACGGCAACATTGATACTAATAGAAACTGACAACATTGATACAAATAGAAAATGGCATATAGTGACCGTAGTTCTTGTACACTTCTGTTATTATGACTTCATTGTGGTGACATGATGGCGAACATTCACCATGAATGCATGATAAAATTTTTTCCACAGCAGCAGCTCATATAAGTTTAAATGTTCAGTGCTTTTCCACAAAATATAAAAAAAAAATTAACTGAAATTTTAGCACAGCTGACTGAAAGTATCCAGTATCTGAACAACAAATGCATTGATCACCATGATTCTTTGCATGCACATTCACAATGGAGTGTTTCCTCTGTTCCTGCAGACAGGTGGCCCCACCTGGATTTTTTTCAAATTTGACACATTTTCTTAATTTTTTTGTTGTTGAGACCTTCAGAGATTTGGTCACCTGTTTACAGGGCACAAGTTGTAACCATTTGGCCCAGAACCTTCTAACTTAATATCCTGGGAGGTCTATGAAAAATCTTCTTAGAAACCTAAAATTTGGTTTCTGTTATCCATATCCTCCAAGCTGTGCTTCAGTTGAATGGGGATACCACCTACAAAATTAGACATTCTGGTGATAAAACTCCTTTTTTGAATGTCTTATTTAGCCAAGCGCCATGACCCCTGGGTCATTTGTTTTAAGGAATAAGTCTGATTTAAATTAAGTCCTTGGTGAGAAGATATGTAATATTAAGAAATATGCTTGTTACAAAATGAAGAAGAAAATGTTGGACCTATAAACTTAAGAAATAAGTCAGGTTGGATATTAGGCCTTCAGTAAGAACACATATATAGTCTCAAAGTTTAAGAAATAGGTGAGGTTGAAAAATCATTATGTTGAGAACAAGAATAAATGGTAAATTTATGGAGCTTAATATAAAATTCAGATGGAGTGACTATCCTAACAGAATATGACATTGGTGTGTAAGTGAATCTGACGCAGTCAGCTCTATAACCAATGGCTCATGGCCTGCATGTCTGCCTAGACTATATTATGACTCTATTAGGTGGGGAATAACTCCCACAGGGCAGTATGTACAGGCAATATATCAGCCCTCTGTGACAACCTAACAGCATGCAATTATTTTAAATGCCGCCTCATGACACAACAATAAATGAAAAAAAGATGCACAAGAGTTTGATCCAACAGTAGCTTGATGGATCACTTAAGGAGCAATATTGTGGTTTTTGAGGCTGCACTGGGCATATTTAATCATCAAATGATCTGTGTCCGGGACAGTGAGATGCTGTCACTGATAGCCATGGTGAAGTTTCTATTGGATGCATGTGGATGCTGCAGAATGGTGACAGAAACTGATGCATAAAGGAATGGGTAGCAAATCTTAGATGAAGTTATTTGTGGCTGTTGGACATGATTACTTGTTACCATGGTGACACCTAACAGAAAAAGACTAAAATTTTACAGAAAATACAAAATGATAATGTTATATTTTTCTAATATCGACTCCTGCTGCTGGGACTAAGAGGTAATAATTGTTATACATATAAAGTGAAAATTGTGAATTAGTGATGTGGCATTTTGGTGTGCATGCAGAAGCACATGCCTTTTATATGGTGAGAAACAAATCAGATACTGCACATATAATTCTGAATATGATAAAGGTTAAAACAAGTGGGGTTCTCATGAAGTCACTGTGCACATAAGTTTTTTTCTCTACTATCAAACATTTTTATTTTTATTACAGATGAAATTTACTAATTATTAGCTTCAGCTGCGCTGACATTTCTTCAAAAATTTCTTTCTGAAAAAAGTGGCTGATAACCCAACCCTTCTTTTAGCAGAATTGGCTAAAATGTGGGGTTTTACAAATACTTGCGTCCTGATTCCTGAATGAAGTGTTTTGGTAAGAATAAACTAGACTTAGTATTACTTTGGCATTTCGTAATATACTCCTGCACATGTTCTCAATGGGAATGAAAACCTTACAAGCAGCTACAACTGAACAAAAACTGTGTCTGAATGAGTGTTGGATTGTTGCTCAACCAAATATTTTATTACAGAACTTCTTGTATTTCTGTAAGATTTTTTTCTACTAACTAGATTAGTTGTAACTTTCCAGGCAAATGCAGATTGCTAAGATATTTATGTCTTTCAGGATTCATCATTTAATTCTTGCATGTGTATAAAATTTATGAATGTTAATGCAATTAATTAATAAAATCTGGGTTTCAACTGTATAACCACAAAGTATGGTATTTTTTGACAATCCTTTAGCTTTTTATCATTTGCTTTAGTTTAACAGCTGTATTTAATGACAACTTTGTGTTGCACAGTCATGTTATGGCTAGTTTATGGTGTCTCATGCCTGGCAGAAAGGTCCCCAATTCACTTATAATGCCTAATTTTCTCACAGAGGTCATAAATAAATTGACTAGAAGTTTTTGCATTAAACATGAACAGGGACTCTCTCTTTCATTCTTTTCTGATGAAACTTTGGTTGTACTTTATATCTTTGGCTTCTTGGTTAACACATACTTTTTTCTTTTTCTTCTAGATTAACTGCTGCCTTATTTCTCAGCCTTCTTGGTAGAGATGTATATATTCTGGACTTTTAGGTTAAATTGTACTATATTTCATATACCTGTAAATAACTTATACTTCTATATTAAATTGTTCTATATTTCTTGTCCATTTAGGTTCATTTGTACTACATGTCTTGTCCATTTCTGTTAAAATGTACTACATTTCTTGTCCTTCTAGGCTAAATGTTAATACATTTCTTTGCCTTCTAGGTTGAACTATATTTCTTGTTATCTTACCCTGTGATATTGAATATTATATTATTAATCTGCTAATCAGGATAACCTAGTTGGATAGTGATATATTTCATATTGATAGGTTTTGTGAGGTTAGTTTTTCATTAACTGCATTGTCATCCATTTACCTTTGCTCTGGAAAACCAAAGCATTATTGTCAGTTGATTCCTGTTTATTCACTCTGTAAAGGGCAGGGACATCCTAAACAACATAATCAACTGTTTGTCTTATTCTGACAGAACATGCTCAGCTTGCCCATCACCTCAGCTTCATTATGGCTTTGATCTATTTCAGTCACTTGCGTCAATAACCCTGCCAGCATTTCTAAGCCATGCCTTATTGCCAGATGCAGCTAACAGTACTATTAACGCGACTCGTGGGTTTTTGTATGGTTGTCCGCCACGTACTTTGCCACCTGCAGGCATTGGCTCACACCTTTCATGTAGTGACTCTAACATGAGCGAGCTACAAACATAATCTAAATACCAAAGGTACAACAATGACATTCACAGTCTAATGACTGGCAACATCATTTCTCCAGAAACAACGTGTAAATTTCATGATTCCTTTTTGACCAGTTAGTGGAGCGCATGAGATTCTATTCTTGTATTTTTCATGATGTCACTACAGCTCTTTACAACTAAAGAATGAATGTCAAGCCTTCTTTACAACTAAATTTTTTCTATGTTAACTTATTGTATTATTGAAAGTTGGGCATCATAATATTTCTGTCAGTGACACTTCTGTCACTCTCGGTGCTATTTTTTTTCCATACTTCTGACCATTTGTTAATGACCATTTGTTAATCAAGTTACATGCACCATATAGAGCAGTGAAATATTATTATCAGAAAATGATGTTTCCAGAAATATCAACCCATCACTTTGCAAAGATTCAGTTAATAATTATTGTACTTAGTGTGTCCTAATAAATGTCACAAATAATATGAATATGTCATCTTGTCTTTATCCACAGTGTCAGTAGTAGACATGCATTATCTTTACTCTGACTTGATCCATTTCAAGGCAGGAACATCTACAGACTGTTTCCCTCAATTAAGATATATTCAAGTAAAATGCATCAAGATTGCGCAATGAGTGGAAGAAAATGTTTTTGTTGAATATTTACATTGACATATTTTGAATGTCAAGCCTTCTTTATTTAACTGAGTGTATTGTAAGTCAATGCAGCTGTAGCATTCAATCTTTGTCAATCGTCTGTCTGACTGTCAAGCCATCCACCTGTCTATGAACAGGGCACACATTTTTATCTTTATTTCCTAGGTAGTCCTTGAAAAATCACTTTGGAAACCTGGAATAAGGTCACTGATATGTAACTCTTTTACTGTTGCAGTTGACCTGACATAATTGTACGACTTTTTTCTTTCATTTTCCCACTGGTTCATTTTCCCACCAAGTTGAACTGCATTGTGACATGCTTTCACTGATAAGTATTTTGTATTTAAACTATTATTTTATGTTTTCTGTTTCATGTATTAAACTAACGGTCAATCAGTTCTAACTGTACAAGGGAACTTTGTATAATTTTATGTAAAAATGGGTCACTCCAATCACCTCTCTTAATTAATTAACAGCTAGCTGCCAGAAGTGCCATGGTATGGGGAACTGCTGTGGGCAGCCATGCAGATCAGTGTCAATAACTCCTGGGCCTGTCCGGCTTGAGGGGAAAAAAAAATTTGTGATGGTATACTTTATTTCATTGTATACTCTAATTTTTTTATTTTTCTTATATTGGTTAGCTTTAGTAAATGTGTAAGGTAAAAGTTTAGAAAGAGACCAGATACACCAACCTTTACACTTTGTCAGGGAGAAACAACACTGTACATGAGTGGAGAATATAAAGCAACCTCATATTACCAAGAAGGAACAGACTTCCATGGTCTAGAGATAGAATGCAGGGCTCAAAGCCAAGCGATTGTGAGTTTTGATCTGAGCTGAGGTGGTGAGATTTTTTCACGGTCGGCCAGCCCCCACCCAGGGTAAGTGCTCTGCAGGCTTAATGGGGACAATGTTCAAAACATTCATGGGTTTCACTCACAAACGAGTGCACCTTTTAGGGGTTCCTTGGTGTTATGACCCAGCAATGGTGAAGACGCACACCCAGGACCTGCTGGGGTGGTACTTCAAGCCTGGGAGACACCTGGATAATCCAGTGTAAGCTCCTGTCATGTAGTCTGAAACTGGAAAAACTGGAGGGGGGGGGGGGGGGGGTTAGGGGGTGGGGTGGCAGTTAAACATTCACATGTCATCTACCTACCTACCTATATATATATCCTCTTCATGAATAAGATAATACATGAGGCCCTGACACTGATGTCTCACCTTTTTAGTCTTACACAAGGGGACTTCCTCCAAATTCTGTCAGTTCTGTAGTTAAGTTAGCATGATGTAACTTTGCAAAAGGGATGAATTATAACAGAACTTGCTGGGGCCCATTTATCAAATTGTAACAAAGTTGCCTAGATTGGGAGGACTGGCAAAAACAGCATTTGTTGGTTTTAGAAATCAAATCAACAAACAGTGGCAGGATGTCATGTTCAGGCTTCAGCTTGCATCTTTTTTGCAGAAAAAGGGAATATCCAAGGATTATTTCATTACAGCTAGTCTCTTGTGTCTTGCATGATTAAACCATGAGAGCAAGCTAGGGTTGGAACAGTTCACAAAGGCTGTATGACTAAGCAGGGATTGTCTGCCATGTCAGCACTCTGGGACCGGATCTGAGCTGCAGGGGTCTGTTGTATCAGTGCTGAAATTCTGTTAATGTTTGTTCAGGCTGCCATGCTGTCTCATGAAGAATATGCTAGATCAGAAACTGGAAAAAAACCTCTGATCATTATAATGCTGTATGACTGAGATGAGTGATGTACTGTGTTAAGTACAGTCGGCCTTGAAACAAAGCATTCTTATTGGAGAATATATAAAAGTGCTGAAAACAGGAAAGTTATTTTTATTTTTACTTAAAATATATTGTATAATATATTAAGAAAGTTTGCCAAGAATCTGCTTCTCATGAGCAAGAATTTGTTTTATACCAGCTCCTTATATATCTGAAAAATTTGATGGCTTATCGTTCCACTTAATTAAGGAATAATTAGTTGCTGTAAGAATTTCAATATTGCTCTTGTTTTATTGGTCTGGGGGAAATTTAAAATCAAATACATGTTGCAAGAATGAATAACAAGGAAATACTTTTAAGATACAGCTTTTATTTTTAAATTATTATGTAAATTTAATTTCTTTTTTTTCAAGAGAATTAAGTTCTTATATTTCTCTTCAATAAGGTCAATACTTTGAATCTTGTGTTCATGGGAATGCATACTTTATATGTGCTGCACACGTTTTATGAATGCTGATAAAGTAATATACACAGCAGTGCAAAAAAACATTTATTAGTTTATTTATTATTATTAGTGTTAATTAAGTTTTACTATAAATGCATGTGTATGTGAAAGAAGAAGGAAAATATTTGGCTTATTTCAGTGTCTGCTGTTTATACTGGCAAATATAAAATGGCATTATTTGTGAGATGTACATCAAAAACTTAAAGATTATGCTTGAATAATTAGAGTACTTAATGGGAAGACTCATGTCTGCATGCACAGTTCTGGTTTGGCAGTATTGCTGAGCTTGCAGCGTAATGCTGCCTTATTAAAAAATACCATCACTAGGCACAGAGAAGCTTTGAGAGAATCTTCCTGCATTTCCTGGTACCCACGACGACACCTGCCTGCAAATATAGGTTACCATGGCAACCAGCGGTGATGTGGTAGACCCTGGATTTATCTGCAAATAGTATAAGTATTATAATTAGTTGAGGTGCCGGTGCACGTCATTAACATTGCCAGCAGAGGAATACCTTCATTGGGTTGTCTGATGTCTCTCAGGGCCCCAGACACAATAAAATAATGATCAGCCCACAACAAAATTAAGTCATCTTTGTTTCTTCATCTTGTCACTATTAATGCTTTGTAACCAGCATGCATACCTGCAAAGGAAAATTGATGAAGCCGTACTCCTGTATAAATGTGCACATCATTGATTGAGCCCTTTTGTGTGCTTTGTATATGCAACAGTTTTGTGTCGCTGGATAAATTGCACGAGGCATTGAACATCAGCTGGATTCCCTGGATGCAGATACCAGCATTGTTACATGTATAATGTAGTGGATGCGTAGTCTGCTTAGTGACTAGGTCAGATGGACGAGCCGCAAAACAGAGAATCCCATCTCGATCGCTACACCAATCAATGTCCTTCTACCCATTGGTGATGGGATGTGATCGGTTCCCTGCTGTTGCTGGTTTTTATCGTACATAACCTGAAAGCTATCTGAGACAAAAGCATTCTGTGAATTTATTGCTTGTAGGCATACACTGGGTGTCCATTTAGAGAAAATTTGTAATACTAAAAGAAAGCCTGTGTGAACTGACCTAGTTTGAACAAAGCTGCACTGTGCACACTATTGCATGCAATAATTGTGGAATTTGCAGATTTTCAGTTGTTTTGTTTTCAAATGATTTTACTGGTTTATCATTAAATGCATATATATTTTAACATCATTATTTATGTTATTTTTTTTCTTAAGGTTTACTCTATGTTATATGATAGAGGATTAGTTCGTGTAATTTCTAGACTAATAAACCATATTAACATTTTCCCTCATAAAATTACAAGTTTTTGTTTGTTATTTAAAATATTTTTCTTGTCAGACACATTCACGGTTGGTTCATCTGTCACAAGTGTCATTTAGCTGCATGTTCCTGTTTCAGTTAAAGAACAGTACCGTGTGAGTCATATTATTCCATTATTAGATCAATAATATAGATACTGTTAAGATTTGGTCATTTTTTTCTACCCAGATCTTTATTCTCCCTGTGCAACTTAATGCAGACACCTGCCAATTCTGATTGTTCAGGGAACAAGAGTGTGATATATATATAAGATAAATAACCATAGTGGAACGTGTGTCTGGTAACCTAATTAGAACATTAACAAGATCAGAAAGCCCTCAAGCACCATTTTATCTCTTAATCAATATTGGCCTTTTCCCATGTTAAGAAGTATGTTCACTTTGTTTTACCATCAATGTCAGGAGATGAGAAAGACCAGATGAGCGTAATCTAATAACTTGAAAGAAAACATCAGGACCCAGGATAATTTTGTTAGGAGACCAGACTTGTGGTTTAAGGATCACTGGTCCAAATCTCTCCATGTCCTGGTGTCTGCAAATATGGTATCCCCTGGGGCTGATCCAAAGGGGGAGTTTGGGGTGTTTAAAACCCCATCTTACTGGGAGAAATTACTTATTTCCCAGTGTTTTTCTGAAAAATTTAGATTAAACCCTATTCCTGGACTTGTAGGCTTATTAAGATAAAAGCTTCCTCTTATTTTGAACATAATTTACCTCTTCATTTCCTAAATCCTGGGTCAGCCTCTGGACCCTACCCAGAGAACAGAGGATAAAGGATGGTGGCATTTATGATGGAAGTCTATTTATTGTTTAATAATGCTGTTTGATTAAAACACTATAAGGTCTTCTCAGCCAGAGAAGGGATATGTAAAACTAAGAAGAAGAGTGTACAACGATAGATTATGTTTAAATCCCATGTGGACAAATGTTCCTCCCCTTATACAGTCTTTAATTTAAGGGATAGTTCATATTAGGAACATTGAACATTTAGGAAGCCTTATTTAAAGGAAATTGTTTAATATTCATGACAGCTAGATTGTTTTAAACTTTGAAACAGTTTCACTGCTTCTGTGCTACAACCCCTAAAATGTTCAAAAGCCAATGAATGTTTTTTTTTTTAAATGTAGAGAATTTTCCCAGCTTAAGATTTGATTTTTAGTGATCTTAACAAGTGAAGTGGTTAAGATGTTGAACTACTGATTGAGTGGAAGGTTCTCATTTCCAGTTCTGCGGGTGCTTCAAAAGACAAAATGTCAAAATCATCATAGAACCTCTGAGATATACTCTAATGACTAAGCAGCAGGTTTTGAGTTGGATTATACCTAGCCCCGGCCGGTCCAGGTAAAATGTGAAATCAAGAAATTTTATTAGTGATATAATATTCTTCTAATATGGTTACACTGCATCCTTATTCACTAGGCAATGTCACCAACAGGCCATGTACGTTTTGATTTTAAAGGAAACAACAACAAAGAAATAGTTGTCAAGCAAAGAATTTCTCATTAATTTTCTCTTATTAATGTCAGAGAGAGGACAAGATGGTATGTTTTCAAGTTTGGAGTTATTGGATCTTAAAGGGGAATTACAAACTGCATTTATCAATTATGGGATATGTCAAAGTTTACAATTAGTATATTATCAATATAAAAACAAAGAAATATAAGATCTTTGTTTTCTTCAAATAAGAGTGAAATGGCATGTATGGATTGAGATCAAAGAAACCAACTATATATGTAATAAATTCATCATTTTAAGAATTGCCAAAGAACTAGGAATTCACTGACCCCATGTGCTAGTGAAGAATATTCTTAGCACCATTCAAGTATGGTAAAAGGAGGGCTTAATCAAGTGAGATGTTCTTTACCAAGTCTCATGCTTGCTTTCTGGTCTCTGATTTCCCTAGAGTAATATGTCATACGGTGTATGGTGTGATATTGGCTTGTTACACGATTATGCCGCGAAGCATACTAGATGAAAGGACTTTTTACAAAGCACTGTGACTCGGTGTCATAGATCTTACCAAGGTTCATGTTTGTTACACAAATGGCAACACCAAAAATACCTTATTCAAGTGATAAATTTATCAGGATCACATGCCACTGTGTTTTTACTTGATTTTGTAATTATTATATCTGTGGACTGGAAAGGTGGGGATATATTTTAGGCATTTCTCACTGCCACCATAGAAAAACATATTAACTTAAATGACAAAAATATTTTTGCAAATCTTTTCAAAATATTCTTACACATATATAGATAAGGATGAGAGGCTGAAGCATATTAAAAGGTCTTGTACATAGATCAAGTGACCTTTACCTTGATGTGGTCTTTTCTAGGTGATGATCGTATAAAGTGATAGGCATCTCGAGAAAGGTTTGATTGATTATTTTAAAATGGATACCGCAGCAGATATTGGATACATATATCTTGAAAAGAAGGCTAGTGGTGCTATCTACAATCCATTTACCATTTTTAGTTCACTCATTGAACTGATGCCATGGCAGAGCATCTGCTGATCACTGTCCACTGTCAACTGTCCACTGTCAGTTACGGAATATCTCAACAGCCACAGATGCTGCCTTCATGAAACTTTGCAGAATTACTGATCATTGAATGAACATGCAAAAATAGGCTTTTGGTGGTGCCACCTATGTTGACCTACTTACCGCAGGCTGAAATGGTCTTTTCCACTTCTTCCTTAAGAAAAGTCATAAAGTATTAATATTTTGGTCTTCATATCATTGTCAACAGTTCCTTAGAGTAAGGGGAATAATATGAGTATAAATTCAGTAAAGTCTTTTTCAAGATGGCATCTCTGTGGAACTTCAAAATGTGTCAATTGCAAAATTTGACAATGTGTTTCCATATATGATGTATTTTCTGTCACCAAATATCTTAGGAACTGCTGCAGCATTCAGTTTCAAATTCACAGGAATATTGATCATGTGACTGCTAATTGATTTTGACCTGCAGGTGGCACCACCTGTGTTGACCTACTTTCTACAGGCTGTACTTGTCTTTTCTGCTTTTTCCAAGATATTTCATAAAGTATTAATATTATGGGTTTCATATCAAAGTAAATATTTTCTTAAAGAAAGCAGAATTTAATGAGTATAAATTCAGTCAAATTATTTTCAAGATGGTGTCTCTACAGAACTTTGAACTATGTCCATCACAAAATTTGACAACTTTATGTGTTTCCATACATGATTTTTTGTCTTTTACCAAATATATTAGAAACTGCTGCAGCCTTTATAGTCAAATTTCATGGGAATATTTATCATGTAACTGCTTAATGATTTTGACCTGCAGGTGGTGCTACCTGTGTTGAGCTACTTTCTGCAGGCTGTAATGGTCTTTTCTGCTTTTTCTAAGCTATGTCATTGAGTATTTATTGGTTATAATCCACCAAGACAGTCTCCTCTTTGACCCTTGGACTGATCTTCCTGAAACCCAGCATATATATTCCCTCACTTGTGTAGTTGTGGGTAACAATGATGGGTGGTGCCACCTGCAATCCTTTCTGTGCATTATTTACCCTAGGTGTCTTTTTTAGATAACAGCCCATATCTCAGGAGTGGTGCATTGTATTGTGCTTAAATTTTGCATGTCTATAGATCTTGGATATCTCTATTTCATAATTGAGACTTGTAGCGCCACCTACAATACTTTTTGCTTTGTGTCCATCTGTGCATTTGCCATCTGTTTGTCTTAGTGGTTGTTAAGTGTATTGGGGTGAAACTGTGCATGTCAATAGATACTCCACACCTCCATCTAAAAAAAAAAGACTGGTGGCACCATCTGCAATTGTTTTTGCATGGTGCTCAACTATACATTTGCTTTGGGTGAAAACTCATATCCCAGAAGTGGTTCAAGGTATTGGTCTGGAATTAGGCATGTACATCCATCTTGGAAAGTTATCAAGTAAACCAGAAAGGTGGAGCCACCTACTTTCCTGGTTTTGTAGAATAAATTAATGCCTTTTTCTGAGGAGTGATTTGCCGCATTGGCCTATAAATGTGAATATTCATAGATCTTCGACTCCTCCATCTTGTTCTCAAGAATGGTGGTGTCATCTACAGTTGTTTTCCTGTGGCATCCATCCGTACAATTGCTTTGGGTGAAAATTGCTCATATCTCAGAAGTGATTCAATGTTTGGTCTGAAATTTTGCATGTCCATCCATCTTGGAGGTTTTCTTGTAAACCAGACAGTTGGCGCCACCTACTTTCCTGTTTTCGTAGAATAAATTAATGCCTTTTTCAAATGAAAGAAATTGCGCATGTCCATAGATCTTAAACTCCTCAAACTTGTACTCTAAATATTTATAATTATTACGCTCTTCTGGTTGTCCTGTAAGCGTGCTGTCTCTATGTAAATCTCTGTGATAGCCAGCTAACAGCATCTACATTTACTGAAATTGTTCACATTTTACATGGGAAATATGGCACTTTGTGAAATAGTCACCATTGTTTTAATATTCATATTACATGCTGGTGGATGGGTTAGAGTGCTTTATAATACATAAAAGCCAGTTCGGATTTGTTTGGAACTAAAACAGCTGGATTTGTTTTTAAATTAGGGAGATCTTCATGTTATGGATGCTAATTCCTAATAAAAGGTATTTGTCATTTTAATTTTAAAAGTGACAAAGTTTATTGCTCTCTCTGATTCCTTAATATTAGGAATGTATCATGTTATGTTTGCATTGATTAGAATTCATACAGATGTTATGAAATGTCTGCTAATGGTGAGGATGGCTTCATGTATTCGGATGTTCTAGAGGTAGGTTCTGGTGGGCATGGACTGAGCTTTCTTGCCTGTTATGGGATATACCAGTTTCTAAGTTGTACCTGTGGATGCTGTTGCTTTCCAGTCTCCTCCTTCTTGTTCTCCCCCCCCCCCCCCCCCCCCATGGCACGCTGGTGGCTTGAACAAACTGCTTGCCTGGTAGCATCTTCGTCTTTGACTCCAATCATAATTCTGCCCCTAGGGAGCACCCAGGGAACTGGTCTCCAACCCTTCTAATTGGAGCACTCTGAGGGCTTTAAACAGCTTCAGTCAGTTATGAAATATGAGATATAATGTGTGGTTTCCTCCAAGGTTTAATTTTCATAAATGTTAGGGCTTTATCAGTTTACCAATATATTGATACATATCAATACATCACATTGATATGGTTACTGAAATGCTATGCTGACTGTATTGATCGTTGTATCAATGAAACCTAAAAACTGCTTACAAATATATAAGGTATAAAAGGTATAAGGTAAAGGTATAAGTCACAAAACTTCTACAGTATACTCTGATTTATTTATAATGCTTAAGCTGCTTTTTACTTCATATATTTTATTAACTTTTAAGACTTAAATAAGATCATGTATTGTTTGATCGACTGGATAAGGAATGTTTATACAGTTCTTGGTGCTTGCATGACAAGCCAGTGAATGTAAGCTATGATATACAAAATATTGTTGTATTTGTTTATGAAAAACTATATCCACAGAGCTAATAATCAGAATTGATACACAAAGAAAAATGAAGTGTATCATCCATTCATAGTAGGTATTGCTTTAAGTATATTACAATACTTATTGTTCCTGAAGAGACTGACTGATACCTAGTCCTAATAAATGTGTAAATTCTCAAAACAACAACAGTCACACTACCCTGTGCAAATACATGTCAGTGAATCTGAATATTGGAACCTGCAGTAAACCTTAACAAAAATAAGTGATCACCACTATATACCATAAATAATTGTCATATAAATAATTATAATTATGTCAACTAAAGGAGTAACTTACAGTTGTTAGTATGATGATAACCTAGCTTCATGCTGTTCTACATTTACCTGTTAAGTATCAATAGAAGGTCAGTTAATCAATATCTGCTGAAATTTGCTTTAATTAATTAATTGCAGACATTATAATACTTCAAAGAATTCACTCAAGCTGTATAGCCTGTTGACCACTTGTTTTTGTCATACAGAAGGACCAGCATCATAGCTCCTACTTGCACCATTGAAGTCCTCCACCACTATTTTATACAGGTAAACTAGAGTAGACATGGCCAGTTTCAGAGATATTTTCTGTTAGTCAAACACTCCTGTTGTAAGAGGTGTGATATTCATCTCAACATGAGGAGTATCTGGTACTTGGAAATAAATGCTGGAAAACTATTATATCTGAGTACCCCTCTTGTTCCGTGTTGGACTGGTCATGACATATTAGAGGGATTGGTGACTAATCCACGAGCAAATTGCGGGGTGGGACAGGCTGTCAGAACACTGATATGGCTGGCACTGCACCTTTGTAGGAGAATTGGAAGCAAAGCCTTGCTCATAAATCAACGAGAAACAACATCTGTCCCAGCATTCAGTCTCATGTAATCATGAATGGCAAATCACTGCAGGTCATGTAACATATGCTGATTGTGTTTCATATGCTTTTGATGCTTCTCCGTATATATTAATTGCCCCTGTACTGCTTGCATCCAAGAAGGTATAATTGCTTTTCAAATTATCTGCCTATGCGTGCATGTAATGGGCCGCATGACACTTAAATATGTAAAAAACACAGTATTAATATTCGTAAGTTACAAATAAGATTTTCAAGCAAACCTATCAAATACATGTATAAATGCTTACAAATACCTTAAATTCCAAGCTTACATGAGTATTGAAACTAGGCGAAAGTCAAGGACTCAATTACTCCGTTTGAATTTTCTCGGTCTCTAGTACTTTATTTTTTCTTTTAGCTCTAAGCCAAACTAGCGATTTTATTTATGGAATCAACAGAAATTTTATAGTTCCTGTGTTTCCTAGAAATCAGTGTTTCATCAGAATTGATTGGCATTCATGGTCCTGCCTGAATCATAATTAGCTGCTGGTAAACACTTTTCTTTGAGAGGCTTTCATGCAACACAAACATGTGTGTTAGTCTATTTGTACATTAATTTTCTTTTATGTTTTAATGATATATTATTCACATGGAAACAATAATAATTGGATGGGGATAAAGGTAACTGTTTTAGAAAAATTCTATGTTTTTAATAAGCCCTCTGAATTTCAAGATTCATATGCATGGGGATAGAAAAAACACAGGATTCATAACCTGTTATTCAGTAGTTGATTCTCTGTGGATTAATTTGTATTGGCTCTTGTGGGAATCGGACTAGTAACAGACGCTTAGTAGGGAAGTCTACTTGGGGAATTGAACCCCAGACTCTTAGTAGAGAAGTCTTCTGTCTTATAAATCAAAGGCCTCTGAAGAATAGAGAAGGATCCTTCACTGTACATATTTTGTTTTAGTTTATATGTAAACAACCTATGAATGTTAAGATATTCTGAAAATACTAGTAGTTTATTTTCAAAACATTGAGTGAAGAATTAAGTCACTCTTTTTGTGAACTAAAATGTTTTGATTTTTACTTGTGACTGATGTGTTATACTTTTATTGTTGTACAAAGAAAACAGCACTTGAGGGGGAAAAAACAGCAGAAACTATGAAATAGAATTTAAATAAAATGTTACACATTAGTTTCTAGTACCTTCTCTAACAAAACAGAGAGTGCAAAAACATGAGACACATATCATTCAGACACCATGGGCATAAAACAGACAGAATGACTACACAAGGGAGGATCTGATTTCCAGAGGGAAAAGTAAGTCAGCAACTCAGGTGTGATATCGCATCAACAGAACAGTTGAGGATGTTTCAACTAATATAAAGTGGTAATATGATACTCGGGGGAGTTGTGTTTTTCTTACGGTGTAACCATCTACCTTTACTGCAGCCAGCTGGTGTAGACCAAGGAGTATGGGTATTGTCCCCAAAGCTGATCATGAGAAGAAGCAAAATTGCCTTATGGGACATGGCTGCAAGCACATTGATAAGGCCGCTATCTCATGCCGCCGAGAAAGAGCATCTGTGACAAGGTGCCCCAGCTCACTGAGAGCTTTTCTTCTGCCAGAGTATATACCCTTATATATTTCTGCTGTGTTTCCAATTTTTCATGTTTAGGACCAGAGCCTACTGAAAAAAAATGATGTAATCCTTATTCTGTTATGCATTGCTGGAATTGCCAACACATCTCTGGAACATGTTGTCACAGACATTTTTGTTCCAGCATCCTCCATCTCTACATCTCTGTAGCATTTTTGTCCAGTGTAACAACTGACTTGATACAGGTTTAGGTGCTATGGCCATAAAAATCCAATTGAGTACAAGCATTTTTATAGGACTAGTAAGGCCTGCTTTGAGTCCTGACTTTCGTCATACTGAAAACTACATTGCAATGGCCATCCATATAATTCTGATAATAATATCACTGCATATAACTAGTTATCCTAATGTTATAGGCAATAACTGAGGTACAAACACGAAAGAATCAATGTAAATAGACAAACTTAGTATCTTAAAGGTGCACATGTTAGTCATCTTTCTGTTGTTGTGACTGCCTTCCATACCTTTCCCCCCTCCCCTCCCTCACTAATGGCACAACTTAGGCAAAAAATAAAAGGTATGGTTCTCAGGCACTTTTTTCAGAAATCAGTGCGGGCGGGTGGTATTTTATTTTTGACCTTTTTTTGTATGTTTGAAAAAATGTCATTTAATCAGGGAAAAGCTTGAAAATAAGAAAGTTTTACGCTAAACAGGTAAAAAAAACTACATCAATTGTATTATTTATCTTATTGAAAGATAAAAATTGAAATAAAAATTTTTGATCCTTGGGGTTAAAATTGATGCGGATGGTGCCTGAGAACCATACCTTTTATTTTTTTTGGCCTTAGTGGTCAATCACAAAATCAAAGGAAGACTTGCTTTTAGGGAGTCTAAAGTTCAACAAACAGGCGGGGAGATTTAAATACCAATGAGCTGATTAATTCCACAATATTTTTCTCATATGGTTGTTGTTGCTGTTGTTAGAAAGTAAACAAGCCTATTTAAAAGCTAATATCTTTTTAAATGACAAGGTACTTTTAAGTGACAAAAATTTCATCATGAACAAATCAGTTTGTGTCCTCATTCAGATTTCAGCCACTGTGGCAGCTCTGTGGACTTTTTTTATTGCAATGGGGGCAAAATTGCTGCTGTTATTTATGCCAGTCTTGATTTCATAACTCAGTAGATGGTGGAATTAAGTAGATTGTGCCTGTACTTTATTTGTAAAGGATCGGTTCAAGGCCTGTTGGTGGCACTATCATGAGATGGGAGTGAAGACAACCATACAGTGTGTTGATTGTATCCACCAACATAATTTTGCGGAAACATTTTTCCAAAAATTGACAACATTATTGGGTCACATGTGAACTGTTGCCAGACCATTTTGTGTTGACCTCTTACCTTTCCTCTCTGCAGTGCATCTATCTGTGTGTCTGTTTTGCAACATTAACCCACATATCTTTGGACTGGTTTGATTAATCTGGCTGAAATTTAGCACAAGTGTAGCAGTTGGATAACTTTATAACATACACAGAAATGGTTGCAACACCTGCAACCATTATCGCACAGTATCCATTTTTATCTCGGCTGACTATGAGTCATCTGAGCTATAGTCTTGGTTCTTTGTCCTTCATCTGTCTGGCCATCCGGCTGTCCAGCTGTCTATCTGTTCACAGGGCACGTTTTGAAACTTTTGGACTTACGAAACAAAATTTTGCATACAGTTAAATTTCCCCAAAATCTCCTACCATACCGAAAATTGGGTCACTATAGGACCTTGTTCCTTTGAGATGTTAAGTAAAAAACCTCCATTTTCCAAAAAAAGCCATTGTTACACTTCATGGCTGCCTATCTTAGCTATAGCAATCACTCTTTGTCCTTCGTCTATTTGTCTGTCTGTCCGTCCGTTAACCAGGTACAAATCGTAACCACTGGACCTAGAATTTTCATTCTTGACACAGTGAGAGACCTATGAAAAGTCTCCATGGAAACCGAAATAAGGTCTCTGTTACCCATATCCTTTGAGCTGTGGTGCTCCCAAATACCCCACAGAATGATAGAAAATTTGATAAAAAAAACTGCAACATCTCAATAACTACAACACTGATGGTCATGATTTTTGGCGTACATATTGATCAAGAGGTGTTCCATCAGTTCCTGTAGACTGGTTGCACCACCTAGATGTATTTTTTCTAATTTTTACAATTTTATTTTCTTTTTTTTAAATCCTTTTAGGATGTAGTTATCTGTCAACAGGGTACAAATTGTAACAATTGGACCTAGAATCTTCATTCTTGACACACGGGAGACCCATGAAAAGTCTCCTTGGAAACCTGAAATTAGGTTTCTGTTACCCATATCCTTTCTATGGCACTCCAAAGTACAGCTCAGAATAATGGAAAATTTGATACAAAAACTGCAGTATCTCAATAACTACAACACTGATGGTCATGATATTTTGCATACATATTGATCATGAGGTGTTCCATCAGTTTCTGCAGACTGGGTGCGCCACCTCTATTTAAAAAAAAAATTTTACGAATTTTTCTCTATTTTTGAGACCTTTAAAGATGTGGTTATCTGTCAACAGGGACAAATCGTATTAACTGGACCTAGAATCTTCATTCTTGTCATGCAAGGAGGCCCATGAAAAGAGGGTGTGGAAACCTGAAATTAGGTCTTTTGTTTCCCATATCCTTCAAGCTATAGGACTCCGAAGTATCCCTCAGAATAATGGACAATTTGATACAAAAGCTGAAGTATCTGAACAACTAATGCAGAGATCAGCATGATTCTTTGCATGGATATTGATTATAGAGTGTTTGATCAGTTCCTGCAGACTGGTGGTGCCACCTGTATTTTTCGATTTTTTACAAATTTTTTTCTCTATTTTTGAGACCTTTAAAAATGTGAACATCTGTAAACAGGGCACAAATCGTTAAGACTGGACGTAGAATCTTCATTCTTGACACACAGTGGAGTACATGTATCCGTCAAGGCAAAACAGACATGCATGCAGCAGGATCAGCCTTCATATTTAGGTCTGTGATAAAATTCAAAGAGGGCTTATTGTTGGCCCTGTGACCCATCCTGCAGCAAACTTTATGGACATCAGCCTGAGTATTTT
This sequence comes from Sipunculus nudus, assembly GCA_026874595.1. Taxonomy (NCBI): domain Eukaryota; kingdom Metazoa; phylum Annelida; class Sipuncula; order Golfingiida; family Sipunculidae; genus Sipunculus; species Sipunculus nudus. The sequence continues at coordinate 55,855,918 of CM049313.1, read as the reverse complement.
TGGTGTGATCCTTAGCACAATGACACAGTGACAGGTGAAAGGTAAGCCAACCATAACTACCAAGTTAAGCTGAAAATGCAAAAAACACAAAGATTTATTAAGCCTCCATCCCAGCTGTGTTTATAGGTGTAGATGGGTTTATTTGTAAAAGTATACTCAGATTTATTACATATTTTCATATTTGCACTTTTTTATGTTTGACTTTGGCCTTATTCCTGAAGTCATACACAACATATTTAGCTGATTCACTCAGTTGCAGACAGGTTTTTTTTTTTGGGGGGGGGGGGGCAGGTTTGGGATATTACATGGTGATTGCATACATTTAGTTTTAGATTGATATTATTATTTATATGATGAAATAGGTGAGAATTCAGTTTATGCCATGTAAAAACTAGTGAATTAATCAATTTTTTTACAATTAGGAATCTGTGTTTCTGTATTGACAAGGCTAGGCCAGTCAAGGAATGGAAATGATCTTTGAACTTCATGTCAGTATATATACCACAGGATTCATTAAATTCTAATAAATTTCAGGAAGTATAAGGAGTAGTATGCCTAGGGCTTTCACTAGGTGTGTGTATTGATTTTGACAAAGATCGGATATATCCTGGTACAACACAGGTGTCACATGTTTCAGTGACAGCTGTCCTGGAAACGGTTTTCATCTGTCAATAGATTTGTACATACAGGGCTCTCTATGTGTCTATGTATTGCTAATTATCTCTGTGAGATATATATTCATAAATTTGGTATGTTTTTAATTGTCAGTACATGCATTGACTGTTTTCTACACATGAAACTATTTAAGCTTTCTCTGTTGTAATTGATTGACTGAACATTTTATTAATTAAAGAGACATGACAGGATGGATAACCATGACATTACACTTCCATTAGTTGATATAAATTGCAGCACGTGGTACATTTCATTTACATATTTTTTTAGCTCGGCTGACTATAAGTCATCTGAGGTATAGTCATGGTCCATTGTCCGTCGTCCGTCCATCTGTCTGTCTGTCTGTCCGTCCGTACGTCCAGATGTCCGTCCGTAAGACTGGCACATTTCGACACCTTTTGACCTACGAATCTGAAATTTGGCATCCAGTTAGAAGTCCCCAAAATCTCCTACCATGCCGAAAATTGGGTCAAAAGGACTTCGTTCCTTCGAGATATTAAGGTAAAACCTCAATTTTTTTTATTAGAAATTTATTTTCACACTAATGGACTGCCTAATATCAAAACTACTCATCTGGTTTTCTTCATATTTACCATAAATATTTCTCTATATAGTTCCTATGAACATGCCAGAAATTACGTCAGTATTATTTTATTTTAAAAAGTTATGGGCCCAAACATAATGGACTTTGTAAAAAAAATCAGGAAAGATATTTGGTCACTTAAGACCAAAAGTGTTAAAGGTAGGGACTTTTTTTCAGTAACAACTTTAATTAATCAAAATTTAATTGTATACCAAAAATTAGATCAAAATCTGTTAAATTTTTTAAAATATTGGCTAAAATATAAAATTGTTACCTTAAATTTTGCCCAACTTTGGCCATGGCACATTTTTTCTTGTTAATACTGTGGAATTAATTTTCACAGCATGAATACATAAGGATTTAATCTGTTAAAATCTGAAATTTGAAAATAAAAGCTGCAAAATTAGGCTACCGTAAAAGTCGTTGCAGAAGTCGCGACTTGTACTAGGAAATCGAATTCTAAAAACTAGAATTTTCTAGCAAAGTCGGGGTGCGACTTGTAATACGTACTTATCCCGTTTCTGTCAGCTTTCCCGGTACATGGAACGACGTCAGTTGAGCGATAATCGGCAATACCTTTAACCAGTGCTTTGTAAAACGTCTTTCCCCAATAATTTACACTTTTAACCATCTCTTATGCTTTATATTTTGTGAACTGACGTAATTTTCATTTTATTAACATTAAATGCAAATTTTAAATTTGCCCAGTTCAAGACCTACCTGTTCTGTCAAGTCGCCATTCAAGTGACACTTCCTAATCTGCGTTACTATTATATCACGAGTCAATTTGACGCATATGCCAGTCTGCCGCTCTTTGATGTACATTTTCTTTCCGTTTAACTATATGGGTATGCTTTCCATAATGAAAAACTCGCGGTTCCATATCCGTTTATGCATGTAAAGTTGCGTCACATTCAAGCTTGATCCACTACACATACGTTGTGAATTCTTTTGCCTGCCCGGTTGATCGCTGAATACCAGCTGACCGTTGAAGCCGTGTAGCGGAAGTTCAAGCCCCGGGTCACCCGTGCAATGACCTTTACATCCCCATGTCAACTAAGCCTTCCGTGACTGATATCCACAATTATAAAATCTCATATTAAGAACCATTAGGTTACTGTCACCATCTCGTGGTTTTCGAGCGTTTTGGATAACAATGTAATAACGTTTCACGTGAGCTATAAATATACGATTTGTTTCGAGTGTTCGTATGCCCAACAATATGGCGGCACGCATGCATTGCTTTCAATCGTGCGTTGACGTATTCGTGATATTTTTAATGAAGACACATTAATCAATACAATGAAATAACAAACACCATATAGGTATATATTTTATTTACTTAAAATGCCACATACGCACCTAAATTCCACGGGAACCGGCACCGTTTGGTGTCATGACGGATCTGGTTCAGCACGGCTGAGTTTGCCATACATCCAAGCCACTTCAATATAATCACTGATAACGATGGAAATTGGGTTTTCCAGATATTATCAAAGAAAAATAAATCATTAGTCCCAGTAAATATAATATCTGTAAATTCAATTATATTTATTTTACGTTAACTGACCGGTCAATAAAGCGTTCATTATTCCCCTGTTGACTGACATATATTTCAGTGATTTCAGTAATACCGTGCATGTGCCGCGCCTAGATGGTAAGTTGTAACACTTAATTGAAGGGATAATAAATTCAGTTTTAGAGCCCATTTAAGAAATTAGGTGAATAAATTCAAACTGAATTATTCTTTCCATCTTTCAGTTGTCTTAAGTCAGTTCAAATCATGCCCAGTGCAACGGATTGGGACTCGTCACGCGTACGCAAACTAATCATAGTCTAATGAATCCACACTACGTTTGACGATCTTTAACAATTTAAAGAGTTGCTCGATTGTGATAGTATTTTGCCTCAGACTCTTAGTTTATTAATACAGTGATTTAACTTGATATTTGCAATCTAATGTTACTTAAACTAGTAAGAAACGGCAACAATGACATCGTTTCACAGCACAAAATGTTATCCGACGCAGCTGACTTTGGCACTGTACAAATCTTACCTGACAATTGAACCCCGACTTTATATGTTAAGATTCTGTTGATATTCCTTAAATATAAGCATTGTATTAAAGCTGTCCAGTTATTTTTACGTTTTTATGGCTTATCTAGTTTATAAACCACAAAAGTACCACGGGGACGTTGGTTGTAGTCTTGCATCGCAAGGAATGACACTCAAATTCCAAAAGTATCAGGTGGTTGGGACGCCTCCGAAGTCTGGGTGCGACCTATATTATGGACTTTTCCTGAAACTAAACTTGAACGGCTATTCCCCATGGGTATCCTAAAAGTCATGGTGCGACTTGTAATAAGGATGCGACTTCTGCAACGACTTTTACGGTAGTTATTGAATTTTTTTGGAGGCTCTTGTTGCTCTTATTCCCTTACATTGTCAAGCAGGACACTTTGATGACTGTAGGTCATTCAGTGCACATCTCTGTGCTCCCCAGGCTGTTGGCATAATGTTACATGTCCCCAAAATCTCCTACCATACCGAAAATTGGGTCATTAGGACTTCGTTCCTTCGAGATATTACGGAAAAAACTCAGTTTTACATAAAAAATAGCCGTTGTTACACTTCAAGGCTGCCTAATATCAAAACCACTGATCTGTTTTTGATCATATTTAGTATTCACATTCTTTCGTACATTTTCTATGAACATACCAAAAATTAGGTCAGTATTGGGTATTATTTTGAAGTTATGGGCCAAAATATAATGCAATTTTTAAAAAATCAGGAAATATATTTACTCACCTAACATGAGAATTGCTGAACCTAGAGACTTTTTTTCAGGAATATAACTTTATTTAATCAAGATTCAATTGTTTACCCAAAATTAGATCTGGATTTTGCAAATTTTTCAAGTTATTAGCATAATTAAAAAATCAATACCTTAAATTTTGTCCAACTTTGGCAATGGCACGTTTTTTCCCTGTAAGCACTGTTGATTTAATTTTCACAGGATATATACATAAGGATTTAATCTTTTGAAATCTGAAATTTCAAAGAAATTGCTTGGAAAGAATAGTTTTCATTAACGTTTTCATACACCTTGTCAAGTGTTGTTTACATCTAGCCCACCAAGTAGTACAGCCTTCACTTGCATTATGTAACCCACCCCAGGCAGCTTGCCTTGGCTCAGCTTGGCCACTACCAGCAGGCTTCCCCTCTGCCCTGCACTCCCCCCCCCTGATGGTGCATAAACTAGATGAATGTTATTATTTTCTGTATTTGATTCATTCTTATTCCAGGCGATGCTACATTTTAGATTTTGTATTGTACCACCAGGATTTCAGTGATTAAAGTGTACATTTAATTGTGTCCACAAAGTGGTGTATTGCTATGAAAGTGTGGATGTTCACCAGATAAGTAATTCCTTACTTCAGAAGAGTAAAAACTTCACCAGGTGTGAAATTGACTATTAATTCCAGTAATAAATTAAAACTGGGATAGTGATTAGCACAATGATATTGTTTGTCCCTCATTCAACCAACAGTGTGTATACTTTATTTGAAAAGATGTTTTATTCAATCAAATTTACTGAATCTTTTATTTTATTTTGGTGAATAAAATTAAGCATGTACTGAAAACTCCAATGAGCAAAACTTTTTAATAGTGGTTCAAGGAATATTCTTGTAGATGCCATGTAGTGGCATTATTTTCTTTTAAATTCAGTGACAGTTTAAGCATTTATGATTTAAGAATAATAAAATATATGTGAATGCATAATATGACCCAATATGAGCTACACTCTGGATATATAATGATTGCAACTTTTGCAACAATTCTAATATTTTAACTTATAGTTTCAGTTTTTTACTCTGTATATATAATGATTGCAACTTTTGCAACAATTCTAGTATTTTAACTTATATTTTCAGGTTTTTTTTATTGAAAATTTATAAAACCTGTAAATAAAAAAAAATGATTCAGATAAAAACTTCTTAATGGAAAAAGTGGATATGCTAAAAAAATAGGCTTATATATAAACTTAAATAAGTTGAAAAGTGAAATAAAGGTATTAGTCCATTCTGTCCACTTGCCTGTCCATGTGTAAATTTTCATATGCATCACAGTATCTCAAAACTTTTACTGTTTTTCTTCATGACAGTCTTGTCAGAGTATTAGTTTGCGATCATATATTTAGAACTTTACTATAACCAAGTAGGAGGGCCCCTTTCCTCTTAGCGTTTCATGTTCTTATATAAATGAAAAACATTACAATAGAATATTTCTACATCCACCTTTGTGCTGCCCTCACTTTTCCCTTCTCCGAACCCCATCCCAAAGTCAGCCTCAGTAAGCAAGAACAAGATGAATCAGATATATTCATACTTTAATATTTTGTATAACTATTCGTCCATAGGTACCTATGTACATGCCAGAAATTATGTCAATATTGTGTAATATGTAGACATAGTGGGCATCACAATAATGTACCTTGTCAAGACTAAAGAGATATTGTGTCATACAGTCACAAATTCATAAATCACTTCATCAGCATAGTTAATCATAACATCATATATGTCAAATTGAAAGCTTGCAGACTACCATACACTTTAGATCCTTCAACAAATAGCCTTATCATCATTCTACTACAGCTTATTACTGCTGTCATTGCATTTATATTAGCTAAAATATATCACAATTTCAACCCCTCCTAAATAAATAAAAAATAAACCACTATATTTTACTCTATTAATCCATCAGTCAGGTAATTACATTAATCATTTACTCACATATTACATTACATTCCTTTATAATCACCCAACATGTCCATGATATTCATAAGCTTTATCGACTCAATATAGTATCACAGTGGAGAAACATTTATAGTCCAATCACAATCAGCTGAGCGCCGTGACCCATGGGTCCCTTGTTTATTACTATTTTAATTGTCACATCACTTTATTTTAGAACAGCACTTGGAAGGTAAAAGGGAAAAGTTTACATGCAAATTAATATTATTCAGAATAATGTACAGAAAAGAAATTCATGCATCCTCTGGAAAAGAATCTGTGGCTTAATTTGAACTTGTATGTAGATTTTGATTCAAGCGAAGTGAAGCCAGAACCTAAAGGATGTAGTTTTGGAGTGAGGTTGGACTGAAAAATCTCAAACTCCCTTCACTGAGACATGAACTCTTCCAGCTTTGAAACCTGTGCTGTAATACTAGACCAAAGAAACCAGCTGGGTAAAAATCTATATAATAATTAATTAATATGGAGACAAAAATATAAAAGTAAAAGTTGATGATTTTATATTAAATGAAAAGTTTATGCAAGGAATTCTTCCCTAAATAAAAATTTTTAACCAATATCTGTCAGACCTGTAGTTGATGTACTAAGTGGCTCCCCCCCCCCCCCCTCAATAAATAGTCAATTATTCCCAGGTGCCTGTTGTACCTGGCTAGGAGTCTTTAGTGATACCAAACAAGATTTCTACAGCAATATCAACACATGCCAGTATATACAATTATGGTCAGGGCTGTCTATTGAAATATTCCTTGGATATTAGCTCCTTGTCATGGGCCAGGTTACTAGGCAAATGAATTAAGTATTGATCTCAATAGGTTACGTGAACTTGATGGTGATAGTGTTACAAAGTGGCCCCTGTGTGACATTTCCGATAATTATGATTCGTTAAGTATCACTTCATATGTCTCAATCATAAAATATCTTTTAATATTTTAATTACTTATCAAAATTTGGGACAGGAAAGAGTGTATGTATACCATTGGGTCTGGCACTGTTTGATGTTGCCAATAATGTCAACATAATCCTAATTTACACTTTCTTTCCTGTTGTTTCAAAATATTCTTTCTTGTAGCTTTTGAATAGAATCAATGATCACTTAAAGTGCTCTAAAAAATAACCAAGTTTACTTGAAATTAAATGTTGATTCCTAGCCTTAGGGTTTGCAAGTCCCTGATTACGGATTTTGGAGTCTTACTGAAGGTTATTATTTATAAATTTAGTCATCAGTGCTGGGCCATGTGACATTTAATTCAGTGATGTTGAATGATTTTCTGTGATAGATAAAGATCAGTTGCTTAAGGTCACGACCTAGGACAATTTTCTTTCATGTTTAAGGTTTATTGTATCCGCCAAAACAGAGTTTTGCGGATACTATGTTTTCAGCTGGTCGCCGCCGCCGCCGCCGCCGCCGCCGCGTAGGTGTCCGGAGAACTCCTCCGTAACCGCTGGGCGGAATTTTCCGAAACCCGGGATTATGTTCGGGTCACATGTGAACTGCTGCGCCCCGATTTTGTTTTGACCTCTGACCTTTCCTTTGCGCTCTGCGTCTGTTTGTGCGTCTGTTTCCACACATAAACCCACATATCTCGGGAACCGTTTGACCGATCAGGAAAATTTTTTTGCACAAATGTAGCCCTCGGAGAGCTTTATAACATACACCAAAAATGGTGGCGCCACCTGCAACCATGTTTGCACAGTGTCCATCTGTTCGTCTGCCTTGGGTTAAAATCACTCATATCTCTGCAGTGACTTGACTAATTCACCTGAAATTGGGCATGCGTAAACATCCTGGATAGCTTTTCTGATTTTATGACAGGTGGCGCCACCTACATTCACGTTTACGCTGCAGACATCCAAGCTCATATCTCGGGAACCGTTTGACCGATCAGGAAAATTTTTTTGCACAAATGTAGCCCTTGGAGAGCTTTATAACATACACCAAAAATGGTGGCGCCACCTGCAACCATGTTTGCACAGTGTCCATCTGTTCGTCTGCCTTGGGTTAAAATCACTCATATCTCTGCAGTGACTTGACTAATTCATCTGAAATTGGGCATGCTTATACATCCTGGAAAGCTTTTCTGATTTTATGACAGGTGGCGCCACCTACATTCACGTTTACGCTGCAGACATCCAAGCTCATATCTTGGGAACCGTTTGACCGATCAGGAAAATTCTTTTGCACAAATGTAGCCCTTGGAGAGCTTTATAACATACACCAAAAATGGTGGTGCTACCTGCAACCATGTTTGCACAGTGTCCATCTGTTTGTCTGCCTTGGGTTAAAATCACTCATATCTCTGCAGTGACTTGACTAATTTACCTGAAATTTGGCATGCGTATACATCCTGGATAGCTTTTCTGATTTTATGACAGGTGGCGCCACCTACATTCACGTTTACGCTGCAGACATCCAAGCTCATATCTCGGGAACCGTTTGACCGATCAGGAAAATTTTTTTGCACAAATGTAGCCCTTGGAGAGCTTTATAACATACACCGAAAATGGTGGCACCACCTGCAACCATGTTTGCACAGTGTACATCTGTTCGTCTGCCTTGGGTTAAAATCACTCATATCTCTGCAGTGGTTTGACTAATTCACCTGAAATTCGGCATGCTTATACATCCTGGATAGCTTTTCTGATTTTATGACAGGTGGCGCCACCTACAATCAAGTTTACGCTGCAGACATCCAAGCTCATATCTAGGGAACCGTTTGACCGATTGGGCCAAAATTTTGCATGTGTATAAATCTCACATAGCTCTCTATCATATGCAAAACTGGTGGCGCCACCTGCAGCCATGTTTGCACAGCTCCCATCTGTTTGTCTGCCATGGGATAAAATCACTCATATCTCGGCAGTGGTTTGACATATCTGCCTAAAATTTTGCAAGTTTATACATCCCCGACAGCTCTCTTGATTTTATGACAGGTGGCGCCACCTGCATTCTAGTTTATGCAGCAGATATCCAAGCTCATATCTTGGGAACCGTTTGACCGATTGGGCCAAAGTTTTGCATGTGTATAGAGCTTTCTGGATTTTTTCGTAGGTAGCGCAACCTACATACACAATTTGGCTGCAGACATCCATGCTTATATGCAACACTTCACCCGTTCCACTCTGATTTAGGCGGATACAAGTAGTCGCTTGTCGACTACCCGTATTCTAGTTTAATCAAGAAAACGTAATATGTGCCAGCATGGTCTTCATATAGACATGAGTCTGAGTGAAGCAGAATTACAAAAATAAATGAAGGGGAGATATACAACATAGACAGTGAATAAATTAAAATTTTCATTTTAGAATCCATGAATACGGACATGCTGCAGCATATTACAACATATACAGATATGCTTTTAGACAACTTGAAAAAATGATGAACTGTTCAACCAATTGATCACTTCATGAATTAATTTTATTTTTCAGGGTGAATGGGCATTACCTCATTGATATTAATGTTGGTGCTTCCTGCTCTTCCCTTCAGTATTACATGCATTTATGGTGCAAAAGTTTGATTTAAAGGGGGGTAATTGAAAATGGTTCAAAACTGTGTTGGTAACATATAAATTTAAATGAATTCCTGCTCTTTTTTTCTTTCTTGGAAAATATTGCTCCCATATTTCATGCTTTTGGTTCCAGATTTCATAAAACACTTAACATTTTGGTGTGACCATATTACAGATAAAGGCTAAACAAATTAAGTACTATGAGAAATAGGTGTTTAAATTTCCTGGTATTGAAATTGGGTATACTTGTCATTGCAGTATTGCTTTGCCATCTACTACCGCAAGGAGGGACAGAGACAGTACGATCTGAAAGCTGATACAGAGTCAGAATGTTCTAACTGGATCGATGCCATACAGCAAGCCAGGTAAGTACAGTTTTTATCAGAACCACCATAAACCAAAAAATTTGGGATAATTCTTGATAGAAGACAATGAATTTACCAGATTAATTAGAGGATTTAAAGCCATCCAAGAAATCAGAAAAAAATAGAAAAATGAGCCAGCCAGGTAAGTACAATTTCTGTCTGATTCATCCTAAACCCAAAATTCAGGATAAATGTTGATAAGAGTCCGTAATTATACCAGGTTAAATAGAGAATTAATTCACAGCCATCCTGATTTCAGTAAGAAAAATGAGTTTCCCTTTATCCAACAGGGAAAAGGAAATTCCAGAAAAAGGTCTTCTAAAGAAACATATCTGGAATCAGGGAAACATCAAGGAATTTGATTTGCTAAAGAGAGTAATTGGTCTGTTAATCTCATCTTTTCTCAAGTTCAGCCAAGGTACTCGCTAGACCATTGGCTATGGTGGGTTGTTCAATTGTGTGGAATAAGATTAAAATTTTGATCCCAGAAATTTGAAAATTGATCAGTAGAAAAATGAAATATTTGGAACCTCCAATTAAGATGTAAATTTTTAAGACTCTTTTAAAGGGTATTTTTTCATTACTGATAGAAAGTGTGTCCATGTTGTTTTAGTGTCTGCCTTGTGATTATAAACATTTGACTTGCAGCATCCAGGTTTTACTGTGTACTTAAGAAATCAGCATGTGAGGGCTTTTAAAATACCTGAGATGGAAGAAATCAGAGTTTCTATGAGGGCATGACAATATGAATTTTAATTAAGTACCCATAGAAAAATCCTAAGTTATAAATATATCTGTGGAGAAAATCTGGTGGCCATTGGAGAAGAGGCAGGAATAACATGAAACCATGCTCTTTATCATGAATTATATTATAGAATTAATTATTTTGGTGGTGTCAAATTAATAAAATTAGGGTTCAGAATATTTTGTGTTTGAAAGTTTTGCAGTAGAAAAGTATTTATAAATGTTAAATATGGGAAACTCCATGAAAAATTAATTTGTGAAATGTTAAATGTCAAGAGCAGTTAAAATAAACTAACATGAAAACATGGATAATTTGGGCTCCACAATATTTGGTATGCACTTCTTTAGAGGCAGGCTTCACACTGTGATCATTTGATATGATTTTCTATATTAAAATATGTTAGGATTCCCTTTGATTTGCCACCACAAGCTTAAACATGATTTCTTGCAACTGTTAATGACCGATGTGTAATTGTTACAGCTTTCTTCCACAACTCTATGTATATGCAGTGTTTTTATACTTTTTTCTTCACAATTTCCTCCAAGATGACGTGATGTATCCACATTTTTCTAACTTAACCAAACCTTATGATTTGTTAAAAATCTTTATCGCAGAATTTCTATAAAAGGAACATGTCTCTCACATTACCTGTTTGGTGAGATTTTTGTGGATAATCATAGAAAATAATTGGTAATCATAGGAAACGACTGTATCAACAGTGTGTGAAGCATTCCATTTTTCTTTAAATATTGAACACGCTGCTGGTCTTGGCATTTTGACATGCACACATTCTAAAAGCTGGGATTGCACTCCATATTATGGTAAATAAGACAGATGCTCGCTGTCCCCTTCTGTCCTGTGACACGGTCCTGCTGTCCCTAGACACTTGCTGCCTGCTGCCTCCCAATGTCCTTCGAGGCTAACCTCCTGTATTGAGACACCATCTTGTGCTGTCTTACTATCTTGATCTTCTGTTGCTTATCATGAAGTAACAGAACAGCTTTCATGTAAAATCTGCTAAAGAAGTTAACACTGTAATCAAGGTTAAAGTTAGCCTTTCCTGCCCAACTCTTCCCCTACTCCTTTAGTTTGAGGCATTGCCCCAAGAATATCAGGGGCTAGGTATAGAGTGCTGGGGTCATGGATTTGATCAATTAAATTAGGTTCACATATACCCACTTTTATTGCTGATAGATCATACATCAGTTTATGATCTTCATCAGTTCAGGAGGTCAGACTCTTCTCAGACCTTGAGGCTAGATGTCATTATGGTGATGCAGGTCATGTGACTTTATGACTGATTTTATTGCTGATTTCATGGCTGATCTGCAAGTTCCGGCATCCCACTTTCCTCTGACTTGACATATCATCAGACAAATCAGGAGAAGCCGACAATATCTCAGACAGCCAGACAGCCATTGGCAATGAAATCAGGTGAAAAAAATGAAAAGTGTGATGCTGCCTGAACAAGAGGCTTTCTGATAAAATTTCATCTGAATGGGATTTCTTGGAATGTACAGAACTGTATAATTGCATTAATATTAGTGTACAAGAAGTGATGGATATGAACTGGAGGTTTTGTACATGAAGTACATGAATCTATATGTATGTACAGGCCAACCAATAATCCTAATTTTCCTTTACTTTTTCCTACTTTATGGACTGTCCTATTTTTCCTACTTTTTTCATTTTTCTTTGTAGCATATGATTTAAAAAAAAAACATATATTGCTGTGAAATTGTGTTTCATTATAAAAAGTATACATATATACATATATATATATAAATATATATATACATATATATATATTTTTATATATCAGTAACCCTTAACTTTAGAATAACTGCTTTTCTTTTCTTCAACTTTGATACACAAATTGTCTCCACCAAGATGTCGGGCAAGTTCAAACATTTGTGATCTTGACCCTGGTTGCCTTTGCCTTGTCAAGTGTCAGTATATGCTCCTGAAGAGCGGGTCTATTTTAGAAGTTGTGATGCTGTAATTGTATGGGGATACTATATTGCATCTCCAATGCCAGAAATTTCTAGTTGAAATTGTAACGAAAAGTGATCAAATAAAAATCCTTCTTTTCAGAGATGTATAATAAATTTTAGACGAGAACCTCTCAGCCCAAACATTTCTGAAAATAATGTTAAGATTACACCAACTGCATTGGACCATGAGTCTAATTAAGACCAGGGATATCCTTATAAGTAAGACTAAGACTAGAAGACCATAAACTATGGCTTTCTGTCATCCACCCCTTTATACCAGTGTCACTGAGCCCACATTAAGTGGTTTTTGTTATGTTTTTAATGGATGAATAGAAAAAAAACTTAGGGTATGGACAAAGTTCCATTTTTGGGGGGAAAAAAATTTAAAAAGAGAGCCATGCAATCAAAAATTTATGATGCATCACTGCAATAATAAAATTGTCTGCTTGGTACCCTGAGTCTAGACCAGAATAGAGATGAAGTCTATTTTGCTTCAGGACTGACACCAAGATTAAGACTTATTCATTAGAGAAGGTTCTCATAGACCAATATATGTACTCCTACAGTTAAAAAATGGAAATTATTTTAATTACCTGTACCAAAGGAAAATTTAAAAAAAATTAGAAAGATTTATTGGTTTGATGTTGCCTACAAGCATAATATTGAATTTCTGATGATTTGACAGCATATGATGAATGATTTTAACATATAGATAATGAATATTTATTTGGAAATAATTTTTATTTAAAATTATTTTGATATGCAATGCTTAGTTTTTATATAAAAATGGAAAAGAATGGTCCTCCTTTTATTCTTTCCTTGTCCTTAAATATCGTGAAGTTAGCCAAGTTTCTTAAACTATATAATGAAAACACTGGGCTTGTTTGCTATTTTGAGCACTTGATATTTTACATGAGGTTTGGACTTATAAGACTTGGTCAAGGTCAATCAGGTCATCTGGGTCGATTATGATGTGCCTGGATAGGTCTGCACTACAGGACAGATGTTATTGATCTGACTGATTGTATAACAAAGAGAGAGTAAGCATGTTAACCTTTCTGGAAACTGTAATAGTACGGAGTCTTTAATATACAAGCTATGCTCATGGATCAATAGACCTGCCAAATAAGGAAACATAAAATCTGATATTTAATGTTTCTGGTATCTGATCAAGTGTGCAGAACTAATAGAGAAAATCCTTTTGTAGAATCTGAGAGCAAATATAATATATGTTGCATACATACCAGATCACCAAATGATTTCAATGCATCAAATAACCAATGCATTAATTGGCAACCCCTTTATTAAATTCACTTTGACTATTAATCTATTCATTTTGATTACAGATCTTTTGTTTATTTTTGCATCTACCAAGTCAAAACTTTTTGTGAGCTAATAAATTTACATACATGCCATATTGTTGAAGCTGCTCATTGTGCATGTGTTTTAATTCTAATATCAACACCACTACACTTTCAAAGAAACAAAATATTGTGGTGATAAACTGAGGACCGGAGATCTGCAGGTAAAGTCTGAAATTTACTTCTAAAGTAATAATTGAATTGAGATTTGAATCAAATTGATAATTTGGACCAATTTGGGCCCCTCATAATAACTCTAAATATTAAATAGCATTTATTGTTTAATTTCTTCTCTGTCTCTTATCTCTGACTTTCTAAATTTTCTGCATTAAAGCCAGTTATTCACTTGCCTAATCTGTAGAAAATATGTGATTTCTGACTTACTCTACATACACGTTGATGATCTGTATCAAATTCCATCAAGTAAAGGTTCTTATGGTGCCTCTGTATGAGATGTATGACCTTTGTTCATCTACAAGCTGTTGGTATAGCATGGTACATGTGTCCATGTTGAAAAACAGAAAAACCATGTAATTGAAGATGGTTGGTCACATTTGTGTGGAAGGTGAAAGGTCACTGGTTGCAAAACGACATTTACAGAACTCTGGTTTGTCTTACTTGCCACCAGATGTACGTTCTTCTTGAATATGTTTTGATTGTTTTGGCAGGATCCCCATATTTTATAAACATATAATGAACAAACTATAAACGAAATGAACAGCCTGTATTGTGGAATCAGTGTTTTCTGGCATATTTTCATGAAAGGTTCAAGGGAATTTCTTTAATTAATAGATGTCATATATCAGTTTATATATACCTTTAACAGGCCATATCACAGCTATATATATACCTTTAACAGGATATATCACAACTATATATGCAGTGTATTTTGAATCACCAGATTCTGCAATCAGTGAACACCTTTTTATATTTCCATACCAATTATTTAAGTACATAAGGAATGATCCCTGTGGTGCTATGTTTTTTTTTTAAATCTTAAGTTATTAGCTAACATAGTCATACATAATCTGTACCATAACCATTTGCTGAATAGCTGGCTATTAAATTCATAGCCTGCAGAAGATTGTTGAATGGAGTCAGGCCACAGAATCTAGCTTTTTTCCCAAGCCAGCCTTGATTGTTTAGCTGAAATGTCACTGGGCTCTAGTGAACTTGATTGTGTAATCGTTTCATTAGGAATGATGTTGAATATATGCAGTAAATATTTACTTACAGTATAAAAAGGTTTCCAGGAGAATCAAGCAAAGCTATGTCCCATTCAGTTTTCTCTGCTTACATCCCAAGAACAGGCGGGAAGAGCAGTAAATCTGTCTGTACCAATAACTTGAAGTTTCCAGGTCACATATAACTACATTAGTGTCAATACTGCCAAAGCATGGTCAGCCCCATGTGTAAGCAATAACAGGAGTCACTGGGTAGGACCGTGTTTCCCTCATACCTGATGGACCTGAAAGGAGCACTCATGTCTGAGTGCTTCTAACCCATTACTGGAGTTCAGTCAGGGATCAAATACTCATTTCCATATGACATATTAACATAAATCATTGTCAGACATATCCTTATTTTTTTCCTTCACATCTTTGCATCTAATCAGGAAAAAACATTATCTATTTTGGGGGTTCATGCCACTTGAAATTATCAACAGCCAGCAAGACCTGCATATATACAATCAAACAGGCCCACCCAGAGAGCAAACCTTTTGCAAGTTAACATGGTTTTATGTTGTGAAAATATGCTTTTAGGAGCAATGAACTGAAATATCAGAAAGTTTTTATTAAATTCTCAGGTGTAAATAAACAGGGAGTTTGATTCATAGGTCAGGGACAATTTTCATAATCCCAGTGAGCAAGATTAGGAATCTGTTGTCATTTGTGAAATGTTTGAATTGACAGGAAACAATATTCACCATTGTATAGCAAGTTATTCATTATATGTTGCTTTGTATATATCCCCCTTGTTCATGACCAGCCTTATCATCAACACTCATGTGGGCAATATTAAATGTACCACTGCCCTTAACAAAAAATCATGCTTGCCCCACATGGTTGCCTTGCAGCTGCTCTTCCAGCTATGTTGTGCAGCTGTTGACTATTCACAATTTCATTTGTAAATTATTTTGCTGCAACCTTGCAGCATAGCTGCCACAGCTGTGCAGCATAGCTGCAGCAGCCTATGTTGCCCAACATATCATTCACACTTCCCACAGCTTTTTTAGCGGTTCCTATGGCACTTTGCCACACTGCAGCAGCAGCATCCCTACACTGTTGTGACAGCCTTTTTCTTGCACAATTCCTGCAGGCTTTTTTCTTGCACACTTCCTGCAGCCTTTTCTTTACATACTTTATGCAGCCTTTTCCTCACTTACTTTATGCAGCCTATCTCTCACATACTTTATGCAGCCTTTATCTCACATACTTTCTGCAGCCTTTTCTTTCATACACTTCCTGCAGCCTTTTTCTCACATACTTCATGCAGCCTGTTTCTTGCACACATTCTGCAGCCTTTTTCTCACACACTTCCTGCAGCCTGTCTCTTGCATACTTTATGCAGCCTCATTCTCACACACTATTAGAAGTTAATCTCCTGCACTTGCGCCTACCAGAGCCTCTGTCACATCATCAAATTTCCTCAAATGCAAACTGTTATCTTTTTCCTCAAATCTGACCACTGATTAATTACCAGCAGTGGATGTCCTCCTTCCTTTTATCATACTTTATGCACAAAAAGGTGTAACCCTGTTCAGATGATCAAAATATGATATATATTCAGAATTACCAGCAGTAGGACCCCTCCTAGTTATCTCTGTTCTCCATCGCTCAATAATTGTTAAACTGGTCCAGTGACGGTCCAATGAATATGCTGAAACCACCAAAGTGTTTATAATTCCTTGAGCCTCTGGTTGATTTACAAGTTTTTACTAGAGAAACAAACAGAATTTCTAAACTCGCAAAGATTGCTCCCTTCCAACCAAAACCAAATCAACCAATCATATCAAGGTAAGACTGACACTACTGACTTCTTGTTACATTAATTTGTATAACATAGCAGATGGCACCTAGCTGTAGTCTTCCCGCATGCAGCCATCCTGCATACACAGTAGCTTCTAGCCACAGAGGTTTGAGCTAGCCACAATCATTCTGTAGCCTTCTTGCACACAATAAATTCAAAGTATAGGGGCTGCAGTTAGTTGCAACCTTCCACCAGTGTTTAAAAAATAATATATATATGCCTCACGCTGTCATCTGCCTCTTGCAGCCAATCTTCATTGCCAGCAGCTCTCCAGCAAAGCATCCAGAACAATATATCTCAGCTTATGGAAGCAGCAAGAGTGTCTTTGTTAATATCTCAAGGTCTGACATATGACAATATGCATTTTTGCTGGTTTATGTTTCTCACTATTAATTTGCTTTACTTACTTGTTAAATTTGTACCATAAATTTTTGTTAGTGTAGAACTAACTTAGTCTTATGAAGACAAAAACCAGATGTTACTTCATCCAAGCAGAAAAAATAATAGCAGAAGAAATACACAATGATGGGAATTAAGTAGAAGGTAGAGCATTTTGTGCCATGTCTGTAGGCTTAAGTATGAATTTATCAAGAAGCAATGTGGAAGCATAAGAAATGATCAAGATCTGTTGGGAAAGTTCTTTAGATTTTCTTAGAAAGGCTAGAACTCTTGGCAGCAGGAAGCCTGAACTATCAGGAAACTCAAAAATAAAATACATTCACTAAGGTATGGTTAGAATTTTGATATTCATAGAAATACATGCTATATCAAATAAAGCTGTGATATATCATTGTAATCATTATGGTTACAGCAATCAAGTATTACAAAGTTACAGCTAGTCTCAACCCCTTAACCTGAAACATGATGTCATTGTTGTCAGAACTGATATTCTGACCAAAAACTGACAAAGTGGTAGCAGAAGCTTTGCACACTAATCCTTGTGAAATCTGTGTCATTTCAGCTGGGTGTTAAAAAATAAACAAAGTTCCCCTATATACCCAAACATTTAGGTCACTTGGTGTTATGAGTCGATCTTTTTTTAATTGAAATTCCATCGAAAAAAAGGAATGTAGGAGATACTATAGCACCGTGGTCTGTGTGAAATCCTTTGCATACCAGTCAGATAGGAAAATTAACAGTTGAGTTACAACTGTTCCTAGAAGTTAAGGACACTTCTTGTCAGAAGTGGGATTTGGATTGAAGAACTAATGATCTAAATAGGAAAGCAGTAGAAGCCAGACACCTTACTCTGTTTGAAATCTGTATCAGATTCACACCATCAGGCGTTTGGAAGTGATGACAGCAGCGTGATAGGGTGTACCGAGTGTGACTTGAACCCACTCACCGGCTGTCCTCCTGACACCAAGTGTGTGATTGAGAGCTTTATAGGGGATGTTGGGATCAATGAAGTCAAACAATGGCTCGACATCAACTAGATTATCCTACTGTCACTAGCGACCTGCGCATGGTATTACTGATGTTGCATGAAATCTTTCAAGGAGGCATAGGGCAGCAATTATGTACCCAACAAAACTCAACAAATTTATGTATTTTTACAAGAAACATGTTTTGTACATATTTGTCTAATCTTTCCTAGGATATATTAAGTATTTTAGACTTATAATTGTTGTGTAAAATATAAACTTTTTGAATGCTAGGACTTTAATAGCATTTTAAAATTTATTGAATGACATATGTTTATATCAATATGGCAAATACATGTACTACATATGAAATTTTCCTACTGGTTCTTATTGGTTAAGTTACTATGTGAACCTAAATATTATTACAGATGTTAATATAGTGGAGAAGATTTCAGCAATAATTAAGGACCTGAGTGTGTAATATTATAAAATATTTTCTGTTCATCATTATCACATAATTAATGTTGAATTCATACAGTTAAATTAGATTTAGTAGGGCCCTTCTGTAAATTTACCGTGTCAAATTATATGAGACTGTTCATTGAAAATTTACATTTTAAGTAATTTTGTATGTTGCAAGTTTGATTCTGTAAGAGAAGCGGATGCATAGAACAGATACGTCAGTAATCACAAAAATAAAACCATTGGTTAATTTCATTTTGTTTTGTTTTAAAATTGGATGAACATCAGTCCAGCGTAAAATCAAATTCAAGTTTTCAGGTACCAATGAGTAATTTATTGTGTTAAATGGTCTCTGAGGTTGTTAGAGGTTAGAGAAATTGATGTCCTGTTTCTGGGAAAGCCCAGATCTTCCTGTATGGAAGTAGGGCCTAACACAGATTAGACACCTTGGGGTTTTGAATCAGCAGCCACCAGTAGCTAGGGGCTGCCAGCAGACCCATTACACTTCACACAGACAAAGTGGGACTGCTTAGCAGCTGAGTCACATGACACAGGCCTGCAGATAAGACACACTGATTGAGGTAGAGCTGGCCCAGGCTGCCTGTTGAGAGGGTCCAAGAGCAGCAGTGATGCTGTGTAGATCCACCCTCCCGCATGCTAATCAGACCATTGAGAACTGTTGCTGCAATATTGGATTGACTCCACATACCTCCAGGCTGGTCCTGGATGAGAGCAAAATCTTCTGTAGCAGCACCTGCGCCAGTTGCTGGATACTGTCGGAACACCAAATCATTCCTTATATTGCAGTTAGCCCAGAGCCTTTAAAGAATGGTTTTTGCAGTCCTTGAAAAGAATACGTGACTATTACTTTCAGCAATTAAAATCTGTGGAAATAATAATTAGTCATTTCATTTGATGATTATTTTAGACATAGAGAAATTTTATTAAGTTTAGGTCATATTGTAACCATTTTGAAATGTTTCATGTCACATTTAACCAAACCCTTTAATTTTTTTTCATCATCCTCTATATATATCATTACTTTAACTTTGGATATTTCATATACATGATGCCTTAAATTATAATCATGTTTTTCTTTTGCTTCAGTGTAAATATCATCGATCTGATTTGCTATTAAATAATTCAGTGACAGGCAAAGCTTTCAAAGAAGTGTTTGACAATCAATAACTGTTAAAGAACTTTATTGATTCTGGCTGAAATTTTTGTCATGTTCCATTTTGTAATATTTTGCAGGCTCTGTTTATCAGTTCCGTATTAATATCAAATAACAAAATTGCAAATTTCTCCACAGTCACCGTTTTTGGTATTCCAATAATGATTTTAACATAGAACACTTGGTTCTGTCATAAAATTTTGTTATACTGTTTACTTTCCCCATATCTTTTCATAAATATTGAAAGGAAATCGAACCAGTAAGAACCTGGTGAAAGAATAATCATTTGTTATTAGATCCTTCAAAGACAAAGGAATTGATAATTGATTTTAGAAAGAGACGAACTTGTCAAGATCTATTGATGGAACAAAGGTAGAAACTGCACAACAGTATAAATATTTAGGCATAATATTAGATGATAAGCTTAAATGGGATAATAATGTAAATCATTACACTGTTAAGGACAGCAGCATTTATACATTCTAAGGAAATTAAAATTGTTTAATATAGGTAGTGAACTACTTGGTTTATTCTTTTCTTGGTAATATCCTATGCTTTGACATGCAGGTGGGGAATTCTTCCCATTAAAACCCCCCCAAAAAAAAAATTGAACAGATAAGAACAACAGCAGATAAGGTTATTGGATTTCAGTTGGAGGATATAAATATTGTTTATGAAAATAAAGTTATGGATATGATGAAAAGAATGGTTGAAGATGAAAGCTTGCTCAGTGGCTATATTGTTTGGTTAAGATTAGGCTAAAGGCTGCAGTCCCATAACTGCAGAACAAACAGGTACTCAAACTAATTTGTACCAAAAGCAATTTGATTGCGATGTGTCCATCATTATTTTCTAATTCCTTTCTTTATTTTATTCTTACTACTTTATCATACTATATTTTTTTTTTGCACTCAGCACTTTGTCTTGTATGATATCACAGGTCTTCAAGTTCAAGGCAAATTCCTGTATTGGTATGGAATAAATCTTGTATCTTATCTTATATATTATTGTACAATAACAACTCTGCTATTGTGTTCATTTCCTTAGAACTCTCTGAAACCCATGGATGGAATTTTTCTAAATTAAACATCATTATATTGGGTACATGTCACATAAGAAATGGTGCCTAACAAAGTCTAGCTGTCTACAACATCATTGTATTGGGTAAAATGTCACATAAGAAATGGTGCCTAACAAAGTCTAGCTGCCTACAACATCATTATATTGGGTACATGTAACATAAGAAATGGTGCCTAACAAAGTCTAGCTGCCTACAAACAGTTCACCTATAGTCTTAATCTATTCTTATATCTTGGGAATCGTTTGATGTAGCCTGTAATTTTGTTGTCCTTTGATCTTGGATAGTTCTATCTTGTACACAAACCTGTTTGGTTCTTAGCTCAACTTACTTTTAAGTCAAGTGAGGTATAGTAATGGCACTTTGTCTGTTGGCTGACCAGCCATCCATCTGTCTGGCAGCTAAGGCACAGTGAATCATAAATTTAAGGGCTATAAGAGCAAGAATCTGCATTATCAGACATTCTTAAAAGATTTCCTTGGAAACCTGAAAATAGGTCAATGTTACCTATATATTTTGCAAGATACAGAGTGTATTTGTGCACCCCAGAAATAATAGAAATGCATACAAATGGCCTGATATCTACCTGAAATGAGGTCACTGTGACCTATATTCTGCGAGTTACAGAGTGTGTTTAGCCCAATAAATACATACAAATTGCCAGGTATCTAAAGTTAGGCTTGATCATGCAGTTCTTGAACCATTGCCAGAAGATCTTGTATAGTTTTTTAGCGAACCTGTGAGCTAATGCGATGGTGCGGCGTCGTGCGTCGTCTGTATGTTAACCATAGCTATCTCAAAAACGGCAGGAGCTAGCATCACCAAATTCTTTGCAAATAATCAGTCATCCAAAAAACTATATCAGATTTTGTTTATTTTTTTCTAACTGCATTTTCTTAGATTTTATAGGGAAAAAGCAAAAAAAGATTTAAAAATCTTCTTCTCCGAAACTGTCCAGCCAAATTGTCCTATATTTCACAGAAATGATCCCTGGAACAATCTTTCTCAAGTTTGTTTGAATGGTTCCAGTTCGGAGATTTTTGGCCAAGTTAAAGTTGGTTGAACTCTGTTAACTGTGCAAAAAAGAATATTAAAATTTAAATCTCAGAAACGGTTGTAGCTATCATCACCAAATTTTATGCCAATGTTGATTACATAGGTCATATCTGAAATTGAGGTATTGGTTGCCACCTGCATCGGCCTTTTTTGTACGGGGTCATCAGTGGCTGTATCACACTGAGGGCTACA
This sequence comes from Sipunculus nudus, assembly GCA_026874595.1. Taxonomy (NCBI): domain Eukaryota; kingdom Metazoa; phylum Annelida; class Sipuncula; order Golfingiida; family Sipunculidae; genus Sipunculus; species Sipunculus nudus. The sequence continues at coordinate 55,833,519 of CM049313.1, read as the reverse complement.
AAAAACTTCTTCTCTGAAACCATATGGCCAAAATGTTTATTATGGCACAGAAATGATCCTAGGGTAGTGCTTTCTGAAGTTTGTTCAAATAGTCTTTTTTCAGTGACTTTTGGCTAAGTTATGGGAAGCTGAATTTAGTCATATGCCATAACAGCCCATTTTAGCTCAGTGGCTACAAAGATCTTCTTCTCAAAAACCACTGGACCAAATTCTTAAATCTTACACATTAATTATCCTTAGATGTTGATAATTCAAGTTTGTTAAAATGGTTTTTGTTCAGTGCTTTTTGGCTGAGTTACGGGAAGCTGAACTTAGCCAGTTTGCTGTAACGTCCTATATGAGTTATAAACCTGCGAAACATTTTTCGACTGATGCCACTGAAGCCAGTTTGTTAAATATTTTACAAGAATAATTCCTACAATAATTCTTATAATAATTGTCATTAATGGATCCACATGAATGATTTTTGGCTGTATTATGGAGATTGAATTGAGTCATTTTACCAAATATGTTAGCTGTGTGATGCTGTTACATCTAGCCTTGCACCAGTTTATCAGCATCTATTACATCATACCACAAGACATTTAGATTTCAGGTTATCTTTGGTTAATATTGACCAGAAAGTTTTTTTAGCTCAGCTGACTATAAGTCATAAGAGCTATAGTCGTGGTCCATTGTCCGTCGTCCGTCCGTCTGTCCGTCCGTCCGTAGATGTGGCACGTTTTGAAACCGTAAGACCTAGGAATAAAAAATTCAGCATAATGTTAGATGTCCCCAAGATCTCCTACCAAGCCGAAAACTGGGTCTTTGCGACTTCGTTCCTTTGAGAAATTAAGGAAAAACCTCAATTTTTTATTAAAATCCTATTTTCACACTTCAGGACTGCCTAATATCAAAACCACTCATCTGTTTTTCCTCATAATTACCATAAATATTCCTCTATATAGTTCCTATGTACATGCCAGAAATTAAGTCTGTAAAGTGTAAATTCTTTAAGTTATGGGCCCAAACATAATGGACTTTGTAAAAAATCAGGAAAAATAGTAACTCACTTTACAGAAAAAATTTTGAAACTAGAGTCTATTTTCTAAAGTATATAACTATTTTTAATCAAGATTCAATTGTTTTCCCAAAATTAGTTCTGAATTTTGTAAATTTTTTAAGTTATTAGCATAAAAAAAAATCAGTACCTTAAATTTTGCCCAACTTTGACCATGGCACGTTTTTTTCCCTGTAAGCACCATTGATTTAATTTTCACAGCATGTAAACATAAATATTTAGTTTGTCTAAATCTGAAATTTGAAAATAAAAGCTTGAAAATTAAGCCAGTTATTGATTTTTTTTCTGTAGTCACTTGCTTTGATTACAGATGCAGGGTCCCACTCCAGGTCACTGGAAGTCAGCTATGCCAGGGTTTCTGATTTGTTACAGTCACTGGGGGAGATCCCCTGCTGTGACAGGTGTGCAGTTATTCTCATATCACCACCCCAATCACCCCCCCTCCCCCCCCCCCCTGCAAACCCAACCTACCAAGTGTTATGCAGTAATTGTTATTGTTTTCACTGTATCTCCTTAATTGTAATGCTGTTTCCACTTCGATATGCAAAAACTTTCCTTGAAAAAATAATTCAAGGTGTAATCCAGAAGATGCAATGTTGTGTAATGTAGCATTTTTAAAGAAATAAATTTTTCTTTTAAATGATTTTAACAAATATAATTGAACCCATCAGTATGCTTAAATTATTATAAAATATGAAGCACATTATGGATAAATAAAGACACAATTAAAAATTGTGAAATCTAAATCAAGTATTATTTTTAGATATTTATTGTTTTGCAGATTTAAAAGATATATTTTTGTGGTAAAAAATAAATAAACATTTGTATGCATGATGTGGTGTTATCTGACAAGATTGAGATTTATGATGATGCAATGGAGAATTATGAATCAACTTTTATATTCAGATATATATGTTAAATTGGAAATGTATAGAAATATGAACTTAAATTAGAAAATAATTGATGTGATAAAAAAATGAGGATTTAATACAAACATTTGTTCATTATTTTCCTGCCTCAGCAGAATTTGAGATCAGGCTTTATTTGCCCTGTTTTATGTTGTTAATTAGCTATATTTCAACTGTATACATTTCATAAAAAAAAATACATATATATTTAATAATATATATTATACAAAAATAGATTCAATTGACCAAATGTGTAAAGTACTGAAATGTCAACAGTTAATCGAAAAACCAACTAACTAATGATCATGGTAATAGTACAGATCATTTGTTCACAAACTGCTCACATGCATTAGTTTCAACATTAGGAAACACATAGTCAGGTCACAAAATATTTTTTGCAACAATTTCTTGCTCATCAATACAAACCAATCATATAAACCAACCATGGCCTTTATTACCTTTTCCTCTTACACTTTATCTCCATTTGATATTATTTTAGATTTTTACCTTCAAGGTTAACGTCAGCTGAGCACAGTGACCCATAGGTCCCTTGTTTAAAGCTGTTAAAAAATTTAGATATATGATTTAAGTTATTCATCATACTAGACAATGTTACAATCATGGGTATTAAGCTCTATGTGGCTATATAAAGACAACTGTACGTGGATTATAAATTATTGGTATCCCTACTTAACTTAATTCAAGAATTAGCCATCAGTGAGATATATCTGTATTTTAATTTTGCATTCAGTATGCATCCGTAATAATTTTACATATATTCCTTATTTCTTTTTCATAAAAAGTCAGCTGAAAAGCATTTTGTATTAGGAAAATAAATTTCAAAGTTATTTCAAGTAGGGACCACTTTTGTGTTCAGATGGCAGATTACCAGTGCCTTGATGTTGGCCATTAGCCAAGATGATGTCAGCTCTATAAATAGTTTTGGCACAGTGCCAGGATTGGAAGAAGTGCAGCCAGGTATAAGTCAAGAGTTCACTCAGTGCAGTGGCTGCATTCTATTTATAGCTTTGACAGACAGCTCACTGCATCATATTTGGCACCAAAGTTCAGCCTGAATCTATTCATAGCTTTGGCAGACTGCCAACTGTGTCAGATTATGCAACAGGTCAAGAGTTCACTCAGTGCAGCCAGGTACAGGTCAAAAGTTCACTCAGTCTAGCCAGGTGCAGGTCAAGAGTTCACTCAGTGCAGTAGCTTGAGGCAGCAATTTGTCACAGGTCACTCGGGGGCAACTGCCTTACTCACCTAAGCCTTGTCAGCCCAGTGTATCAAACTCTGGGGAAGTTTGATGTATTGGACTGATATTTTGACCTGTCTATGCGTCTTTGATGGTATTCTCATTTACAGGTGGTGCCACGTACATTGACTTTTGCACAGTGTATGTGCCTGCTTATTTCTACAGAGGAATTTGATAGATCAGTCTGAAATTGGGCATATTTTATACATATCGAATAGCTTTATTGTATACAAGACTGGTGGTGCCACCTACAATAATTTTTGCACAATGTGTGTCCCTGCTTATTTCTCAGGAGGGGTTTGATATATCAGTCTGAAAATTGGCATATGTGTATATCTCTGATAGCTTCATTGTATACAAGACTGGTGGTGCCAGCTACAATCGTTTTTGTGTTGTGAGCATTGTCAGATTTTCAGCAGTGATGTTTGTGTAATTGTTTGTTATTCAAAATGTTTAGAATTTGCATTGTTCATATACATGAAAAGTAAATGGTCCAGCATTGAAGCATTATACCTGGTGTACTTCCCAATACACAGGTTCACATTAGGCCTGTAGGCCTTGTTTCATGTATGGGGGACAAGTGTGATCTTTTCGAGATCAGATGTGATCTTTTGGAGGTTTTGTGCCATTTAATACCGCCATCACTGCCACATGTAAATAGTGTGAATTAATAACTAAAAATCTGACAAATCAGATATCCTTTATATTGTGCTCATGCAATGATTTTAATCATAGGATGCAGCCTGTTCAAATTGGGTTATGACCACAAATATTACAGAGGCATTTATCTTGAATAATTTCATATTTAGTGAAAATCTGAAAAAAAAATTCTGAAGTAAAAAAAATGCCTATTTTTCGACAAATTTTGTACACCTATTGTTTCAGTCAGGTTCTTGGAGAAGTTCCAGAACTGGTGACTTACAGTAGAATCAGTGGAAACTTAGGATATTTGTGAACCCTGTATATTTTTAACTACAACCCAAACTGTTAATGCCACACCTTCCATCTTTCAGAATCTCTTTACCTCATGAAAGGGGAAGAAACCTTTAAATTTTGAGTTCACAAGATCAAGGGCCAAGGTCACTGGGTCCACTTCTTTGGAAATTTTTTTTATGTATATAATGCCAAACTTTTATCCCAAACCTTTCAACTTTCACATTTGGCTAAACTACCAGAAAAGAAGAACCCTATTGATGTTTAGGTAAAAATTTAAGGATCAAGGTCACATGACCAACATTTTAAGAGCTCATAAAAATATCCTTACAGACAAATTCAGGTATGTGTCAAGGTCCCTAGTCATAGAATATATTCATGCACTTATCTCAGGAGTGGTTGGACATATTGCCCTGAAACTTTGAATGTCCATTGATTATTGATACCCTCATCTTGTTCACAAGACTGGTGGCACCACCTACAATATAAAAATTTTTGTTGTTGTGTACACTCCATCAATGTGTCTTTGGATACTGCTGCATCTCTGTAATGCCAGTATTGAGGGGAGCTCTCACCTCAGGAGACATCCCATTCCATTCAGGTTCAAATCAAGTTGAGCAGAATTAACTTGGAAGGGCCCCTGTAAATTCATTAAACTAAAGTGACTCAACTTTGTGCAACTAAGTCTGATTGAATGAAAAAAAGTGGTTCTCAAAAAGATAAGATCCACAATTAGGCTTTTTTGCTTGTAATCTAATTATAATAGGCCAATGAAACTTCTAAGATAAATTACTCAATATATGATCAAGGAATTGCATTTAAAATGTATAATTTATTGTTTTAAATAAAGTACATACTTTGTAGCATGACCATCACTAAAATCTACTCAAGCATATGAAAGCCAGCAGTTATGTTGAGCCACCGTGACAAATGTTTGCTGACTGCTGAATTTGGTTAAGTATTGTCGAAACCAGCCAACAGGTGTGCAGCTGATGAGGCTCTGGGCTCTATTCCTTTTATATATTGTATGAAGAGCAAATTTCCTTGGGGCCATGTCAATAAATTCTGTTACGGGGTAGTTTGTTATACATTAATTAGCAGCCATAGTGAAAGCTATATGTCATTGTAAAAATATATATAAAGTTATATAAAAAAGCAGATATATTCTTTTATTCTTACATATTCTACAATAAGACATTATTTTGCCAAATCCTTACCACTGGTAAAAATACAAGGGAATTGACTTTGATGTGATTGCTCTTAAAATACATAGGTAGTCCCGTGAGTCTTTTTATCCCTAGGTTTGACTATTACTGGCAGTGGACATATGTTTGTATAAAAGAGCTGGATATCTATTCCCTTTTGACATATGGGATGATTGCATCACTGGCTGGATGATGGTGATACCAACGGCAGCATGTGATAAGAGGTTTGAGTAGTGCTGCACATAACGAAGAAGCATGTGGCAGCCGTTAGTCATACAAGCTATTTTACATTATCATCAAACCCTAATGTTAATGATATTTGTGCCATATTTGAGTAGAATGGTGTCAACCTGCCACATATCCAGGTTCAATATTCTACATGCAAGACACAGTGTCTGAGACTTTCTGACAATATAAAGTACTATGCTTGAAATTTGTCATAGGGGTTCATTTTATGTACATTATCTTCTAACTTTGATGGTTCTGAGTGAAAAAGCCTACTGTTGATACCTGTGCATAAATCATTCAACAATTTAAGCTTTACTTGTATAAACATTATTATCATTTAGATCTTTACACTAGATGTTTGGTATATTTGTGTAGAATCTAGCTGTATGCTAGCTTAAATCTTCATTTTGATCTACATAAAATATTCAGGAGTTTTTGTGATGATAACTGTACTGAATGTTAATTATCACTGATCCCTGAGGAAGATATCAAACTTGCTTTTGTCAGAGGTTATGTCCTGTAACAGGTTCCTGCAAAAAAATAAATCACATCACCAACAAGAACCCACTTGTGACAACCTTTATGCTGGAGTATCTTATTGATTCCTTACCTTTGACTTCGTAGGTTTTGCTGCAGGTCCTTTTATTGGCAAAACACATAGTATCTTGCAAGGAGAGCTATATCCTGAAAATTGATTTTTCATACAATTTTTTTATTTGAAAAATATAAAAAATTCTCATGACCAATACAGCTTAGTACTACAACACCTGATCATAAACTACCATATTCCCAACAGTTGTTAGATTTGTGTAAAGATATAAACTGTGGGCTTTCAGGAATGTGAGGATTAGCATCTGTGATGCTTAAAATTGCTTTTGGTTGCTCTGTTATTTGGGTCCAATGGGACAGGAAAATTTCTTGCTGACCTTGATTCTTGCAATCTTTAACCATCCCTGGCTACCTTAAACAAACCAGTCATTTGTATTTACACTGTGCTGATAATGTTCCCTCACATTGCACTGTAATCATGATTTCTAATCATATAATGATATGGTAATGACATGAAATACATAACAAAGATTCACTTTTACTTAACTTCAAATTCTGACACATAGCATATTCCCTTGGGAGGATCGAAGCTCAAATGGAACTCTCCGATTCATTGGCCTGCACTTCCCAGATTATGATTAATTTCTTCCTGTTAAAAACCATGAAATGGAACATATATTTTGCTTGATTTGTCAGGAGATGTATAAATGTGAAATTGTATGTCAATACCTGAATAAGGAAAGCAACTTAACATTGTCCAAATCCACTTGTACAAATCCACTGTTGCAACATCTAGTGCATAATCTAATAAAAAAAAAACTTTCTCCCACAATGGAAACTGGCAGACATTTCCAAACAACAGTCCTCAGTCATCAACTTAAAAACTCAGGACAAAACTAACATTGATGATCAGACTGGAGTAATATTTCTCAAGATTGAGAGGCCTGCTTTTCTTCAAAACAAAGGCCCAAGCAAAATATGCAAGCTTCAAGCCTATAGGCTCCTTAGAATATCTAACCCTGTTAGTATATAGGTTGATGTCCATTGTAAAAAAAAATTGTCTCAAATAATCTGTGACTAGTGTAAAGCAGAAATAGCTGCATTTGAGCTGATTAAAACAAGAAATTTATATATAAGATAGGCAGGTGAAGATGAATAAACCACATAGTTACTTGTGTATTTCAATCCCCTTTGAAACGTAGGACCATCTGTCAGGCTGCAAGAGACAGTGTCCAGGACTCAAATAGACCATAAAGTCTTCAAAGAGCAAAGAATACAGTTTAAGGATCATGGTTCATTTGTTGTCCAGTGGTGTCTTATTACCTTTTCAGATTAGAAAGCGAAAGTACACCAGTTGGCATTTTTTATATTCATTGATTAATTTGATTTAGACGCATGGCTTAAGAGGTGTCCCTACTTGGATCTTATTTTGGCTGATATTTGTTCCAAATATGGAGTGTTGTCACATGATACTTTTGACGATAGTGATATGCATTTTTCACAAGAGGTATGGAAGAAAAAAACACTAAACAGTTTGTCCTGCATGTATCAATTGATGCCACTTTTGTACTCCTTGATCTAATGTTATCATTTGGTATTAGGCTCATGGCCATGCTCCTCAACTGAACAGTACAACCTCTGGGTCACTTAAATTTAAAAAGTAATGTATTGTCTTTCAGGTGAAAATACTTCTCATCAATTTCGGCAGTCCCAATTAGCTGGTGATTTCTGTAAAATGTAGATAGTATTATTATTTTAAGAGGTAATGCCCTATCATTGTATAAACACCATTATATCAGTTATATCTGTAACATGGCACAAATTGTTGCTATGTTATCTTGGTGACTTCAAAGAGTAAGTCCTTTGAACTTTAACACATAATTTATTCTGTTGAACATAACACTACAGCTTCACAGTTGAACAATACAGATACTGGTCCCTGTTGACATTTTGGCTCAAATTCATGCTGAACATCACAGATTCACAGATACTTAACAGAACATAACAATCATAGTAGGCAGCTCTTGGATCACATCAATGGTCATTACTTCTGCTGATATAAGTTGAGATGGAAGTCCATAACTTACTTAAATATTATTCCAAGGATGAAGCCAAATACATCTTAGTGTGCCACATGCCTGCCATGTCCTACAAGGGTGGACAGAGATGCACAGGATGCACACCTCTGTCTCCTATCTCTCCCCCTATCACTGGATTTCCAATCCTTATAAACATATTGTACTGGTCATTATTTCTTTGATAACTAATCAACTAGGATGCTTCATTTAATTCCAATAGCATAAGTGTGAACATCTCTCACCCTGACTGGCACTACACACAAAGGTGTGACAATATATGATATGTTGAAAATCTTTTTGTCCAAATATTTTTGTCCAGAAATTATTAAAGGGGAAAAATGCTATACAAAGAGTTGCAAACTTGTAGATAGTTCCAATGTAAAATATCTTCTGTTCGAAGGATCCATGCTGTACATGACAGGCCGTAGCCTCTAGACAAGAAGATGTCCTGCTGGCATGTTTGGTGGTTCTCCCTGTAGACTGGTCTGGTGATAAAATGTCACATCTGACTCAGCTAACTGACTTATCCAGACCCAGACAGACTATTTTAGCTCTCTCCAGTTTCCTTGTGATTAGGAAATTACCTTTTACATTGAAAGTAGCAGGTAATAAAATATCAAGTTTTTGTCATGTTATTAAATATAAAGTAATAGTTGCAGATTTTTAAGTGACTTTTAAATATTTCATTAAACAAGGTGTTCCCTGATTTCAGGAAATATCTATGGAGAGCTTGTGAGAACTTGGTCTTGAGACCAGTCTGCAGATCAATTGCTGAAGGATTTGGTCTTTATCTCCCAGGTCTCAGTATGCATCTCACACAGCCTTGATGCAGAATGGTCTTGGTTTATTATGGTTTTATAAGTATGCACAATACTATGCATGGGTGATTTAAATTGTTCTCAGTTTGAATTTTTCTTGCCTCATTGAAGGGGGTGGAATATTCACAGTGCTTGTTTGTTTTTCTGGTAATCTTGAAGCAAATTAACATCAATGGCTATAGGAGAATTAATTAACTGATACTTGTGGGAACATTTACTTTACTGTAGATTTAAGGCTGTCAACAGGGATGCATATACCTTACATCACTCAGATCTTATAAATGTTGTTCTTATATGTTTCATTAGCCTCTGTGACCAAAACTTAAAATCCAGAGTAGGTGAACAAATATTTGGTCAAGTTTCTGTAATTCAGGCTACAGGGGCACCATGATTTTGGAGAAGAAAATTCACAGGACTTCAGTACTAAAGTGACCAAATAAAACCCTTACACAGAATTAAAATGTAGGACACTGACTCCTAGAGTGAAACTATATGCTTGAATCTTAGCAGATTAAGCATTTTATAGTTAATTATTATAAATTATAGTTAATTAATGCATAATTATTTAGTTTAACATCTTGATAATAGAACATATAATATCCTTTATGTTATATACTTAACTCAAACATTTGCATAAATTTGCATGCAGTTTATAAAATTTGTAATCATGTTTTTAGCTCAGCTTACTAAAAATCATCTGAGCTATAGCAATCACCCTTTGCCTGTCATTTGTCTGGCCGTCTGTCTAGCCTTCCGTTAAAAGAGCACAAAAAATAACTGCTGGACCTGGAATCTTCTAACTTAACATCCAGGGAGGTTCATGAATAAAATCTCCTTGGAAGCTCTTTAACCCATATTCACTGAGCTATGGGTCTTGGAAGTAGCCCCCAGAATTTATAAAAAATTGGATACAAAAGCTTAAGTATCTGAATAACTACTGCTTTGATCCCATGATTCTTTGCATGAATATTGATAATTGAAAGTTTCATCAGTCCCTGCAAACTGGTTGGGCCACCTGTATTTTTTCCAATTTTTACAATTTTTTTTCTATATTTTTGGTATCTTCAAAAAAGCTGTCATCTGTTAACAGGACACAAATCTTAGCCACTGGACCTGGATTCTTTTAACTTAACATCAAAAGAGGTCCATAAAAAGTCTCTGTGGAAAAGTGCAATAAGGTCTCTTACCCATATCCTCTATATTATGGGGCTCGAAATTACCCCTCAGAATAATTAAAATTTGATACAAAAGCTCCAGTATCTGAATAACTAATGCATTGATTACCATGATTTTTTGCATGCATACTGATCATGGACTGGTTCTTGAGCTCCAGCAGAATAGAGGTGCTACCTGTATTTTTTTTTTAATTTTAACACATTTTTATCTCTATTTTTGAGATTTTCAAATAAAGTCTCATCTTTAAACAGGGCACAAATTGTCACTGTTTGACCTAGAATTCCTACTTAATAACCATGGAGGTCCATGAAAAGTCTTCATTTAAACCTGAAATTAGGTCTCTGTTACCCATATCTGTTTGAGCTATGGGGCTTGTCAGTACCCCCCCCCCCCCCCCCAGAATAATTAAAAAATAAATGCTTCAGTATCTGAATAACTGATGCATCGATTGCCATGATTTTTTTGCATGCATATTGATCATGGAGTGCTCATCAGTTCCTGTACACTGGTGGCACCACCTGTATTTCTTCAAAATTATATGTATTTTTTTCTCTGTTTGAGACCTTCAAATGATATGGATTTCCAGCAAAAAGGCACGAATTGTAACTGTTGCACTTTGAAGTTTCTCATATTACATCTTGGGAGGTCAATGAAAGGTCTCCTTGGAAACATGGAATTAGGTCTCTATTACCATATCCTCCAAGCTTAATTTGGGGCTTGTAAGTAACCCCCCCCCCCAGAATAATTAAAAGTTTGATACTAAAGCTTCAGTATATGAATAACTAATATATTGATTGCCATGATTCTTTGCCTAATTTCATTTGTTCCTGCATACTGGTGATGCCATCTGTGTCTTTATGTCCCCCCCCCCCCCCCATTACGGGGAGGCATATTGTTTTCAGTGAATTGTCTGTCGATAACTTTGGAAGGGCTGCCTATTTTCTGCAAAATTTGAAACACTCAATTGTGCATACCAAAATCTTGGGGGAGTTAAAAAAAACTGGTGACCTTGGCATTCATCTTAAAGGTCAAATTTGGTGGAATTTTTGTGAGCCCCATAACTTTTGTTTCTGTAAATCAGGGTACAGGGGCACCATAAAATATTCCTCAAATTTGGTACACTTATTGTTCCTTCCACATTCTTGGGTGATTTTAAAACCCGGTGACCTTGACCAGGATCTTCAAGGTCAAATCAGTGGCATATTATACTTATTGTGTTGGGAACGCAGTAACCTTTAAGTATTTAAAATTTTTGTCCTCAAATTAGGTATGATCACCAATTGTTCCTACTAAAGGAGTTCGAAAGCTGGTGACCTTGACCAACATCTTCAAGGTCAAATCTGCGGAAATGTAAATTTTTTTTTTACCCCATAACTTTTGAAGTGTTTCACATTGTGTCCTCAAATTTTGTACACAAATGAGTTTGAAAATTTGTGACCTTGATCTTGGTGGAATTTTTGTGAGCCCCATAACTTTTTTTTTTCTGTAATTCAGGCTACAGGGGCACCATGAAAAATGTAAAATTTTTTTTAACCCCATAACTTTTGAAGTATTTCACATTTTTTCCCAAATTTGGTACACCAATTGTTAATGGTAAACCAATAATTAAATGAAAGAGTTAGAAAATCTGTGACCTTTACCTTCATCTTCAAGGTCAAATCTGCAGAAATGTGAAACTTTTGTGAACCCCATAACTTTTGAAGTATTCCACATTTTGTCCTCAAGTTTGGTTTACCAATTGTCCCTACCAAGTTCTCTGACAAGTTTAAAACCTGGTGACCTTTACCAGGAAAATCAAGGTCAAATCAGCTGAATTATAGTTATTGTCTTGTAAACAAGATAACTTTTGAAGGATATCACATTTTGTCCTCAAATTTGGTACACCAATCAATTGTTCCTACCAAACTCTCAGATGACTTTGAAACCTGGTGACCTTGTCTAGGATCTTCAAGGTCAAATCAGCAAAAAGTTATTGTCTTGTGGATGAGATAACTTTTGAAGGGCTTCATATTTTCCTCCAAAATTTGAAACGCTCATTGTTCTTACCAAAATTTCATCGGAGTTTAAAACCTGGTGACCTTGACTTTTTCTTCAAGGTCATATCTGCTGAAATGTAACATTTTTGTGAACCTGACTAATTTTGTTGTATTTCCAATTTTGTTCTCAAATATAGTACACCAATTGTTACTACCAAGTTCTTAGACGAGTTTGAAATCTGCTGACCCTGATAAGGATCTTCAAGGTCAAATTAGCTGCATTATAGTTATTGTCATGTGGATGAGATAACTTTGAAGGGCTGCAAATTTTCCTCCAAAATTTGAAACTTTTATTGTTTCAAATCAAAATCTTGGATGTGTTTGAAATTCTGTGACCTTGACCTTGATCTTCAAGGTCAAATTAATGCAATTCAAGGCTTATTGTGACCGCCATAAAATAGGAAGTACTGAAGACTTTTTCTTCAAATTTGACACACCAGTTCTTTCTGTCAAAATGTCATCAGAGTTCAAAAAATGGTGACCTTGACCTTCAATGTCTAATTTGCTGAAATCTAGATTGTTTTGAGATATTGCATATTTTACCCCTGATGTTTTGGGATGAACCATAGGGGGGAGACATATTTGTTTTGCACTGCAAAAACAGAGCCATTCTAGTTTTGACCTTTTTTATACATTTTTATGTCTATTTTTGAGAACTTCAGATGAAGCAGTTGTCCATTAACAGGGCACAAATCATGAGTGTTGGACATAGAATCTTCTAACTGATATCCCTAAGAGTTCCATGAAAAATATCCTTGGAAAATTGAAATTAGGTCATGGTTAACTATATTTTGTAAATTAGGGGAGAAAACATGAGCACCAAGTGAGTCAGGTGGGGCACAAATTGTATTTGGCCTGAAATCCTCATACATGACTTTCAGAGAGGTCCCTAAAAATCTCCTTGGAAACCTGATATGTCACTCTGACCCATTTTCTACAAGCTGTGTAAAAGAACTTGATTTTAACACTAAATTAGTCAGGATGGCATAAATGGTAGCAGCTGCATTTAGATTAAGGTCACTGTAACTTTTATCTAAGGGCTATATATAATGGCAAAATGCATGATTTAGAGCACTCTGGGAGTCTTTTGCCCATTTTCAAGGCTCCTTGAATTCAGCTGAACGTCATGGCCCATGGGCCACTTGTTTAAAGAAGATATGTTCTGTACAACTGGTAGTTCAGTGGTTTCCATGGTCATCAGTCTGTACAGAATTTCTCCAAAGAACAGTATTCTACAAAGGCTTTTTCAGGAAACAAATGTGCTCTCATCTGACCTTAAGCCCCCAATTTAGAACTTTTTAAATTTGTTCTAATTAACTGCTAATGGCTGTAATGGTTATGAGAATCTAATCAGTTAATAATTAGATCAGACACTTCTGAAGATAAATATTAAATAGAGGGCTATTATGAATCACAGGAAACCTATAAAAAATTTTACTTTTTATGCGGGCAAGTCCATTATAAGTGAAAACCAAACAAATATAAACCAAACAAATAAAAATGATGAATTTACAGGGGTAGCACTAGAAGATGAATATACAGTATTTTTTTGCTTTTTGCAGATTCAAAAGGGTTGACATGTACTTAGCTATTCAAAAAATTTTATTGGTTTAATGGATCATGTTATTTTACCATATAAATTACCTTGGTAAAGAAGACTATGAAAATAACAATAAACATGAAACTGACTTATGGGATATCATTGGGCATGCAGGCAGAGCTGAGGGTCAACAGTAGACTCACAGTTTTTATATGCATCATCAGGTTGTTCAGGATGAGCAGATTTGATGAGAAGTTTAAACTTTGCTGGGAGAAATTAGCTCCTAATTTAAAAGCACTGTTTTCTTGAATTACTAAGGCTGAACCCCCCCCCCCTCGAGTTATAGACATTTTTCAGTTATAGGTTTCTCAATACAGATGGTAAATAAACCTCTTGGTAAATAAATACCACTGGGTGGTATAAAGTAAATTATGTGGATATTCTGTAGACTTTTTGATGCATATATGACTCTCTTACCAGAAGTCTAGACAATGTAGCACAGAAACTGGGCATGTTAAATGAAGGACAAGGAACAGAATCTCTCATAATTAATCCATGGTCTGAGCTAACATCATGATCGAACCTCCTCAGGGTATTTCACTGTCATTTAAATCATGTTGCCATGGCCTTAAGAGACCTGGGAGGTTGCCTAGGTGATGAGTGATGCCTTTCCCGTGGGCCAACTAGATACTGCATCAGTCTAATTGGTCTGGGATGGTTTAGGAAGTCAATGGGCATAAAGTGTTCATGTTGTACAAGTGTTCCCAATTTAATTCAAATCCTCAGGCTTAATTTGGATAAAAAAAAATTGGGGCAATGGAATCTCAATAATTTGAACCTGTAAAGTACTCTGGTTTGAAATTTAAATAGCTCTTTTCATTGTGATATATTTTGTTGTGATAATCTATTGTACTTGGTTAGGCTTTTTCATTTGTTTCCAACCAAGTTATAGAAACAATGGTTACACTTTTGTTACACAGCATCTGTGGATGCATATCTCTAAGTTTCTTTTTATAACAATTAAATTAAGTTTTAGGCTGGGCATTTTTCTGTATTGTTTCCAAACTTACTTATATGTGTCCTTTGAAAAGGCTGAAAAGGATAGCAACTTTTGGGCAGGAGCCCTCAAAGGGACCTGGAGTTGAACACTGGGTACCATGCATTACTACAATATGCAAGAGAACATCTGAAGTGAAAACATTTTTTTTGTATTATTACCCTTGTATCCTTGGCATACAAAAAATATGAAATGGCCTTGCAGTTCATTTCGTGATATAGCTTTTTAAAGGCTCATCTGCATACTGTGATTCTTAAACATGCAGAACACCTTATCTGTATTGACATACAACATATTTTATTGACAGGCATTATGAATAACTGAATGAATAACTGCTTAAATGTCTCAAACATGCAGGCCTACAAAGTATGGAAGTCCTGGTTTTGAAATAAAGTATTCAGAATTAGTTGAACAGGAGAACTGGATTATTCCTGTAAATGCTGCTTTGCGGCATGGCTTGCAGGTAAAGTTATCTTAGACAGGGTTAACTGTTAAGTCATTGACAGAATGCATTCCATGGTATTCTTATCTACATTTATACCATGTGTTAATGCCAAAGTGAAAATTATCATGCATCTGTTACATAGGATTCCATGTAAAAATGGCTAAGGTAAAAATAACAGACAAGGAGAGGAGCAAAAATGCTAAGAGAATTCAAGGTAACCCTGGTTATAATAAAAATGACTAAATATTCAAGTGTACTGGTAACTGGATTAAATTTTAATTTTGAAATTGTTATAATCACACTGCATGCATAATGAGTAGATTGATTTTAGACTATGTAACTTAACTTCACAGAATCATTATGGAAAGTCTCATTAACATATCATTTATTTTTTTCAATACTCACTGAATTTCAACCACAAGCTAATACACAAATCACAGAGTGAATATTTATAGTCAGATGATATAATACACTTGGTATTTCAGTCCTGACTAGCTCTGCTACAGAGTCATCACTGGTGACAGACACTGATGTAATATGGTTGGTATATCTCTACAGATTGACCAGGATGGTTGCATCATAATTGACGGAGGGGAATCGCGGGGGGATCTTCTGCTCTTGTATGGCATGGCACAGCTAGGGGCTGCGGTATTACAAATTGAGTTGCTGCAACCCTTCAGCCATGCACTATTAGATAGAAATTACAGAGTCAACCAAATTTGCTGTTGAGCATGCTAAGGTCTGGTTACAAGCAATACAGCATCATAGGTACATGGCAAGTTGACGTTATCGCAAAGCAGCCAGGGAGCAGGCAGCTATATTCCATGTCTGTCACTCACAAATAATGGTAACCTCCCTGTGTTTGCCATCTCTACTCCCAACTCATAATAGCGTTGATGTACTAGTGATGGGGAGCCGGCAGAGGATCCTGGGAACCTGGCATTGCAGGGGCTGGCCCTATTCTCTGGGGATTACAAGGATGGTGCCAAGCACTTCTGTCTGTGAATGTAGCCTTTTGATAAATGCTGCCAGCCCAGGAAGCAAATTCCTCTTTGGATAACTTGAAGCATGGGAAACCACACAGTTCTTTCTCAAATGGATTCTCTTTTTCAATAAATTTGAACCTTTGCTTATGCCCCAGTTTTCTAAGAACTCATCTGTATGTTAATTGTCCTATGATGAGACCATACATTTACTGTGAAAGTTAAATGCTGTTAATATAGTTAATTCATTTTAATTATTCAGTTATTTTATAAAAAAAGAATCTCGAATGTTAAATTCTTCAAAGATGCAAAAGATATAAATATGTGTATTATTTCATTTTGTTCCTGTCCCCCTCTGTGTATATATATTTATATATTTTCATAATATACAGGATGCTCATCATACTCGTATACTCATTATTTACTCATTTACTAAATATTTCATGCATTTATTCGAAGAAAAAAATCCCATGAGAGAGATTTTCAACTTTTTCCACAGAGCTTCATAAGACTTAGTCTAAGTGCTCACACTTTAAGTTCCATCTTTAATATTTCAAAAAGTCTGAAAAAGAAGTTCAGTTACAAGCAAGGAGATGCAAAAAGAATCACTTGAGTGCTTGCAGCAATCAACTAAACCAGCATTTGTAGCTATAAATTGGTATATACTGCTCCGAGTCCCAAGGGTACCTTTATGCCCAGCCTAACACTTAATTTAATTGTGATAATTGGGTTTTCAGGGAGCAATGAGTAAGGTTACTTAATTAAAGCATGGAAAAAGGTCACAACCTGTACACATGCTTTAGCTTAAGGTGTAAGTTGTATTAGCCTTGGGAGGCGTTCGATATATATATAGTTATGTGGTTTGCACATTTAACAAATAGTTTTTGATAAGAGGTTAATGATCCCATGTTTGCATATAAGTCCTTTGATACAGAGATCACTGATTTGATTAATTGTATCCACAAAAACAGAGTTTTGCGGATACTATGTTTTCAGTCAGATGCCGCCACCACCGCCTCTGCCGCACTCATATCTCAGCAGTGGTTTGACTTATCCACCTGAAATTTTGCATCTTTATACATCCTGGACAGCTTTCTTGATTTTGTGACAGGTGGCGCCACCTTCATTCATGTTTACACTGCAGACATCCAAGCTCATATCTTGGGAAAGGTTTGGCCAATTGGGCCAAAATTTTGCATAGGTATAGATCTCATATAGCTCTTAATTATACACAAAATTGGTGGCACCACCTGCCGCCATTTTTGCTAAGTGTCCTTCTGTTTGTCTGCTGTGGGATTAAATCACTCATATACAAGTGGTGGTTTGACTTATCTGCCTGAAATTTTGCATATGTATACAACTTTGACAGCTTTCCGGATTTTGTGGTAGGTGGCGCAACCTTCTCACACATTTCATCTGCAGACATCCATGCTAATATGCAACACACCTCACTCTATTTCCCCTTGCCACTCCATTCATGCCTTACTTCACCCATCCCACTCTGATTTCAGGGAAAACACGTTGTCGCTTGTTGACTACCCATATTCTAGTCAAATTTGAAAACATTTGAATAACATATTTAAACAAAAGTTGTATTATATTACATCTGATCTGATCTGACATTATATTATATTATGTTATAATATATTATTTTATATTATATTATAGTAATAGCAACTAAGTCACATTCCTTTGGACTTGATAGTTAAGGAATTCATAAATATTTCCAGAAGGTTTATATGCATATTTTATGCTTATAAGGGCTCAGTTAGTATTAAAATTTATATTGCAAAATTGCATATATTTACATGAGACTTTTGATTTTTTTAGCACAGTTAGCTTCATATATATTGGTGTATTCAAGGTTGTTTCTGTAAAAAACAAGCATTTAAATGATGCAGTGATATACCAGTCCAGTACATGAATGAAACTGCAACATCAGCCAGACTGCTTCGTGGCGTTCTCCACCGTATAATACCAAAATAAAACATAATTTCCATAGCCTCCTGTTTTATTTATGTCAGCCACTTTAGGCAGTCGTGCTAATTGTACACTTAGAGGTATGTAACCTCTCTGAACTTTTACAGGCACTTTTCTATTTCTGGAACCTCTTTTGAAACAGGGATCTCTATGTTACTGGGATCTCTCTATTACCTATTACAGATGCCTGAGAGATTCCTGTAAATTGTCGACACTTGATTCAGTACTATAAACTTTAGACTTTGATAAATTTAACCTCTCTGTTACAGACATATCTATATCACAAACATCTCTCTATTACAGACACTTGAGGCAGTCTTTTAAACTGTAGACATTGATACTGTAACATCTCTGTTACAGACATTTGCATCTCTATTACAGACACTTTGCTATCACAGTCACCTGAGGCAGTCTTGTAAACTGTAGACATTGGTACTGTAACATCTCTGTTACAGACATATGCATCTCTATTACAGACACTTCTCTATTACAGTCACTTGAGGCAGTCTTGTAAACTGTAGACATTGATACTGTAACATCTCTGTTACAGACATATGCATCTCTATTTCAGACACTTCGCTATTACAGTCACTTGATTAGTGAAACATGCTTTTATAGCAAAGTGGTTGGGACGCCGGACTTGTGCGCCACCGACCTGGGTTCGACTCCCAGATTGGCCCAGGATTTTTCCCCTCATTTATTTGTCTTCGTAACAAAATGGGGGCTCGTCCCGTATGACGGTTTACTTTGTGGCCCAGGGAATAAGCTCACCAAAGTATGACTCCTGGGATAATAAGTGTTGTTCTGATAGCAGAACAAGGGGGTGTGTTACGGGGTGACATAAAAGCTGACCAAACTGTCTTGCTAGTGAAGCTTGCTTTGCAAGCGAAACAGTTGGTTCGCCGGACTTGTGCGCAACCGACCTGGGTTCGAAACCGGGATAGACCCAGAATTTTTCCCCTCATTTATTTGTCTTCGAAACAAAATGGGGGCTCGTCTTACATGATTGGTAAACTTTGTGGCCCAGGGAATAAGCTCACCAATGTGTGACTCCTGGATTAGTTAGTCTTATTCTGAGAGCAGAATGCTCTTAAGAGGGGGTGTGTTACGGGGTGACATAAAAGCGGACCAAACTGTCTCGCTAGTGAAGCTTGCTGTGCTAGCGAAGCGGTTGGAACACCGGACATGTGCACCACCAACATGGGTTCGAATCTGGGATCGGCCCGATATTTTCCCCTGAATAATTTGACTTTGTAACAAAATGGGGGCTCGTCTAAAGGGATGGTTTACTTTGTGGCCAAGGGAATAAGCTCACCAAAGTGTGAATCCTGGGATAATTAGTCTTGTTCTGATAGTAGAAAGCTCTTAAAAGGGGATGTGTTATGTGGTGACATAAAAGCGGACCGAACTGTCTCGCTAGTGAAGCATGCTTTTCTAGCGAAGCGGTTGGGACGCCAGACTTGTGAGCCACCGACATGGGTTCGACTCCTGGATCGGCCCAGGATTTTCCCCTTATTTATTTGTCTTCTTAACAGTATACAAACACTGGCGGGGCTTTCCAGGGGAGGTTTCAATAAGGATGTTTATTAAAGACTTCGGACAGTCCTGTGTGACCATATGGACTTTGAGGTCAACTGCAGTATCAAAAACGAAATTTGAACTGCACAAGAAAGTAAAAAAATATATAGCCTTATTTCAACTATCAGTCCCCTACTGGATGCAACTGAAAAACACTTCTTGATGTAGCTACCACTTAACAAAAACTCTCTTGGATATGTACTATGGCCTTTTTATAAATGAGACTATAAGAAAGTTCTACTTCTGGAATATACCAGCTGATTTGAGATAAGGTAATTCATTACTCTTTTATAGAAAGTTCAGCTTATATTTCTAATTGTTACAGTACTTTTTCTGAGATAAATATATGTTACACCTTCAGGAACAATCCGGAAGTCAGCTCGAACACAATAAGGCATCTAGAATAAACCAGTTCAAATAATAATTACCTTAGTCCTTACTGGTTTATATACAAACTCTGCACATAGCATGTAGCAAATAAAAACTTACACCTTAACACAATGAGCTTCCTTACTCTAGCAATAACCTATACCAGTGCTGTGTCAATGTTTGTCAAGGTACCCAAGTGTAATATTGGGATATTTTACATGTGGCAAATAAATTTGCTGATCTGGATTGATTTAATGTTTTTCATGCATCTTGTACAGTATCTGGTACATATAAATAAAAGGATTGTTTGTAGGCCCATAGATATGTGGGTGTGACTATCCTTAAAACTATATTGGTACTGAATACTAAAACACCCACACAGATATTGATAACATGAAACCAAATACAACTGATCAAATTAAAGGTGTGGGAGAGGAGTGGTTGACAGCAGGGTAATCATACATTTGCGGATATGTCCCATGTATATTTCTCATAAGCATGAGTGTTTGAACAATACCTGTTAAAAAACATCACAAAAAATGCCCCTGCAGCATTTATAATTTTCTATACGTAAATACCAGGGCTCTTAAGAGCCTTTTATTGTACTTGAGGATCCAAATTCTCTTCCATGGTTAAATATTGAAATCACATTTTATAAAGGGGCACACTATCACGATTAGATCTGCTGTGGTGCTGTAATGGAATTTGATGGCCAGTCACTGCCTTAATTTAATAATCAAAGCCTTTACCACAAGGGTGCACTGTCCAGCAGTGAATGTGTACTGGTCATGGGTGGTATGCATGTAGAATGTACTAGAAATATGCATCTACAACATCATTTATATAGATCTATACCTACGCTCCATTAGCAGGGGTTACGCTATGCTCAACTATTCGCTACACTACCTGCTGCATTAAAATGCAGATTGTCAGGTTTGGCCACCAGGCGGTGCTGTCTCTGTTGAATTCCCCCAGCATAATATTTAACCAATCATATTGCCAAAATCACCAGCACAATCTGATGTTTTTCAAGGTATCGGTCACACTGCACTGCATTGGAAAGCGCTTAATACTAAGCACAGACTTTTTCGAAACCTGCTGGAATACACAAAATGCAATTGTCAAATTTCGACACAGTCTCTATACTGACTGTGTTCATGGCCTGAGGTAATTTATCCCCCAATATCTGCATATTTCCTTTCTTGCAGTGCTACACTACGCTCTTTACTCAGCGCTTTACCCATAAGCCAACTACCTATATCGAAAGCGCCGTTTGTTATGACCTTGTATCCTGAATCTCTACACAAGAGGGGGGCACTGTACCTTGGTCCAGTCAGATGTGACCCTGTGCTGAAGAAAACACAGTTTACCAGCCAAGCGAGGAATACACAAAGCCAATGTTCATTTTGTTTTGAGTGACAGCTCATCGCCCAGGTGATCGTTTGAACAGGCCACATGCTCAGAGAGAATTGCCCCACACATGGTTTCTGGGAAGAGCCTGATGCGTGTTGAGTGTTTGTTGACTTGCATTTGGTTGGCTGCTCATCACACAATCAGTTTTTTTCAGCAGACAGGCCCATGTGCACCACCTAGTGTTTAAGTGCATCATAAACTGTCAAAGCATGCAGCGCGAAAATCTGTAGCTTCTTTAGAAGAGCAAGATTTCCGCTGCCTCGGGAGTGTAGTGCTACATGAGTTTGCCACGGGTGCAGCTGTATTTGTTTAAATGCTATGCCAATCAAATTTCTTCTACCAGTTCTGCAGATTTGTTTAAATGAAGAGCCAATCAGATTTTTCTTTATCAAGCTCAAACTGACTGCGTGTTGTCAAACTTGAAGAATCCTGCTATTTCTCACAGCCTGTGAGTGGAAGGTCACCAGGAGGTCACTCAGTGTTCAGAGCATTATCTATACTTTATTACTGAAAACAGACATTGTAAAAATAAGTTGTTATACTCGACCTGAAGATGCAGATCAATATTTTCTAAAATGTCCAAAATACATGGTTGAAAGGGAGGAGATGCTGAAAAACATCACACCTTTCAAAAGAAGACTCAACTTATTACAGTAACACAGACTTGATAAATCTAAATTCATAAGGACATTATCATGTAACATGTGAAGAAAAACCACATTTATTTTCTGTTGATACACATTTATTAGTCATTCACAAAGATTTCAATAGACTTATAAAAAGTAAAGTAATGCATGTAATATGGAGGTAACTTGACACTGACCTAATACATTAATCATCTAGGGATTTTTATTATATAAATTTTATTACACATTTAACATCACTCGCAGTAATACTTTCAAATGCAGACTGCTACCCTATCAATGAACGTGCTAACCCAAACAAATGCCTTGTGTGCCATATAAAAAAAATAAACATAAAAAAAATGAATTAAAAAAATTGCATTTCATGATATACTTGCCTCATGATGTGGACATTCTATTTTGCCAATATTCCCAGTGTCATTCGTGCATAATAACCTATTATTTGATAATACTCCTTGGTGATGTTCCTGAATCCGGATCTTGAGCCAGAGCCACACCAAAATCCAATCAATTTTTCATTGGCCCATTCTGAAAATACCCTGAAAAGTTCAGAGATTCCATTCATGATTGCATAACATACATAAACACACAAATGGGGATGAATGTATACTGTCCTGGTGGAGATTGTATTTTTCTAGAGCCTGTTAAATTATATGTTAAATATTTACTTGTAATGTATGCTCACAAGAGAGCCAAGAAAAGCTACAAGAATGAGATGCCCAAAAGACCAAGAAGGCAAAGTATCTTTTTGGAAGATACTGACATTGTCAGTAGTGTCAGCTAGACTGTAAATCCCCAAATGTTACCTTTGTCTTTTTATATGCCTGGCTCATAATCACATAACTGTCTTCTCACTACTGTCAGCTAAATAAATGTTGCTGTTCACTGATTTGTAACTAAAAAAAAGTCATGTTTATTGGAAAGAATGAACTGAGGCTATTTTATTTGTAAAACATTTATAAGCTTAACATAAGAATGAAGGTTAACATATGCATACTTGCACACTTGAAAATTAAAATATTTTAAATGGTAAAAAATTAAAATGTGGACATTGGTACTGTGATGGACTACAAGTATATTTATTATTATCCTGTTGAGTCGTACTGAATGTTTTCTCAAAATCTACCTTGTCAGCATAAATTACAGTGTGAGGGAGTGTTGCTGCTGCTGGAGGAATGCCTGCAAGGTGGTGCATTCTCTAGACCTTTAAACCACCAAGAATCCTGTGTCCTCGTTAGAGGTTGTACAGGTAATCTGCATAATATCCGTCAGATCCATAATCATAGGAAGAGAAGGGACAAGCAGAAGGGGGCCACTGTTCACTTCCCCAGGGTAGCAGGCAGCAGCACTAATTGACCTGGATCTCATCATGTCTGCCAGCCAGGGAAGCAGTGTGCCTTCATGCAGACATGGATTTTGTCTTGTGCTCTCGATACTAGTAAAACAGGATCTGTAGAACAAATACTCGGGTCCTGGGTGACATTGGCAATATTTGTGTTAGCAAGTAATCCCAGGGTGTGCACCAATGACTATTTTATTGATCTTTTTAACAGGGCATGCAGTTGTCCTGTGAATCTCTAGTCTCTAGAGATTTACATTGCCACGGAGATGGTTTTTACCTGTGTGTCACTGATTGTACGTGGACTGACATTTTAATGTCCTTGTTGCATTCACATGCTTGAGAATTCATCTAAAGAAAAACTCAGAATAGAAAGAATAAGTTATTTAATCAGTTGAGTGTTTTGAATAAACTTTGTAATTATGGTGTACCAGATGATGCTCTTGATGTCATAATATGATATGCACATCAGTTCTCTCTGTTGCTTAGTGATGTTATAGTTGGTTTATGTTGCTAGGTAACACTGGTTACTTCCTGTGTTGCCAGGTGATGCTGGCTCATGGAATGCTGTTGCTTAGTGATGCTGATACCTCATTTCTGCTTTTAGTTTTTCTTTTTTGGAAGTCAGTATTGATGTAAGAATACTTTGTTTATTTTGAATATTTATTTATTTTTCAGTTAATTTCATGTGACAAAAGTTGTTTGAAAGGGACAGATTATAATAGGAAAATATTATTATGTAGGGCCAGATTTTATGAATATTTGATAATATATGTTGAACGTTAAATACTGAGATTCGTAACCCTGTAAATCAGCACATAAATGTTATATCATTTTTTTTCATACTTTTTTTTACAGAAAATGTAATATTTTCTTAAATTTCTATACTTAAAAATATAGAGTTGTGCAAAGAGGCATTGATGTATGCTTTTATCATATTTTTTATAGATAATTTAACACTTTTTGAACTTTCTGTCCTTTAAAAAAAATCCAGAATGGTACTGACAATAATCTTTCCATTCCTGTTATCATGAGTGCTCTTTCTTGAGAGTGTTCAAGAGAGAATGGACTTTACCAGCATAGAGCTGGTATTGTAAACTGGTCAGGTAACTCACAGGTATTGGATTATGGTCGCTGGATGCTCTAAACCCCCCAAGGGGAATCTGAAATAGCAGTATGCTGAAAAATCTATATTTAGAACAGGGTCTATTGATTTTATGGCACTGCTGAGGGTTTGAATGTCAATCAGATGAGGAAATGGATCTGACATGATGCTGTCGCTTGCTCCGGACGAGGACGTGTCCCACTCTCCCTGTCTTTTAAATGAAAAATTTTGATAATTATAATAAATCTTTATTCTGGAAATGAAGGCCTCAGGCCCATAGATCCAACATATATACATACAAAATACATGATACATGGTCACGTGAAAAATAATTATAAATGAATAGGCTAAATAATTAATAAGTAAACAAATAAATGTAAATAGTTTTCAACAATACACAGTTATCATTTATAAAATATTAACAGGAATAACCTTTTTTTATCAACTGAATAAATACACACTGTAACAAGGTAACTATTTGTGTTTCACAAAAAAATGATTCAAGTTGATGGTAAATACATAGAATAAATTTCATAACAATATAAAATGTGGTACATGGAAATTGTCCACTTGTCCACTTACTAGTTCAAAGAATCATTTAGAAATTACTCTTTTTTAACAAATGCAGAATATACAAATGCAGAAAGCTTGTTAATTGTGACATCATTTGTAGTGGACATTAATAAAATGAAAGACATATATTATCTTTAAATTCAGACAGATATTTTCCTCTTAATGAAATAAATAAAGGACATTTAATGACAATTGTACCCATCTAAAAAAATGATGATTTTTATTCCTCTTACACTCATTGATTCATTGAGTGGAAGCTGGTTATTGATCATTAATGTGATCAGGCCTGCAGTGATTGATTTATATATTAATTATTGCATTAATTTCACGTTCATTTTCATGACATTTGGATTGATATATTGCTCATACAAAAAGAACAAGTAATACATGATAAAGCGTGTATTGTTTTTTAACAAGGAATATCAACATACATTCATTAACAGGTGACAGTGCCATTATGAGTTATGGATTAGATGATTTATACATTTCTTTGAGTATGTTATTATTTTGTTAACCATAGAATCATCTGTAGGGAGATTTCAAGTATATAGACATCACCAGCACAACATAATGATTGTTAACATTAACTGAATTGAGAATCAAATGGAAAGGCATTTTTTTAATAATTTTAATTAATTGAGGATCACTAAGCATTTCACAGTTTTCAAAAATTTAATATGTGAATTCTCTGTGATGGTTAAATTTTATTTTCATATTATTTGAAAGAAAATTGCACATTGAGGTGATCAGTATTCAGATACAGCATTACAGATTTGGTTATTTAATCATAATTAAGTTTTCGTTTTATAGCTTTCTTTTCTACAAATAAGCTGTGTAATGTGCTTGTGTGGGTAGATATCCTACTTCTAGAAGAATTTGTTTTATATGGTTATAGACTGTCATTAAATGTACAGCTGTAAAGGTAGGCTTATAGGGATTGAGGAGTTTATTTCTAGTATTTTAGCCTAAATGCATTAAATTTTAAATGATAAAAATTGTTTTGTATCCTGATAACATTATTCAAAAGCCTCCAAATGAAGTTGCATACAAAAGTTATAACTATATGCATATGTTGTCCTCACTGACAGAAATATCAAGATTGCTGGTCAGACTTACAGATAAACCATCTTACCCACGAATTCTGCTCAGGTACGAGAATGCCACTGATAAATGGCCCTTCATTTGATACATGCATCTCTGATAACAAGAAATTGGATTACCAAACACTGGCCAAGTAATCCTGCAGAGCTTTTATGCCTCTGTTCACATCCACATGAACATTATAGATGGCTTGCTGAGGAACTATAAGATAGGTCCATCTATCAATATTGGAAGCAATGGTCCAAGGGGTATAATTTGTCTTATAGTATGGGCGGGCAGCTAAAAGGGATGAACAAAGTACAATTTAAAGTAAAAAAAAAATGTATATTCTGCGTCAGATCTTGTGTCCTTATACTTTATAAAAACTCGATCTCCAGGACTGTATTACTTTTCAGCCAAGCAAACAACAATTTGGTCATCACCTTCTATTTATTACATTTTCCTAAAATATCTGAATTCATCTATCAGACCTGCCAAATCACTCTTTCATAAAAGAGGTACCCTTTTTGAAGATTTACTGAAAATGACTCAATAATTACTCTTTTTTTTCATTCTTTTTTTTTCAGTAGCTTTCTAATTTCACTCAGCAAAAGAATTTTTATTCCTGTAAGATTTCACAGTGTAGTAAGAAAGAGAATGGAACTTTTTAGCGAACCTGTGAGCTGATGCGATGGTGTGGCGTTGTCCGTCGGCCGTCGGCCGTCTTCCGTCGTCTGTACATTAACCCATACTATCTTGAAAACAGCAAGAGGTAGCATCACGAAATTTTATGCAAAAAATTAGTCATCTAAAAAACTATATCGGATTTTGCTTATTTTTTGGCTAACTGCATTTTCTTAGATTTTATAGGGAAAAAGCTAAAAAAGCTTTAAAAATCTTCTTCTCCGAAACTGTTCAGCCAAATTGTCCAGTATTTCACAGAAATGATTCCTGGAATAATCTTTTTCAAGTTTGTTGGAATGGTTTAAGTTCGGTGATTTTTGGCTGAGTTACAGGAAGTTGAACTTAGCCATCTGTCCATAAAAGCATACTAAAATTACAGTCTCAGAAACGGCTGGAGCTATCATCACCAAATTTTATGCCAATGTTGTTCACATGAGACATATCTGAAATTGAGGTATTGGTGGTGCCACCTGCATCTACCTTTTTTGTACGGGGGTCATCAGTGCCCGTATCATACTGACGGCTACAAAAAACTTCTTCTCTGAAACCATATGGCCGAATAGTTTAATATCGCAGAGAAATGATCCTAGGGTAGTGCTTTCTGAAATTTGTTCAAAAAGTCTTAAGTTCAGTGACTTTTGGCTGAGTTATGGGAAGCTGAATTTAGTCATATGCTGTAATAGCCCATTTTAGCTCAGGTGCTACAAAGATCTTCTCCTCAAAAACCACTGGGCCAAATTCTTAAATCTCACACATTAATTATCCTTAGATGTTGATAATTCAAGTTTGTTCAAATGGTTTTGGTTCAGTGATTTTTGGCTGAGTTATGGGAAGCTTAACTTAGCCATTTTGCTGTATTTTCCCATTTGAGTTATAAACCTGTAAAAATTTTTTTTGACTGACCCTACTGAGGCCAATTTGTTTAATATTTTACAAGAATAATCCCCTGAATAATTCTTATAATAATTATCTTTTATGGTTCCAAAGAATGAATTTTGGCTGAATTATAAAGGTTCAATTGAGTCATTTTACCATATATGTTAGCTGTGTGAAACAGATACATCTAGATACACCTAGACTGGCACCAGTTTATCAGCATTTATTACATCATGCCTCTAGACATTTAGATTTCAGGTTATCTATGGTTAATATTGACAAGAATGTTTTTTAAAAGCTTTTAAAAAATGTAGATTTATGATTTTTAGATATTCCTCATGCCAGGCAATGTTTACAATCACAGCTATACAGCTCTCTGTGGGTATATAAAGACGGCTGTACATGGATTATAAATAATTGGTATCCATAGTCAAATTAATTCAAGATTTTGCCATCGGTGAGATGTATCTGTATTACAATTTATGCATTCAATATGCATCTGTATTAATTTTTAGTGAACCTGTGAACTAATGTGATGGTGTGGCGGCGTTTGTCTTCTGTACGTTTACCCATACTATTTTGAAAGTGATTGGAGCTAGCATCATGAAATTTAATGCAAAAAATTAGCCATCTGAAAATTTTCTTAAATTTTATTGAGAAAAGGCTTAAAAAAAACTTTAAAAATCTTCTCCTCCGAAACACTCAAGCCAAATTGTTCAATATTTCACAGAAATAATCTTTTATACCATCTCCCTCAATTTTGTTCAGGAAGTTGAACTTAGTCATTATTTCAATTATATCTTCTGTAACATTGCACAAAAATTATTCTTAGGTGGCCTTTGTTCAAGTTTACTAGAATGATTTTTGGCAGAACTATTGGACCTTTAACAATGAAAATACTACATCTTTTATTATTCTAGATATTTTGATAAAAAGTTTATGAATATGTCTGCTTGAAAAAAAAGAAATTTTAGCCAAAGTCTTTCAGTATGTGTAAACAGATATACCAACAGGCCAAGATTGAATCTGTATCTTTAAATAGGTTGAGAAACTGCCAACTGTTTCAGATTTGGGAACAGATCAAGAGTTCATTCAGTGCAGCCAGATATAGGTCAAGAGTTCAATCAGTGCAGCCAAGCACATGGCATGTGATCACCTCATGGGTGACATGTGAACACCTCATGGGCACCATGTGACCACTTCATGGGTGTCAAGCCCCACAGGGCAGGGCCCCTGCATGAGCTTATGCAATGGTGTGGCTACTATTTTCAGATTTGGCAACAGGCTAGAGGTCAGTCTGGATCTATTTATAGCTTTGGCAGACTGCCAACTGTATCAGATTAGGCAACAGGTCAAGAGTTCACTCAGTGCAGCCAGGTATGGGTCAGGAGTTTACTCAGTGCAGTAGCTGCATTCTATTTATAGCTATGTGCAGCCAGGTATGGGTCAGGAGTTTACTCAGTGCAGTAGCTGCATTCTATTTATAGCTTTGGCAGACTGCCAACTGTGTCAGATTATGCAACAGGTCAAGAGTTCACTCAGTGCAGCCAGGTACAGGTCAAAAGTTCACTCAGTCTAGCCAGGTGCAGGTCATGAGTTCACTCAGTGCAGTAGTCTGAGCAAGCAATTTGTCACAGTTCACTCGGGGCAACAGCCTTTCTCACCTAAGCCTGGTCAGCCCCATGCATCAGACTCAAGGTAAGTTTGATGTATTGGCCTAATATTTTGACCTGTCTATGTGTCTTTGATGGCCTTCTCACTCACAAGACAGGTGTCGCCACCTACCATGACTTTTGCACACGTTTTTCTCAGGAGGGGTTTGATATATCAGTCTGAAATTGGGTGTATGTATATATCTCTGATAGCTTCGTTGTATACAAGGCTGGTGGTGCCAGCTACAATCTTTTTAGTGTTGTGTGCACCTATGCCAGAATTTCAGCAGTGATGTTTGTGTAATTGTTTCTTATTCAAAATGTTTAGTACTTGCATAGTTCATATACATGAAAAGTAATGGTCCAGCATTGAAGCATTATACCTGGTGTATTTCCCAATGCACAGGTTCGCATTAGGCCTGTAGGCCTTGTTACAGTTATTCTGTGTGCAAGTGTCCAGCATGTATTGCAATATTTTGAAAAATAACCAAATCATCATGCGGAGCAAGTGAAACATGTAATTTCTAACATTCGGAGCTATATGTATATTCTGAAGCACATCTTTAATTAGTATGTGATCATTATGGAGTGTTGATGTGAGTTGTGTTGGTAATTTTACTCTTTTTCCTTTTGAAGTGTAACATCACTGTAAAAATGTTAATAGTAATTAAATACATACCTTGCAATATTAAAGGTACCGGTACTTAGTCACTTATCTGTAATATCTTCAGCTGTCAGTTCCTTTTGGCTGAATACAAGTTGAGTGTATCCTAGTGAAACCTACCCAGATTTCATTCTCAGGGTCATTTTCACCTGTCTGATATATTATCATTTTGGTTCTGTTTGTTGGTAGATGTGTTCTGTTTATTGTAACAATGTTGTGGCTTAAGGTATGATATTGCACATATGATATTGTTTGAAAATTTGTAATCAAGGAAGGAATGTGTACTTGTCAGGGATCCCCTGTAAATTAGATTTTTAGCTCAGCTGACTATAAGTCATCTGAGCTTTAGTCGTGGTCCATTGTCCGTCGTCCGTCTGTCTGTCTGTCCGTCCGTCCGTCCGTCCGTCCGTCCGTAGATGTGGCACGTTTTGAAACCGTAAGACCTAGGAATCCAAAATTCGGCATAATGTGAGATGTCCCCAAGATCTCCTACCAAGCCGAAAACTGGGTGTTTGCTACTTTGTTCCTTTGAGAAATTAAGGAAAAACCTCAATTTTTTATTAAAATCCTATTTTCACACTTCAGGACTGCCTAATATCAAAACCACTCATCTGTTTTACCGCATATTTACCATAAATATTCCTCTATATAGTTCCTATGTACATGCCAGAAATTATGTCTGTATTATTTAATTTAAAAAAGTTATGGGCCCAAACATAATGCATTTTGTAAAAAATCAGAAAAGATATTTGATCACTTAACACAAAAAATGTTAACACTATGGACCTTTTTTCCAGTAATATAACTTTAATTAATCAAAATTAAATTGTATACCCAAAATTAGATGAAAATCTTTAAAATTTTTTAAAATATTAATAAAAATAAAAAATTGGTACCTTAAATTTTGCCCAACTTTGACCATGGCACGTTTTTTTCCTGTAAGTACTGTGGATTTAATTTTCACAGCATGTTTTTGTTAGCATTTCAACTGTTAACACCAAAAATTTGAAACCAGTTGATCAAAAACTGTAGATTTTAATCAAGTTTTCAAGCACCATGTAACATATTGTTTACATCAAGCTAGTGTTATGCAGTTTGCAAGTGCTCAGCTCCCCAGCTTCAGCTGTAAGTTCCTTAAATTCGGCATACAGTTAGATGTCTCCAAAATGCCCTACCATGCCAAGAATTTGGTCACTAGGACATTCGAGATATTAATGAAAAACTTCATTTTTCCATTAAAAACCCATTGTTACACTTCAAGACTGCCTAATATCAAAACCACTGATCTGACTTTAATCATAAATAATATACATATTTTTCATTCTCAATGCACATGCCAGAATGATGTCAGTATTGTGTAATTGTTTTAAGTTATGGGCCCAATAATAATGCACTTTGTAAAAAATCAAGAAATATATTTACTCCCTTAACAAGAGCATTGCTGAAGCTAGAGATTTTTTTGTCAGGGATGTAACATTATTTAATCAAGATTCAATTGAATACCCAAAATTAGTTCTGAATTTTTCAAATTTTATTTAGTATAAATATAAAATTAGTACCTTAAATTTTGCCCAACTGTGACCATGGCAGGTTTGTTTCCCGTGAGCACTGTTGATATAATTTTCATATCATGCACACATAAGCATTTCAGCTTTTTAGTTTAGAAAGCTGAAAGAAATTGGCCAAAAATTGTAGCTTTTATTAATGTTTTTTGTGAGACCCTGTCAGACTTTGGCTCTCTCGAGCCCCTCTTGAGTCACCTGTATGTTGACCTTGTTGACCTTTCATCAAATTATGCACGCTTGAGGCGAGGCATACATGGAATCCAGGCAGCTTATGGCAAGCCACAGTTGTTCCAGGTGTCCAACCCAACTCATCTAGTAGTTTTAACCAAGAACATAACAAAAAACAATAGATTAATAATTTTTTATTGGTTTTAATAACAAATTATAGAAAAATAGAAAAGGAATTTGTTAGTTTATAATAACAGGAAATTAACTTGCAGTTACTGATGATATAAGAATCTTGTATCGATGGGTAGAATGTCACATATTCCAAATAACACCATGCAGTCACCTATTGCATTTTTCAGTTCAATTTTAATGATAAAGAAGTAAATCATATTATTCATTACAAATCATTAGGGATCATATGAAGGAAATTAGACAAAGATGCAGTTGATAATATTAATCTAGATTCCTGCTGTGTCTACTGTGTACATTGATGTGAAATTAGTCCAAAATGAATTTTTTACAGTTACTTTTTAATATAAATAAAAGCCATAAAACCAGGTACTTATGATCATTATTTAAATGTGTGAATTTTGTATATTCTGGATTCTCAACATCATTGTTTGGTGAAAACTGAATAAATTCCAGACATGGTGCAAATACTTTGTAATTGTATTTAAATACGAATATGATTTTGTACTCCATTATAGAATTTCTTGCATAAAGAATGGGAATTCAGGTAAAAATGAAAATATATGAATACTCATGCAAATACTTTTAAAATATATTCATGAATGCATTCATGAATATATTCTTTAATATTATTTTAATAATCATATCAGTTATATTTCATTTTAAAAAATCATATGATTCTCTTATTATTTTTAATAAAAATTATATTTGGGACAATATTTGTATTTTTTTTAATAAATAGTTAAACTCTTATATTATATGTTCTGCTTATAAGTTATATGGCCAAGTCAAAATCTGTGTGACAATAGTACTCCATTTGTTAATAAAATAAATGAAATAAATCCTCTTCCCTGTCTCCAAAGGTACTATCAAAATCATACATAAGCTAAACAACAACAACTCATAATACAGCTTATATTTATTACCACACAAAACCAGCATGTGCCTCATTTCTAAATAATATTTTTTTATCATATATAACAGCTGAGCGTCGTGACCCATAGGTCCCTTGTTTACTTTTGGTCACCATCTTCAATTGTGAGCGTAGTGCAGGATGCTTCTTTTAAAGTTTACTTTACATGCCACTGATCACACCTGGTGGAAGTATTTTTTCTACTGTAACATAATCATGACAGATACTATTATACTTTCCAGGAGAGATCATTGTTAGCGAACCTGTCAGATAATGCGATGGTGTGGCGTCATCCTTTGTCTGTTGTCCATTGTCTGTATAATAACCAATACTCATCGTAAACGACAGCGGCTAGCATCACAAAATTTTATGCAAAATTAGTCAACTGAAAAACCCTATTGGATTTTGCTTATTTTATGGCTAACTGCATTTTCTTAGATTTTATAGAGAAAAAGCTAAAAATACCTTTAAAAATCTTCTCCTCTGAAATGGTCCAGCCAAATTGTTCAACATTTCACAGAAATAATCTGTTATACCTTCTCTCTCAAGATTGTTTGAATGGTACAAGTTCGGTGAATTTTGGCCAAGTTACAGGAAGTTGAACTTAGTCATCTGTCCAAAAAAGCATACTAAAATGACAATCTCAGAAACAGCCAGAGCTATCATCACCAAATTTTATGCCAGTGTTGGTCACATGAGTCATAATGAAATTCAGGTATTGGTGGCGCCACCTGCATTGACCTTTTTTTACGAGGTCATCGGTCATCTGTACTTTAAACTATAATTTCTCAGGAAAAGCAGGAGCTATTTTATGCAATCATCTGTCATATATCAAATGTTGATGGATTCAGCTTATTTATTTTGCTATCTGCATTTACTTGATTTTAAAGGGGAAAAAGCTGAAAAACCTTTAAAAGTCTTCTTCTTGTAAATGGTCAAGCCAAATTGTTCAAAATTTTACAGATATGATTCCAGAGGCAAGCCCTCTCAAGTTTATGCAAATGGATAGTGTTTAATGAATTTTGGTGCGGTTACACAAATTTGAACTTAGTCATTTGGCCAAGTATGTATACTGACATAGCAATCTCAGAAATCACTGGAGCTAGTATCACCAAGTATTTTGTAAATGTTGGTCACATGATTCATATTTGAAATTGCAGATTTTGTGGCGCCACCTACATTTACCTGTTTTTTTATGGGCAAAAACCTTTTAATTTTAGCCTCTTTCAGCTTAAAATATTTATGATGCAACTGTCAAGTTGAATCTTTCAATTTTTCACAAGAATTATCCTAGGATATGGTTCTTTCAATCATATAAGAATAGATTGAGGTTGTTGATTTTGGTTGTGTCATGGCCATTACTAATTCTATCTCAAACTGAGGACTGCAATAGTGTTCTTCTGCAAAATTGTTGCTTCAATTATAACATCTGTAACATTGTACAAAAAAAATTCTTAGGTGGCCTTTGTTCAAGTTTACTTGCATGTTTTTTGGCAGAATTATTGGACTTTTAACAGTAAAAGGACTATGTCAGCTTGAAAAAAAGCATTTTAACCAAAGTCTTTCAGTATGTGTAAACTGATCTACCAACAGGCCAAGATTGTGTCTGTATCTTTGAATTTGTTGAGAAACCGCCAACTGTTTCAGATTTGGCAATAGGTCAACAGAGTTCACTCAGTGCAGCCAGATATATATCAAGAGTTCAATTAGAGAGACAGGCACAAGGCATATGATCACCTCATTGGTGACATGTGAACACCTCATGGGCACTATGTGAACATCTCATGGGTAGCATGTGATCAATTCATGGGTATCATGTGATCACCTCATGGATGTCATGCCCCTCAGGGCTGCATGTGGAGCAAAGCTCTGAGCTTATGCAATGGTGTGACTACTATTTCAGGTTTGGCAACAGGCCAAAGGTGAGTCTGGATCTATTTATAGCTTTGGGAGACCGCCAACTGTATCAGGTTAGGCAACAGGTCAAGAGTTTACTCAGTGGAGCCAGGTATAGGTCAAGAGTTCACTCAGTGCAGTAGCTGCATTCTATTTATAGCTGTTGCAGACTGACCACTTTATCAGATTTGGCACCAAAGTTCAGCCTGGATCTATTTATAGCTTTGGCAGATTGCCAACTGTGTCAGAATATGCAACAGGTCAAGAAGTCAATCAGTGCAGCCAGGTACAGGTCAAAAGTTCACTCAGTTTAGCCAGGTGCAGGTCAAGAGTTCACTCAGTGCAGTAACTTGAGTCAGCAATTTGTCACAGTTCACAGGCAACTGTCATTCTGACCTAAGCCTGGTAGGCCCAGTGCATCAGACTCAAGGTAAGTTTGATATTTTAACCTTTCTATGCATCTTTGATGGCTTTCTCATTCACAAGACAGGTATTGCCATCTACAATGACTTTTGCATAGTGTATGTGCCTGCTTATTTCTCCAGAGGAATTTGATATATCAGTCTGATATTGAGCATATTTATACATATGGAATAGCTTTGTTGTATACAAGAATGGTGGTGCCATTTACAATAATTTTTTAACAGTTTATGGCCTTGCTTATTTCTCAGGAGGGGTTTGATATATTAGTCTAAAAATTAGCCATAAGTATATATCTCTGATAGCTTCATTGTGTACAAGACTGGTGGTGCAAGCTATAATCATTTTTGTGTTTTGTGCACCCATGCCAGAATTTCAAAAGTGATGTTTGTGTAATTGTTTCTTATTCAAAATGTTTAGTACTAGCATTGTTCATATACATGTTACACCTGTACTTGAAAAGTAATGGTCCACCATTGAAGCATTATACCAGTTGTATAACCCATTACACAGGTTCGCATTAGGACTGTAGGCCTTGTTTTTCATGTATACCTAATATGCCTTGTTAAATAAATGGGCATCTTTGAACAGGATCAAGAAAAAATACACAAGAAATACCACTAACTAAAATAATTATTTATTTCTTGATCTTTCACAAAATTTCCTTGATAATTCATAGAAACTTTGCAGAGGTATTGTGCTAACAGTCAGATAAATTAACATACAATCAGATATGATTACTTAACCTCTTTCATTATTAAATCAGGTACTAATTACTTGTTGAATGTTGCCAAAATCTTATGAATTATCATTACGTATATACAAATTTCACCTTATTAGATCCAAAGGTCATATGGAAAGACCTAAAAATAACAGTATAGTACAAAGGGACCCTTTTTTCTGGTTTGATTCATATGATATGATATGATAATAGAATTAGCATAATTATAATTATATATAGTAATGGAGAGAAATGATGTATTTGGCATCCTAATTAAAGGAAAATAATTGAATTATCTTAGTGTGAGATTAGTTTCTATTACATGGATATACATCATGCCAGGCAGCTTTGATACAGTTCATACTGTGACTTTAAAATTGATGATAAGTATCTGTTTCAGAGGTTTTTATTTTATACTAATATGTTTGAGTAAGACAGCTGTAAATGAAATGGTTTGATAGTTTTTATATCTCTTGTCTTATGTTTAAATCATTTATAACCTGAATTAAGACAAAGTGTATGTTGCATATACGTTACATATAATCTACAGACTGATTGGAATGGTTTTCTGCAAAACATAGTCTAAGAGTCTTAGTGGTAATTCTACAAGGCCAATAATAGCTCATCTCTGTAAGAAATATTTAATTATCTTTTGAAAACACTTTCAGGCTAAGAGTAAATTTAGATATTGCCTCAGCTTTGTTAAAGTGGATCCTTTCTAATACATTAAAACCAGAAAAACATACTGCATCTTGAGATAATGTTTCTCCAGACTTTTGTCACTTTTGTCAAAGAGAAAATATGCATATGCATGAGACTGTACATTGTTCAGCCTTCATATAGCAATTCAGTAGTCAGCTCCAGACACTTCAGGGGTACATAAATACCAGCTGGGCTAATTCTGTAAACATTATTTCTCTATAACAATGATACTGAATTTATTATCAAATCAAGAATGTTTTAAATTTAGAAACTTGCAATAATGTATAATTGACATATGTCTTTGCATGCATGTCTGTATAATATGCAAATGTAAGTGTAAGCAATTAATACAGAGAAACATGACTAATAAAATAACATTTAATTTCATATTTGGTGAAAATTTCCATAACACTTTATTAGTCTTGAAATTCTAAGTGAGTCCTATGGGGATCATTTCCCATATTTCTCCATTAAGCATGAGATTTTTTTACTTTTTTTCATGAAGGGCTCTTGCTTGCCATATATATGATATATCAGATACTGATCCAGGGTATCCACCTTGTCCCATTGAAGTTTGAATATTTGGTCCAAGTAAAAACCTATCCCAAAAGAAGTTGCAAGGACCTGTCCCTACTCAAGAATGTACAATAATGTAATATACCAACAAATAACAAAAGAATGGCCATGAAGTCAATCAAAATTTTCTTTTGTTTCAGCTTCAGTAAGGTTGTTGAACAGAAAGAACAGCTGGAACAGAAACACCTTCATCTGCTGCAGATTCTTGATAGCGAGAGACAAGCCAAGTGGCATTATGTACAGCAGACAGAGGAACTGTCCGTTGAGGTCAAGAAACTCAAGAACGAAGTATGTATCAATACTAGGCTGGATTAAATGGATGTTTCATTGAACAAATGTATATATTCATTTTCATGGTTCAGCATGTATGATTAACAGTTGAAAGCTTTTATTTGTGCAGTGGAATGCTTGCTTATCAAGTATATGATAATCTGCAATGATAATTTAATAAGTTGCTTGTTATTTTTATTTGATAAAATCTGATTCATTTGCGCATAAGCATATAATCAGATCTTCAGTATTTCATCATGAAAGTTAAAAATGTGTCAGGTGCAATTATTTGTATGTGTGATATTTTCCCAGAATGTAGTCCTTCATATATTATATACATTGTGACAAAGTTGGTCTTCTGGAATTTTTATGTAGAGATGTTTATTTTATTTCATGTTTTGAACCTTAATAGAAGAGAGTGCATGAGCATGCTCCTGTAATGTGGCCATTATAATAAGCTGTGCATACATTGTCATAGCAAGCATTGTCTGATACAGTGTACCAGTAAACTGCTCTGGAACTTTTCTTTGATGGCATAAATAGAGGCTATATGGGAGGCTCTACACTGAGAATAGTGTTATGTTGCTTGTGGTGCCATCTACAGGACACAGTCCTAACTTGAATGTTTTTAAAAAGTTCAGATTCTTCTTCCACTTCCAGCTTCGACAGTACAAGAAGGAGCGCAAAATATCAAACGACAAACTTGAAGATGACAGTGAAGAACTCAAGAAAGTCAAAAAGGTATCATTCTGTTACCCCTGTTGTAATTTGTCAACATACTAAGGTTTGATATAGTTTTATCATTGTGTTAATTGAATGGCTCAGATTTTCCAAATTTGTTTCCAACAAGTGTATAACCATTGAGGTGGGATTAGATCTGATAAATGGGGAGATGGTCAGAAAGTTCGAAAGTTAACACAGGAATTGACAACTGGTGACCGAGATACATAAGAGGTCATATTCCCACACTTGTATGTCAAGTCAGTCAAAACAAGATCATCACTTAAATTCAGTTGTAGTATAGGTGACATCAGTAATATTTAGGATTGATCTTGGCTTGTTTTGCACCATGGATTAATTTCAAATCCAGACTTAATTGGGAAAGCAAATTATATCCCATTGGGAGTTACTTCCAGGAAAAGGTATGTTGTGTGCCACATATAAACTTGCAGTAAGCTACTCAAAGCTACATAATTTTGGGTTTCATTTTGCTAAAAAAATTTATTATGGGTTTCTTTTTTCACTGTATAGCCAATAGATCAGCTGTACCATACTGGCTTGAAAGGGTTCTTAATATGGACATAGCAACCATGTATTCTTGACTAAAACGTTACACTTGGTAAATTTCTCTCCTGTCAAACTGGCTTAACTCAAACACCATGCTTTTGTCAAAGACATCAACAACAGATCTTTCCTGATTTAGTTAAACTAATTACTATGTTAAGCCCTTCTTGTTTCAAACCTTTGGCATGTGGAAGTGTTTTTTTCAGTCCCTTCATTTGACATGATGAATTTGTTATATTAATTCCCACACACACACATATATATATTAAATATATTTATATATTTATACATGTATAATTTGGAGTTGTAAAATGAATATCATCATGCCAAAAACCATGACTGACGAGGAACAGTTTATTTTGTCACTGTATATAGCCATCAGATTGGTAGTGCCACACTGGCTTGAATCTGTTCTTAACAGAGACAGACCAAGCACGTATTCCTGGCACAAGCCACTTAGGACTGCTGTCACATAAAATTTGCACCTCAGTGTCTGACAACCAGGGCTCTTGGCTCTCCCATTCGTCTAATCATAGGCCAGGTAGCCCGTCTCTGCAGTCCCCGAAAGGAAGCAAGCGGTTTGGCAGTGATCTAATATGGGGCCAGAGGCATCAGATATTTTCTAGTCTTGTTAACTGTATGACCAGGCAGGCTGACATGCTGCCTGCACTTTATCAAAAGCATGCAATATTTATCACAAGTAATTGGACAGATTTATCTGATACTTAATCCTATGCTTAAATGACCTCTCATTAAATGTTTTAAAAATCATGTTTCATATCTTCAGGGGACATTCAAGATGATGCTTTGACAGGTCAACAGGAATGATATATAGCTTTCCATTTAAAATTATTCTTCAAAACATAGGTAAAAATAATTAAAGTATAACAGCCAAGATATCAGTAGTTATAATAGATCAATTAACTCTGAGAGACAGAGAAATAAGAGTGAATGTTAATAATGAAATATCTCATGATGTCATAAATGTGATGAATTATTTTCATGAATTTCCAAGGATGCTTGTGTTGCATGAAAGTTAAGGTAAAGGTAAAAA
Source organism: Sipunculus nudus (assembly GCA_026874595.1). Classification (NCBI taxonomy): domain Eukaryota; kingdom Metazoa; phylum Annelida; class Sipuncula; order Golfingiida; family Sipunculidae; genus Sipunculus; species Sipunculus nudus. The sequence continues at coordinate 55,793,530 of CM049313.1, read as the reverse complement.
TCAATATAAAATGTATTAAATTTACCGTGATAAAGTATGACATGAATTTTGTAGAGCCTGGTTTGTGCAGCAGATTTTCAATCTTGTTTCTTTTGGTATATATTTAATACTGAAGTTTATTTGTAAATGGTTGGATCACCCACATCTTTGAAAAGATTGTGGATGGATTGTCAACAAACTGCCCACATCTCAAACTTTCCATCTTTCACATATGGCTAAGCTGTCAAAGTGGAAGACATCTGTAAAATTTGAGGTCACCAGGTTAGATATAACAGTCAGTTGACCCTCTTTTCAGTAAAAAAAAACTCTTTACCAAAACCATCTGTCCTTCACATATGGCTCAAATACCAAAAGGAGAAAAATGCTAATGATTTTTAGGTGCCAAGATCAAAGGTTATAACTAAAAAAAAAAGGTTTTAGACATATTTTAAGCCAAATTTTCCATCCCAAACCTTATTACATCCATCACATATGGATCACCTAACAATATGGGGAGAAACATATTGATTTCAACATCACAGGGCCAGAGGTCAAGGTCACAGGACCATCCCACTGATTTTTATACTGACAAGGCTTGGAGTATAAAATATCAGATGTAATTATGCCACTCTTGCTTGGCATATGCAGCATTACCATATCTTTATACAAGACTGTCACTGATTCAAACCTTAACACCTTTCTTCAGTTGTTTAAATACTGTTTTGAGCCAATTCCCTGCGTCTGTGCATGAAATCATGTCTAGAAAAATATTTTTTAAGCATCACTCATCTCTCACTGGAAGTCTCTGTGCATTTTGTAGGGCCCTTCCTGACCTGTCTGTGTTATAGTTTATGTTAAAAAATGAATGCATTTAAATGAATTGACTCAGAGAACTTAAATACATCAAAAATATTTTAAGCCAGTAATTCTTCTCTAAACATATTCCATGTAAAATAAATAAAGTTTATATTTAAAAACAAGTGGTGAACCTGGTACATTGTTTTATTCTTATGGTATACATGTGATTCAATATTGGCAGTAATTCATAACAGTTAGGGCAGGACACCTTCCTGCTCTATTAAGACACTTTCTTCCCTGGCAACACTCCTTCTTGCCCTGACTATAAGGATATAAGAAGAGCTGTATCATGTAAGTGTGGATTTTTAGCTCAGCTGACTGAAAGTCATCTGAGCTATAGCGATCACTCTTAATCCGTCGTCCGTCTGTCCGTCTGTCTGTCCGTTAACCAGGCACAAATCGTAACCGCTGAACCTAGAACCTTGTAACTTGGGATTCTGAGTGGTCCATGAAAAATTTCCTTGGAAACCAGAAATTAGGTCTCTGTTACCCATATCCTTCGAGCTATGGGGCCCCAAAGTACCCCCCAGAAAAGTCAAAAATTTCATACAAAAACTTCAATATCTCATTAACTACTTGACTGATGGTCATGATTTTTGGCATACATATTGATCATGAGATGTTCCATCACTTCCTGCAGACTGGTGGCGCCACCTGTATTTTTCGATTTTTTACAAATTTTTTTCTGTATTTTTGAGACCTTTAAAAATGTGAACATCTGTTAACAGGGCACAAATCTTAAAGACTGGACCTAGAATCTTAATTCTTGATACACTGAGAGGTCCATGAAAAATCTCCTTGGAAACCAGAAATTAGGTCTCTGTTACCCATATCCTTCGAGCTATGGGGCCCCAAAGTACCCCCCAGAATAGTAAATTTCATACAAAAACTTCAATATCTCAATAACTACATCACTGATGGTCATGATTTTTGGCATACATATTGATCATGAGATGTTCCATAAGTTCCTGCAGACTGGTGGCGCCACCTGTATTTTTTTATTTTTTTACAATTTTTTCCTCTATTTTTGAGACGTTTAAAGATGCTGTCATCTGTTAACGTGGCACAAATAGTAACCGCTGGACCTAGAATCTTCATTCTCGACACACTGAGAAACCTATTAAAAGTCTCCATGGAAACCATAAATTAGATCTCTGTTACCCATATCCTTCGAGCAATGGGGCCCCAAAGTACCCCCCCAGAAAAGTCAAAAATTTCATACAAAAACTTCAATATCTCATTAACTAGTTGACTGATGGTCATGATTTTTGGCATACCTATTGATCATGAGATGTTCCATCACTTCCTGCTGACTGGTGGCGCCACCTGAATTTTTCGATTTTTTACGAATTTAAAAATGTGAACAGTTGTTAACAGGGCACAAATCATTAAAACTGGACCTAGAATCTTCATTCTTGACACACAGGGAGACCCATGAAAAGTCTCCATGGAAACCTGAAATTAGGTCTCTGTTACCCATATTCTTTAAGCTGTATGGCTCCAAATTACCCCCCAGAATAATGGAAAATTTGATACAAAAACTGCAGTATCTCAATAACGACAACACTGATGGTCATGATTTTCGGCATACATATTGATCATGACCTGTTCCATCAGTTTCTGCAGACTGGGTGCGCCACCTCTATTTTTTTCAAATTTTTACGATTTTTTTTCTCTTTTTTTGATACCTTTAAAGATGTGGTTATCTGTCAACAGGGTACAAATCGCAACAACTGGACCTAGAATCTTCATTCTTGTCATGCAAGGAGGCCCATGAAAAGTGCCTGTGGAAACTTAAAATTAGGTCTCTGTTACCCATATCCTTCAAGCTATAGGACTCCGAAGTATCCCTCAGAATAATGGACAATTTGATACTAAAGCTGAAGTATCTGAACAACTAATGGGGAGATCACCATGATTCTTTGCATGGATATTGATGTTTGTAAGTGTTTTTATTAGTTTCTGCAGACTGGTGGAGCCACCTGTATTTTTGTACCCGCCAAAACGAAGTTTAGTGGATACTATGTTTTTGACCGGGTTCCTCCGCCGTTGCCGCGTTCGTTTCCAGAGAGCTCCTCTGGGACTTGATTTTATGAGCTTTCCAAGCTCATATCTCGGGAACCGTTTGACTGATCAGGAAATAAAATTTATACTAATGTAGCCCTTGGATAGCTCTATAACATACACAAAAAATGGTGGCGCCACCTGTAACCTGTGTCCATCTGTTCATCTGGCTTTGGTTAAAATCACTCATTTCTCTGCAGTGAATTGACTAATTCACCTGAAATTCGGCATGCGTATACATCCTGGATAGCTTTCTTGATTTTATGACAGGTGGCCCCACCTACATTCTCATTCACGCTGATGACATCCAAGCTCATATTTCGGGAACCGTTTGACTGATCGGGCCAAAATTTTGCATGTGTATAGATCTAACATAGCTCTTTATCATACGCTAACTGGTGGCGCCACCTGCAACCATTTCTGCACAGTGTCTGTCTGTTTGTCTGCCGTGCCATAATGTCACTCATATCTCGGCAGTGGTTTGACATATCTGCCTAAAATTTTGCAGTTTTATACATCCTGGATAGCTTTCTTGATTTTATGACAGGTGGCACCACCTACATTCACGTTCACGCTGATGACATCCAAGCTCATATCTCGGGAACCGTTTGACCGATCGGGCAAAAATTTTGCATGTGTATAGATCTAACATAGCTCTTTATCATACGCTAAACTGGTGGCACCACCTGCAACCATATTTGCACAGCGTCTGTCTGTTTGTCTGCCGTGCAATAAAGTCACTCACATCTTGGCAGTGGTTTGCATATCTGCCTAAAATTTTGCAGTTTTATACATCCTGGATAGCTTTCTTGATTTTATGACAGGTGGCGCCACCTTTATTCTAGTTTATGCTGCAGACATCCAAGCTCATATCTCGGGAACCGTTTGAACGCTTGGGCCAAAATTTTGCATGTGTATAGATCTCACATAGGTCTTTATCATACACAAAACTGGAGGGGCCACCTGCAACCATTTTTGCACATTTTAAACAGCGTCTGTCTGTTTGTCTGCCGTGGCCTAAAATCACTCATTTCTCTGTAGTGGTTTGACATAACTGCCTAAAATTTTGCAGGTTTATACATCCTGGATAGCTTTCTTGATTTTATGACAGGTGGCGCCACCTACATTCTAGTTAATGCTGCACACTTCCAAGCTAATATCTCAGGAACCATTTGACCGATTGGGCCAAAATTGTGCTTGTGTTTAGATCTCACATAGGTCTTTATCATACACAAAACTGCAACCATTTTTGCACAGCGTCTGTCTGTTTGTCTGCCGTGGGCTATAATCACTCATATCCATGTAGTGGTTTGACTTTTCTGCCTAAAATTTTGCATATGTATTCAGCTTGGACAGCTTTGTGGATTTGTGGTAGGTTGCACAACCTACATACACATTTAGGCATTTAGACATTTAGACATCCATGCTAATATGCAACATACCTCACTCTGTTTCCCCTTGCCACTCAATCCATGCCTCACTTCACCCGTTCCACTCTGATTTTGGCAGATACACGTAGTCACTTGTCGGCTACACGTATTCTAGTTTTTAAAGTTTACACATTTTTTCTCTATTTTTCAGATATATAAATACAGACTAAATCTTGGCCTGTTGGTTACTCTGTTTGATGTTTCAGTTGAATGGGTATCTACCATTCTGATGATAAAATTTCCTTTTGTGAATCTCTTCCCAGTCAGCTGAGCGTCATGACCCATGGGTCACTTGTTTAGTAATATGTTTGAATCTGTATATGTGATAAATAATCTATTATTCAAGTCTCTTCATCAAACCAAATTATAATTACTAATTAATTGCTGGTTTATTCCAGTTAAGTGGAGGTGTGTAATGGCATAAAGGTCTGCCTTCATACCCTAACAGATAGGGCAAGAAAATGTGCCTTTGTGCCTTAAGTGTTGGAGCATGAAGCACTCTCTTAAAGGAAATATTACCAACTAGAAAGTAGCTTGCTGTTATTGGGTGCTTAAAAAAGCATACTTATTAAAAATTGAAATGGCTTAAAACTCTTAAAATATTACATGAAAATTAATGAAAACTTAATATATATCAATATATATATATATATATATATATATATATATATATATATATGTATGCTTTTAAAAATGAAATTGTACAAGGTTTGGAATATTGTGTACTTAATGAGTTCTATTATGAATTTAAAATTGGATTGATGTTAGGCAAAAAGTAAAGGTTCTCAGGCATTTTTCCCTGAAATAATTTAGTGTGCGATATCTTTTTTTTCTTTTTGTTTGTTAGAACAAAAATGACATCTGATTAGGGAAAAGCATGAAAATAACAGAATTTTATGATTAAACAGGTAAAAGCACTAATTAACAAAGTAAATCTTTTCAAAATTGTATTATTATATCTTCTTAAAATTTATTTTGGATGCAAGGGGGGGGGGGTTAAAATTGACACGGGCAGTGCCTGAGAACCATACCTTTTATTTTTTTTTTGCCTTAGATACAGGGGTTTTTTAGCTCAGCTGACTGAAATGACCTGTGAATAGAAGATTCATTTGATATTGGGGTCAAAAGCCAGGTCAAGGTCACTGGGCCCATCCATTCAAAAATTAGTTTTTGGACAATAACTCTGGTTTGGATGGATAGATTTGCTTTAAACTTGATTTATCTATGACCCATCTCTTCAGTAAGAAACATTTTGATTTTTCAGGGTCTTGAGTTCAAAGGTGAAGGTCACAGGAACCACATCTTAAAAGAATTGTGGATGCACTGTAAATCAAACTTTTATCCCAAACTTTCCATTTTTAACAAATGGATTACCTGCCCAAAGTGGAAGAAATCAGTAGATTTTGAGGTTACCTGTTCAGAGGTCAAGGTCACTAGTACCACTTTTTTTTAGCCCTCAGCCCTTAGGCTGATGGGCTATTGTCGTCACCCAAGCTGTCCGTCCGTCTGTCCGTCCGGCGTCCGTTAACTTTTACCTTGTGAGCGGGATATCTTGGAGAGGATTCACCGTCAGAATTTTATTTCCTCGGTAAAGATGTATATCGACAAAATCTCGGTCAAGTTCGAAGATGGGTGACCTTGACCTATTTTTCTACATTTTAGAGCTGATTATAGAAAAACACTTAGATGCTTATTACTCAGGAACCATTTGGTGGATTTTCACAAAACTTACTATGATTATTGGGACTGATAGTTTGTACCTGCTATACAAGTTTGGTGGCACCACCTACAATTTCTGATTTATAATGAATTTTTATTGAATTTTTCAACTTTGGGCGTATGAGCGGGATATCTCAAAAAGGATTCACCGTAAGAATTTTATTTTTTCTGTGAAGATGTATATTGACAAAATCTCAGTCAAGTTCGAAGATGGGTAACCTTGACCAATTTTTCTACGTTTTAGAGCTGATTATAGAAAAAAACTTACAAGCTTATTTTTCAGGAAGCATTTGGTGGATTGTTATGAATCATGGTACATACCTCTCCATTTTAAATTTATAACTGAGACATGTACAGATATACATCCATGTAAGAACAGATATTTAGTACTTGTTACTGTTACCACCTCTAAACACTGTTCTTTTGGCTGAGGGCTTTTGTCAGCTTCTGCTGATATTCTAGTTTAAATTGTTACAATAATCTAAATGCTGTAAGTTCAAGGATAGTAAGTTCTCAGATTTTTTTGTCAAAAGGTCATTGGTTAAGGTCACAGGACCAACAATTTGAAAAAGCTCATAAAATTATCCTTAAAGACAAATTCAGCTGAGTTTCAAGACCCATTGGTCCCTAATTTTGCCAGGGGTGCTAATATAAGATCATATCCTTGTTATGGTGTGACAGATGACTGATCTTATTTAAGACATTTTCTTCCTTAAATTTCTTAAAAATAATTTGTATTGCAAATTTTTACCTCCTCTGTAAATCCAGATTGGCATGCAGCACTGTCAACATCATGATGCAATCTAAAATTGCCAGTAAATTGTGAGGTTTTGGATTAAGAGATGTTTATTGCTGTGTTTATTAATCCCTGAACACCATTAAGAATGACCCTGTGGCTATAAATCTGGATGTTTGAACCACGTTGAACACATGTTGTAAATCTGTTGCAGCCACTGGCACCATAGGAGATGGGCCCTTCTGTTTCAGGCTTCTCATGAAAATGTTTTTCTGAAATAATGACCAAACTTATTTCAAATTTTATTTTGATATATTTATATACATACATACACACACAATTAATAAATACATTGACATAGCAGTGACTTGACATTATACTTGTTGCCCTGTTATGTACAAATATCATCATATATTAATTTTATTATTAAACAAATACACACAAACTAATGTTGTTCAAAATGTACAAAATATACAGGATCCATGCTAGTCACCAAGTTAGCCCTTTTCTTTCTTGGATCTTTAACTGATTGCCCACGGAAAGTAAAAGTTCTAAAAAATGGGGACAGGGCTACCAAAAGTTGCAAACTACTTGGGCAAGTGGGTGGAGCTAAAACAAACCTATTTGTATCTGCCAAAATGAAGTTTTGCGGATACTATGTTTTTGACCAGGTTCCGCTACTATGTTTTTGACTGGGTTCGGCAGCGGCGGCCTCGTTCGTTTCCAGAGAACTCCTCTGAGACTACTGGACAGATTTTTATGAATCTTACACCAATTAACGGGTCACATGTGAACTGGTTCCTTATCAATTGGCGTTGACCTCTGACCTTTCCTCTCTGCCCAGTGTCCATTTGTGCGTCTGTCATATCTCAGGAACCGTTTTACCGTTCAGGAAAAAAATTGTGTACAATTGAAAACAGATACATGGCTACGCTAACACAGTCATAATGTCATAATTGAATCGGTCGATGATGCGATAATGCAGAGGGAGCAATTTAAATCCGACCAGAAACTCATCAAGCGCAGCAATGGGCGGAGCCAGGATGCCTGTCGAGTGTTTGTTTATTGGCATCTGATTGGCTGCTTGTCACATCATACACACATTTATTTCAGCGGACAACAAACTGCCATCTGGTGTCTAAATATATCATAAACGGTCAAAGCTGGCAGCGTGAAAATCAGTTGCTTCTTCAGAAGCGCAAGATTTCCGCTGCCTCGGGAGCGTATCTACTTGAATTATCATACATTACTCCAATAGAAAGAAAAATAAGTACATGTACATCAATCCCTAAAGTTCTTTGTATGATCAACAGCAATGGATGATTACAGTGGAAATAATAGATAACCTATCATGTAATAACAGGTGTGGCCAGGTGTTGCCAGTATAAACCTTATATATGCATTATTCTGCAATTTAGAAATCAGATTTCAGTATGTTTTACAGTATATTGGAAAAGCAAAGACATAAGAAATCACATGTAATATTAGATAATAGATAAGATTAAATTTATTAAATTGAATCTCAATTCAATCTCATTCTAGCTTTTCTGCCTCTCATTTTAGCTCAGCAGATTGTAAGTCAACACCCTATAGGAATGTATGTTAAATATATAGAGATTAATCTTTGCCAGCCAGATTTTAACAAGGCACATATAAAATGGAAGTCCATTCCTCACTTGTTTTATGATCATTATGAATTTTCGAAATGATAAGTCACTGTGACCTGTATTCTCGGAGTTACACGGCCAAGACATATCTAGATTATAGTACCTTGTAAGCCTGACCTGTATGTAAAGACTTAACAGGGCACACATTGTTACCATTGGACCCTGGAATTTCAAAGTTCATTTGCAGACGGGCAATATCTTTTTAATTCCAGATTAGGTCAGTGTGAGCTTTATTATGTGTATTATAGCCTTTTGTAACTTTGTCAAGTTTAGCTTAGTAGGCATTGTGGCCCATGGTTCTACAGCCAACAACTGAGACTGTGCAGTGTGAGAGAGACAAATATCTGGAAGCTCTGGAAATTCCTTTTGGAAGGAAATAAAGGATACCAAAAATGTATAATATTGAGAATAATATTCACACTGAGGGCAAACTACTGTAAACCAGTGATTTCACCTAACCCTTTGAATTTTGGTGTGACATATTGATAAAATAATGGGCAAAAAGATCTCAAGTTAAATTCCATTGTGACATAAAAAAGTGGATTTTCAACTTTAAGCAGAGCCCCAAAGCTGTGTACTAATTTATGTGCTGCTTTAGTTCATTACCTTGTAGAGTACAGTGTATTAAGAAGTAAAGCGGTGTAATTTATGTGATATTTAATGCTCAGCTAAAAATAGGATATTTATAGCCTGTTCTTAAGAAATAAAAGTGCTCAAACTGATATTTTCCATGCAAGCCAGACCACCCCTTTCACACAAAAATGAGTTTCTAAATTGTTTTTGGGAGAGAAAATAAATCAGCTTCACAAGCCTATGCTAAATATATGTCCATTTAACATGAAGACATATATTAATAGATGCAAGTGTTCACTATTGCCATGGTCTTTTGGACATGTGCCAAATGATTGGTTAATTTCACAGATACAGTTGCAGAATTATGCTTTGGCCTTTAATATGACAATTTTAAAACTGCCTGCTGCACAGTGTATAAAGCATTCAGGTTTTTCAAAACTTTTTATCTTTTGGATAACATGTATGAACACTCATTCTCATTGGATACAGGTCCAGAATGTATTGGTTTTGTCATGTAAAAAGTGCTTTAAAGGTGACATCTCTTTAAAAGTGAAGGAGATTGCTTATTTTGTATCTTCATTCATTAAAAAAAATAAGGGTAAGTGTCTAAAGAACAAATAAGAAGTGTTTTATTTGAAGGGATCAACTTCATAAAGATACCTTTATTTCAATTCTTTACCTGTAAGTTACATATGTTCTAACATTCTGTGGTTGCAGACTACATAAATGTGAGTTTAACATTTCTTAAATTTATTTATGTTTTTTTTATGAGTGTTAAGATTTAACAATACAACCAGAAGTCAATATATTCTCAGAATCTTAGCTCATGTGACCTTTAACCATAGAATTAATAAAACATGATGCTTTTCATGATCAACATCCTCTCTTAATAACAAATTTGGTCATCATGTAAATGCCTGCTTGGCTGTGCTGATGGGGTCACCTTCACAAGGTTTCTTTTTATATATGCCTGTCCTAGACATGCAGGTCATATTTTGGTAAGGGCACCATGCATCCATGATCAGGCTGTTAACTTGAAGTGGTGCTGTGATAACTTACCAGGGATTCAATGGAAACTCAGCAGAGGTATTATCCGATATAACATCTTGCCTGAGTTTGATTCTTTAAAAAAAAATATTTGCATATCTTATGAGGTCAAGGGTCACCAAACTTTGGTGATGACAACATGAATTTGATGGATTTTCTTGAAGCTGACTATAAATATTTACCAATAGAGTTTCTTACCTGAATTAAATTCATAAGCAAAATTTGTGCCTATAATGAGGTCAGGGGTCACAAGACATGACAGGTGTATTATGTATGCTCGTGGTGCTCTTGTTCAAGATTTAACCACTTTTTTTATGGACTTGCATTCGTGAAAGTGAAGTCATCCACAGTATGTAAGTATAATTTGACTTTGTGTGCCTTTTCAGGTGCAGAGTTTTTTCCGTGGATGGTTATGTCGGAGAAGATGGAAGCAGATCGTTGACGAGTACATACGTTCTGACCATGCAGAGAGCATGCGTAAACGTAACAGTATTGTGTTTGGTATGGTGGAGAATGAGGAAGAATACGTGAACCAGCTTGCCACCCTCGTGTCTGTTTTCCAAAGACCATTCAAAATGGCTGCCAGCTCAAAAAAGCCCCCGATCAATCATGAAGATGTCAATTCCATTTTTCTCAACAGGTAAGACATGATTTAAGAAATGTACATTGAAATATTAATACCTTATAAATATCCATTCTATATTTAAAAAAGGTATATAAGGTCAAGATTTGAGAAAGACGCATAAAAATAGATACGTGGTATCAGTTCCAGGTTTCTTATGGTATTCACATCTTGGGAGAAATGGTGTGAAACACAAGTACCTCGTTCATCCAGTCAGCTAGATTTGTTGGTTTCAGTTCCAAATATATACAAATAACAGTAAAATTGATAGCATAGTTTTATTTCTTGCTGTTAAAGGTAAGTGTAAGCCAGGGGTTTATTATATGAATTTTTTTTTTTACCATTTATATATTGCATCTTTTTTAGCTCAGCTGACTGAAAGTCATCTGAGCTATAGCGATCACGCTTCGTCTGTCGTCCGTTGGTTTGTCTGTCCGGCTGCCCGGTCATTAACACAGTACAAATCGTAAATGCTGGACCTGGAAGCTTCAAACTTGACATCCTGGGAGGTCCATGTAAAATCTCCTTGGAAACCTGAAATTAGGTCTCTGTTACCCATATTCTCCGAGCTATGGGTCTCGAAAGTACCCCCCAGAATAATAAAAAATTTGATACAAAAGCTCAAGTAGCTGAATAACTAATGCATTGATCACTATTATTCTTTGCATGAATATTGATCATGGAGTGTTCCATCAGTTCCTGCATACTGGTGATGCCACCTGTATTTTTTCCAATTTTACAAATTTTTTTCTTTTTTTTTGAGAGGTTCAGAGGCTGTCATCTCTTAACAGGGCATGTGCAGTGTTCCATCAGTTCCTGCATACTGGGGGCGCTACCTGTATTTTTTTCCAATTTTACACATTTTTTTCTTTATTTTTTAGAGCTTCAGATGCTGTCATCTGTTAACAGGGCACAAATTGTAACCACTCGACCTGGAATTTTCTAACTTTACATCAAGGGAAGTCCATGAAAAGTCTCTGTGGAAACCTGAAGATTAATTAAAAAGTTAATACAAAAGCTCCAGTATCTGTTTCATCAGTTCCTGCAGACTGGTAGCACTACCTGTATTTTTAGTGAACCTGTGAGCTTATGCGATGGCGCAGCGTCGTCCGTCCGTCGTCAGCCGTCCGCCGTCCGCCGTCCAGGGCTGGCTTTCCGCCGTCCATGGCTGTAAGTCAGAAACTGTAAGAGCTAGCAGCTCCAAATTACATGTAAGAATTCGTCACATGTGAAACTTGGTGCCCTGGAGCTTATTATTGGGTATCTGCATTAATTTAGATTTTATAGAGAAAAACCTGAAAAACCTTTAAAAATTTTTTTCTCTAAAACTGTCCAGCCAAATTGTCCAATATTTCACAGAAATAATCCCTGGAACAATCTCTCTTAAGTTTGTTCAAATGGTTCCAGTTCGGAGATTTCTGGCCAAGTTACAGGAGGTTGAACTTAGTCATCTGTCCAAAAAGCACACTAAAATTAAAATCTCAGAAACGGCTTGAGCTATAATGACCAAATTTTATACTAATGTTTGTCACATATGTCATATCTGATTTTGAGGTATTGGTGGCGCCACCTACATTGATGTGTTTTTTACAAGTGAAAACGTAATTTTAAACTCTTCTAGCTTATACACTGATTTATGATGAAACTGTTCAGCTGATTGGTTTAAACTTTACAAGATTTATTCTATGGTAGGGTTCTGCCAGTTTTTTAAGAATAGATTGGGTAAATACAGTTTTAAAAAAGCATTGTAGCCAATTGAAAAAGGCTTTCTGTATTTGAAAACAGATTTGACATCATACTGAGTTTCAGCAGCCAAGTCAAGAGGTCACTCAGTGCAAACAGGTGGGGTCCAGACATCACCATGGCAACTGACCTGGCGGGGGGGGGGGGTGTCTAGACAATGTGTCTGGACGTCTAGACACAGCATCTAGATGTCTAGACACAATGTTTAGATGCAGAATTCCCAGATTATTGGAACTATATCTTTCAACTGTTTGAAAAAACTTGGTTTGCATTTTAAGCGAATCGGGTTTATCATCAGGTCACATGTGAACTGCTGCAACCTAATTTTTGGTTGACCTCTGACCTTTCCTTGCTGCCCAGCATCCATTTTTGCGGCTGTTTCCACACATAAACCCACATATCTAGGGAACCGTTTGACCAATCAGGCTAAAAAATTTGCACAAATGTAGCCCTTTGATAGCTTTATAACATACACTAAAAATGGTGGCGCCACCTGCAACCACTTTTGCACAGTGTCCATCTGTTCATCTGCCTTTGGATAATATTACTCATATCTCAGCAGTGGTTTTACTTATCCTCCTGAAATTTTGCAGGTTTATACATCCTGGACAGCTTTCTCGATTTTATGACAGGTGGCGCCACCTACATTCACATTTACTCTGCAGACATCCAAGCTCATATCTCGGGAACCGTTTGACTGATTAGGCCAAAATTTTGCATGTGTATAGATCTTACATAGCTCTTCATCATAGGCAAAACTGGTGGCACCACCTGCAACCACTTATGCACAGCGTCCATCTGTTGATCTGCCTTTGGATAAAATCACTCATATCTCAGCAGTGGTTTGACTTATCCACCTGAAATTTTCCAGGTTTATACATTCTGGACAGCTTTCTCGATTTATGACAGGTGGCGCCACCTACATTTTCATTTACTCTGCAGACATCCAAGCTCATATCTCGGGAACTGTTTGACCGATTGGGCCAAAATTTTGCCTGTGTATAGATCTCGCATAGATCTTCATCATAGGCAAAACTGGTGCTGCCACCTGCAACCATTTGTGCACAGAGTCCATCTGTTCATCTGCCTTGGGATAAAATCACTCATATCTCAGCAGTGGTTTGACTTATCCGCCTGAAATTTTGCAGGTTTATACATCCTGGACAGCTTTCTCACTTTTATGACAGGTGACGCCACCTACATTCACGTTTACTCTGTAGACATCCAAGCTCATATCTCGGGAACCGTTTGACCGATTGGGCCAAAATTTTGCTTGTGTATAGATCTCACATAGCTCTTCATCAAAGGCAAAACTGGTGGTGCCACCTGCAACCATTTATGCGCAACATCCATCTGTTGAACTGCCTTGGGATAAAACCACTCATATCTCAGCAGTAGTTTGACTTATCCACCTGAAATTTTGCAGGTTTATACATCCTGGACAATTTTCTTGATTTTATGACAGGTGGCACCACCTACATTCACATTTAAGCTGCAGACATCCATGCTAATATGCAACATATCACGTTCTATTCCCCTTGCCACTTAATCCATGCCTCACTTCACCCATCCCACTCTGATTTCTGCGGATACACATAGTGGCTTGTTGACTACCCATATTCTGGTTTTAAAATGTCCTAGTCCGAAATTTGCAGGTCAGAAACGTCCATTTTGCTGAAATCATAATGACTAAGGTAGATATGCAGGACTTTGGAGGATCAATATTAAATTTTAAAAATAAACCTCCATTCATACTCCTAAACTTTGCACAGGTTCGCATTAGGCCTGTAGGCCTTGTTTCAGTTTTTTCACTTTTTTTTCTATTGATGAGACCTTCAAATGAAAAGGTCATCTGTCTGAAAGCCCACTGAAATCCATTTCTTTGGATTCTTCACAAAATTCATGATTTTTTTAGCTCAGCTGACTATAAGTCATCTGAGCTATAGTCGTGGTCCATTGTCCGTCGTCCGTCCGTCTGTCCGTCCGTCCGTCCGTCCGTCCGTCCGTAGATGTGGCACGTTTTGAAACCGTAAGACTTAGGAATCCAAAATTCAGCATAATGTTAGATGTCCCCAAGATCTCCTACCAAGCCGAAAACTGGGTCTTTGCGACTTCGTTCCTTTGAGAAATTAAGGAAAAACCTCAAATTTTTATTAAAAACCTATTTTCACTCTTCAGGACTGCCTAATATCAAAACCACTCATCTGTTTTTCCTCATATTTACCATAAATATTCTTCTATATAGTTCCTATGTACATGCCAGAAATGAAGTCTGTTAAGTATAAATTCTTTAAGTTATGGGCCTGAACATATCAGACTTTGTAAAAAATCAGGAAAAATATTTACTCACTTAACATGAAAATTTTGAAACTAGAGTATTTTCCCAAGTATATAACTATGTTAAATTAAGATTTAACTGTTTACCCAAAATTAGATCTGAATTTTGTAAATTTTTTAAGTTATTAGCATAAAAATAAAATCAGTACCTTAAATTTAGCCCAACTTTGACCATGGCACGTTTTTCTCCTGTATGTACCATTGATTTAATTTTCACAGCATGTAAACATAAATATTTAATTTGTTTAAATCTGAAATTTGAAAATAAAAGCTTGAAAATTAAGCTAGTTATTGATTTTTTTTTCTTGAGGCTCTACTGTAGTCATTTGCTTTGATAACAGATTACAGATGCAGGGTCCACTCCAGGTCACTGGAAGTCGGGCTATGCCAGGGTTTCTGATTTGTTACAGTCACTTGGGGAGATCCCCTGCTGTGACAGGTGTACAGTTATTTTCATATCACCACCCCAATCACCCCCCCCCCCACAAACCCAACCCACTAAGTGTAATGCAGTAATTGTTATTGTTTTCACTGTATTTCCTTAATTGTAACAATGTTTCCACTCCAATATACAAACACTTTCCTTAAAAAAGTAATTCAAGTGTAATCCAGAAGATGCCATGTTGTGTTAATGTAGTTTTTTTAAAGAAATTAATTTTCTTTTAAATGATTTTAACATATAATTGAACCCATCAGTATGCTTAAATTTATAAAATATGAAGCACATTATGGATAAATAAAGACACAATTGAAAATTGTGAACTCTAAATCAAGTATAATTTTTAGATATTTATTGTTTTGCAGATTTAAAAGATATATTTTTGTGGTAAAAAAAAAAATAAACATTTGTATGCATGGTGTGGTGTTATATGACAAGATTGAGATTTATGATGATGCAATTGAGAATTATGAATCAACTTTTATATTCAGATGTATCTGTTTTATTGGAAATGTATAGAAATATAAACTTAAATTTAAAAAAAAATGATGTGATGAAAAAATTAGGATTTAATACAAACATTTGTTCATTATTTTCCTGCCACAGCAGAATTTGAGATCAGGCTTTGTTTGCCCTGTTTTATGTTGTTAATTAGTTATATTTCATCTGTATACATTTCATAAAAAATACATATAATTAATAATATATATTATACAAAAAATATTCAATTAAACAAATTTGTAAACTACTGAAATGTCAACAGTTAATCAAAAAGCCAACTGATGATCATGGTAATAGTACAGATCATTTGTTCACAAACTGCTCACATGCTTCAGTTTCAACATTAGGAAACACATGGTCAGGTCACAAAATATTATTTGCAACAATTTCTTGCTCATCAATACAAACCAATCATATAAACCAACCATGGCCTTTATTACCTCTTCCTCTTACACTTGATCTCCATTTGATATTATTTTAGATTTTTACCTTCAAGGTCAACTTCAGCTGAGCACAGTGACCCATAGGTCCCTTGTTTCATTCTTGCTGTCATTTTGCTCATTGTTCAACATTCCTTGAATTCAGCTGAGTGTCATGGCCCATGGGCCACTAGTTATGCCAGTTTGGCACTTCAGGGCCACATGCATTGCTTTTACAATGTTGTGACATCATTCATATTTTGGAATTAAGTTGAGATGTATACATGTAGGAGTTGCTTTGGTAACCATTTTAATATCAGAGTTTGTAACAATGATAATTAAACCTACTTCTGGACTAAACTGTGGGATGGTGTTATTTTAACCAATCCCTGATTTTAATCAATCCACGCCTTCAGTGGCACTGATTTTGCTGCCAGATATGTTATACAGATGTGTTTACTGAATTTTAATGTACATATAAATGTGACAAGTTATTTTCTTTTTTTCTAAAATACATGGATAAGTTTCTATAAAAAACAAACTGGCATATCTGGGCCAGATTTAATTTAAATTGTACCAAGGGCCCTAGCTGGTGTCAGAAATGGAGCAAACAGACTGTTATATCTTGATATGTTTATGTTTATGGTATTACCGAATATTTACGGTACCGCCAGAGGGCGACATGTATCATTGTGTGTGTTAACAGCTGGAACGGCCATGATGGAATAAACTGATGTTGTGTTTTACCTGTCTGGAGTTTTACTGACTGTTACCGGCCACCACGTCATAATATTTGGCGACGACAGGATCATAAGGTGTCATGGCTACCTACAGACGACTCAGAGAGTTTTCTGAGGGGGAAGAATGGGTCGAGTACGTTGAGCGATTGGAAATGTATTTCCAGGCAAACCAGATTGCCGATGCCGCCAAAAAGAGGGTGATTTTCCTGTTGAAGGCAGGCCCGAAAATTTATAGTTTGATCAGGAATTTGTTGTCCCCAGAGAAGCCAGATTCTAAGTCGTTTGATGAGATAACGCAGCTAGTCGGTAAGCATTTAAATCAACCACCTTCAGCGATCGTAGAATGTTTTGAGTTTAATACTCGCACCAGGAAGCCGGGCGAAAGTATGTCAACATTTGC
The DNA here is from genome assembly GCA_026874595.1 of Sipunculus nudus. Lineage (NCBI taxonomy): Eukaryota > Metazoa > Annelida > Sipuncula > Golfingiida > Sipunculidae > Sipunculus > Sipunculus nudus. The sequence continues at coordinate 55,776,256 of CM049313.1, read as the reverse complement.
GGCCGAGTTACGCAAAATGTCGGAACATTGTAATTTCGGCAACATGCTTGACAATATGTTGAGAGACAGATTGTTGTAGGGATTAAAGATGATGCTGTACAACGTAGATTATTAGCTGAGCCGGAGCTGACAAAAGAGAGAGCTATACAGATTGCTCTTGGTATGGAAATGGCTGCTAATAACGCCAGAGAAATCCAGAGAGTTGAGCCAGGTGGAGCAGTTCAGAATCTAGGTCAAAGGTCAAAATTCCAAGGCTCACGGAGGTCACAGGGCACAGCTGCACCAACGTTTAAATAAAATAAAAGGTCTTGCTGGCGATGTGGTGGTAACCTCGACAGTGGTAGCTGCAAATTCAAAGAGCTGAGTGCCACCATTTTTCAAAGAAAGGACACATAAAGAAATGTATTCAACTTAAGAAAAAATCACAAAAACCATTCAGGAAGTTTAAGAAAACAAATTGGCTAGCCAAGGAGCAGAGCAATAGTACAAGGTACAGTTCTGATTGTGATAGTGACCAGGAATATCCAATGTTCTCCCTTAGGGCAAAAGCTAAGAATGACAAGCCAATTTTTGTTGATGTTAATGTGAATGGACATACACTTTCTATGGAACTAGACACCGGGTCAGCTAAAACTGTAATATCACAGGAAACCAGTGGGACAAGATTAAATCAGGTAAAACTGAAGCAGAGTTAATGTCATCAGATACTGTGTTAACTACATACACTGGTGAACCTATAAAATCAGTCGGATCAGCCTTGTTACCTGTAAACTATGAAAATCAAGAGTCAAACTTGCAAGTTGAAGTTATGACAAGTGACACACACCCATTGTTAGGACGTGACTGGTTGAGCGTCTTAAAACTGAACTGGCCAAGATTACTTCTCTCATCCTGTGAAACTGTTGTGTGATAAATATTCACAGTTGTTTGAATCAGGACAAGGAACACTGCAAGGTGCTAAAGCTAAGATAATAGTTGATAGTGAAGCACAGCCAATTTATTGCAAAGCTAGACCTGTTCCATATGTGCTTAAAGACAAGATTGAAACAGAACTTGATAGATTAGTCAAAGAAGGCACACTGGAGCCTGTTGATTTCAGTGATTGGGCAGCGCCAATCGTGCCCATTGTTAAGGAAGACAAATAGCTTCGAATCTGCGGTGACTACAGAGTCACAGTGAACAAAGTGTCAAAACTTGACAATTATCCTATACCAAAGACTGAAGATTTGTTTGTCACACTGTTTGTCAGCAGTTCACCAAATTAGATATCAGTCATGCCTATCAACAGATTTTGCTTGATGATTCCTCAAAACAGTATACAACAGTAAATACCCACAAAGGACTGTTTCGTTATACACGCATGCCATACGGAATTTTGTCGGCACCAGGAATCTATCAGAGAATAATGGAAAACCTGTTGGAAGGAATTCCTTATGGTGTAGTTAGAATCGATAATATCCTAATCTCTGGTGAATCGGAAGCAGCTCACTTGCAGAACCTGGAAAATGTGTTTCAGAGATTAAGTGATGCTGGACTGCGTCTGAAACGTAGCAAGTGCTAATTCATGGCAGATGAGGTTGTGTACTTAGGACATTGTATTTCAAGGGAAGGAGTGAAACCAGTGCCAGAGAAAGTTCGTGCAATAATTGAGGCACCAACACCAGAAAATGTCATCCAGTTGAAGTCATACCTGGGGATGCTTAATTATTACCACAGATATCTGCCAAATGTGTCAACAGAACTGGCATCTCTCCATGAACTGTTGAAAAAAGGCCTGAATTGGAAATGGGGACCTGCACAAGAGTGTGCATTCCAGAAGTCCAAAGACATGTTACAGTAGGCACAGTTGCTCATTCATTATGACAGTGACAGAGAAATGGTTTTGTCATGTGATGCCTCACCTTATGGCATTGGGGCCGTATTGTCACATCGTATGGAGGATGGCTTCGAACGCCCAATAGCCTATGCTGGCACCAGCAGAGAGACATTATGCCCAAATTAATAAGGAAGGTCTCAGTGTGATATTTGGTGTTAATAAATTCCACCAATACTTGTATGGGCGTACCTTTACCATCTACACCGATCATAAACCCTTATTGGAATTATTTCGAGAGGATAGGGCTATACCACAGAACGCTGCAGACAGAATTCATAGATGGACACTGACATTAGCAGCATGCATACTCGTACAGGATCAAGTACTGAGAAGGCAAAGATCACAGCAATGCCGATTGTCTCAGTCGATTGCCGTTACCTGATCAGCCCGCTAAAGTGCCACAAGCTGGAAACAATGTTCTAATGCTAGAGCATATGAACAATACACCTGTTACAGTCAGCTACATACGCAGATGGACACGTCGTGATCCGATTATGTCCAAAGTGCTGAGCTATGTGAAATCAGGTGATTGGCCAGCAGCATGTGATGATGAAGTGAAGCCATTCCTTCGTCGGAGGGCTGAACTTTCCGTGGAAGACGACTGTTTACTATGGGGATGTCGCATTATTATACCACCGCAAGGTCGTAATGCAGTGCTACGAGAGATCCATGTTGGTCATCCGGGTATTAGCAGAATGAAATCGCTTGCCAGATCCTACGTGTGGTGGCCAAATTTTGATTTTTTCTGTTTCACCATTATGTGGCGTCTTATTCACAAGGGTTTTATTTCCGTGATAATTTCCCCTTTGTGAATATTGTGAATTTGAAACTCACAATATGTTGCCTGCATGTCTGTCATACAGTAATTCCTGTCGATCAGCCCTGAAATGTGTAATAGATAAAGTATTAAATTAACTCAGCTGTAATGTTGAAAGATGAGATCGTAATTAGCCTGAGTTACTTGAGACTACATAAGGTCTCTGATCTTTCATCTTCCTTACCTTAAATGGAATACCTGTATTATGTATTCTTAATTAAAATTCCTTAATGTTTATTATCCAGTGAGAAGTAATCGAATCAAATTTGGTTTGTTTGAAGACTTAAAAACTTTAAGAATTTATTTCAAAAGAGAAAATGTTGTAGATATAGCATACACCCAAAGCAGCTGTCTTTTAAAATCTTTATCCAGATGTTCATGTTTTCAGGTATCAGAAGGTGTGTCTCATTGGGTTTAATGTAGATTGAAACTTATGGATTGATGATAATGGAGGGTTTTTTGCAAAGGGTCCTGCCTTAAATCTGCTTCAGTAAAGATGGCTTTGAAAAACTTCAACCTCTAGGGTTTAATAAATTTATAAAATGGAATTACCAATTCCACCAACACACTTTGAATTTGATTTTTCTACAGGTAAGTTCACCAGAATGGTGGAGGTTATTAGGCACTTTATTGGACTGGTACCAGTATGTCTGTTTGAGTCATGACACAAGTCACTGCACTGGCACTACAACAGCCAGTCATCCTATATTACATGGATATCTTATCATAATAAATGTGAGCATGCAAACCAAAGTATAACCAGAACTTTCCTGTTCCACATACAAGATTGCTATCATCCACATAACCTGTGGGAGACATGCTTTCTTGCAGTCAGAAATCCAGGGGATTTACCTTTGTGCTGATTTATAAAAAAAATATTTTCACTTATGCAGATGTTTTTAGAAAGTACCCAAACATACCTAACTTTCAGTTTTTTTTTCAAGTGAAAACATACCTGAAGGTCATTAGGTGTTGCAAAAATAAAATGAATTTACAGTGTGCTTTTTCACATTACAAAGCATAGCACTCTGACAGGTCAGAGGGACAAAATGCCACAATTGGTGAATTTGATGAAATGAAGAAGGTTAACTGAAGTGTACTCCAGCAGACTGCTTCATGTATTCCTTAAATGGACTTTAATGGTTATACTACCTATGTATCACATGTTCTCCTCTGTCATTGCAGTGAGACTATCCTATTCCTACATCAGATTTTCATGAAAGGTCTTCTTGCCCGGATTGAGAACTGGCCAACTCTAGTACTAGGTGAGGAATTACTTGTGTTTGTGGCATGTTTATGTTGATGTGTGTGTGTAAGAGAAGAGGTGGACTTGAGGAGAAGGTAAGTGGTGTTTAATTTCTATTGTCAAACTGTTTTTCGCTGAATACTTAGGGCAGTTATGATTGCTGTATCATGCGCTATATAAAGGTCCACTTAAATCTGTTTTCTAGGTTTGTCAGCTGATATATATTCCCTGGATAAGCCTGTTGATTAAGTATAAATGTGCTATGTTTTTCCTCCCCTTTCACCTCAAGAGTTGTTATATAAGTGCAAGGGCAGTACTTAGCAATTGACTTTTCAAAGATTGTGTGAAAATCGAGTGAAGTATGATAAACTGAGGAGTTATTCATGTTGAAATTCCCAGCATAGCTGCAAATATCTTACCTGAGCATGTTGAGGTTCATTATATCCAGTAAAGCTGAGTGTTTAAAGTGCTTTTCAGCATGGATTTATGCACTTTCATACTTCTTTTCAGATAGTTCTTGTTAGATTTTGTGCTTTTCCCTTAACACTGATTGGTAGCAGTACTTTTATTAAGGTTTTACCTCTGCACAGATTGCAGAAAGTGGAATGCGAATAAATATTGATATTGACTGAAAAATCAAGTGAGATTCCATATGCATGGATCTGGCATGTGGAACACATATCCTGCAAAATGCATTGCTTAAAGCAGTGATTTTTGCTTGTTCTGCATGGTATTCCAAAGTGACACATAAAAAATATGCATGTTGTTGTGCCAGGAGTACGTATGAAATCTCTTGATCAACACACATTCCGCATTCTGTACATATGAAATCTTAGCTTTACTTGTTACAATATCCTCACATTATAGCAGTATGTATGTGGCAGCCTCTGAGAAGAAGGTTAACACATCCATTGGAGCATAATTTTAACAGCTGCTTCACACCTGAAACAGATGTTAAGTGCAATCTTCTGTCTTTTGATGTTTTGAAGGCTGTCTACATCCATTGTATGCTTCCCCTTTGTCTGCTGTATCAAGCTTATTGATACAGGTGTATTAATTGGGAAGTCTTGCATGCTCCCAATCCATGTCAAGTGCAGATAAGCATGCTTAATAATCTAATACTTTATTCAAACTTAAGCTAAAAATGAAACCAAATGAAATGTACTGTTTAATTAGATATGAATTCAGAATAAAGAAAAGAAATTCACATTTGACACATTTGAACACGTGACCCATACTTGCTAAATGTTCTCAACCTAAGTTGTATGTGCGATTGCAGCTCTTTGGGGCCAGATACCAAACTTCCATGACCAGTCTATAGGGTTCTGTGACCAGTAGTATTCATTACTTTGATATATTGGGTTTTGTTTCTGATTTCTGAATATATATTAAAATGGGCATATGTTTGAAGAAAAACATCCAACAAATTTGATAATCAGTTTTCCTTTAATTTACCCTTTACTCCACGATGCTCTTAAAAAATTGTGTATGATACATAAACAAAGGACTGGGTTGTACCCTTGCCTCTTGTGCAGCACAGGAGGTGACAGGTGTAGTTCCATTACTTAAATTGATGACGAAGCTCCAGTAAATAACACGGGGGCATTGTGAATGAGCACATTGCTCATGGTTGATCTTTTGTTCATCCTAGAATAAACACTGTGATGTCGAGAAGCTGGGAGCCCTGAATAAGGCGGTACATGGCAGACTTAATCTAATAAATGTCAGTGGTGACAGGGCTGTAGGCTCTTACTGGTTTATATGCTGTTGGCAACAGGCTTTATCTGCTAAGGGCTAATAACACTGCCCCAGCCCCGCTGTCCAGATCTCTATCAAAAGCTAGCCATCATGCTGCTCATCTCTGAGGCATACCAACGATGACCGATCTATCATACCTGCCAAGACTTGATTCAGTGCCTGTGAGAGGTCAGCCAAGCAATACTTTAATTTGAAAGCCATTTGTGATCTCCCTACTGTTGTATAGGGGTCCTCTGGCAGAGGAGATGACAGTCCGCCAACCCATAAGTCGTGGGAAGCATTTTTATCATCCTAGCTGCAATGATGAAGATGTGCTACCTCCAAAATCAGATTATACCCTTCGCATATTTGTGAAGACCTGTCTAGTGTTGAGAGATCCAGAGATGCTGTCCTATGTCATGAGATACTGTCTGAAATTGTGATATATTTAGATACAGTCTCATGTTGTGAGAATTGAGATACTGCATGTCTGGTGTTTTGAGATATTGATATACTATCTCATGTTGTGAGATATTGTCTGATGTTGTGAAATACTGAGATACTGTCTGATGTCATGAGATACTTGTCTGATGTTGAGGGATATGGAGGTACTGTTTAATTTGGGATACTTAGATCCTGTTTAATGCTGTGAGATATTTAGATTCTGTCTCACATTGTCTGTCCTTGGTACGTTAACCCATACTATCTCAAAATCGACAGGAGCTATCATCACCAAATTTTATGGAAAAAATTAGTCATCTACAATTCTCCAATGGATTTTGCTTATTTTTATGCTATCTGCGTTTACTTAATTTTACAGGGAAAAAGTAAAAAAAATTTTAAAAACTTCTCCCAAACTGTCCAGCTTTATTGTTCAGTATTTAACAGGATTAATCTCTGTAACAGTCTCTTTCATGATTGTTTAAATTGTTTCAGTTAGCTAAATTTTGGTTAAGTTACAGGAAGCTGAACTTATTCATTTGGCCGAAAAAGGATACTAAAATTACAATATCAGAAACAGCTGAAGCTATCTTTACCAAATTTTATGCAAATGTTGGTCACATGACTGGTATATGAATTTGAGGTATTGGTGGCGCCAACTGCATCAATCTTTTCTGTACAAGGGTCATCGGTCAACCTTGCCACTCAATCCATGCCTCACTTCACCTGTCCCACTCTGATTTTGGTGAATACATGTAGTCGCTTGTTGACTTCCCGTATTCTTGTTTTTGTGTTGTGTGCACCCATGCAAGAATTTAAGAAGTGATGTTTGTTTAATTGATTTTTGTTCTAAGTGTTTAGTACTTGCTTTGTTCATATACATGTTACACGTGTTCTTGAAAAGTAATGGTCCAGCATTGAAGCATTATATCTGGTGTAATCTCATTGCACAGGTTCGCATTAGGCCTGTAGGCCTTGTTTTAACTACTTGAACATTTGAGAATAAATGTGAAAGAATGATAATCAGTGTTTCTTTTTAAAAAAGAAGTCAGATAAACATAAAAATTGAAAAAAATTAAATCCTTAAAAGTTGCCATTAATGATTTCTGTTCTTCCAGGGATAAATGAGAATTATCAGAGACTGGAAAACTCATTTTTTCCCCGGGAAGAATGAGAATTGTCATTTTCTGGATCCTCCCAGATTCTCTTTCTTCCTTCCACATCTACTTTTTAGCCCTGAGCCCTTAAGCTGATGGGCTGTTGTTGTCACCAAAGCTGTTTGTCCGTCCGTCCGTCTGTCTATCCATCCGGCGTCCGTTAACTTTTACCTTGTCAGTGGGATATCTCTAAAAGGATTCACCATAGGAATTTAATTTCTTCAGTCAAGATGTATATCCACAAAATCTTGGCCAAGTTTGAAGATGGGTGACCTTGACATATTTTTTCTATGTTTTAGAGCTGATTATCGAAAAACACTTAGAACCTTATTTCTCTAGAACCATTGGGTGGATTTTCTTCAAACTTACTATGATCATTTGGACTGATGGTTTGTAGCTGCTGCACAAGTTTGGTGGTGCCATCTACAATTTCTGATTTAAATGAATTAAAATCGGATTTTTCAACTTTTGCCTTGTGAGCGGGATATCTCCAAAGTCATTCAGTAGAGGAACTTCATTTCTTCAGTGCAGATGTATATTAATAAACTCTCAGTCAAGTTCGAAGATGGCTGACCTTGACATACTTTTCAAGGTCAAAGAGCTTAGAATAGAAAAAACTTAGGAGCTTATTTCTCAAGAACCATTGGGTGGATTTTCACAAACTTACTATGATCATTGGGACTGATGATTTGTACCTGCTGCACAAGTTTGGTGGCACCACCTACAATTTCTGATTTTAAGTGAATTTTAATCAGATTTTTCCGCTTTGGCCTTGTGAACGTGATAAGTTCAAAGGTATTCAACACAGGAACTTCATTTCTTCAGTGCTGCTGCATATTAACAAAATCTCGGTCAAGTGCAAATTTGGGTGACCTTGACATACTTTTTAAGGTTAAAGAGCTTAGAATAAAAAAAAACTTAGCTTTTTTATCATGAACCACTAGGTGGATAGTTATGAAATGTGGTATAATGATATGCCTTGATCTCTAAGACCTGCATGAGATTGCTCCTACCATACTTGCAAAGGCACTCCACTTAATTCTCCAGTTTAAATTTATAACTGTACAGATATACATCTATGTGAGAACAAATATTTCAAACTTGTTACTGTTACCACCTATAAACAATGTGCTTTTGGCCTAGGGCTTTTGTCAGCTTCTGCCGATATTCCAGTTCAAAAATGCATTTGCAAGTGAATTCAAACGTAGGTCAGATGAAAACAAGTTACATGCTTCTAAGTGCAGAAACATAGAATGCAGCCTCAAATAATAAATATTGTACATACATGCTTTCAAAATGTCAGCAAGTACTTGTACATACATACTTTCAAAATGTCAGCAAGTACTAGCTCAAAATATAGATTGATAAATTGGCAAATCAAAGGACATATTTCCAGGTGTGGCAACAAATCTGTCACCAAAAAAAAATTTATTCTCAAATTGCACAGGGAATCCTTTGTATGTGGCAGCAATATGGCACACATGTTGGAGTGATTTTTATTATATATTTGTACTTTTCAATATGTTTTGAAGCATATATCCAAAATGAGGTAATGTATATTGGCTTTAGTAAAAGATATACTTTCCAAGATGACAACAGCATAATTAAGACATTATCAGTGATCACAAGTCACTATGTAATATATTTTAATGGAATAATGATATAATAATATGTGTGTAAGTCATATGCACATGGAAAGAAGTCATGTTTTCATGAGTAATCTCTACATTCTGACAGAAACACCTGCAAAAAGTTGAAACTGATTTGAGCAGCAGATGAATGAGGAGTGAGCATCAGGTTGAAGTCTTGATTTTTCAGTGTCTATACAAACATATGTAATTTCTTTATATAATTGGTAAGGATCTTGGAGCATGTGTATTTATTTTATTTGCACATGATATTAAAGTTACATGCAGTGGTTATAGTAATCAATCAACCTTTCCTATTGTTTTCTTTCCTTTTCTTTTTCAAGCATTAAACCTGATTTAAAGAAAACTTCCTGTTATAATCAAACATATAATTTAGTAAGCCTGCAAACTATCCAAAATAAATTTAAGAATAAAAAACATAAACTAACCAAAATAAACTAATATAACTACAGTTTAAGTATAGTGCCAATCTTTTATTAAGGACCCAATAAGGAATGCATAACAGCTGCCACACTAGGACAGTGAATTCAATGATGGAGCTGAATCTTTAGGGTATGAAGGGAAGCAAATATTGCCAAGGAACCTTGCCTTAATGTCGGGTTTTTCTGTTATTGATGGGTGATCATAGGAAGGAGTTCTAATGTGTTTATATACAATGCCGATTTGAAATTTCTCAAGAGATTTCAGTGGGAATGAAGGTCCATTATTATGAATGAGTCAGAGTATGATGTTTATATATGAATATGAGATTAACAACAATAAAATTAAGATGTTTTATATCACACCAGGCCCTATCTCGTGTGCTATTTATGAAAATATTGAGTGAGTGCATTACGGGCCACAGAGCCTGGTCGCTAATTTGTCATTGATTAGATAAAGGGGATTACTGTCCTTTCCACTAAATGCCAGGACTCCCAAATGAGCCAATATTGTGACGGTAAGTGGATATTGGTTACACAAAATCAATATGGTGGCACTATGATAGACCTGTAGTAGCACCCTTTGGCAGAGTGTCAGTAACAGCACTGGATAGTTACTGTTGGATCCAAATTTTATCAAAATCCATGGCCAAAAATGGTTTGATTTTACCTGCTGCAAAAAAATATTTATATTGATTTATACAAGACATTCAATGATTTTGATCTCCAGCCACTTGGAAGTTTATTTCAATAAAATATCCATAATATTTCTTTCGGTGTGTTGTGCTTTGATACCTGTTAAGCAAAACAATGTTTTTATACTGTTGTCCCCTGATCATATAAGAAATTTAAAGGAAAAGAAATAAAAGCACATGTTCCTGACTGAACAATTAGGGAGAAAGCTATGCCTTTGTTCCATTATGCATCGTTGGGTGACAATATACTTTGATATAATTTTTGCACTAATTTCAATCAAATTAAATAGTCAAGAGGTAAAACAGCAACTGTTTGTTCTTTGTACAATGCCCAGCAGGATTGGTACATCTAACTCCATCAGCCTCACTGGCTCAGCAGAATATAATTGAGTGTGAGTGCGAGTATAACTTTAAAATTATTATGGTATTATAGCACAGTGTCCTTTCCATTGAACTTCCTTACCCATGTTTTTCGCTTCATCCTGTCATGACCAGCAGTCTTTCCACTTGAACTAATTATGTCGACCCTCTCTGGTCAGCTGAACACATGGCAAAAAGTATGCTTAAACTACATGTATACATAAATATCAGTTGACCCAGATGGGCATTCATACACTTGATACACTCTAACCTCTTTCATTCTCCCCTTGTTTATCCGCCAACCTCACCTACTGCCTACAAATGACAAAGTCCTGATTTCCTTACTATTTATTTACCTCGTTCATTTGCCAGCCTCGCTATCCGCCAGGTGTTCTTTTACCACAATGTGCCACATTCCCTTGATCATTCGCCAACTTTCTGATTCCAACTTAAGACAAGTCAGGAATATTTCATGAAGCTGGTGTGTTATCACTTGGGCTCAGCTGACCTGGCCACATTTCTGTTTACAACATGTCATGCCGGTGCCACTAATTAATTAATGACTTAACACCCTTGAGTTGTTTGGGGACAGCACTCATCAGCAGAGTGACCGGTCTTGATTTCACACTTAGAGTTGTTAGGGCAAGTGTCATTTAATGAGGTAAACCACATGAGTAGTTTGAAGCAATTAAAGGTAACAAGGGGGTTCAAAGACTGTTAATTCAATTTTTGTTACAGCTGGCAATAATAGGGGGATTTTTTAAAGTTTTCTATCAATTAAAGTTTTTTTTAAATTTGTTTGTTCTAATTTCATGCCTGCATGTATAAACATTTTCGGGAAGGTATATAAGCAGATAATCATGTAGCAGGGAGTTATGTTACAATGGTTTCAAGAAAACGCAATATATATATATATATATATATATATATATATATATATATATATATATATATATATATATATATAATTTATATATATTATATATATTTATATATATTTATATATATTTATATATATTATATATATTCAAGAAAACGCAATATATATATATATATATAATTTATATATATATATATATATATATATATATATATCAACAGTATTCAAAATAAAGCCAAAATAATTATTTCTCCCTAACACTTTACTATATTGTTCATAAAGATCTACATACTGAACCTTAATTATAATATTTGTGTCAAGGACTGACAGTAATGGGGATACATTTGGGGATTGTTGACAGATGGGTATGAGGACACATTAATGAGGATATATTTAGGATTAATGGCAGATGGGCATGGAGACATACATTTATTAGGACACTTTAGGGTTAATTGACAGATGGGCTTGAGGACATGTTAATGAGGATACATTTAGAATTAAGGGCAGATGGACATGAAGACATATATTAATGAGGATAAATTTGGGTAAGTGGACAGATGGGCATGAGGAAGCATGAATGTAGATATATTTAGGATTAAGGGCAGATGGATATGAAGACATGTTATACATTAATGAGGACACATTTGGGTTTGTTGACAGATGCGCATGAGGACACATTAATGAGGCATAGTATAGTATAGTTTATTTAGATCCAATTCAGTACAATATCAGCTGGTACCAAAAAAAATATACATATGGTAATATGGAAATAAAAAATACACAATTTGATAAAACCTGTGATACAATACTGCCAGTGAATAAATTCGAGGATGACATGAAAAAGTTAAAAAACTTGTTTCCATCGTGGTCCTACATTTCTTATTAAAGGCAGATGGACATGGAGACATACCGTACATTAATGAGGATACATTTGGGTTTGTTGACAGATGGGCATGAGGACACATTAATGATGATACATTTAGGATTAAGGGCAGATAGACACGTAGACATACATTAATGAAATCACATTTGGGATAGAGGACAGATTGGCTTAGGACATACATAACTGTATCCGCCAAAACAAGAGTTTTGCGGATACTATGTTTTCAGCCCACCACCGCCGTCGCCACCGCCGCCGCGTAGGTGTCCGGAGAACTCCTCCGTAACCGCTGGGTGGAATTTTACGAAACCCAGGATTATGTTCGGGTCACATGTGAACTGCTGCGCCCTGATTTTGTTTTGACCTCTGACCTTTCCTCTGTGCTTTGCATCTGTTTGTGCGTCTGTTTCCACACATAAACCCACATATCTCGGGAACCGTTTGACCAATCAGGAAAATTTTTTTGCACAAATGTAGCCCTAGGAGAGCTTTATAACATACATAAAAAATGGTGGCGCCACCCACAACCATGTTTGCACAGTGTCCATCTGTTCGTCTGCCTTGGGTTAAAATCACTCATATCTCTGCAGTGGTTTGACTAATTCACCTGAAATTCAGCATTTGTATACATCCTGGATAGCTTTTCTGACTTTATGACAGGTAGCGCCACCTACATTCACGTTTATGCTGCAGACATCCAAGCTCATATCTCGGGAACTGTTTGACCGATTGGGCCAAAATTTTGCACGTGTATAGATCTCACATAGCTCTTTATCATACGCAAAACTGGTGGCGCCACCTGCAGCCATTTTTCGCACAGCTCCCATCTATTTGTCTGCCATGGGATAAAATCACTCATATCCCGGCAGTGGTTTGACATATCTGCCTAAAATTTTGCAGGTTTATACATCCCCAACAGCTCTCTTGATTTTATGACAGGTGGCGCCACCTACATTCTAGTTTATGCAGCAGACATCCAAGCTCATATCTTGGGAACCGTTTGACCGATTGGGCCAAGGTTTTGCATGTGTATAGTTCTCACATAGCTCTTTATCGTATGCAAAACTGGTGGGGCCACCTGCAACCATTTTTGCACAGCGTCCATCTGTTTGTCTGCCACGGGCTAAAATCACTCATATACATGAAGGGGTTTGACTTATCTGCCTTAAATTTTGCATATGTATACAACTTGGACGGCTTTCTGGATTTTGTGGTAGGTGGCGCAACCTACATACACAATTTGGCTGCAGACATCCATGCTAATATGCAACACTTCACTCTGTTTCCCCTTGCCACTCAATCCATGCCTCACTTCACATGTTCCATTCTGATTTAGCCGGATACAGGAAGTCGCTTGTCGACTACCCGTATTCTAGTTGATGAATACATTTGAGTTTGAGGACTGATTAGCATGATGACAAACACAAGTGATGATGTGCTTTGCCATATAAATGACATCATAAATGAGTGAGACTACATTTGGATGTAAGAATAGATGGGTATGAATGGGGATACATGATTTAGGACACATATTGATTTGAACCTTTATATTCATGAGTACATAGTTTAGTTGCTGCCTATATGTATTCTATAAAAAAACCTATGAATTGTCTGTAGTACAAGGTTTTTGATGGATTTGTGATGTTCAGCTTGAGTGATGCTTCTAAGATTGGTTTCCCTCACGATGACCTCAGGCAGTTTTTTAATATGCAAATTGGGGCTGCCATTGATGAAAAGTCTGTACTTTCTTCAGAATCTCCCGAAACTCACCAAGATAGTTGGTCAAACATTGTGTCTATAGAACTAGGTTTTCTTGGTCAAAGTTTCAAATGAAACAATACTTACAGTGTTTTATTATGCAAATTAGGGCCACAGTTGTTGAAGATTCTTATTTTTTTAAGAAGGAAAATATGGCACTCAATTTCTTTAATATATCAAGAATTCACCATGATAATTGGTCAAACACTGTGTGTAGACCCAAGTTTTCATGTTGAAAGTTTCAAATGAAACAATTAAAAAATGTTCAGTCCATGTTTTAAAATTTAACATGCAAAATAGGATCCCCATTGATGAAACCCTCTTTTCCTCAGTATTTCAGCTGGAAACCATGCAAACTTGTCTAACATGATTTCCTAGGTTTTCATGGCCAAGGTTGTCATATGAAGATATAACACACCACACACGCACCACATCCGTGCAAGTGGACACGCAGCTTTAGACATTGACCCTTAAAAGAATTTGAAGTGAATTCCAGAACAGGAGATGAGTAGCTTGCCCATTGTCAATTATTTTTATCTACATGTGGATCTATGTTTTTTAAGCTCAGCTGACTGAAAGTCATCTGAGGTATATATCGATCACTCTTTGTCCATCGTCCGTCCGTCTTGCCGTCTGTTAACAGTGCAGAAATCGTAACCGCTGGACCTGGAATCTTCTAACTTTACATATAGAAGGGTCCATGAAAAATCTCCTTGAAAACCTGAAATCAGGTCTCTGTTATCCATATTCTCTAAGCTATGGGTCTTGTAAGTACCCCCCAGAATAATAAAAGATTTGATACAAAAGCTTCAGTGCCTAAATAACTACTGCCTTGATCATCATGATTCTTTGCATGAATATTGATCATGGAGTGTTCCAGCAGTTCCTGCCAAGTGGTGGTGCCTCCTGTATTTTTCTAATTTTTACGATTTTTTTCTCTCTATTTTTAGCTCAGCTGACTATAAGTCATCTGAGCTATAGTCGTGGTCCATTGTCAGTCGTCTGTCTGTCTTGTCGTCCGTCTGTCCATCCGTCCGTCCGTAGATGTGGCACGTTTTGAAACCGTAAGACCTAGGAATCCAAAATTCGGCATAATGTTAGATGTCCCCAAGATCTACCAAGCCGAAAACTGGGTCTTTGCGACTTCGTTCCTTTTAGAAATTAAGGAAAAACCTCAATTTTTTATTAAAAACCTATTTTTACACTTCAGGACTGCCTAATATCAAAACCACTCATCTGTTTTTCCTTATATTTACCATAATTATTCCTCTATATAGTTCCTATGTACATGCCAGAAATTATGTCTGTATTATGTAAATTTAAAAAGTTATGGGCCCAAACATAATGCATTGTGTATAAAATCAGGAAAGATATTTGATCACGTAACACAAAATATGTTAAAGCTATAAACTTTTTTTCCAGTAATATAACTTTAATTAATCAAAATTAAATTGTATACCCAAAATTAGATCAAAATCTTTTAAATTATTTAAAATATTAACAAAAACAAAAAATTGGTACCTTAAATTTTGCCCAACTTTGACCATGGCACGTTTTTTTCCTGTAAGTACTGTGGATTTAATTTTCACAGCATGTTTTGTTAGCATTTTGTCTGTAAACACCAAAAATTTGAAACCAGTTGATCAAAAACTGTAGATTTTATTCAAGTTTTCAAGCACCATGTAACATATTGTTTACATCAAGCTAGTGTCATGCAGTTTGCAAGTGCTCAGCTCCCCAGCTTCAGCTCTCAGTTCTTAAAATTTGGCATGCAATTAGGTGTCTCAAAAATCCCCTACCATGCCAAGAATTTGGTCACTAGGACTTAATACCTTTGAGATATTAATGAAAAACTTCATTTTTCCATTAAAAACCCATTGTTACACTTCAAGACTGCCTAATATCAAAACCACTAATCTGACTTTAATCATATATAATATACATATTTTTCTATACATTTTCTATGCACATGCCAGAAATGATGTCAGTATTGCGTAATTATTTTAAGTTATGGGCCCAAACATAGTGCACTTTGTAAAAAATCAAGAAATATATTTACTCCCTTAACAAGAGGATTGCTGAAGCTAGATATTTTTTGTCAGGGATGTAACATTATTCAATCAATATTCAATTGAATACCCAAAATTAGTTCTGAATTTTTCAAATTTTATAAGTTATTAGTATAAATATAAAATTAGTACCTTAAATTTTGCCCAATTTTGACCATGGCATGTTTGTTTCCTGTGAGCACTGTTGATATAATTTTCATATCATGCACACATAAAGATTTCAGCTTTTTAGTTTAAAAAGCTGAAAGAAATTGGCAAAAAATTGTAACTTTTATTAATGTTTTTATGAGACCATGTCAGACCTTGGCTCTCTGTAGCATCTCTTGAGTCCCTGTATGTTGACCTTGTTGAACTTTCTGCAAATTATGCATGCTTGAGGCGAGGCATAAACTGGGGCTCCAGGCAGCTTATTATATAATGGCCAGCCACAGTTGATCCAGGTGTCCAACCCAACTCATCTAGTAGTTTTAACCAACAACATAACAATAAACAATAAATTAATCAATTTTTATTGGTTTTTAATAACAAATTAAAGAAAAATAGAAAAGGAATTTGTTAGTTGATAATAACAGGACAAGAAATTAACTTGCAGTTACCGATGATATAAGAATCTTGTATCGATGGATAGAATGTCACGTATTCCAAATAACACCATGCAGTCACCTATGGTATTTTTCAGTTCAATTTTAATGATAAAAAAGTAAATCATATTATTCATTACTAATCATTAGGGATCATATGAAGGAAATTAATTATAGACAAAGATGCAGTTGATAATATTATTATCTAGATTCCTACTGTGTCTAGTGTGTACATTGATGTGAAATTAGTCCAAAATGAATATATTACATTTTTTTTTATATAAATAAAAGCCATAAAACCAGGTACTTATGATCATTATTTAAATGTGTGAATTTTGTATATTCTGGATTCTCAACATCAAAGTATATGAATACCAGTGCAAATATTTTCAAAATGTATTAATGAATGCATTCATGAATATATTCTTTAATATAATTTTAATAATCATTTCAGTTATATTTTATTTGAAAAAATCATACTTTTCTCTTATTATTTTTAATAAAAATTATATTTGGGACAATATTTGTAATTTTTTTAATAAATAGTTAAACTCTTATATTATATGTTCTGCTTATAAGTTATATGGCCAAGTCAAAATCTGTGTGACAATCTCACTCCATTTGTTAATAAAATAAATGAAATTAATCCTCTTTCCTGTCTCCAAAGGTACTATCAAAATCATACATAAGCTAAACAACAACAACTCATAATACAGCTTATTTTTATTACCACATAAAACCAGCATGTGCCTCATTTCTAAATCATATTTTTTTATCATATATAACAGCTGAGCGCCGTGACCCATAGGACCCTTGTTTATATCTTCAAAGAAGCTGTCATCTGTTAACAGGGCACAAATCGTAACCCCTGGACCTGCAATCCATCGTCCGTCCGTCTTGCTGTCTGTTAACAGTGCACAAATCGTAACCACTGGACCTGGACTCTTCTCACTTGACATCCAGGAGGGTCCATGAAAAATCTCCTTGAAAACATGAAATCAGGTCTCTTTTACCCATATCGTCCTCGCTATGGGGCTCAAAAGTACTCCCGAGAATAATAAAAATATGTGATACAAGTTTCCAGAGAACTCTTTTGAGACCCTTGGACTGATTTGGACTGATTTGGCATAGTTGTTCCTTCACCTATGTTGTTGTGCCTAACAAAGACAGATGTTACCACCAGCAATCTTTTCTGTGCAGTATGGATCTGGGTGTCTTTAAGATAACAGCCCATATCTCAGGAGTGGCTCAATGTATTGTTCTGAAAAATTGCATGTCCATAGATCTTGGATCACTCTATCTCATAACTGCAACTGGTGGCACCACCTACAATACTTTTTGTGAAGTGTCCATGAAGTGTGCATGTGCCATCTGTATGTCTTAGTGGTTCTTTAATGTATTGGGTTGAAATTGTGCATGTTCATAGACCCTCAACACCTCAAAATCTCATAAACAAGACTGGTGTAGCTGTCTGCAGTCATTTTAAAATGCGTGGCGTTCAATGGTATATGTGCTATGGGTGAAAATTGCTCATATCTCAGGAATGATTCAAGATATTCTTCTGAAATTTGGCATGTCCATCATCTTTGAAAGTTTTCTGGTAAACCAGACAGGTGGCACTACCCGGTTTGTAGAATAAAAAATGCCCTTTTCTCAGGAGTGACTGGATATATTTGCCTGAAATTGTCCAAATCCATAGATCTTGGACTCCTCAATCTTGTACTCAAGACTGGTGCAGACACCTGCAATCATTTTCCTGTGGCATCCATCCATACATCTGCTTTGGGTGAAAGATGCTCATAACTCAGGAGTGGTTCAAGATATTGGTCTAAAATTTGGCATGTCCACCCATCTTGGAAAATTTCTGGAAAACCAGACAGGTGGCACCACCTACCTTCCCGTTTCTTTTGAATAAATTAATGTTAATTTCTTAGGAATGGTGTGCCGTATTAGCCTGAAATTGTGCACGTCCATAGATCTTGGCCTGCTCCATCTTGTACTCATGACTGGTGGCACCCATATGTACATGTGCTTTTGGGGAAAATTGCTCATATTGGTCTGAAATTTGGCATGTCAATACGTCTTGGACAGTTTTCTAGTAAACCAGACATTTCTAAGGACTCTTCACAAAATTCATGATTTTTTAGCACTCTGGCAGTCATCTTTCTCATTGTTCAAAATTCCTTGAATTCAGCTGAGCATCATGGCCCATGGGCCACTAGTTGTGGAAAAAAGTTTTACCAGATCCGATTAAATTATATTGGATAAGGCAGGCCAGAATCAATGCTCTGTCTGGCATATTCACAAGTGTTTGAGAAATGAAAAGTTAAAGCATACAGTGAAGTGATTTAAAATATGGTATTCATTATAGACACACATGTTGGTCAAAAACCAAACCACCAGAACCAAGATAAACCTATGTCAAGATAGGCAGTATAAATATAAGCATTTTCTTCCACTAGGTCTTGAATAATGGACTGCAAATATGGTGACTTAGATTTCACATGGTGCAGTTCAAAAAGGCATTATTATCAGATGAGCAAGGTGCAGGTTGATTTGAAAATGTCTAACAGTGAGTGTCAGACATATATAGCAACAGACAGGGACAGAGACAGAGAGACATGCAGTGAGAGAGAGAGAGACAGAGACAGAGAAATAGAGAGACAGAGACAGAGAACAGAAAAGAAAATTAAATTTGATAGTAAGTGTGAGGTCTACATGGATGGCCTGATGCCAGCTATATTGCCTTTTTTGTTATTTATATGAAAAAAAAAACTTTCAGGATCTCTGAAAGGATGTTCACATTGAAATAAATCACCAAACACCTTTCTTTACTGCACTGTATTACCATTCATTTGTTGTGAGCACCTGGCTTCCTTGTCGCGGTTGTTTTGAAGCTGTCAATAAAATCCCTTGTGTTAGATTTAAATTACTTCTGACAGCTCCTGACATTCTCCCTTAGCCTGCTAAAAAAAATTCCAATAGATCAAAATTAGTGGTTCATTTCAGATATCTTAATATCAGATGTTGTTCTAGATCAAGTAGCCGGTAGGTATTGATTTTACTGCAGCTAACATTGAACCAATTTGTCTGAGGTCAGTTTAACTTGTGCTGTTACCGGTATGCAGAATGGTTCAGCCAGACATAATTAACTAATCATTCTTTGTGTAATATGCTTACATGTTTGTATGTTGTTTACACATGTCTATCCACTTTTTTTTCAAACACCAGTTTTTATCCAGCATTATTAAAGGAGACTTTCCAAACACTCTTGGTGTTGTGTTTCCTTGGAATATCTGAACATATATTAAACTGATTGTGTCTTGTGGAATTTTGCAAATTCATCAATTTTATAAAATTTTCCACTTAGTTATACCTCTCTTACAATTATATATTACTATTTAAGAATGTAATTAAATTTACCAGTTCATTTAAAATACATTTGAATAGATTTTTCAATATCATTTTCTGTGTTGTGCTGCGAGTATATATATATTTATATTGTTGATCAGACCTTTCCAGTCATGCAATATTTAAAAAATGGATGTTCCAGTTCATAAAAATACGGAGAAAAGATGTGAAATTTTATTCCATTTTGGGCAAATCTTCATACAAAAGCTCTAATATCACTAAAACTATCACATGGATTGCCTAAAACTTTGCTATGCATATTAAGCATTTTAATTGTTATCTTGGATACCTCTATAGTTCATCCTAGAGTAGTGGCATCATCGTCTCCTGCAATTTTTTATTGTTTTGCACATGTTTATTTATAATTTTGAGATAAAAACATTGGAGCAAATTCAAGAGTTTCGCAAAGCAGTCAAATATATATATATATATATATATATATATATATATATATATATATATATATATATATATAAATAAATACTTCAGTTCGTTCTATGTGCAGGAAAACTATTTTGTCAGTTTCTTTAAAATAGGCCAAATATTAAATTTTGACCTTGGGGGAAGTATAAGCTCTCCTGTGAGTACCCTCTATTTCGGATGGTTTTGGATGTGAAGTGTCACATCATTACAGACTGGTTGGGTAGATTGATGGCACCAAAGTACAGCGAGTTTGTAATTAATTAAATTAACGATGGAAAATTACGGGTCACACATTTCCAGTCCCCAGCATCTCATTCTGATCAATCATACTGTGCTGATTGTTCGAGGCTGGTTGTTCAGGGCTGATTCAGTTTTCTGTCTATTCACACTGAGCGTTTTAATTTGGTGAGTACATAGTTGGTCCTATCAGTGAGGGACAGTTTTCTGCTTTGATAAGTGTGTAAAATCTTCATAATTTGGCAGAGACCCAAGGTAACATCAGATGAGTGGTAAAATAAAAATATTTGATATTATATAAAAAATAAATAGTTTTTTTATACAATATCATAAAACATATGATTGCATTAAGTCATAATATCTTTTACCTTCAATTTTCAACTTTAAAAGCATGCCAATGAAGTTGCAGAAATTCATTTGGTTTCTTTAGGCCAGGAGATAATGTGTCTGAAACTTAGCTGGGGAGTAATGTTTTACTCAATGGGCCCCACCCAGGGTGAGCACTCGGCATGCTTGCTGGGAAAGCTGTACCCCTCAGCTGTGTTTCCCTCACAAGCAAGTGCACCTTTTGGGGGTTCCTTGGTGGTATGACCCAGCAATGGGGAGATTTACTCACCCAGAACCTGCATGTATGGTACACAGATATTGTTTGATGCCTGGATAATCTATATCATATAGTCTGGAAACAATAATCCTACAAATGTGCATACTTTTTAGCTAAGCTAGCAGTAAAATAAAATGCAGGTTGTGCTTCCACACACACACACACACACATAGTTATAAGGAAAAAAATTGCATGAATTCACCATTTTTCAGTATTAATTATTTTCATTATACTTTCCTTTTTTTTTCAAATATTGTACATGTGAAACTCTTGTAAAGATAAAGCCAATCACATCACTTGATGTGACACATTTTAACACCTTTTGACAATAATGTTAGTGGTGAGAGAAGTGACTGGTCATTAATTGGAGTGATGTGTTGGTCTTTCTTGGAGGTGACCTGTTTGATATGCTGCTCCCGATGCTGGGAATCTACCAGGAGTATGTTCGTAACCACCACTACAGTCTGCAGGTGTTAGCGGAGTACAAACAGAAACCCGAGTTCAACCAGTTGCTCCGCCGCTATGAAGAGAAGTCTGTGTGTGAAGGCCGCACCCTGGAAACGTTCTTAACATATCCTATGCACCAGGTGAGGGGATATCTTTTTATTAGCTCAGCTGACAAGGTTCACAGCCATCCTATAAAAAATTAATAAGGAAATCTTGAAAATAAGTTTGATTACTTTTCCTGTCAGGGAAATGTCTGGGAATTGGAGTGAAAAATTCCTCAAATCAGAAAGATTTGAAATTTGTATGACCCGAAAGAGACATTATTTTTTTTATGTCATGTCTTTTCAGCTTTTACATAAGATGCTTGCCTGTGGAAGCTCTATGTGTGGAATTTGCCAAAAGTAATCCTGGGATTTTGAAAATTCATCATGGAAAAGTCAGAGATAAATCAGGAATTTTGTTTCCATGAAATGCTGGGACCCTAAACTGACTTAAATATCTAAACATTCAATGATGGTCATTTGTCCTTTTCCTTGAATTTTGATTTGCATATTGCTCATAAAATTTTTATGGCAGAAGAATGGTAAGGCCTTTCTGTGCATAAAATATCTTCATTTTTAGCTCAGCTGACTGTAAGTCCGTCCGTCCATTAACCTGGCACAAATCGTAACCGCTGGACTTAGAATTTTGTAACTTATCATTCTGAGAGGTCCATGAAAAATCTCCTTGGAAACCAGAAATAAGGTCTCTGTTACCCATATCCTTTGAGCTATAGGGTCCCAAAGTACCCCCCAGAAAAGTAAAAAATTTCATACAAAAACTTCAATATCTCATTAACTACATCACTGATGGTCATGATTTTTGGCATTCATATTGATCATGAGATGTTCCATCAGTTCCTGCAGACTGGTGGAGCCACCTGTATTTTTCGATTTTTTATGAATTTTTTTCACTAATTTTGAGACCTAAAAAATTCGAACATCTGTTAACAAGGCACAAATCTTAAAGACTGGACCTAGAATCTTCATTCTTGACACACTGATAGACCTATGAAAAGTCTCCATGGAAACCAGACATTAGGTCTCTGTTTCCCATATCCTTCAAGCTATGGGGCCCCAAAGTACCCCCCCAGAATAGTCAAAAATTTCATACAAAAACTTCAATATCTCATTAACTACATCAATGATGGTCATGATTTTTGTGCATAGATATTGATCATGAGATGTTTCATCAGTTTCTTTAGACTGGTGGCGCCACCTGTATTTTTCAATTTTTTATGAATTATTTTCTCTATTTTTGAGACCTTTAAAAATATGTTCATCTATTAACAGGGCACAAATCGTAACGACTGGACCTAGAATCTTCATTCTTGACAAACAGGGAGGCCCATGAAAAGTCTCCATGGAAACCTGAAATTAGGTCTCTGTTACCCATATCCTTTGAGCTATGGCACTCCAAAGTACAGCTCAGAATAATGGAAAATTTTATACAAAAGCTGAAGTATCTGAACAACTAATGCAGAGATCACCATAATTGTTTGCATGGATATTGATTATGGAGTGTTTCATCAGTTTCTGAAGACTATATTTTATTCAATTTTTTTAATTTTTGTCTCTATTTTTGAGACCTTTATGGATGCTGTCATCTGTTAACGTGGCACAAATTGTAACAACTGGACCTAGAATCTATATTCTTGTCATGCAAGGAGACCCATGAAAAGTGTCTGTGGAAACCTGAAATTAGGTCTCTGTTACCCATATCCTTCTATAGCTATAGGACTCAAAAGTATCCCTCAGAATAAAGGAAAATTTGATACAAAAGCTGAAGTATCTAAACAACTAATGCAGAGATCACCATGATTCTTTGCATGGATATTAACCATGTGTTTTTATTAGTTTCTGCAGACTGGTGGAGCCATGTATTTTTTTAAAGTTTACACATTTTTTCTATATTTTTGAGATATATAAATACAGACACAATCTTGGCCTGTTGGTTAATCTGTTTGATGCTTCTGGTGAATGGGTATATACTACCATTCAGATGATAAAATTTCCTTTTATGAATCTCTTCCCAGTCAGCTTAGCGTCATGACCCATGGGTCACTTGTTACATAAATTATAATTGGGAGGCTAATTGATAGAAAGGAAATCAGTTTAAGCAGGCATGTATTTCGTATGTAAGTATGCAATATGTACACGAGCATCCAGGGTAATTGGCCAAATATTTTCTCATAGGTGGTACTGAGACCAGGACAACTAAGACAAAGACTGAAACCATAAAAAGATGAAAGTACATCTCTACTAATTTATGGATAAAGAAATCTCTATTTTTATGAATAAACTCTAGCTGATCTGTTGCATATTTTTGGCTCAAACAGAACAGCTGGTAACTTAGCTTTATACTATGCATTAAGCTATTAGTTTGTGTCTAAAGGACAGACATATTCCAATATTAAACACTGTGACCCATGTGTACACACAGTGTATATGGTAATTTGGCTGAGCCGTAATCTGTTTGCAAGATGTGATACAGATTGTGCAACCCAGGGGCAGATCAAAAGGAGAGAATAAGCATAATCTACACGCTCCCTCTTTATTGATTACCGTGAGAAATTATTCTATTGGCAGTGTTTTCCTGAATTAGTAAATAGTAGTTTGTGTAATAGTAGTTTGAGTTGTGTAACTTTTAGTGGAAATGGTAAACCCCTACCACCCGTCCTGAATTCAGGGATCCACCCCTTGAATCAATTGCCATTTTATTGGATACATGGAATGAGACAGCATGTCCCTGGGGCTGACATCATAACAATGATTTCATTACATCAGTGAGGCCTTGAACACACAGTACAGTTTGTATTAGAAATTCCTTGTATGAGGAGTCATACTTTGACACTAGGTGGAGTCATCAATTTCCTGCATGTGCACCATTATACCTCTAATCATTTTAACCTACAGTTTTGATATTAAATATAGGGACTTAAATTATCAGAATTAAAAATAATGAGAATTTTTTTCCTCTCTAAAATTCATTATAAAGCTAAGAACTAGGCAAGTAACATCTGTTTGGTGAATATAGCTTGCTCACTGCATTCCTGTAGGCATTCTGACTCGTGAAGATTATGAATTATGTGACTGATTGCAGCTATTGATTTATCAATGCTTTCGAATATTGAATATTTCCATCCTGACACATATAGGGCCTGGTGCAGATTCCATTATATGCTCTCACCAGTTGAGATTGGTTGAGCTAAGTTGAGCTAAGCCAGGTTTACATGCAGTAGATTAATAACTGCATTGCATTCAAGTAGATAATATAGTGCTTTGAAAAATGTATACTTTGTAACATCACCAAATTAAAACAACTTCTTCAAGCTGTTTGAGTCCAGTTGATGTTATTTTTTCCAGTCTAATTGAGCCACTAAAATTTGCTGACCACTGAAGTCAGTCTTATTTCATCCAAGCAAGCCACAATTGTAATGGTGACATGAATGATGACTTCAGACACGGTACATCACCTTCAGAGTTTATATTTTTGGGATGGGAAATTAAATTGATGGCAGATCCCAAATCAGATGACTAATGAAATATTCATTTTTAACTAGGATTGGATGATATATTATGTAAATTACTCCCAGCTATATATTTTTCAGATTTGACAAGAGGACAAAGACAGACTAGAGTCAGTCCTTTTGTAGCTCTACTAGGTCAGATCCCTAATTATGGGTGGGTTGGGCTTTTGTTGTTACAATGAGGGCACTGAGATTGGATCTGTCCCTGGCTAAAATTTCTTTTTCTCTCATTTCTGTGATGTATACAAGCAGATAGGTTTCCTTTATCTGTTTAAACAAAATTTTTTAAATTTCATTAAAGAGTTAAAAAAATCATTTTTTGTGTGTTAAATCCATAAAACAATGGGAAAGTTTAAGTTCACATTTATGAAGTTGTTAAATATAGCATGGTTCAGCCCACACAGGGAGCTGGGGACATCTGGTGGCTGTAAGTTGAATTACATTCTAGGCTTTGATTATTCAAGTTGGGGCATTAATGTTTGAACTTATATTTATAATAAGGATGGGACAAGTTCAATACATTCTTATGTATTGTATGAGCTGATGCTTGAACTCCGTTTGATCAGCTTATTAGTTCTCAGTAACTATGCCAGATTTTGTTGCTAAAATTATTATGGAGGGACCAGTCCAATATTGAATGAAAAATCCTTAATGGATTAGAAAGATAAAAATTTGTAACCTTTGCTGTTTACCTGGGGCAAATGAATATTTATATGCATAATAACAAAATATTTCTTACTTAAATGTACATGTGTAATAAGTACTTACTGGTAGTCTTTCTTGCCAAAATGTGGATTATCTTCCATTCTCATAGTATCAGTTCACTTTGGATGAATACAAAGATTCAAAACCACCCCAGCTTACAGGCTCAGTGTCTCTCTTTTTTTACCATGTTTTATAAATTGGATTGGTTCTATGTATTGATAAATACCATTTGCATCATATATAGTACATGTCTATTTTCTATAAAAATTAGTCTCCATGATCAGTAATGATATTGTGCATGAAAAAAAAAATGCAATAATTCTGATTTTTTTCCTGTCACCATCTTGATTTTTCGATAGAAGTGCAGATGTTTTCTTTCATGACATTGATCACACCTAGTGCCAGTTTATTTGTGTTATGTGTATGTGTAGGAGAAACTGGAAATGATTTTCATAATGAAACCTTAGACAAATGATTATTTTCCAGGAAGCTGGAACACTCTTGTTTCATGTGTACCATACATGGCTGTTAATAGTATGGGAACCTTTATAAGTACAGATGTATTACAACAAAATGTGAATATATTTACAGATACCTCGGTACATAATCACAATCCATGAGCTGCTGGCTCACACCCCTCATGACCATGTCGAGCGACGCAGCCTTGAATATGCCCAGAGCAAGCTGGAGGAACTGTCTCAAGTAAGTGTGGATTGATCAGGCTAAAGAAAATTAATTACATGTTTTTTTCAAACAAACATTTTTTATTTCATAATTTTCTTTAATTTTAATAAGTAGCTGAATTATTTTTTTGGGCCTAACCTAGTAATATAAACAGTAAGAACACACAGACAAACAGCCTCATATTTACCTAGATCTAGATGGATGAACTCTCAAAAGAAGCACTGATGGAATACCCAGTAATATAAATATCAGGACCATGCACACATAAACCAAACATTTATTGTACCATGAATCATGGGAAATATATAGAATCAGAGGGTTAAATTTTTTGTCATGACAAGTCTTAAGAAATTTTGCCAGTTTATAGGAAATTAAGATTAAGAATTATACATGTGAAATTTCTGGAAATAGTGCATGTTAGCAACACAAGTTCAATCCATTTAAAATTATATCTTTATAATGAAAATTGTTCATAATTTAATATGTATAATTATTTTGTAAAGCTATTAATGCTTAGGACCTTGTGCTGATTGAGAAAAAGTGAATAATTAATCATAAGAGCCGTGATTTCATAGCACAAACTTGTTTTGCCTTAAAGGAAAGACCAGCCAAAGGTCATATAATTCGTTGAACATTTAAAACAATTTTTTTCTTCAAAATACCTTGTCTTAAGGCAAAATAAAATGAATGTTATGTTTCTCAGGCAATTTTTTTCGAAAAATGAACTTCACTGTGAATTTTTTTTTACTCTGAAAATAGCATTAAATATTAATAATTCTCATATGCACTTGCATAGAATTCATAAAATTCATAACCAATGATTAAAATATGAGATAATAAATGATGTGTAGGTTGTAGTCAAAGTTTGAAAAGATCCTTGAAATATGTAACATTTCTTTTACCTGTCACATTTACATACACAGCAGATTACAAAGGACTCCAGGTGTCGAAATCTTGATGTTAACCACGAAACACTTGGTTCTGCTGGCTATCATGATATGGGGATTCCCCATTGAAGTGCATTATGGTCATGCATTGTTAAAATGATATCCTAGATTGTTTAATAAAGAAATACAATAGAAATTTCCTGAAATCCTAGGTAATCTTTGTTGATATTTCTTATTTAAATTTTAATTGCAAAACAATTATAATGAAAGTTTGTTTAATAAACAGTCTCTGGCAATGGAGCAGATGGCAGCCATGTCTAAACTTGCCTAATAGTCATAAAACATGAAAAATAATGAAAATACTCAAATATCTTCTTTTTGTGGGACAAAATTTTACTTTTTGATTATATCACACAACAATTTGATCTATCCCAAGTGTTTATTTAAAGATAAGTATTGGTTTAATGGGAAACCTGTGAAAAATATAAATAATTATTTTGCTTAATATTTAGATCATCAAAAATCTGTGCTGGTCATTGTATAGAAGACTGCTTAGCTATAATGGTGGGGATTTCACCAAGGTTATTTTGTTTTGATTGTTACCCTTCCAAAAATATTTTGAATTTGAAACCCTTCTGTTCTGAAACCAACAACAACAGAGGTCACACTGAAGGATTGTGTGGGCTGTATGGTGGTGACACCTGCAGGGCTATCAGTTAACTACCTGTATATTCCAAGGTTGTCTTCTGTCCCAGGCCATGTGATCAAATTATGTGTTTTTTTGTTACTGATTATGCCTTTCAAGATAATTTTTGTCTTTTTTTTCAAGAATCTTCCTTTCTTCTTCATAAAGTCATCTGAGCTTTGGCAATCACTCTTTGTCCATTTGTCAGTCCATTAACAGGACATTAATCATAGTAACTGAACCTTAATCTGGCTACTATTCACATTGCACATCTCATTAGATATATGGTATGAATTATTCTATTTTACAGTTTGAACAGGAATTAAATAAAATCTAGCAAATAAAAAAATTCCATGTTTAAAAGTGAACAAATTCACAATTGAAAGTGAATATAAGGCAGTGAAATGGAGGAGATAGTAATTTAATTATTAATATAAAGAAAAATCTTGTTCAGAATACAGTTCCAAAAATAGAACTAGAAAGAATGTAGGGGAGGGAGATCTCAGTCTAAAGGTGAAGAATTTTTGTAATTGAAGAAAATTTCTTGTATCAAAATTTGATTGTGAATATGCAACAGGCCTGTTTGTCAAAATATTTAAAAAATCTATAGGCAAAATGTAGAAAATCACGTTAAGATATGACTGTTAATAGCTTGATGAAAATATCACATAGGGACCTTGTGTTGGAGTCCTGATGACTCAAACAAAAATTAAGTCCTGAACTTAAATTTGTTTTATTCAGCTGAACGTCACCCTGCACAGTTCAACAACACAGATTCCAGTTCCTGTTGAGCATTACATGACAGATTCCAGTTGTACATCAAAGTAACATATACCCAATTAATGTTAAGAACACTATAACAGGTCCTTGTTGAAAATTAGCTTAAACATTTAAAGCTATAATTAAAGTATATATAAATCAATCAGAATATGACAGAAATTTATGATTTAAATGTAACCAATAAAATTCCAGGGGATATGTTTTTAGCTGATTACAGTAGATGAGGCTTTAGACTATAGGAGAGTAGGTCTAGGTTTCGCCCCCCCCCCCCCCCCCCCCAGGAAAGCAAACTGGTGAAATCCCAATAGAAACATAGAACACCAGATCATGACTTTTTGATTATTCCTAGACCCAATTAGATATATAACCTGAAATCCAGAAAGCATAAATAGGCCCTGGGTGTATCCTCATAAATTCAAGTAAGAATTTGACGAGATATGATATGTTTGAGTTTTTTTTTTTCAGATCATGCAAGATGAAGTGAGTGAGACAGAAAACATCAGGAAGAACTTGGCAATAGAACGCATGATTGTAGAAGGCTGTGATATTCTCCTGGATGTCAATCAAACATTCGTCAGACAAGGTAATTTACCAGGGCTGAACTGAGTAGCAAATTTATTAATCAGGCACTTAATAAATAATACCTGTACTTGAATTATTGTTAGAGATGCTCAAAATATAAACAAAAATTTAAATGGGAATTAATGGTCTGTGTAAAATAAATTTGCATACAGTAAGTTTTAATTCACATTAAAGGTGATGAGTCATGTGAAGCTGTGTTGTAGCACTTATAATAGTGTGCAACTTTGCCAACATTTAGGCTTACATTGGTCAGAAATCAAATAAATTCAATTGCATAATAAATGTTGTGTGAACAACTGCTTTAATGGCTTAAAATATATAAGGGTCTGCTTAGCTACACAAGTACTGATTTTGGACTTAAGTAATTGCTCAGAATTATACTTGGACTCAAGTAAAATTTACTTGAAAATACTTTCAATTTCTGTCTGTTGGAAGTTAATTGCAGACAAAAAGGGGCATCTGGCATCCTTTAATTAACATATGAAGAGAAATCTGATAATTTTTTAGCCCTCAGCCCTTAGGCTGATGGGCTATTGTCGTCACCCAAGCTGTCCGTCCGTCTGTCCGTCCGGTGTCCGTTAACTTTTACCTTGTGAGCGGGATATCTTGAAAAGGATTCACCGTCAGAATTTTATTTCCTCGTTAAAGATGTATATCGACAAAATTCCGGTCAAGTTCGAAGATGGGTGACCTTGACCTATTTTTCTACATTTTAGAGCTGATTATAGAAAAACACTTAGATGCTTATTACTCAGGAACCATTTGGTGGATTTTCACAAAACTTACTATGATTATTGGGACTGATAGTCTGTACCTGCTATACAAGTTTGGTGGCGCCACATACAATTTCTGATTTTTAATGAATTTTTATCGGATTTTTCAACTTTGGGCTTGTGAGCGGGATATCTCAAAAAGGATTCACCGTAAGAATTTTATTTTTTCGGTGAAGATGTATATTGACAAAATCTCGGTCAAGTTCAAAGATGGGTGACCTTGACCTATTTTTCTACGTTTTAGAGCTGATTATAGAAAAAACATTTAGAAGCTTATTTCTCAGGAACCATTGGACAGATTTTCACAATACTTACTATGATCATAGGGACTGATGGTCTGTAACTGCTGCACAGGTTCAGGGGCGCCACCTGCAATTTCTGATTTTTTATTGAATTTTCTTGGATTTTTCAACTTTGGCCTTGTGAGCGGGATATCTCTAAAAGGATTCACAATAGGAATTTTATTTCTTTGGTGAAGATGTATATCGACAAAAATCTCGTTCATGCTTGAAGATACCTACCTTGACCTACTTTTGAAGGTCACAGAGCTTATAATAGAATAAAACTTAGAAGCTTATTTTTCAGGAAGCATTTGGTGGATTGTTATGAATCATGGTACATACCTCTCCATTTTAAATTTATAAGTGAGACATGTACAGATATACATCCATGTGAGAACAGATATTTAGTACTTGTTACTGTTACCACCTCTAAACGGATACCAGTCGATTCGTCACCACAGTCATTTCGTCACCAATTTACATGCGGTAGGCTACCATATGCATGGTCAATTCGTCACCAATATTTTGTATGATAAAATGTTATCTATTACAATTAAAATTAAAACTCAGAATGATACCTATACTGAAAAGTTTGTTTGATTGTTGATTCTTTTAATTAACGGCTCAGGATACACCATGCAAGGAGTGGATTACATATAAATACAAACATTGCGCAGCATGGCCAACTTGCCACCAATGGTATTCAAGGCTATTTACGTCACTGCTCACCGCAAACGATTCCCTCACGGCAGCCCGCTTGAAATGTTCTTTTATTTCACACACGCAGGTGTTTTCGTTAAATAAAATCCACGTCCACAATTGACACAGAGAAACAAGTCACCAAAAGAACTTTCTAAAATCTTAAACGGCCTTTGCAGAGTATAAAAGTTTTTTTTTTTTTGCAGTAACTATTTTCCCAGCCATATTT
The DNA here is from genome assembly GCA_026874595.1 of Sipunculus nudus. Lineage (NCBI taxonomy): Eukaryota > Metazoa > Annelida > Sipuncula > Golfingiida > Sipunculidae > Sipunculus > Sipunculus nudus. Next base: position 55,744,696 of record CM049313.1, on the reverse strand, counting down.
CATTCTTCTGTCAATCAATTTTCTGTCCTTCTGTCATTCCCTATGCATTTGAATTGCTGATTTTTAGAACGTGCCCGGCCAAGTCAAGCCTGTTGCATTTTGACGGTCACTTCGTCACCAATTTCCTTTGGTGACGAAATGACTGTGGTGACGAAACGACTGGTTCCCCTCTAAACACTGTTCTTTTGGCTGACAGCTTTTGTCAGCTTCTGCTGATATTCTAGTTTCTAAGTGTGGGAGACAGATACACTCTTTATAAACTGGCCTAACATGGTGCAATTTCCTGTAAGAACATTCCGAAATTTTCTGCAGTATCACAGAAAATCATAGATGATATTATTTTTTGAGAGCTCCAGCACAAGTTTCTGTGGTAAACTTTGTGTAGGAAATTGCAGGAAATCATAGAAAACAATAAGGATCAGGCATTTTATAAAATTTTTGGTTGGATCATGCCATATTAATCGACATCAAAGATAATTCTATCAAATCACAACAGGTGGAGTGGTTGCACTGTCATCTTCCTGTGTCTGCATACAATTAAGTCAATCACAGGAGATCATGTAGTATGAGGGGCTGTCCTGTGCCACAGCAAGTCCAGAACTGAGTGCTGGCAGGCCTCACAAACACCCTGCCCTCAAAGTCCCTGCCTGTTAGCATGCAGTAAAGTACCACATTCTATTCTTCCAACTGTCAAATCAGATTGGAAGGTTTGTCCTGGCTTAATGCTCAAATAGCAGCCTCACAAATGGTAAATTTTATGTCAGAAGTATGAAATGTAACAGGCTTAACCTTCTTACAGTGATATCATGCTTATCTTTGAACAACATTACCAGTAATATCATGCATTGTTCATGACAGCATATATCTGACATTTGAAAGATTTAGGGCTTATTGGATAACTATTAATTATGGGACAAGCTTGATATTACTCACTGTCAGAAGGTAAAGCATATAACATAAATCCGACCTAAAAGTAACCGTTGGTGGGGCTGTGATTTGAACATTAAGCCAGGACAAACCTTCCAGCCTGATTTGACGGCTAGATGAATCAAATGTGGCATTTTATTGCTGGACAATAACAGGCCATTCTTTTGGAGCTGAGTGTTTGTGAAGCCATCAGGATTTAGTTCTGGACTATGCTACATAGTATGTTAAATAAAATGTTTTAATAAACTGTATCAAGCCTGCTGAAGAGTTTGGGAAAAAATAGTGATTTAAAGTTTTTTTTTTCTTTTATAGGCACATTGCTCCAGGTGCTGAATGACAAACACAAGAGTACGAGGAGTCGACTCGGTTCTATTGGTTCATCATTCAAGGATGCCAAGAAGGAGATGGTTCGTCAGGTGTTCCTCTTCACAAATCACATGCTGCTCACTACAAGGGCATCCAATGGAAGGCTACATCTTGCCAAGGTTAGACACTCGTATAGGTCATGCTGTACTCTGTTGGCAGATGCAGGATTTTGAGAAGCATGGGCTTTATCATTTACACTGTGGAGTAATACCTTTAACCATTAGGATAAGCAATGCCAAACAGTGATTTCTCCATAAAAGAGCAGGTTTTAACCACCTCTGGGTCTGATATTGTACAGTCCAGGGATCATAAACTTCACATCTTCGAAATAATGGAAATTGTTAGTATTTAAAAAAGGGTTTCCAACCATCCTGGAACTCAGGGAAAACCTCCAATTTTAGGATGGCCTGGCTGTCTGTGTTACAGCTGGTGGTGTAGAGGAGGTTATGACTGGATGTGTTACAGCTGGTGGTGTAGAGGAGGTTATGAGTGGATGTGTTACAGCTGGTGGTGTAGAGGAGGTTATGACTGGATGTGTTACAGCTGGTGGTGTAGAGGAGGTTATGAGTGGATGTGTTACAGCTGGTGGTGTAGAGGTATGAGTGAATGTGTTACAGCTGGTCATGTAGAGGAGGTTATGACTGGATGACTGGATGTGATACAGCTGGTGGTGCAGAGGTTATGACTGGCTATGTTACAGCTGGTGGTGTAGAGGTTATGACTGGCTATGTTACAGCTGGTGGTGTAGAGGTTATAACTGGCTATGTTACAGCTGGTGGTGTAGAGGTTATGACTGCCTATGTTACAGCTGGTGGTGTAGAGGTTATGACTGGCAATGTTACAGCTGGTGGTGTAGAGGTTATGACTGGCTATGTTACAGCTGGTGGTGTAGAGGTTATGACTGGCTATGTTACAGCTGGTGGTGTAAAGGAGAATACGAGTGGATGTGTTACAGCTGGTGATGTAGAGAAGGTTATAACTAGCTGTTTCACAGCTTGTGATGTACAGTAGGTTATGACTGGATGTATTCCAGCTAATGATGTAGAGGAGGTTATTACTGGATGTGTTACAGCTGGTGGTGTAGAAGAGGTTAAAACTTGATGTGTTAAAGCTTGTGACGTAGAGGAGGTTGTGACTGGCTGTTTTACAGCTGGTGATGTAGAGGAGGTTACAGCTGAGGAAGTGATGTTGGGGAAGGCATGATTAGCCTTATGTAACAGCTTGTGATGTATATGAAGTTATGGTTGGTCGTGTTAAGCCTAATGACATACAAACTTTTATGATCTACTCACTTTAGTTATTTAGAGAAATTTTAACTTATGGAATAATAGTAATGGTATTAGTATTACAAGTATTTAGTGCTAAATATTTAAGTATAGGCTCATATTGATTACTTGTCTATGCAGGACACACATGCACTATTCAGGAAAACACAGGTCATATTCATTTGTTGTACATGAAAGATACGACCCAGTAGTGGATGTGTAGTATCTACAGAGACAGAACTGGGTCTGATAAAAGATGTGCTTTTCATGCTACCACTAACCCTATTTGAAGGTGTATTAATATATAGCTTTATAACAAATTGATATATTAAATTAGAAAAAGTACCCATCATAAGATGAAAGTATGAATTTTAATATTTCATATACAATGGCAATTTTCTCTTAGAAAGCATTGTATTGATATTCAGTGTCTTCAGTTGCAAGGTTTTAAAGAAATATATTTTAATTTTACCACACTCGCCAGTAAGTGAATTTAGCATCAGAGTCACCACATGTCAGGAAATTGGGATCAAGCCTTGTCATGTACTAGAGATTGTGAAATAGAAAGTGCTAAAGGGTTCATTATTTTTTCATTAAAACTACTATCATTATTATTTATTGAGAATTTTGGTTGACAGTGTCATAGATTTATCTTCAAGGGCGTGAGGGGATGGTAATGGATAGGGTAATCAAAGTTGAGATATATACCTTTTATTGTCTGTGTGACACATTTCTAGGATATTAAAATTAAGTATGAAGTTTTAAAAATAAGGTATTATATTTTTTGTATGGGTTAAATCTAAACCAGGTTTAGATATATAATATTTAAAAGTAAACTCAGAAATGGAACCAAAGTCTATATTTCTGATTATATATATATTTCATTTCCAATATATAAATATAATTGTATGAATAGCAGGGGAAATAATTACATTGACCTTGTACCTTTGTGAAAAGTGTGTGTGTGTGTGTGTGTGTGTGGGGGGGGGGTTATATACCCCCATACCCCTCTGTATTGACACTCCTGTATGTTGATGTTATTTGTAGTCATCTTTGTAACAGAGTAATTGTAAAAAAAGTAATTGAAACAAGAGGTCTGTTATTATCAGAAGGGCAAGGAAGTAGTTGATATTTGTAGTGATATGACATAGTTTATAAGCCTAATATGATAGATTAAGATGTTGCTGTGGGGTATAAGGCGTTGGACTATGGAGAAGATCTCTGGACTGCACCAGGCCACTGCCTCAAATGACCAAATCCTCTTACAACTGGTTAAAACTGCTGGAATATATTTCTAGACTCTTTATTTGCCACCTGAAATCCAAAAGGTTTAACTTTTACCTGTCCTTCTTATTTGCAAGATTTTCTTCTTTATCATTCAATAGACAGTGCCCCCTACAGGGTATGGACCTAATCTTTAAAAGAAAGAAGTTAATAATCAAAGTGCTATGGCAATGTTATATCCCTTGTGTACATCAAACAAAGACAGAATTTAAACACTACTGATTTGCTGTATCAATCCATTACAACAGCAGCATGTGTTATTTAGTGACAGGCAGTATAGTTACAATCTGAGTGACAGCTGCATACAGAGTTACAGAGAGGACCATCAGAGGCAACTATGATTGACAGTTTATGTGCCAGTTTTGTTACAAACTGTCAAGGCATACAGGAATAATCAATGATTGAAAAGCTTAAGACGCACATTGGTTGAGTGATTTAATTGCCAGCTGGTAGAAGCTCCCCTCTATCAGTGCTGAAGAGATTCATGAATCAGCCGTCATTGATTTTTCAATGGCTGCATCAGCCTGGATTATGGCTTGGGCCGGCTGTATAGATCCTCAGACTGGACCAAATGAAAATCACAGAGGATGCCTCCAGACTCGCTGTCTTATTTCCCACAATCCCCCTGCCAAGATGTCTGCCTAGGAACTTAGTGCATGGGCAAGATATACACATGCTAGACCCACCATTGTAGAAGTAAATATTTTGTGTCACTCCAACAGGTGAGGTATCAAGAGAACCTGAGTTACAGGCAAGTGAAAATTTAAAATTTAATCAGAGGAATTTTTGTATATCATGTGTTCCCCATAGGAATGTTATTACCTCACCCCTGTAACATGTAAGGGGCAAATATAGATCTGCTATTGAGAGGGATAATTAAAATTCATGAGTGAATATTGTGTTTTTCTCAAGACTGTAAATTCATATTGTATACATGATAACTGACAGAGTTGGAAAATGTGAATTTCCTGTAATTTGTGATTGTTTATCAACCAGATACTTGTTTGTGTGTGGGGGGTTTGCTCATCTTGGGGTTATTTTCTCAAATAGAACCAGTCAATATTGTCCTGTTACCCTCAGCCGAATCATCAATGGTTCTCTCTAGGGGGTTATCATCAACATTACTAGTTGGCAGTGTTTATACATACTAAAACCTTAAGAATATTGTAAATTAGAACATTTTGGAGTTGAAAACTTCATCTTTGGTCAGTGGATCCAAGCAGCTTTATATAATCACTGATGTATCTCAGCATAGGCAGGCATATTTTTCCCCTAATATTACCATGTTGTAAGTGTCCAACTAGTTTCGATTAGTCAAATACACAAATGAGAGAATATTGTACAGTTTACTTGGTTTATTCTGGAATTCTGAGGCCCTATAGTAATGCAGCTAGGCGAGAAGTGTAGAAGATTACTGCTAGTGGTTGGTACATGTAACAAAATACTCTGGATTTGGGGATTTTAGAGTCTCCCCCCACTGGCTGAATATAATTTTCTGGAGGACTGCTTTCATAATATGCTCATTTTGTTGGTTCATCATATAAAATGTTTATATATATACTTTATCCATGTTAACCCTAGACCAAGTATGTATTGCATGTTGGATACATACTAATTTCGCAAAAAAAAATTATGCTTGTGATATAGGTATGTGGTCATGTTGCAGGAATTTTAGAAGCATAGACTTCTATGATTCAAATGTCAGATTTTTGTTTTCTTAAAGCCATGCATGAACATTGTTTTTGTGGAATCACTATTCCTATGTATATTTATCATGTTTTCATGAAGCGCAGCATTTTTTACCTGACTGGGCTATATCTATATGGAAAAAATATGAAAAAAATGTGTGCTATTATTTCACCTTTTTTGGTCCCAGGGTCTAAATCAGTTTACATTATTTTGCCTAAATGAGATCGGAATTAGATACATTTGTAAGGATTTGATATATTTGCAAGGATGTGTTACTTCGTGTTTCACAGTTATAGAATGGCAGGTTTTTCATTTGATCTTTTTATATCTTTCAGCACCACGGGAAAATCCCGCTAGCTGACTGCACATTAGTTGAAGATTCTTCATCAGATATTTTCTACTTTGATGATGAAAGTAAGTAAATAACACTCATATGTAATAAGGGCATGAACAGTCTCGTTTACTGCTATGTTCTCTTTGAAATAACCCAAGAACACAACATTGGACAAGTTATGTTTAAATGCCATTTTTCAAACATGGGGAACAACTGACTGCATGCCTGTACCGTACATAATACAAAAAATATGTAACTGTCACACTGGCATAAAGGTGGCAGAACCAGCTATTACATTTACCTTATGAAGTGCAGTTGAAGAATAATGCAGAAAGAAAAAAAATTCATATGAGTTCAAAATTTTCTGTATGTTATGTTTACATAAGGCCAGACCTCTAGACATATTGAACAGATGGCACTAATTTTATTTAAATGTAAACACTTTTGTAAAACTTTTATCCTAGTGACTTTTTCCATACAAGATATTTTGCAAAGGCAGTGAAAATGGGCTGCACTGTTATGTCAGCCTAATTTTGCACTAGTAAGATCAGTTTAAAGAGAGCTGTACACATTCCACTGAAACATAAGATGTATTGACATTTAAATGTTTTCTGCTGTTTACATCACAGAATATGTCATTTCAGCATGTTCCTTGGACTCTAATCAGAGCCCTAGTGGTCAGCCTGGTGCTGTTAACCTGCTCTCTGTACAGTCTTGTGAGCGCGAGCAAAGAATTGACTACGGTAGTTTAGATTTCCGCATAGTGGTTGATTCCAAAAGTGGACCCCCACTAACAATTACCCTCGTGGCATCTACACTACAGGAGAAGGCAGCTTGGTGCAGTGACATTGGCCAGGTAGGTTATATTCCTAAGCTCTCATTCTTGTTATCTCTGATTTAGGCTTTTGCCAACTCACCCCTCCATAGGTAAAACCACTGACTGGGAAAATATCACCTTTCCAGACATGCTCTGCGGGCCTGCCAAATCTTAAATTTCAAGAAAGTAAGTTTTGTTAAGATTTATTGGAAAATTTTAATACATTTTTGTGTTCAGATTATTTTTGTGAATATTATGTTCCTTTCCAGAGAACTTCTCTGAGACCCTTGGACTGATCTTTCTTAAACCAGGAATAGTTATTTGCTTACCTATGTAGTTGTGCTTTACAAAGACTGGTGGCGCCACCTGCAGTTCTTATTGTCAGTATGAATCTGGATGTCTTTTTTAATAAAGGCCAATATCTCAGAAATGGTTCAATGTATTGAGCTTAAATTTTGCTTGTCTATTGATCCATTTTGCATGTCCATAAAGCTTGGATCTCTCCATCTCTTACTCGAGACTGGTGGCCCCACCTACAATTATTTTTGCATTATAAGCATCCATCCATGCATTTGCCATCTGTTAGTCTTAGTGATTTGTTCAATATGTTGGGCTGAATTTGTGCATATTCATAGATTTGGATACCTCCTCATTCATAACTGGTAGCACCATGTGCAATTGTTTTGGTGTGGCATCCATCCGTTCTTTTGCTTTAGGGGAAAATTGTTCATATCTCGATTAGAAGTGGTTCAGTGTATGGGTCTGAAATTTGGCATGTACATCCATCTTGGAGATTTTTCTCGAAGACCAGAGAGTTGGCCCTGTGATATCCTTGTTTAATATTATTTGGTGTTATAACCATAATACGGTAATCTTTAGTCTTTATGGCCGGAAGTGGTAATCCGGCATGTGTAGTTTTGGTATCCAGCGGGCCTCCATTAAAGCTTGAATACAAGTCACTGAGTTGTGATTTTATGGACGTATCATGAGAGATATGACACTGGTGACGAGCTGAACAGGAACTTTATTGTCAATATGGATAATCTGCCAGTATTTCCCGTGTTCGACTTGGAAATAGACCGCACAAATGCCGGCCCGAGATAGGAAAAATGGGTAAATTGTCTCGAAAACCTATTCGACGCAATGAACATTCAAACGGATAAACGAAAACGAGCTCTCTTGCTGCATTACGCAGGTGAACAAGTATACGATATCTTCCAGGCGGAAAAGACTGATGATACCCGTGATACTTATGAAGATGTCAAAAACCTGCTAGGTACGTACTTTCAGCCCAAAAAGAACATTCAGAAGGAAGTATATCGCTTCCGTAGTCATAAACAAAAAGCCAGACAGTCTCTTGATGAATACATTACCGAGCTCCATAAACTCGCTAAAGACTGTGAATTTGCAGATATTGATAAAGAAATCTTGTCCCAACTTATACAACATTGTACTTCAAATAGACTACGCCGTAGAGCTCTCAGAGAGCCTGATAAGACTTTATCTGAAATCATAGATATTGGCAGGTCACTAGAACTTGCAGAGGCTAATGCCAGTACCATTGAACAAGACCTCGCCCATGATGTTAAAGCTATTACATGGCCTTCACATAAATTATGCAGATTCCAGAAAAGTGCACATGCACCTAGATATACAGACAACAGTGCCCATAGAAGTCAGAGGAAAGATAGACCTATGCACAGGAAGGGACCTAGTGCATCTGATAGACCAGTTCAGTCAAATACATGCATAGAGTGTGGAGGTACCTTCCAACATCAAGGTCAGTGTCCAGCCAGGATGCAAAATTGTCACTATTGTAAGAAACCAGGACACTTTGCCAGAGTTTGCTACAAATTGAAGAAGAAAAATCAAGTTCGTAAAATATCAGAAACAGTCTCAGATGATGATCATGATGAATTTGATACAGATTCTAGTGACAGTGATAATTGCTACAGTATTGTTGGCATAGTACAAGACACTCAAGTGGTCCAACCTTGTGTACATGTCATTTTGAATGGAGTCTCTACTAATCTGCTGATAGATACTGGTGCAACAGTGAATATCTTGGATGAAGAAACCTACACAAGGTTGGTATGCCAAAACTTCATAAACATAAACCTAGACTATATCCATATGGAGGAAACAAACCACCAGTGTGACCTCCTCGTTGAGACAACCTCTTTGATTCAACCCCATTCATTTGTTGTTGTGTCAGGCAATCATGGTGCCTTACTTGGATATACTACAGCCCAAGAACTGCAATTGATCAAAGTTGTGAAGCAAATTAGTGATCCTACAGATGAATTCCCTCAATTATTCCAAGGTATAGGCAAACTGAAAGACACTGTTGTTAAACTCCACATTGATGAAACTGTAAAACCAGTTGCCCAAAAACCACGTTGCTCCCCATTTCATCTCCGCGGCAAAGTGGAAACAGAGCTTTCTAAGCTTCTGAAGGAGGACATTATTGAGAAAGTTGAAGGTAAACCCACCCCTTGGGTGCCCCCAATCGTCACACCTCCGAAAAAGGACTTAAAATCAATCAGAATCTGTGTTGATATGAGAAAAGCCAATCAAGCCATCACCAGAGAGAGACATCAAATGCCGACACTGGATGAGCTTATTAGCGACCTGAACGGTGCCACCGTATTTAGTAAACTGGACTTGAAAGCTGGTTACCACCAGTTGGAATTAGATCCCAGTTCTAGCTACATTACCACTTTTAGCACCCATACTGGTTTGTTTTGCTATAAACGGCTGAACTTTGGAATTTCCTCAGCATCAGAAATATTTCAACAAACCATCAGAAATGTGATTCATGATATACCAGGTACTAAAAATGTCAGTGATGATATTATTGTATTTGGCAAAACTCAACTTGAGCATGACACAGCATTAGAAACCACACTTCAAAGGCTGAATGATAAGGGACCTACACTCAACCAAAGCAAATGTGAGTATAACCAGAGCCAGATCGAGTTCTTTGGACTTACATTCTCTGCTGCTGGCATATCTCCTGACCCAAAGAAAACTGAGGCAATTAAGACTAGAAAACCACCAAAGAATGTTTCGGAGTTACGCAGCTTTTTAGGGATGGTCAACTACTGCTCACGTTTCATCCCAAATTATGCCACAATCATAAAACCTCTCCGTACATTAACCCAGAAAGATGTCACTTGGCAATGAACTGATACACAACAAAAAGCATTTCAAAAACTGCAGGACTGTCTTATGGACAACACTGTCATGACATACTTCAATCCAGACAAAAGCTTGAATACAAGTCACTGATTTGTGATTTTATGGACGTATCATGAGAGATATAACAGGCCCCACCTACCTTACTGTTTTCTTGTATTAATTAATGCCTTTTTCTCAGGAGTGGTTTGCCATATTGGCCTGATATTGTGCATGTCCATAGATTTTGGATACTTCCGTCTTGTATTCAAGACCGGTGGTGCCATCTGCAATAATTTTTGTGTGGGGTCCATCTGTATGTTTGCTTTAGGGGAAAATTGCTCATATCTCAGGAGTGGTTTAATGTATTGGTCTGAAATTTGGCATTTACACCATCTTGGAGAGTTTTTCATAGACCAGACAGGTGGCACCACTGACCTTCCTGTTTTCATAGAATAAATTAATGCCCTTTCTCAGGAGAGATTTGCTGTATTGGCCTGAAAATATGCATGTCCATAGATCTTTCCTCTATCTTATACTCAGTGCAGGTGGTGCCATCTGCAATCATTTTCAAGTGGCGTCTATCCATGTATTTGCTTTTGGTGAAAATTGCTCATATCTCAGAAGTGGTCTGAAATGGTGCATGTCCATCCATCTTGGAGAGTATTCTTATAGATTAGACAGGTGGCACCTGCTACCTCTCCCATCTCATGGAATACATTAATGCCCTTTTATCAGGAGTGATTTGCCCTTTTGTCCTGAAATCGTGCATGTCCTTAGTTCTTGGATACCTCCATCTTGTATTAAAGATTGGTGTTGCCATCTGCAATTTTTTGTGGCGTCCATCCGTGTGTTTGCTTTGGGTAAAAATCGCTCATATCTGAGAGTGGATTGATGTATCAGCCTGAAATCTTGGCATGTTTATCCGTCTTGGATAGCTTTGTTACAGACCAGACAGGTGGCGCCACCTGCTGTTATAGAATACATGAATGCACTCTTTCTCAGTAGTGGATTGGTGCCTAAGCCTGAAATCTTGTATAGTGTATCCATCTGTAGATCTGTTTTTGGTGAAAATTGCATACATATGAGGAGTTAAATTGGTTTACTGTTGCCACAAATTTGGAGTCATGTCATGTCAGGAACATTCAATGCCTTACTTTACCTATGCCTCTGTGATATGGTGGATACATGTAGTCACTTGTCGACTACCCAAATTCTAGTTTGGTCAGTGTTGGCTTCATTTGACTTAATTCTTAGTAAAATACATGAAGGTCATGAAATGTATGAAAAATGTTGAAAAGTTTGGATAGAACTAGATCATGAAATGTGAGTTCTGAAATAAATCCAACAAGTAACCAAATGTTTTAATATTAAAATCACAAAATCAATACCAACAATATTTGAAACAATGAGGTTAAAATTTCAATTTTAATTACTTTCAGTGTATTGAAAATTTGCACTACAGTGACCTGCTAAACACATCAATGAGTGAAACATCATCAGTCACAATGCCCCAGTCGGTCAGGTAAGTCTTTATTCTGCTCCAGTTGTCATACCTTTTTCCCCTACTAAGTCTTTGTAGTCAAAAACATGAGCATAAAAATTACTTGTATATAAAAGTTTATATTTGTGTTGTTCAAAGTTGCAATTTTTAGAACCAAGCTCCAAGACAATGCTGTTTCAATTTTAACACTGTATTTTTTTATCTTAGATGAAATCAAATTCTAAAATGAGCACATGCATACATTTCTGTTATGAAGTATTACATAGAATTGCATATAGCATATATTTTACTATCTCTGTGTGTGGATAAACCCTTAGTTATATCCCCAATATGTTTAGACCATGTAATGAGTCATGGAACTTATTTCTTTTGTGTGACCAAGACTTTTCATTTGCACTTAGTATATGATTTGGATTGGTTTAATGCACACACCTAGCACATTATTCTTTGACTTTTTGCACGCTGGGCAACTATAGGTACATACACAGTGCTCAGATCTGGTGAGTCCCGACACTAGCTCTCTTCCTCTCGTTCTTTCTTGTGGCCTTTCTGACAATCTCCACCAGAGGTCACTTTGCATCACACATGTACCTCTATCAAAGTCTAAATATTTCTCTGAGAATCTGCTGATAGACCAGACAAGACCAGGATGAACAATTGGACTTGAACACTAAGATCTATTTTCAGAGTTGGCTGCAGTTGCCAGCTTAAAGATTATTAATGTATAAAATTGTATTAGATAGACATAATTGTTTTAAATTTTTTTCCTTCTTATTGAACTTTAATTATATAAATGTGCTTATAGTCCACTGTCCATGGAAACCAGAATATATATGCATCACAAAGTCTGGTTAATCCAGACTTGGATTGAGGATAGTAATGTAGTGATCTTGTTTGAAAGTTATCTCTGGTGGATATTGCTTTTAATGATTGTAACAGAGATCCAAACTAGCTCCAGTGGTGCCACCTATGGAGATTTTATTTAATCCAAGCAGTGTCAATATTTAGACTGGTACCTTGCACAGCCCTTATGGTCACAGTCTAGTTTAATAATTACCATTGGACCAGACAAGTTAGCAGAGCACTCCATTAGTAAAATGATCAAAGTACCAGGCAATGTTAATTTTGGGCCCTCGAGAAAATTTTAAACTAGTTTTGCTTCCAGGGAAACTGTTAACTTTATAATGGCTTCACCAAAACTGGTTTGGCGAAAATGTGAAACTATCTCTTTTGGTTTTGCCTAGACCGTCCACTCAGTAATGATTCTGGCATGATGGCAGCATTGGGCTTAAGCAGTATAATTTGGTTAATAAGTTAATTAATAGATCCTGTTAGAATTAAATAGGAAACAATTGAGGTATATTTAAACAGTCATTCAGAAATGTTTATACTTTATCCCTGAAGATGAGGCACATATCCTATGTCCATGTCATTTAATATGTGGATGTTATAGGACACAGATTCAGCCTATTTTTATCATAATTGTTCACAATATAAATTGGCCAGTCAGAATGAATAATACTCTCACTGGTCATGAAGTGACGTGGGCCTCTCAATTTTGATAACATTTTCATTATTATTTAATTTTATTGATTAATTTATGATATTAACATAATTTTCTGTTAAAACAGAAACTGTCTACTTATTAATTAATATACATGGTGAAACCATACAGAAATGGTATTCCTGGAACCAAACTGGTTTTGTATTTTGGAGTGGGGCCCTGTTTGGTCAAAATTGATTTGTCCCAATGAGAACCAAAGTCGAAGCAGGTTTTCACCCATTCCCAATTAAAGGTGTTTAGTATACTCTGTTTATGTAGTGTAGACAGAAAAAAAAATAAATATCATCATTTTATGAACACCAGCAAGATGTTTTAAACTGTTTTAACAGTAAGTAAAGCTTCTAAGTATCAAAACGGAAGTACATGGGCTTTTACATTATTCATCTTGTAATTTTCATCTTATTATCATCTAGTGTTCATGTTTGGAATTATTTTTTTTTTAAATTTCTGGTCAATCCAGAAATAATGTTCATGCTTTTCCAATTTTCTGGTCAATCTGGAATAATACTCCTGCTTAGACTGTCACTATTTACAATTCATCTGTTCTATTGTCAGAATAGAAAACAAAAAATTACAGTGTAGAAATCCCATTTTATAATGCACTGTGTTAACACGATGAATACCAGCTATAGATAACCACTACTTAATATGGGTTACTGGAATTGTATGAGGGTTTGGGTAACTAGGCCTCCTTTAATTACACCCACAGACTTGGCACTGTGTATGGTAATGCAGCTCATATTGTAAGCTGTAAACTAGTGTCTGACTCAGTACAGCATTTTAATTCAATTTGACCATTGCTCTCAGTTTGTGTCTTATTCCAACCCTTGCCTGTGTTCAAGGTTGCGTTCCAATTTGACCCTTGTCTGCCTATAAGGGTTTGTCAAAGTTTGACCCTTGTAGATGCATTTAGGTTGTTCCCCAAACACCTTTGCGCTCATGCTTTACACTTATCACAGTCTGGCCATAGCACATGCTGTAGGGTTGTACCATAATTTCATAATCCTTGCATTTTGCTTTAAGATGTATGCTTATCCCAGATTTTTACCCTTGCCTTGGTTTTTGGTTGTGTCGATCGATTCCTATAAGTCCTTAGAGCTGCCTTTTAAGTTGTATATGGCAGCGTACCTCATGCTTTATTTGACCTTTGCCATGACATTAGATTGTGCTCAGGTTTATTTAGTTTTTTTTTCTTTTTTTTTTTGTAAAATGTGTTCTAATAAGACATTTGCAAATATCTTTTACATCTGACACTATTTATGAAGACTCACATTATATGAAAACACTCCAATCACATCGCATGTGTAACCCCCCCCCCCCCCCCTCCCTCAATCACATTATATTGAGGGACCCCACTTGCATTATGTGAAGGACCCCACTTACATTATGAAGGGACCCCATGCACTTACATTATGTGATGGGACCCCACCGGCACCTTACAGCATTACCTCCTAGCTCCTAGCTGCTGTAAATATTTTATCATTTGTAGATTATGTTAATACCCTCCTGAGTTTGACTGTGTGAATAACCTGTAGTGACCTACCCCTAGTGTAAATCCTCTATGTTTAACCACCCCGTATCCTGTCTGTTGTTTAGCCCCTCCAGACATGATGTGGTTTATCATAATGATGTATGTATAGGGCACTGCTTGGTTCACAGTGTGACACCATTATTTAAGCAGCAAGGTCTCTGGTGCACCACTGCCTATGTCTTGACATCCTAAGTACATTTATTTTACAAGTGTTTTTTAGCTGCCTTATGCTCTTGCATTAGACCAGTGATGTTCATGTGCTATGTCTTTTTAACTGTGTATGTAGTTTATGTTTGCACTTTAAATATTTATATATAATTTTTATCACTCATAATTATCTTTTGTCTCAGTCTTGTCACACATTAATGCATAAAACAATTCTTTATCACATAAACAATTAAACATCAGTGTTCTCTGTAATATATATTCACAATATATAAGATTAATATGGTATGCAGGACATTTGTAATATACAATATTATTATTTATTATTTGTCATTAATATAATTTAAGGCAAAAAAAATTAACAATATGTATCTCAGGCACTTTTTTTTCAGAAAATGATTGGGGGGGGGGGGCATCTTTTTAATTTATTGTTTTACTGTGAAGATGGCGTAGAATATCATGAATTATATCTCAGGCACTTGCATGGAAATAACAAGTAATTATTTAAATATGAGATAATAAATATGAGATAGGTCAAATTGTCAAAAATTTATAAGGATCTTTGTAATATGTGACAGATTTATTTCTTTGACATGTAATATCAACATACAAAGCATATTATATAATAATACTGGTGTCAAAATCTTGCACTGCACTCAGGAACACACAGAGTCCCCCTGATGGCAAAGACATTGGGGATCCACATCAAAATGCATTATGGTCTTGAGTTATATGAACAAGATCTGAGATCGTTTAATAAAGAAATACAATAGAAATTTATTTTTGTCTTATATAATTTTTTTTATATTTCTTAAAATTTTAATTGCAAAAGAAGTATAATGGAAGTTTGTTTAAAAACTGATCTCTGCGGATTGGCTGTGATGGCAGCCATGTTTAATCTAACTGAACAGTCATGAAGCATGAAAATATCAAAAGTATGCACCCGATTTCTCTTTGTGTGATGAAATTTTACATTTGAATTCTATCACACAAAAAATAAGACAGAATCCAAGTGTTTATTTAAAGATTAGAATATGTTTTTATTGAAACCGAGTGTACTGACACATTGTCAGCTATGCTTAGCGGTCGTTAAAGAGAATAGTCCAAATAGACTTAAATATGAGGTAAACTTAAACGATGTAACAAGGGTTTAATTGGTCAAAAGTTTTAGAGAAATAATAAATGTTTTTGAAGTATGTGTTGGTAATATGGCCCAGTTATCATTTGGAGGGAAACTGACCGACGCGGGAGTCATATTTTTTTTGTAGGAATCAAGCACATCACCAGGTTACCATGTTACACTTGGGCAATAAAAAGTTTGATGTGAGGGGTTTAAAGTGACTTGGGCAGTGCCTGAGAAACATATAATATTTTATTTGGCCTAATATATATATTTAATTATAATAAATATATTCTATAACATTTTATATGATAGTTAAAATTAAAAATAAGAATATTCATAATGAACTACAGAAGATCTTTGAATGTGTACACTAAGAAGTACAGATAAAATGTGTCAGAAGATCATATATAACTAAACATAGGATAAATTTATAATAAATTATGCTAATTGTTTCATTGATTTCATGAAATATCTAATTAAGGGTATTAACATGTGGTCACCACATGTTAATACCCTTAATGGAAGAGTGCAAAAAAAATATGGGTGGATATTCTTTTTATTAAGAAAAACTGAGAAAAAAAATACTAAAAAGTATTCCTTCTCTGTGATATGAGTAATTTTATTCTCTAATAATCAATGGAAAGCACTGGTATTTAGAATAAATATAATAAGATAACACAGTAAAACAAAAATTTTGCCTGCCTTCAAACCTAGGCTCAGAAAAATTATCTTTAAGGCATTTAATTTTTGTTATTCCTTTTGTTAATGGTAAACTTTTAACCTAGTGTTGTTACAGGCATGTTAGCTTTTAATACTGACTTTAGAAAATCCTTCATATTTTATTGGTTGGAAGCAAATGTGATTCTCAGTTAGCAGAATGAACAGGCATATATATATGTGTGTGCTATTTTAAGTGTGAGTCTTTGTCCTTGTTGATGTTTACAGTACAGATTGTTCATGTATCATGTGTGAAAGTACATGTTAACAGTAGTGGTAGCATACATGTTTGTAAATATGTTTTTAGGCCACATAAGAGTTAACTGTTCTATTGACTCTTTGATAAAAATGTGGTATGAGCAGGCATTTTTTTTAAAGAAGTTTAAAGATCATAACAAACAATTAGATATTTTTCCAACCCACAGGAAAAATGTAAAAAAAATGAATTTTAATTCTTGAAATTATAATAATAATAATGATAATATATAGTATTTATATAGCGCCATTTCTCCGATGGTTGGACTCACAGCGCAATTCACACACACACACATACCCACATACAATTTCATGGAAATCTACTCCCTGTGACTGACCCAGAAAAAAAATGATGCATATTAATTACCAAAAGCTTGCCGAGATACAAGAGATACATTTTTACATTAGTTTTAAATGATACAAGAGTTGGAGATTTTATATGTGTAATGGGAAGTGAATTCCACACTTTTGGGGCTATAAAACCGAAGGAACGTTCACTGATTTTCATATTACACTTTTGTACTTTAAGAGGATTTCTGCAAGCCGAGCTCAGCATACACAAAGGCCTAGAGGTTATTATTTTTTCAGTCAAATATGATGGAAGTGAGTCATCAAAACGGCGGAAAACAAAAACAGCAACACAAAACATTTTCCATTTTTTCTTTCAAGGGGTTAAGGAAAAAGTACAATAAGTAACATTACCAAAGACTTTATGCTTTGTAACAAAATAAAAAAATTAAAATATGAATTTTATCAGTGGAAAAAGAGCTGGAGTCCATGGAACAGGTATTTTTTGTTGGGCCTTAAATGTTTGTTAATATGTATGTTTGTGTGTCATTTAAATGTCATTTATAATACAATGATAGGTTAATATATTATATGACAGCGATCACAGGTGCCTGGTTTGTGCAGCAGGAACAGTCCGTAACAGAATCCCAAAGTTGTCTGATGCCAAGACAGACGTGTTACAGGCAGTCATCAGCAGGTTTATATTTTATAGACTGCTGGGTGCTGGTGTTTCGTTTATTTGGGAATCTTAAACTTACTTGTTGGTTTCAGGGTCTGAGGCTGACCTTGCATGGTGCCTTTCCAATTGATTTCTGCATGTCCCCATATACATGTAGTAGGAAATTACTGCATGTGAGAGCAAAATATCTTTAAAAGTTTCTGTCATTGTAAATTGTATTATTAAGAAATACCTGGAAAGAATTGCAAATAATACAATTTTATTCATGTTAAAAAATTGCAGAAGCATCCATGGAATATCATGAAAATCATTAAGGCAATAGTATAAAAACACAGCATTTGAGTGTTGATATACTGTCGGTGATGAATTCAGACCATTGTCACCATAGTAAACAAGTACACTTCAATCAAAAACAGTTGCTGGGGATCATCATGTGTGAGATTCATCCTTTCCTTCATTGTATGAGATTGATGTTGAAGATCCCAGGAAATTGTAGCACATCACGGCATAGCTGAAAATTGTAGAAATAAAATGCACCATGAGAAGTGACCTTTACATTGTATAATGGTTGTATTTTCTCTGAGAGTTAAAACTGGGTATAGAGAGGTACTTTTATTTATAGCTTTGGGAAATATGTAATATATAAAACAAGTAGAATTATTTCTACAGTTCAGTCCATCTCATTGTCTACTCTCGGCTTCAGTCTTGATTCCTTGGCCATTGATTTTCTGCTGTATACTGCATGAGTGCCTGAAGCCATAATAAACTGTGTAACATGATTTAGGTGCAACTGACCTCACCCACCACAGTGACACCAGTTGGTTATGACTTTTTCATGAGCATTTTTTTTCAGGGTCTTCAATGCATAAACTGTGTGATTGAATTTGATTATCATTAATATTATCCAACTGGTGAACACATGAGCAGACGTAAAAAAATTTAATACCAGCCCCTTTAAGTTGATATGAGGTGTCAGTCAGTTAAGGCTACATCTTAAACGAAAATTGCTCTGCAGAAACATTGTTCCTATTTTTCACAAGTCAGTTATATAAGTGAAAGAGCACCAAGTTTCCAGGTATTAATGATGAAAATCATTGCTCTGGCCTTTAATAAGCCCTTCAGAGATGTTTCACATGCAGTAAAAAACCATTTTCATTCATGAGATATTAGGTAAAAAAAAATAAAGGCATGGTTCTCAGGCACCACCCGCATCAATTTAAACCCCCGCATCAAAAAGTTTTATTTTGAATTTCAGTAGAAACTTACCAGTTTTGAGCTCCAGCCGCTCAGACATTTTTTTCAAGAAGATAAAATCATAAAGTTTTGATAAAATTTCCTTTATTATGTAGTTCTTTTACTTGTTAAGCAGAATAAATCTTATTATCATGCCTTTCCCTTATCAAAGACAATTTTATTGAAACAAACAAAAAAATTAAAAAACCGCCTACTCCATTTATGTCTGAAAAAAAGTGCCTGAGAACCAAACTTTATTTTTTTTTGGCCTTATATAAAAGAATGATACCTTGTTTTGTTCATGGTTATTATTTCAATAATCATTGCATGTGTTTCTATCTGTTCTGCAAGTTTAAAAAATTTCACACAGTTTTTATAATTTGATTTGTAAACTTAATAAAAAAAATCACCTTTCTGCTCCAAATCTTGGTCCTTAAGTCCATAGAATAATCAGTTTTTCTGTGGAGGCCCAGTGATTTGCTGATGGCAAGAAACTTTGGAATTCTTTTAAAAAAGATTCACTCAATACAAAGGGTTGCATTACTTTTTATATTTAGTGATATGAGACACTCTATTCTTATCAGTAGTTCAGAAGAAACTGTTGTTATTGTTACTGTATTATCTGTTACAGGTCGGATCCCAAGTTATTCCGGGATGACACAGATATCAAATTCAGCCGGACTCTAAACTCTTGTAAAGTACCACAGGTATTTCATTTGATTTTATCTAATCAATATCCTTGGGTATAATCAATATGTTTTGCAGTTTTGAACTGTGTCACTTTTCAATGAAGCATCCCAAGCAAAGGCCCCTTCATTAAAACAATCCTTAAGTTGTCTAAAACTCATTATATATACAAACCCCATAAAGTATTTAACATTTGAAGGCTATTACAATGTTTTTTTCTCATGGTTCATAAACTGTAGAATATTTCATTTTCATATCATATTTTAATATTATTGGAAATATTATTCCTTGTTAAAAAGTGCAAAAAACACGAATAAAGTAAACTTCACTGGCAATGGAAGTTGGAACATTTTTGTGGTAACAGTTACATCACCCCCTCTTCAGAAAAAGTTCTGTCCCAAAACATGGGCTACCATTCCAGGGGTGAACTGGATGGGGCATTATGCAAAGAAATGCAGATCCCATGGCTGTCATTATTGTATAAGATGGAGAAAGAAATAGGATCCGATGTGGATTCAAACTCGTAACCTGTAACACACAAGTCAGAAATTCTACTCAATTTGCTAACAAAACAATGTGTTCATGGTTACATTTAAAATTTTAAATAAAAAAAAATCTTTGTTAATCAAGTATGAAACATTGATTTTGATTAATTTTAAATTCCAAACAAATTTTGAAACTCTATTTATATACATAACATTCACTCACTTTTATTTGTATCTTTACCATGTTTGCAATAGTTATAAATAAATAGAATTAGAACTGAAAACATATGCATATACATGCAGAATTAAAAGGTTTATTATGCTTTAGGAAAGGGCATATACAGTGGGAGCTGTCTCAAAGACCACCTGTCCATTAAGACCACTTGTCTATGAAAACCACCCATGAGTGAACCAAATGCAGTTACATTGGTCATAACTGACTTCTCTAATAAGAGAAATTTTGAATTAAGACAACTTTTGGCTAGTCCTATTGGTGTACTTATAAAACAGGTTTCACGCTATCTGTATACAGGTATCAGAATTCCTTCAGTTATCTTCACTTCCAGCATCGATTTATTTTGGGTAACAGGTCCAACATTCTATATTTCCAGTGTTGATTTTTCATAACAAATCTAACACAATACACATCCAGTGTTGATTTATTTTTCATGAAATATCCTACAATCTTAACATCCAGCGTTGATTTATTTTTCATAACAGATCCAGCACTTTACACATCCAGGGTTGATATATTTTTCATAACAGATCTGACTCTCTACACATCCAATGTTGGTTTATTTTTTTCATAACAGATCTGACACTCTACACATCCAGTGTTGATTTATTTTTAGTAACAGATCTGAAACTCGATCTACACATCAGTATTTATTTATTTTTTGTAACAGATCTGTTACTCTACACATCCGACATTGATTTATTTTTTGCAACAAACCCAACACTCAACACATCCAACATTGATTTATTTTTTGTAACACTGATCCAACATTCTGCACATCCAACATTGATTTATTTTTTGTAACAGGTCTTACACTCTGCACATCCAACATTGATTTATATTTTGTAACACTGATCCAACATTCTGCACATCCAACATTGATTCATTTTTAGCTCAGCTGACTGAAAGTCATCTGAGCTATAGCGATCACTCTTTGTCCGTCGTCCGTCTGTCCGTCCGTTATCAGGCACAAATCTTAACCGCTAGACCTAGAACCTTGTAACTTGGCATACTGAGAGGTCCATTAAAAATCTCCTTGGAAACTAGAAATTAGGTCTCTGTTACCCATATCCTTTGAGCTATGGGGCCCCAAAGTACCCCCCAGAAAAGTAAAAAATTTCATACAAAAACTTCAATATCTCATTAACTACATCACTGATGGTCATGATTTTTTGCATACATATTGATCATGAGATGTTCCATCAGTTCCTGCAGACTGGTGGCGCCACCTGTATTTTTTTTATTTTTTACGAATTTTTTTCTCTATTTTTGAGACCTTTAAAAATACAGACACAATTTTGCCCTGTTGGTTAATCTGTTTGATGCTTCAGTTGAATGGGTATATACTACCATTCAGATGAAAAAATTTCCTTTTGCGAATCTCTTCCCAGTCAGCTGAGCGTCATGACCCATGGGTCACTTGTTTGTAACAGGTCTTACACTCTGCACATCCAACATTGATTTATATTTTGTAACACTGATCGAACATTCTGCACATCCAACATTGATTTATTTTTCGTAACAGATCCAACACTCAACACATCCAACATTGATTTATTTTTTGTAACAGATTCGACATGCTACCCTTGACAAGCTCCTAGAGCGACTGACCGACTTGCGGTTTCTCAGCATAGACTTTCTCAACACATTTCTGCTCACGTACCGAGTGTTCACAACAGGCCAAGTAGTTCTGGATGCACTGAGACGGGTCTACAAGAAGCCTGAGTTTGGTCACCTGGAGTCTAATGTGTCAGGTAGCATAACGCAGGAGGTCCTGGCTGCTAGGTCAGTACAATATTTAAGTATAAACCTGTTGTCCTTCTTTGGCCACACACACATACACACACCCAATACAGTTCTATGGAATTGATGCTCCTATTTTTATACTTGTTTGTAATAGGGGATGAATCACCACTCCATTCTCTGTAGTATTGTTGCTCTCACATCAATCACTTCAGTATGATTATGTGTTAAAATTAGCGATATAAAAGTGTCATCCATAAAAGTGTCATATAAAGTGGATTAAACTTTGTGAGGTTGGTAGACCATGGAATTGTTGCATATATGTGTTACCTTACTGCCTGCTGACAACATTCGATCCACATATTTTGTCCCACAAAATTTTAATGACTATAAATTTGACCTATTTTATCCTGACTTGTAAATAAAAAAAGACAATGATTAGTGGCAGTTTAGAAAGATAAACTCTCTAGTAAATACTTCACACCATTGCATGTATAGAAGCTTTCATCATTAGATTATTTTATACCTAAATTGTTAACCAAATATTGAAATTATAAAATACATAATGCATGGTAACAGACCTGTAGTAATTTCAGATTTTTTATTTTGAGTCCAATTTAAGTTCAAGATAATATGACATTTCATCTTTGTAGGCCATAATAATATCACATCAGAGTTTTGTGGGAAGAAAAATTAATTAGATGTATGTCCGAATATAAATGTTTGAAGTGATAAGCTGGATGTCAGCTAGAGAAACCAAGTACTAGCATTATATTGTTCCCTTTACTTAACTTAATTGTTTCCGCCAAAAAACAGTTTTGTGGATACTATGTTTTTTACCCAGTTCCGCCGCTGCTGCCGCATTCTTTTCCGTAGAACTCCTCTGAGACTATTGGACTGATTTTTCTGAAACTTGCACCAATTATTGGGTCACATGTGAACTGGTGCCTAACCAATTGGTGTTGACCTCTGCAATTCCTCTCTCAGGTGCATCCATCTGTGCTTCTGTTTTGACACATTAACCCACATATCTTTGGACTTGTTTGACCAATCGGGAAAACATTTTTGTACAAATGTAGCCCTTGGATAGCTTTATAACATACACAAAAAATGGTGGCACCACCTGCAACCATAGTGTCCATCTGTTTGTCTGCCTTGGGTTAAAGTCACTCATATCTCTGCAGTGGTTTGACTAATTCCCTGAAATTTGGCATGCATATACATCTCACATAGCTCTTTATCATACAAGGAACTGGTGGCGCCACCTGCAATTATTTTTGTAAAGCGTTCATCTGTTAGTTTGAGTTGGGTTAAAATCACTGATATCTCAGCAGTGGTTTGACTTATACACCTGAAATTTGGCATGCGTATACATCCTGGATAGCTTTCTTGATTTTATGACAGGTGGCACCACCTACATTTACGTTCATGCTGCAGATATCCATGCTAATATCTCAAGACTAGTTTGATGTATCTTCCTGAAGTTTTGCATGTGTATGGATCTCACATAACTCTTTATAATACATGAAACAAGCGGCGCCACCTGCAACCATTTTTGCACAGCATCCATCTGTTTGTCTGCTGTGGGATAAAATCACTCATATCTCAGCAGTGGTTTGACTTTTCCACCTGAAATTTTGCATATGTATACATCTTGGATAGTTTCAGGTGGCGCCACCTACTATCATGTTAACCTGGCAGACATCTATGATAATATGCAACACATCTAACTCTATTTCCCCTTGCCACTCAATCCATGCCTCACTTCACCCGTTCACTCTGATTTTAGTGGATACACTTAGCCGCTTGTGGACTACTCATTTTCTTGTGATAAAAAAATCTGCATAGATATATTCTAGTTGATTATTGATCAAATTATGTCAGTTTTGGCTTAAGCTTTGATTTAAAGTGGGTGCTTTTTGATGTTTAATTACAGATACCCCAAACACCAGTGTTTTTGAAATGCATATATCTTTTTGAGTTATGTAACCCTGAAATGTAGAAAATCAGTTTTTACCTGATATTTAATGTAATCATGTACCTTACAGACATTCTTTTGATCAAGAAATGGTGCGCTCTTTGAGTCCACCAGTCCATGTTGAGTTCAGCAAGAACCCACCAGATTCCAGGTACCTCGTCAAACCGCAACCTGAAAAACGTAGAATTAGTACAGGAAGTATGAAGATAGAGGTCACTAGTGAAAAAACTCCCATCGAGAGCAGCAAAGTCAGCGGCTTCAGCAAGTGTAAGTTGATGTTAAAAAATCTTTTTGAGGATAAGAATGAAAGGACATGCCTGGTTATTAGTTTAAAAAAAAGAAAGGACAGGTTTACAAACATTTGTTTGCCAGTCCAAGACCATGACCAAGATTATGGGATTCTAGAAAAGAAAAAGGATTCTTGGACGAGACCTTATCTGTACACAAATATCATATATACCACTTATTCCAGATCAGTTGTTCTCACAAAATGTTTGTGAATCCTGAACAAGCAGTGAGTAATATTTTGCTACAAACAGTATGGAATATAACCCTTTTGTTGAAGCAAGAAAAAATTTAACATAGGGTCTGAATATCTGCTTTGTCTCTAGATCTAAAACAAAAGATCAAGATTATTGTCCCTAGACCAAGACTGAGGCCTGCAAGAGAGTAATTCTTGAGACCAAGACTGGCTTCAAGACCTACATCATTTCGATATAATCTAAATGAATCTTTTCTTCATAGCTGTTACCTAATGAGAGATTCATGATCTCAGCATGAGCAGGCACTTCTTTTAGATGCATCATGGAGATAAATTATCATCATACATATAACCTATTAAAGGTATTAATGTTGCATGTTCCTCTGACATTTATAATTTTTTTTCTATTCATAAGGATATTCTAAGACAGTGTCATGACTGAGCATTTTTCTTTTAGTTACTTTATTTCATGGAATGGACAATAGAGGGCACTGGTTATTATAACCAAGGTACACTAACTGTAAACATGTCACAGTTTTATAGTGCCACTATATCAGCACTGTGTACAGTAGAACCTGTCTGAAAGACCACTTATCTTTTAAATCCACCTTTTTATAAAGACCACCTTGAGAGAATTAACAGCATTCATATTGGTTATAACTTACCTGTCTGATAAGACCACTTGTGATTTAAGACCACGGGTGGTCCAATAAGACAGGTTTCACTGTATTTTACATTCATGTGATCTATATACTTCTAGTGTTGTTTTAATACCTTTACTTCATTGGCTTTAATTAAATAAACTCACTATATCTGTCAAAAGTCACTTACCTAAATATGGCTATGATAATCAATTTTCCTTAATTGTATGACAGCTTTGTGGACAAAACTTAGGGCTTATAACCTTCTGTGTGCTTCTTTTTTATCTGAAAGCATATGGTGATTATACACCATGTTACAGCACAGAATTTATTGGCAAAATCTGTCATCAGATGCGACTTCCCTGAAGACAAACCCTCATTTATGTATCTCTTTGCCTGTGCCAGTTTTCTTCTAAGACTATAAAGGTCAATAAAAGAGTTCACACAGTACCAGTACTAGATCTATAAACCTTAGACATTATATGGGATATGTTTAAATATGTATGAATGAAAAGCTTCAAAGAGTATATCCAATACAATTATGTGAGAATGGCTTTTTAAGATTATTTTATGCGTATAATCATAAATATCTCTTTTCTTTATTGGAACTGTCAGCTGTGAGGCAAGGATTAATTTATTTACATTTTGGTTGCTATTTAAACTTTATCTGGGTCTGCTTTTGTTTGCATGCTTAGGTTTGTTTTATGTTTCTATTTCTGCAGATGAAAAGTTGGAGATGGACAACCCGGGCCCTATCCCAGTACCGCAGCTTGGGGTGATTGATACAAGCCCAGTCTTGCTTGCTCCCCCAAAACCTAAGCTTGCTCCAATAGCGTCCTGCGAGACCTTGTCTGACGCGGCGGGAGTTGTGGGGGATGCAGGCGAGTCTGATTCCCCTGACTCTGATGATGCCACCACTTTAGCCGCTACCACTATCCCTCTGCCGCCAAACTTGCTTCGGCCCCCTGATATGGCCCCATGTATAACATTTGCCGATCCCGGTGAGACTTGTACGGATACCACAGACGCTTACCTGTCTGTGCCAAATCTGACCGCAGGCTATTCCTCAGAAACTCTTGTTCCGTCTATTGGATCCTCATCACCAAATAACCCGCTCAGTGCTGCCACCAGTAGTGATACTCTGGTACCTGGATCTCGGCATTCTACACCAAGTGCATCACCTGTCGGTAGCCCCAAAAAGGTGCCGATAGCGGCTGCTAAGCTTGGAATTAAGCCAAAAAGATTTAATGCTCCTCCGATCATGATTCCTTCTAGTAGTCACATGGATGCCCTGAGTCTGTCTCCTAGTGCTAGTCCCAAAACCAGAAGAGCACCATCCCCTGTGCGTCGTGTCAGCTCCCCGGTGCCAGGGACCATGGGTCGTGCACCGTCACCAATCCCACAAGTCACCTGCAGATCCCCCGTCGGAAGTCCCAAGCTGAAGCGAGCTCCATCACCCATAAGTTATAGTTTTTCCTCACCCAATATCATCACCTCAATTTCCAAAGCTCTATCAGGTGGGTTTGATGGTTGTTACGTTTCTTCGTACTGTTGTCCGAGTCTGCAGCTTCTGGTTTTTATCGTTTCCTGGTATGATGTATTTGTTAGTGAAGTTCTATGTAGCTCTGTTATACTGTGGATAAAATACACTGTGGTTTTTATTATGCTTTATAAATTGATTTAATGAAAGACATTGTTTCAAGTTTCCTATTATTTTACTGAAGAGTATATTGTATCTGATTACCATTCCTCAAAGCACATTTTCAGCTGTTATTTGAGTTTCAGTGGTGTGCAGTATCTGTTTATTGTTCCTTTTGTTACATTATTGGGTACAATATCTTTTTAACTATTGTACCTTTTACTGAAAGATTACATTGTGAAAATCTGTTCACATTGACTTACAGCATCTTCTTGCATTTGAAAAAATTGGAAAATTTCTATTGTATTTTATGAAAGTGCAGTGTCTCTGTTGTTTGTAACTTTTATCAAGTGCAGTGTCTTTGTTGTCCTGTGTCTTTTATGAAGTACAGTGATTCTGATGTCCTGTGTCTTTTATGAAATTCATTGATTCTTGAAGGTATTGGATGAAGTTATGTCTGCTCTAGCTGGTGTCTATTTTTCATACATTTTTATACATTGTTATTCCTTGGATTTGATGAAGTAACACCTCTGTATATAATCATTCACTTTACCGTAAGAAGTACAGCATTTCTTGGTGTATATATATTACCATGTTCACTTGCTTAAGGCCATGGTAATCCTTTTAATTTCTATATTAGATTTAATCCAGTGTCTTCAATCATTCATCTGGCTCATATTGTGTCATCAGTAAATTGTTCCTGCGCTGGTGATGTTATGTAACCATTTTTTTATTATCGAGTTTGGTCGCACTGAAATTTCCTCTATACCTAGAGCTAGAGTGTTTTAATCTATATTAAATATTTAGTTACTGTATACCTGCATAAAAAAAGTGATGAGGCATAAGCAGTTATGAGTTATTAATGGTTTCAAGTTATTTTGATATGTGAAACTTTGACTTCAAAATGATAAGGTAAGTTTGCCCTGAAATAAATATGGATTTTGAAAGCAAAAAAAAGGATTTCAATAAAGAAAGGTTTGTATTTGTTTATATTGCATGATAATGGGTCACTTATTTTTATTTCATCGTTCAAATATTTTAACATCATACATCATCAGAGTTTTACTTTTTCACAGGTAAAAGAGGAAGTTCTGACTCGGAGGCAGCCAGTGGCTCGGCATTTACTCCCCGTAACAGTATCACCCCTCGCAACAGCATTACCCCACGCAATAGTATGCAGCAGGGGGACGGGTCCCCACCACAAGCCAAAGCCGGAGCTGTAGTGACCTCATCCAGAGCATCAAAAAGGAGGTACCGGTACATCTGCTGCAAAGACATACACAATTATAATGCATTCTACACATGTTCCTCTGTCTTTTCATGATTATTATATGTCTTGCCACATCCCGGGGGAGACTCGATGTTTTCCCATCTCCTATCACTGTCTGTTTGATTTCTTGTTAACTTGATGATTTCTCAATACCTTTTGAAGCACTGCATATATTTATTTCTAAACATAATACACAAATTATTTAAAAAAATGATGACCTTTACTTTATCTTCAAGTTCAAATCAGCAAAATAGATGATTCTTGTGATTCCAATAAATTGGAAGTACTTCATACTTTTCCTCAAATATTATATACATGTTGTTTCAACCTAGTAATTAGATGAGGTGGGTAACTGGTGACAATGTTCTTGAACTTCAGATTGATTCTAGAAAAATGGGAGTTTTGTGAACACCATAAATATTGCATATTTTCCCTCAAATGGGGAGATATCTTTTCTGTGATTGGGAAAATATAGCTATCCTAAATATTGTAAAATTCACTAGAAGTGACCTTTTTTCACATTAAAGAAAATACATGGAAATCTGATGATTAATATGTGACAAAAAAAATGATACACTCCCATATGTGGATTCTATGTAATGATTTAAAATGAAACACGATATAAGAGGTCTATTGTATTGCAATAATTCTTAAGTAGATGGCCTGAGCTGACAGTCTTACACCAGATACTTTTTGTAGATCGAGGTCTCATGTTGAAATGAGAAAATCTTATGTTTATATACATGCATGTTCTAGGTCAAGTTCCACAGCTGCCACAGCTGCTTTTGCAGCTGCTACAGCTGGCACGGCCAACCCAAAAGAACACCCACCTAACCCTCGCAGCATTAACAGACACCAAAGTGCTGGTAAGTTACGCCTTGTCAAGCAAAGAGAGCTTTTATAATACAATTCAGTTTTCACTTATTGCCTTTTAATTTGATTTTCCATTTGATTATGTTAAATATAATAACTTTATATGCATTTTGGTTAACTGTCTTAGGTTTATAGCTAGAGAAGAGTATGACTGTATATTTGCATTAAATGAAATTATTTTGCTGTTTGATACCCAATTCATTCATTGATTAATGACAAGCTTCAATTCATTATATCACTTGTTTTAGGCATTATTCAAAGTCCAACTGGTAACAGTATAAAACATGTCATTTTAAATTATTATATTAACCCTGTTTGGAAATGATAAATTGACAAAGGTAAGATTTCTGTGTGAGATTCATAATGAAAGTACTTGTAAATTTATGAAATTTCAGAATGTTATCTACAGAATTCATGAAAATGCTATGAACTATGTATTTTATGACAATTAGAAAAATGTTTCCGGATTTTCACTAGAAATTGCATGTTATCAATTATTTACAGATAATCAACAAATAAAAATGTTATAAGAAAGATGTTAAGTGTTAATCTGTGCATGTAATAATCATACACAGTGCTTAAACTGAAGCAATAAACCTGTTAAACTGTATTTACTACAGCGTTCTTATCAACGGGGACAAATGAGCTGAAGCCATACAACCTCAATACTAAACGGCAGTCAGTGATCAGCACAGCAGCCACCATGAGGGTCCTCAACATCATCAGGCACTGGGTGTCCAAATACTCACAGGTAATACATAGCCCAGTCCCTTTTCTCACCTTCATCAGCTACTAGGTGCTCAGGTACTCACAGGTAATACATAAACCAGTCTCTGTTCTCAACATCATCAGGCACTGGGTGTCCAAGTACTCCCATAAACCAGCCCCTGTTCTCAACATTGTCAGCTTCTTGGTGTCCAATACTGACAGGTAATTCATAGATCAGTTCCTGTTCTCAACATCAGGCACTGGGGGTCCACTTACTCACAAGTAATACATAAACCAGTCTCTGTTTTTCACATCATCTGGTACTGGGTGTCCAAATACTCGCAGATAATATAGTATGAAATTATTTTATCACCATATGTGTTCTCAGCATCATCTTTGACCTGAAGTCAAAATACAATTCTAAGTGACTGAATAATTAAAAATAACACCTTAAAAAACACCTTTGGGTGTGGTCCAAGAAAAAACTTTTTGTAGCTCTAAGCTATGTAATACAAATCCCCTTACCAACAAACTCTCTTCACAGATAAAAACTTGCTGGAGGCCTACCTCGGAGTGCATTTGTGTGGAATCTCCACATTCTTTTCAGAATGTGACAGGTTTATTTCTCCAAGATTCCTGAAACCACTCATGGAGACTTGTATTCAGAGTACACACTAGAATCTGAATATAAAGCTTGAATGTAAAAATTATTGATTATTATACCACTGGTTAAGATTATACACATATTATTCATCACAGGGAAAATTCATCTTTTAGGAACATGATGCTTGACAGTGTTTATTTTAAGACAAATTTTTCTTTCATTTTTATAAATGTCACAGACAAAGGCAGTTTTACAGCATATAATTATGGGTGTAGTTGTTATGACCTCACATCTCTGCTATTGCAATTGTCTACTGCATATTAATTGGAAGCCCCAGTGAACCAATCATCCTTCTGGCTTTGCAGATCACATGATAATATTTCTTTGG
Organism: Sipunculus nudus; assembly: GCA_026874595.1. Lineage (NCBI taxonomy): Eukaryota > Metazoa > Annelida > Sipuncula > Golfingiida > Sipunculidae > Sipunculus > Sipunculus nudus. The sequence continues at coordinate 55,714,046 of CM049313.1, read as the reverse complement.
TATCCTATGTGGGGAATCAGCCTCATTCTGATTTGTTCCATAGTTCATTTGATAAAGGACCGTCCCATGGATAACGTGAAGGCTGTTGTTTACTTTTCACAGGACTTTGAGTGTGATTCTGAGTTGAAGGCCGGGGTGAAGGACCTGTTGGAGGAGATGGTGTGTAATACAAATTTACTTCCCGCGGAACACAAAGCTGCAGCCAGCATCCTCTGTGTCCTTCTCAAGGAAGAGGAAGTTCAAACACGCAAGATTGACCTGGAGCAACTTCTGGCGCCCCCTAGTGTCAGTATGATTTTACCAATAAGAAGAGTAATTCAATGTAGCCAGTGATGCCCATGGTATAAGATTAAAAATCATCTAAAGATATTACCGAATTGTATGACTGATGTGCTGTGTAATAAAATGAGAATGGATAGTTAAGGATCAGCTAACACATGGAAAATAAACTTTATAATGCTCTTCAAAATGTGTTACGAAAAATCACTCTCCCATACAAGGGTGTCCATTGAAATTTGGTAATATTTTTATGAATTGTCTAACTAGTTCTGTAGAAATAGTAAGTTGTAATGAAATAAGAAGGCACCAGCCCAATTTAACAGAATAAAACAAAAATATACTTTGCACACTGTTAAAAGTTCTAAAAAAATTAAGTATACATCTAGAAAATAGTCTGGATTTCACAATACTACAGTCCCACTGATAATGCATGGTCAGTGAAACTGTGAAAATTAAATCAATTGTAACATTATCAATATATAAAACAAATGCTATTATAAAGTGGGGAGACACTATGACACCTGGCCACTAGCGCTATTCCGGCCCTCTGACATTAGTTAGTATAAGACTAGCTTACTGGCTGTCAGAGTGCCCTTTCATCCTTCAGCGAGAAATGCACAATAAGGCTTTTTGACAATGACTCGTGGCTTACAGGTACCCTAACAATTTACATAAATCAGAAAAATTGATAGCTTTTTAGCTCAGCTGACTATAAGTCATCAGCTGAGCTTTAGTCGTGGTCCTTTGTCTGTCCTTCCATCCGTTTACAGGGCACGTTTTGAAACTGTTAGACCTATGAATCCAAAATTTGCATACAGTTAGATGTTCCCAAAATCTCCTACCTTACCATAAATTTGGTTACTATGGCTTGGTTCCTTTGAGATATTAAGGAAAAACCTCCGTTTTTCATAAAAAAAGCCATTGTTACACTTCAAGGCTGCCTAATATCAAAACCAGTGATCCATATTTGATCATATTTAGTATGCTTATTTTTCCATACATTTTTTATGAACATACCAAAAATTAGGTCAGTATTGTCTATTGTTTTAAAGTTATTGGTAACAAAGATATAAATACTTTGTAGCATTTTGTTCATATCTCTTAATGTTGGTGGGGCCTAGGTGTGAATAACACTGTTAAACCTAGTTTTTAAAATTAGGAATATTGGTCAAACTTTGTGGGATTAATTTTCAACACATATGGCCATATATTTAACTTTTGAAAACTTAATTACCTTCACACATTATTTGTTTATGAAATGGAACTTTTATATGACACTTACCGTAGGCCCATTTTTTCCCTTGATGCATCACTAAATGGTTTCAGGCCAAAGGTTTCATTTATTACACAGTCCATATGCTTTAGCTCATGTCCATTATTCTATAATTTACAGAGTTTCATTTAAGCTGGGCCATTTTCTCTTAGCTTTTCAAATGGTAATATAAATGGAAAAACCATAAGAAATAAAAATATTTTGCAGTTACCAATATTTTCCAAAATTAAGCTGAGCGACGTGACCCATGGGTCCCTTGTTTAAGTTATAAGCATAAAAAAAATCAATACCTTAAATTTGTGTTGTTTACATCAAGCCCACCTAGAAGTACAGCTTTACTTGTGTTTTGTAACACCCACTCAAGGCAGCTTGCCTTGGCTCAGCTTTGGCACTACTAGCAGGCTTCCCCTATGCCCTGCATCCCCCCTCCCAGATGGTGCATAAACTAGATGAATGTTATAATTTTCTGTATTTGATTCATTCTTATTCTAGGGTAGGCTACATTTTAGATTTTGTTTTGTACCACCAGGGTTACAGTGATAAAAGTGCACATTTAATTGTGTCCACAATGTGGTGTATTTCTATGAAAGTGTGGATGTTCATCAGATAAGTAATTCCTTACTTCAGAAGAGTAAAAACTTCACCAGGTGTAAAATTGACTATTAATTCCAATAATAAATTGTAGCTGAGATATTTATTAGCACAATGATATTGTTTGTCCCTCATTCAACCAACAGTGTGTATACTTTATTTGAAAAGGTGTTTTTATTTTATCAAATTTACTGAATCTTATTTTTCGGTGAATACCATGTAATTGTGATTCTAGGAATAATCTTGAAATGCCATGTTGTATCATTATTTTCTTTAAATTCAGTTTAAACATTTGTGATTTAAAAATTATGAAATATATATATATATATGTGTGTGTGTGTGTGTGTGTGTGTGTATGCATAATATGACCCGATATGAGCTACACTCTGGATAAATAATGATTGCAACATGGAACTCTGATGTTTTAACTTTATATTTTCAAAACAAATGAATCTGATGAAAACTATTTATGGTAAAAGTCGATATGCTAAAAAAATAGGCTTTAATATAAACTTAAGTGCATCATTCCCTTGGAAGTGAAATAAAGGTATCAGTCGATTCTGTCCACTTGACTGTCCATCTGTAAATTTTTCATTTGCATCACAGTATCTCAAAACTTTTACTGTTTTTCTTCATGATTATCAGAGTATTAGTTTTGCAATCATATATTTAGAACTTTACTATAATCAAGTAGGAGGGCCCCTTTCCTCTTAGCTTCTCATATGCTTGTATATATGAAAAACATTACAATAGAATATTTTGCCTGTGCAAAAATTTCAAACTTCAGCTAAGCGCAGAGACCCATGGGTCCCTTGTTTAGTATACTTTCTAACAACACCTAACATGAGCTAGAAAAGATTCGTTTTAACTCAGCATATTGGTAAACACTGCAGCGTATTTGTTGAATTTCTGACTGCATGAATACAAGCATGGCGCACACAGGTTACAAGACCAGCCAACTTGTATGCTGTACTTGAAATAATTCGTAATGATAGAGACAGAGTTTCAGTTTGGGTTGTGAGTTCATGTATTATCTTGTGTAACTTCATCATTCGTGGCCTAATGTTAAGATAATTGACTGCATGTTACCACAATATGAATGTGACATGATGGAAGACCACTGCAATGCATTCCTCGATATTGCTTGTATTATGACTCAAATGGGCTTTACCAATATTCAGTGCCTGCCAAAAGGTTGTCTTGGCTACCTGGACACAAGACCAAGATGATGATTTTAATGATCAGTAATGGTGGGCCGATCATCGAGTTTTTTCGAAAGTCAGTGGGTTTGCTGCAACTTTCAAGCACTCGATTACCAAAGGCAACTATCGATTACATCATACTCATGATTGTTTTAACCAGAATGTCTTTATGTTATAGGCAAAAAATATTCTTCCATTTTTAACAACATTCCGCGCTTCATATAATGAGTCTGTGTTCCCAAAAAACCTCCATATATATAACTGAGTATGACATGGTACTAAGATGAGAGAACGGAAGACTTATTAAACCTCTGTGAACTGGCAGGGAGATAGAATTAGCGGAGAGTTTTCATTCCAAAATATGGGCGGTATGGCATTAAAAACTTAAAATGCTCCATCATTCTCCAGGTCTATGCAAATTTTGCGAGATTGTTTCAGAAATAAACTCCTCAACTGATGGCAGGTGCCGCTGCATCATGAGTAATTTTATTTTTAGCTTTCAAGTACTTTTTTAAAAATTTTTACCTAAAATTATATGGTACTGTAATTTTTCTGTGAAACCAGTATGCATGTGGGCAGTCATCATAATTGTTATAGAATGAAAGTCATTGCTGGTAGTGAAGTTAACATGATACGCAGAAGTATTCATGAGGACCAGAAAGTAGATGTCCTGGACTGTGGTTTAATTCTTGATTATTATAATTAACTAAAATGAAACCTTGAATAGCATATCTTAGTAATAATAGGAATATATAAAAAAGGCTAAAACTTCTTTTTGTCTGGTAGAATTACCAAGACATGCGGGCAAAGTTAAGAGAGTACAGTTTCACAGATAATTGAACATTTTTTAATATTTGTCTGAACCGATTAATAATTGATCATCGATCAGTTTGCCCAAACCGATGATCAATTATAAAAAAGGAACCGACTCCCACCACTAATGATCAGGGCTTACATGACATTTCTTTTGTAAAACCGAAAGGTTTTGAATTTTAATTATCAGTGCTTACACAACATCTTTCATAGATTAGATCTTTGGTTCACCAACCTGTTTAGTACAAAAGGTGTATGATAATATTTGGGAAACAAATTGTCAGATTTCTGTTTTAGCTCAGATGACTTTCAGCACCACTCTTTTTTTTCTATTTTTTACACATTATTTTCTCTATTTTTGAGACCTTCAAATGAAGCATGTAACACAGCATAAACAGGGCACAAAGCATAACCACTGGAGCTAGAAATTTCTTACTGTACATTCAGGGAGGTCTTAGGCAGATCTCCTTGGAAACCTCAAATTTGGTCATGGTGACCTTTATTATTTTGCGAACTACAGGTCAAAACTTGATTTTTATCAGTGTCTCAGGATATATGTAAAGTGTTTTTAATGCAAATAATTTGACTATAACAATGTTAATATTTTTTTTGTAGGAATCCTCCAAGGACACTTTTGATACCTTATCAGCTTTGGATATAGCGGAGCAGTTGACGTATTTGGATCATCAGATCTTTATGGCAATCCGTAGCGAGTAAGTTTGTATTTGAAACAAAAATTGATCTATTCGTTTTATATTTTTCTATAATTCTATTATGAAACATTAGTAAAAAAAAGAAGACAGTTTGAAAGCCTCACTGAGTTCAAAATCATACTTTTTAAACTAGAATATGCTTTTAAAGTATACATGCAGTGTGTGATGACTTTATATACTGGTAATATTTTAACTTGCACTTTTCTATGCGTTTTATGCCATGTGAAAAGCAAATATTACTGATAAATAGGCTCAAACATGCTTTTAAAACCGAAATAAGGAAATTTCAAGCCAATTTCTAAGTCCACAGTGAGTTACTGACAGGGCTCATAGGTAAATATATAATTTGCAACCTCTCAATTGCAAGAATTGTTAGGATCTGTATCTTTATCATATGTAAGACACTTGGTTCCATATTGGGCTATTGAACAAGCAAATCTACATTTCATGGAACTGCCTTATGTGTCTTTAATAAAGAGGTACCTGTAATAGAGAGGTGCCCATGATGACAGGGTTTTCTGTGTTTTCTTTATAAATTCAATATTTAACAATATTAAATCATTATTGAATAAAAATATTGTTATTATTCATTTTTTCTTGGATATTTATTTTTCTTTGTTTTTTTTTTTTGTCCAGGGAGCTGCTGGGTCAGGCGTGGATGAAAAATGATAAAAACAATAAAGCTAGTCATGTACTCCTGGTCAGTAAAAGGTTCAATGAGGTAAGCTAGTCATTTAATCCTAGTGAGTAAAAGGGTCAGTGAGGTAAACAAGTCATGTTGTCCTAGTTACTAAAAGGCTCAATGAGGTAAGCTAGTCATGTTCTGTCAGTAACTAAAAGGCTCAATGAGGTAAGCTAGTCATGTTCTGTCAGTAACTAAAAGGTTCAATGAGGTAAGCTAGTCATGTTCTGTCAGTAACTAAAAGGTTCAATGAGGTAAGCTAGTTGTGTACTCTTAGTCAGTAAAAAGGATCAATGATGCGAGCTTTTCATGTACTCCTTGTTAGTAGATGGTTTAAAAGGTAAGCTTGTTGTGTATTTTTTGTCAGTAAAAAGGTTCAGTAAGGTTACCTAGTCATGTACTACTATAGTTAGTAAGATGTTTAATAAGGTAAGCTAGTCATGTACACTAGTAAGTAAAAGGTTCAAAAGGTAAGCTAATCATGTGCTCTTTGTCAGTAAAAAGGTTCAATGAGGTTGGCTGATCATATACTCCTGGTTTGTAAAGGTTTGATAAAGTAAGCCTGTCATGTGCTTAAAGTCAGTAAAATTCAGCAAGATAAGCTAGTTTTCCTGGTCTGTAAAGGTTTATGAGGCAGTTATTTTTCATGTACCCTAAGACTGCTTGTGCCTGGACAGTGCATTAGGCTGTTCATAAATGTATATGGTGCCACTTAAAATTTCCTCAGTGTGCAAATTTAATTTGATTAAAAAAACAGTACAGTATAAGCAGAATTACAAGAACAAAAGGATTGCTTACTTGGTCATACAACTGCCAATTGTAATATTCATCTTGTAAAAAATTATCAGGATCAAAAGATAAATGTAAATTTTAATGTTTTTTTTTAAATGATTGGTTAATTCAGGATTTAAATTTAAGATTTATTATTAACTATTATAATCATGTGTTTATGTTATTTGCTTTGAAAACTAAGTATTTATTCTATTTAACTTATGCATGTATATCTGTATAATATATATTATAGGTGAGTCGCTTAGTGGTATCAGAAATTGTCCGTAGGCCAGGTATGGCTGAGCGTGTAGCTGCAATCGAGAAGTGGGCAGCTATTGCCGACATCTGCCGGTGCATGCATAACTACAATGGGGTGCTACAGATATGTGCTGCATTTGTTAATAGTTCAGTGTATCGCCTCAAGAAAACCTGGGAAAAACTCAGCAAGCAGGTTTGTTAATATTCTCTCCATTTTCAAAATAATATGGTTGCATGATGATAAGGGTTTGAAATTTGATTTAACAAATACTAGGCCATTAGGGAAAATTAAATCTTTGGCTTTTTTACAACCCTTCTGTTTTTAGGCGGTTATAAGGATGTCTTTACATATGTCTATCTCTGTTCAAGTGACTGACTTTTCTTCTTGTTCCCATGAACATGTAGGTAGCTTTTAAATTATGACCAGGCATTCCTGCGGTGATAATTTGTAATAAAAAATGCTATAGCTTCAAAAAATCTTTACTTGCTAGTCAATTAAATGCAGCCAATTGCCTTGTTACTCAGTTGTCAGATTTGTAATCATAAAATATATAGATGCAGAGTGCCTTGCTAAACTCTATGTGAACATTAATTAAATAACTTTCCTGATGCAGTCATCATGTCACATTTTAACTCATTCTGCTTACTCATGTCTTGCAACCCAACCCTATGCCCTCCCCATCCTCCTGTGCCATATATGGCATCAAGAACTTTGATCCTCCAGAGCTATAAGAGTAGGGTATCTAGCATTGAATCAGAAGACCTGTTGTTATTGGTCGGAACATGCTTAATTGCCCCTGTTCCTGTGCCATAGCAGCCTTATATGGCTTAGCTAGTTGCTCATGCAGGCAGTTGATAAATGAAATAGGTTACTGAGGGATTTGATGTGACCATTTAAATTCACCATATATTTCTATAAGGTTATTGTTTTAGCAAAAAATCAATGATAAAGTTGGATGCAAGTTTATGATGCTTATATTATTGATCAGTATAAAAGGAAAATATTTCATTCTTTCATGAGCAGGCAGCTATTTGGATTACTGTCAACTGTCAAGTGTTAAATTATATACTATTTTTTATTGAAAAGTACATTTTAAATATACTGTAAGTATCAATTTGTTCTCAAAAATTATATTCAGTGTCAGGATGTTTTTTTAGATATTTTCCAGATTTATATTTTCTATATTATTACTATTATTATCAGATATTGACCATTGGTACTCTTTTATCTGTTTATCATATTAACTCCATGGATCAGCCACTTTTTGATCAATTATGAATTACTGGAGAGAATCAGAGTAAACCAACCTGTAAGGCTGTAGTTTTGTTGTAGAACATATGTCCAATATTACTTTCTGTTTCATTTCAGACCAAGCAAATGATTGAAAAATTGCAGACTTTGGTGTCATCTGATGGCCGATTCAAAAACATGCGAGATGCGTTACACAGGTAAGACAGGTGTAATAGTAAAAAAGCCAATCTTCATAAATGCCTACATGGTGATAAGCCCACCAGAAGAAAAGCCAACCAGAAAAAAAACTTAGCAATAAAATTCCATTCTATGACCATTAATACTGTAATTAATAATTACAAGCCACAAACTAATCTCTATTTAATGTTTATAACACACTTTCTCAGTTTGGATAAGTGTGAGATATCGTGTTCAGAATGCTTAATATTTTTGAGGAAACTGTATTTATTGTGTGTTGATGCATTCCTTGGTTTAATTTCCATACAAGCTTGTGACCAGACCTCATTTTCTCCCTGCTTCACACAGGTTGCTGGATGTTTATCCACATGCATGCACAGATAAGGCTTAGAACCATGTAGTAATAAGACAACTTTAGATGAAAAATGACAGGTCACATTATTGGTTTGAGGAAGGTCATCTTTATTGAAATTCACTATTTATTTATATGTACAAAAAATGTAATGGTAAAGATGTTTTAGATTTAACTTTACAGAGACCATAGAAACTATAGAAATGTAAAGTCATGGTGCAAATTTTGTGTTTAATTTACATGATTTATATTCATTTAGGTGTGACCCTCCATGTATACCCTACCTGGGCATGTACCTGACAGATCTGTCATTCATAGAGGAGGGCACCCAGAACCTGACAGACAAGAGTCTTATTAACTTCTCCAAGATGAGAATGGTAAGTAAATGGGCACACACGCACGTCAGTTTTATCAGCTCAGCTGACTATAAGACATCTGAGCTATAGTCCTGGTCCATTGTCCGTTGTCTGTCTGTCTGTCCATCTGTCCGTCCGTCCGGATATCCGTCCGTAAGACTGGCACGTTTTGACACCATTGGACCTACAAATCTGAAATTCAGCATACAGTTGGATATCTCCAAAATCCCCTACCATGCCAAGAATTTGGACTTAATTCCTTTGAGATATTAAGGAAAAACCTCAAATTTTTATTAGAAATCTATTTTCACACTCCAGGACTGTCTAATATCAAAACCGGTCACCTTGTTTTCTTCATATTTACCATAAATATTCCTCTATATAGTTCCTATGTACATGCCAGAAATAAAGTCGGTATTATTTATTTTTAAAAAGTTTTGGGCCCCAACATAATGGACTTTGTAAAAAAATCAGGAAAGATATATGGTCACTTAAGACCAAAAGTGTTAAAGGTAGGGACTTTTTTTCAGTAATACAATTTTAATTAATCAAAATTTAATTGTATACCAAAATTAGATCAAAATCTGTTAATCCTTTTAGCGAACCTGTGAGCTTATGTGAAGGTGCGGCGTCGTGTGTCGTGCGTCGTGCGTCGTCTGTAAGTTAACCATAGCTATCTCAAAAACGGCAGGAGCTAGCATCACCAAATATTTTGCAAATAATCAGTCATCCAAAAAACTATATCGGATTTTGTTTATTTTTTTTCTAACTGCATTTTCTTGGATTTTATAGGGAAAAACCTAAAAAAGCTTTAAAAATCTTCTTCTCCGAAACTGTCTAGCCAAATTGTCCAATATTTCACAGAAATGATCCTTGGAACAATCTTTCTCAAGTTTGTTCGAATGGTCCCAGTTCAGAGATTTTTGGCTGAGTTACAGGAGGTTGAACTTTGTTACCTGAGCAAAAAAGCATATTAAAATTTAAATCTCAGAAACGGCTGGAGCTATCATCACCAAATTTTATGCCAATGTTGGTCACATAAGTCATATCTGAAATTGAGGTATTGGTGGCGCCACCTGCATCGGCCTTTTTTGTACGGGGTCATCAGTGCCTGTATCACACTGAGGGCTACAAAAAACTTCTTCTCTGAAACCATATGGCCAAAATGTTTAATATGAAATGATCACAGAAATGATCCTAGGGTAGTGCTTTATGAAGTTTGTTCAAATGGTCACTTTTCAGTGACTTTTGGCTAAGTTATGGGAAGCTGAATTTAGTCATATGCAATAACAGCCCATTTTAGCTCAGTGGCTACAAAGATCTTCTTCTCAAAACCACTAGGCCAAATTCTTAAATCTCACACATTAATTATCCTCAGATGTTGATAATTCAAGTTTGTTCAAATGGTTTTGATTCAGTGCTTTTTTTGCTGAGTTACAGGAAGCTGAACTTAGCCATTATGCTGTATCTTCCTATATGAGTTATAAACCTGCAAAACGTTTTTTGACTGATGCCACTGAATCCAGTTTGTTAAATATTTTACAAGAATAATCCCTACAATTATTCTTATAATAATTGTCATTAATGGTTCCACATGAATGATTTTTGGCTGAATTATGGAGCTTGAATTGAGTCATTTTACCATATATGTTAGCTGTGTGGTGCTGTTACATCTAGCCTCGCACCAGTTTATCAGCATCTATTACATCATGCCACTTGACATTTAGATTTCAGGTTATCTTTGGTTTATATTGACAAGAAAGTTTTTTAAAAGCTTTTAAAAAATTTAGATTTATGATTTAAGTTATTCATCATACCAGGCAATGTTACAATCATGGATATTCAGCTCTCTGTTGCTATATAAAGACAACTGTATGTGGATTATAAATTATTGGTATCCCTACTCAACTTTATTAAAAAATTTGCCATCATTGAGATATATCTGTATTTTAATTTTGCATTCAGTATGTATCCATAATAATTAGCTCAGAAGACTGAAAGTCATCTGAGCTATAGCGATCACTCTTTGTCCGTCGTCCGTCTGTCCGTCCGTTAACCAGGCACAAATCGTAACCGCTGGACCTAGAACCTTGTAACTTGGCATTCTGAGAGGTCCATGAAAAATCTCCTTGGAAACCAGAAATTAGGTCTCTGTTACCCATATCCTTTGAGCTATGGGGCCCCAAAGTACCCCCCAGAAAAGTCAAAAATTTCATACAAAAACATCAATATCTCATTAACTACATCACTGATGGTCATGATTTTTGGCATACATATTGATCATGAGATGTTCCATCAGTTCCTGCAGACTGGTGGCGCCACCTGTATATTTCGATATTTTTACGAATTTTTTTCTCTGTTTTTGAGACCTTTAAAGATGTGAACATCTGTTAACAAGGCACAAATTGTAAAGACTGGACCTAGAATCTTCATTCTTGAGACATTGAGAGTCAATGAAAAAATGTCCATGGAAACCAGAAATCAGGTCTCTGTTACCCATATCCTTTGAGCTATGGGGCCCCGAAGTACCCCCCAGAATAGTCAAAAATTTCATACAAAAACTTCAATATCTCATTAACCACATTACTGATGGTCATGATTTTTTGCATGGATATTGATCATGAAGTGTTTCATCAGTTCTGCAGACTGGTGGCGCCACCTGCATTTTTTCAATTTTTACGAATTTTTTTTCTCTATTTTTGAGACCTCTGAAGATGCAGTCGTCTGTTAACAGGGCACAAATCGTAACGACTGGACCTAGAATCTTCTCTCTTGACATGCAGAGAGGCCCATAAAAAGTCTCCTTGGAAACCTGAAATTAGGTCTCTGTTACCCATAACCTCTGAGCTATGGGGCTCTGAAGTACCCCCCAGAATAATGGAAAATTTGATACAAAAGTTCAAGTAACTGATCAACTATTGCATTGATCACCATGATTCTTTGCATTGATTTTGATCATGGGGTGTTTCATCAGTTTCTGCAGACTGGTGGTGCCACCTGTATTTTTTCGATTTTTACGTGTTTTTTTCTCTATTTTTGAGACATTAAAAGATGCGGTCATCGGTTAACAGGGCACAAATCCTAATGACTGGACCTAGAATCGTCTCTCTTGACATGCAGGGAGGCCCATGAAAAGTCTCCTTGGAAACCTGAAACTAGGTCTCTGTTACCCATAACCTCTGAGCTATGGGGCTCAGAAGTACCCCCCAGAATAATGGAAAATTTGATACAAAAGCTCAAATATCTGAACAACTATTGCATTGATCACCATTATACTTTGTATGGATATTGATCATGGGATGTTTCATCAGTTTCTGCAGTCTGGTGGCGCCACCTGTATTTTTTCGATTTTTACGAATTATTTTCTCTATTTATGAGACCTTAAGATGGGGTCATCTGTTAACAGGGCACAAATCATAACGCCTTGACCTAGAATCTTCTCTCTTGACATGCAGGGAGGCCCATTAAAAGTCTCCTTAGAAATTTAGAAAAAGGTCTCTGTTACCGATTTTCTTTGAGCTATGGGGCTCCCAAGTACCCCCCAGAATGATGGAAAATTTGATACAAAAGCTCAAGTATCTGAAAAACTATTGCAATGATCACCATAATTCTTTGCACGGATATTGATCTTGGAATGTTTCATCAGTTTCTGCAGTCTGATGGCGCCACTGGTATTTTTTCGATTTTTACGAATTTTACAGGGCACAAATCGTAATGCCTAGACCTTGAATCTTCTGTCTTGACATGCAGAGAAGCCCATAAAAAGTTTCCTTGGAAACCTCAAATTAGGTCTCTGTGACCAATATTCTTCGAGCTATTGGGCTCAGAAGTACCACCCAGAATAATGGAAAATTTGATACAAAAGCTCAAGTATCTGAACAACTAATGCATTGATCACCATGATTCTTAGCACTGATATTGATCATGGGGTGTTTCATCAGTTTCTGCAGTCTGGTGGCGCCATCTGTATTTTTTCAATTTTTAGCTCAGCTGACTGAAAGTCATCTGAGCTATAGCGATCACTCTTTGTCCGTCGTCCGTCTGTCCGTCCGTTAACCAGGCACAAATCGTAACCACTGGACCTAGAACCTTGTCTTACCTCCGTCAGCCCTTATAGAATATCTCATTCCAACATTATAAATTTTTAAAAACTGAGAAGACTGTCACTTGCGAGTTTGTGTGACTGCATTTCTTATGCATGTTCAACTGTGTTTTGGCAGATTTAATATAAAATAGTTTAATGATATTTTCATCACTTGCCAGAAAATGTAATTTTAAGAGTTAAGGGGGGATGTCAACATTATTTATCTGATACATCAATTACCACTGTTAAACAGCTACGTTTCATTTTATCCCTTTCATGTTGAAGTTTACATTTTGTGTAAATGTGGCAGCCCTAGGTAATACCAGCATTTTTAGCTCAGCTGACTTTCAGTCATGCTGGGCTATAGTGATGGGTCTTTGTCCGTCGTTCTCCATCTGTCTGTCCGGCCGTCCGGCCGGCCGTCCGTCCGTTAGCAGGGCACAAATCGTAACCGTAGGGGCTAGGGCCATGAACCCTATGCAGTCTTAGAGGTTATAAAAAGATCTCCTTGCAAACCTGAAATTAGGTCACTGAAACCTATATTCTCGAAGTTATGGGGTGTGTTTGCACCCCCCAGAAATAACTCTTTGAGACAAAATTTTCATCCCAAACCTTCCATCTTTCACATACAGCTCACCTACCAACAGGGGAAGAACCATAATTTTTTTAGGTCAAAAGGTCAAAGGTCAAGGTCACAGGAGCCACTTCTTTGAAAAGCCTGTGGATGCATTTTAAGCCAACCCTTTCATCCCAATTCTTTGATTTTTCACATATAGCTCACCTACTAAGTTGTAGAAGAATCCTATAGATTTTGAGGTCACAAGGTCAAAGGTCAGGGTCACAGGATCCACTTCTTTGAAAAGTTTGTGGACACATTTCAAGCTAGACTTTTCATTCCAAACCTTTCAGCACTGATATCGCTTCTCTGCCAACAGGGGAAAAGACCTGTTGATTTTGAGGTCAAAGGTCAAGTTCACAGCACCCACTTCTTGCGTGGAGTCATTTTCAGGCAAACTTTTCAATCTGTACCTTCCATCTGTCATATATGGCTTACCTACCAATAAGGGAAGAAGCCTATTGATGTTGAGGTCAAAAAGTCAAAGGTCAAGGTCATAATATTTAATTGTTCTAAATGCTTGTGAGCATATTTCAAGTGTAACTGTTCAACCCAAACCTTCAGTCTTTCACATATGCCACATCTATGCATCACTCAGTGTGACTCAAACTTCATATTTATGGGTCCAGTTGATATATGGGCAAAAGGCCAAGGTCATAGGTCAGGGATGTTCACAATTACTTATTTTATAGACCAGTTCTATTTTTCTTGTATATATAACCATCCCACTCCAGCTGGTACATCTCCCTGTGTGGCTGTAATTGTGAGTGACACTGGTGACATATGACTCCCTTTTGTATCAGCCTATTAAGTGATAAGGCTCAGTGATAAGTACCTCGTTACTTCATAACAAAAACACTGTTGTCAGAATGCTTCAGCAAGGCATTAAGACTATGAGAGTATAGTATTAAGGTTTAGCTACTGATTTATAAGATGATGGGAATATTTTGCAGTTTATTTTATGGAATCCTAGCAATAAACTTAGTTTCCTAGATCTGAATATTTTAATATATATCACCACATATAAAAGCAAGTGTTTGTTCTCATAATATGTGGATGTGTACCTTGAATTAGGATGGCTTTTTGTTTTATTTCAAGACTCTTAGTCATGCTTTCTGCATTTCTTTTCTTTCAGGTTTGGCAGTTTACCTACCCTGCTGACCCCATTGAAAAGCAGAGTGATAATAAAAAATATTGGACTTACACTTTTTACAATTGCATATCTATAAATCTGATATGAGGGCCTGGACATGCCTTTTGAATTATTTTGGGCATTCATTACTGGATAATTTGCCCAAGTTTAGTCCCTTATTGGAGAATGTGGGATATCAAATGTCATACTTGTCAGAAATCCATAATGTCTGCCAGTTAGCCACCTTAGAAATTCTTTCTTCAGTGCAGTTTCAGTAATTTTTCTTTAATGTTTGGTCCGATTTAGAGAATGTTTGTTGTCTGATTTCAGACTTGTCAGAAGTCCAATATGGCCACCAGGCAACCATCTTTTAATTCCTTTTGATCATATTATCTCAAGAACAGTTAAAGTGAATGCAGTTGGATGTATATTTATGTAATCTTGTAAAGGATTGGGTCAAATATTTCTGAATAAATATTACCATCATTTATAAAGGTGCAGTACAGTTGGCTTGTATTGAATAAAAATTCATACCGAAGCACCTGTTTCTCAATAATTCTTGCATGTATTTCCTTGATTTTTGCTATATATTTTGATCTTATATTTTCCCTTTGTGGTGTTCCTTTGAGACTGACAGGTTTCAAGCAAGCTGTTGGAATAGTTCCTGATAGCTTAACAATCATGCATTTTCCTCAGACCATCAATTCACTGTGTTTTAACCAGACATAGGTGATATATATTTCTGTTGTCATAGAAAATTTTCAACAAATTGGCAAATTGGTTCTTCAAAATTTGACTGGAAGTTGTGAATCTCAGTCCATGATGTCACAGGTCATGCTTGGCAGCTGAGCGTCATGACCCATGGGTCACTTGTTTTACATATACTCCTGATTTCTTTCTTATAAAAAGTCAGCTGAAAAGCATTTTGTATTGGGAAAATAAATTTCAAAGTTATTACAAGTAGGGACCACTTTTGTGTAAAGATGGCAGCACTTGGTTTACCATTGGCAGATTGCCAGTGCCTTGATGTTGGCCATTAGCCAAGATGATGTCAGCTCTATAAATAGTTTTGGCACAGTGCCAGGATTGGAAGAAGTGCAGCTAGGTATAGGTTAAGAGTTCACTCAAGAGTGCAGTAGCTGCATTCTATTTATAGCTTTGGCAGACTGCTCACTGCATCATATTTGGCACCAAAGTGCAGCCTGAATCTATTTATAGCTTTGGCAGACTGCCAACTGTGTCAGACTATGCAACAGGTCAAGAGTTCACTCAGTGCAGCCAGGTACAGGTCAAAAGTTCACTCAGTCTAGCCAGGTGCAGGTCAAGGATTCACTCAGTGCAGTAGCTTGAGGCATCAATTTGTCACAGGTCACTCAGGGGCAACTGCCTTACTCACCTAAGCCTTGTCAGCCCAGTGCATCAAACTCTGGGGAAGTTTGATGTATTGGACTGATATTTTGACCTGTCTATGCGTCTTTGATGGTATTCTCATTTACAAGACAGGTGGTGCCACCTACATTGACTTTTGCAGTGTATGCGCCTGCTTATTTCTACAGAGGTATTTTATACATCAGCCTAAAATTGGGCATGTTTATACATATCGGGTAGCTTTATAGTGTACAAAACTGGTGGGGCCACCTACAATAATTTTTGCACAGTGTATGTCCCTGCTAATTTCATAGGAGGGGTTTGTTTGACATACTGGTGGTGCCAGCTACATTCATTGTATCCGCCAAAACAGAGTTTTGCGGATACTATGTTTTCAGTCGGATGCTGACGCTGCCGCCATCGCCGCATAGGTTTCCGGAGAACTCCTCAATAACCACTGGGCAGAATTCGGAATTATGATCGGTCACATGTGAACTGCTGCGCCTCATTTTTGGTGGACCTCTTACCTTTCCTCTCTGCCCAGCGTCCATTTGTGTGTCTGTTTCCACATATTAACCCACATATCTCGGGAACCGTTTGACCAATAAGGCTAAGGATTTTGCACAAATGTAGCCCTTGGAAAGCTTTATAACATACATTAAAAATGGTGGCGCCACCTGCAACCATTTTTGCACAGCATCCATCTGTTCATCAGCCTTGGGATAAAAACACTCATATCTCTGCATTGGTTGGACTTATCCACCTGAAATTTTGCATGTGTATACATTCTGGACAGCTTTCTTGTTTTTATGACAGGTGGCGCCATCTACAATCACGTTTAAGCTGCAGACATCCAAGCTCATATCTTGGGAACCGTTTGACCAGTTGGGCAAAAATTTTGCATGTGTATATATCTCTTATAGCTCTTTATCATATGCAAAACTAGTGGTGCCACCTGCCACAATTTTTGCACAGCGTCCATCTGTTCATCTGCCTTGGGATAAAATCACTCATATCTCAGCAGTATTTTGACTTATCCACCTGATATTTTGCAGGTTTATACATCCTTGACAGCTTTCTTGATTTTATGACAGGTGGCGCCACCTACATTTATGTATATGCTGCAGACATTCAGGCTTATATTTCAGGACTGGTTTGACTTATTCCCCTGAACTTTTGCATGTGTATAGATCTCATATCTCTGCATTGGTTGGACTTATCCACCTAAAATTTTGCATGTGTATACATCCTTCTTTAGCTCTTTATCATATGCAAAACTGGTGGTGCCACCTGCCACAATTTTTGCACAGCGTCCATCTGTTCATCTGCCGTGGGATAAAATCACTCCTATCTCGGCAGTGGTTTGACATATCCCCCTGAAATTTTGCATGTGTATAGATCTCACATAGCTCTTAATCATTCACAAAATTGGTGGTGCCATCTGCCACCCTTTTTGCACAGTGTCCGTCTGCAGTGGGCTAAAATTACTCATATCTCAGTAGTGGTTTGACTTATCCACCTGAAATTTTGCATGTTTATACATCTTGGATAGCTTTCTGGATTTTTTTTGCAGGTGGCACCACCTACATTTATGTATATGCTGCAGACATTCAGGCTTATATTTCAGGACTGGTTTGACTTATTCCCCTGAAATTTTGCATGTGTATAGATCTCATATCTCTGCATTGATTGGACTTATCCACCTAAAATTTTGCATGTGTATACATCCTGGACAGCTTTCTTGATTTTATGACAGGTGGCGCCACCTTCATACACATTTCGGCTGCAGACATCCAGGCTATTATGCAACACACCTCACTCTATTTCCCCTTGCCACTCAATCTATTCCTCACTTCACCTTTCCCACTCTGATTTTGGCAGATACAGGTAGATGCTTGTTTACTACCCATATTCTAGTTTTTGTGTTGTGTGCACCCATGCCAGAATTGGAGCAGTGATGTATGTTTAATTGTTTCTTGTTCTAAGTGTTTAGTACTTGCATTGTTTATATACATGTTACACATGTTCTTGAAAAGTAATGGTCTAGCATTGAAGCATTATTCCTGGTGTAATCTCACTGCACAGGTTCGCATTAGGTCTGTAGGCCTTGTTTTAAATATTGGCAAAAATATTAAATTGGTACCTTAAATTTTGCCCAAGTTTTTGCCCATGTCAAATGATAAGGTAAAAGCATGATAATAACAGATTTATTTTGCCAAACAAGTAAAAGTACTACATAAAAAAGGAAAGTTTATGATTTTATCTTCTTGAAAGAAATGTCTGAGCGGCTGTAGTTCGAATTTGGTAACATACTTTGGAAAATCAAAATAAAAATTTTTGATGCAGGGGTTAAAAAATTGATGCGGGCAGTGCCTGAGAACCTTTTATTTTTTTTGCCGTATTAGTATAAATATTTATTTGGTACCTTAAATTATGCCCAACTTTGACCATGGCACATTTATTTCCTGAGAGCACTGTTGATATAATTTTCATATCATGCACACATAAGGATTTCATCTTTGTAGTTTAAAAGGCTGAAAGAAATGGGCCAAGTATTGTAGCTTTTATTAATGTTTTTATGAGACCATGTCAGACCCAGGCTCTACCAAGCCCCTCTTCAGTCACCTGTATGTTGACCTTGTTGACCTTTCATCAAATTATGCATGCTTGAGGCCAGCCAGGCAGCTAATGACCAGCCACAGTTGATCCAGGTGGCCAACCCAACTCATCTAGTAGTTGTTTTGAAAAACAACATAACAATAAACAATAAAATAATAAATTTTATTGGTTTTTAATAACAAATTAAAGAAAAATTAATAGAAAAGGAATTTGTTAGTTGATGAATAACTGAAAATTAACTTGCAGTTACTGATGATGTAAGAATCTTGTATGGATGGTTAGAATGTCAATGTCAATGTTATTCCAAATAACACCATGCAGTCACCTATGGTATTTTTCAATTGAATTTTAATAATAAAAAAAAAATAAATCATATTATTCATTACTAATCATTAGGGATCATATGAAATAAATTAATGATAGACAAATATGCAGCTGATAATATTGATCTAGATTCCTACTGTGTTTAGTGTGTAGATTGATGTGAAAGTAGTTCAAAGTGAATATATTACATTTATTTTTTTAATATAAATAAAAGCCATAAAACCAGGGACTTATGATCATTATTTAAATTTGTGAATTTTGTATATTCTGGATTCTCAGCATCATTGTTTGGCTAAAACTTAATTAATTAATAGACATGGTGCAAATGCTTTGCAATTGTATTTGAATACGAATATGAATATGTACTGCATTAAAAAATTTATTGCATAAGAATGGGAATTCAGGTAAAAATGAAAGCATTTGAATACCAGTGCAGATACTTTCAAAATGTATTCATGAATGCATTATGAATATATTTTATAATATTATTTTAATAATAATTTCAGTTATATTTTATTTTAAAAAATCATATGATTTTCTTATTATTTTTTTTAAATAAAAATTATATTGGCACAATATTTGTTATTAAATTTTAATAAATAGTTACTTTTTTATTATTTGTGCTGCTTATAAGTTATATGGCCAAGTCGAATCAGTGTGACAATAGCACTCCATTTGTTAATAAAATAAATGAAATCAATCCTCTTCCCTGTCTCCAATGATACTATCAAAATCATACATAAGCAAAACACCAACAACTCATAATAAAGCTTATATTTATTACCACACATAACCACATGTGCCTCATTCCCAAATCATACTTTTTATCATATATAACAGCTGAGCGCCGTGACCCATGTGTCCCTTGTTATATTCTTCAGTGTAAAAGAAGTCATTTAATAATCTAACACACACACATACCCAATCATATCCCACCAGAGCCTTATTTGTTTATAATTAATGAGAATGATCACTAAAAACACATAAATACACATATCACATGCACACAGACTAGCCTTATCAACATGTCCTTCTCAGTAGGATAATTAAAATAAATGCACAAAGACACTTAGTTCAGGGCCTGTCTCATTTCTCAAAGTGAAGGATGTTTAAGCTGTAAACTTTAACAGTATAACCATTTCTTTCAAAAGTCCTTTGTGATAATAAAAGAATTTTAAGTATCAAAGTATTTCAAAAGCATTTGGATAATTTTATTAAATGAAATAGATTTCGAAATGTTATTATTAAATTTTATGATAAAAGGATAGCAAAATCATTTTATGTTGCACTTGCATGGTTTGACTACCTGTCTGGAACCTCAGTGACATTGTAGTTTGTTCTATTCCTCTTTTCATGATGACATTGATGTATAATTACAGATCGCCCATGTGATTAGGGAGATTCAACTATTCCAACAAACCCCTTACAGGATTGAACATCATCGTCGGGTGAGTATAAATCAACACATTCAGATTATTCACAGTCAAAAATACAGTTGTGCTAGTAATTTGTTTGAGTTTGTTAGAAATCATTAAAGTTTAATCATGGCATTTAATTTATCAAGTTTCATTCTCAACTGGAAGGTACATATTCTGTAGAGTTCTTACCTCAGCCAGGGGAGAATATTTAGGTACATAGTAAACTAGATGTCCATTGATGAATGCATGAATACTAATTTATGTTGGAACTGATGATTGATTATAATCAATGATTGATAAGCTGTGCAGATGATCCAATGAGCAACTACAGACTTTTTCATAAATGTTAAGCTTTATAATGACAGATGGTATGTACATTTACATTGAATTTATTTGAACAAGTTTTAGAACAATCTGGGTTAACTAATAATCACACCTTAGTTTACCTTATGCACATGCATGTAGGTTATAAAGTTGTTATATTTATTAGCCAGTATTTAGGTTGTAAAATTATTAGATATATTAGCCAGTATGTAGGCCCATATATCAAGTTAGAGGCTGTACAGGTGTATATTTGATCAGAAATTTCATACTTCTAAAGGTCAACTAATTTTTACTTAAGATTATTAATGAAATTAAAACTCTCAAAAATAATTAATGATTAATCATCAGATGATAATATGCTGATAATATAAGAGGAGGAATTTTACATCATGATCACACCTCTGGTCAGTAGCGACCCATTCTGTAACCTTTGACATGCTAATAAAATGAAAAAGAAACATCCAATTTGTGCACTGCAAAAATTGTGCTTTGTAGTGTTGGACATTAACCTATATTTTTCTAGGAAACGTTTTTCAGTGAAAAAAAAATCAAAATGGTGATTTTGCTGCCTCTGATTATAATTTCATATACACAATGATCAATATCCATAGACATGTTGTTTGCTAGGTATCTGAGGCCATAAAGGAAATGCCACATTTTCCTCTGTGATATCAAAAATGAAATTCCATAGGTGGTTATATGATCATATGTTATAACCTCTCATAGTAAGCAATTCTGCCAATTCTGTAAAATGCTTATCCTTGGGTAAGTTTGCTGACTTCTGCTCCTTTATAAATACAGAAGTGCACAGTACCAACCCAAATGAGACATTTCATTAAATCCATGAAACAGTTTTTCAGATATTTTGCAGACATATATACACATACAGAATCAACAAAAATGATAACCCTCCCATTGCACAAGGTAAAGAAGTTTGCTTTTTGGAATATTCCAGGTAACAAACTATCTGCTCGACCCAACAAAACTTCTTGATGAAGAGGATACATATAAAGCCTCGTTATCAATTGAGCCAAGAGGATCTCGGGTTTCCATGACGCCCACCAGCCAGTGACGAGAAAGTTGAGAATAAGGTCATGTGACATCAACAGATCTATATGATCCTTTCAGTCGATCACTTTTTTTGCACACACCAATGCTGTTTACATATGAATATTCATTATTACTTGCATGGGTTCACTCTTTTAGTCATCTTACAATGACAAATCTTGTCATTTGCAACTGCTGGTAGTGATATCAAGTTTTTGGTGGCCAAATTATTTTGGATGAGATTTTGCATGGGTAACACTGCTGTTCTTATAAATGCAGCTTGGTTTAATCTACTATACCAGTAGGTAATTTTAACAGCAGTTACACCTTTTTTCATATGTTCAGACACATAAATTAATATCTCATCACCTTCATCTGCATCAGAGGTTTGTGTGTGGCATTGTTAGTTTGAGATAAACGCTGCCGTTATGCTATACGGCAGCAATCTTTAATGAGAGCTGTATCATCTTGGGAGATAGAAAAAAAATAAAATAACTTGTGGTCAGGCTTCAGGTAAGATATCACCACAACTAGCCTCATTTTTACATGTTTGGTCAAAACTTGTATGTGGAAATTTTGTGTCATCATTGTTTGTTTAAACATATATTGGACCCAAGAGAGATGGAGGGGACATGTGCAATATATTTTTGGCTGCGATTGAAGCAGCTATTTTTCTTATTCTTACTGTTGTTATTGCCTGATGATGATGTGATGTTGTAATTTTAACGACTTCATTAATACTTATATTGAGGCTCACAGGCCTCAATTTGTCTTATTTGAAACACCACTAATACAATTCATTATTCATAATGTTGTGTTTCATTTTTTCATAGCCCAGATATCAACTGATGTGAGTACATGTGAGCCAAACCCCAGAACCGTTAGGTTCCTGATGGCAATATGCTTGATAACATTTCCACATTCTGTCATTTAGTACTAGATCTACATGGTTCACTCATAAAAGCAATACAACTACCATTAAGTTCTGGAAAGAGCCACCAGGTTCAGTTGCGCAGTACTGTATTTTTACAACCCTGTTAACTTGATAATATGCTACATTTCTTTAAATCCTATTAAATTAGTAAAACAGAAGCAGCAGCAATTAGAGGAGGAAAATGCATTGTTTTTAGAAATATAGCAAATTATTATGATCAGGCCACTGAGACTTCGATGGGGTTTCTTGAAAAAAATAGTCATTCAGCAGTACCCATTTGCTGAAGATCTAGTTACAAAAGCAGAGATTCAACAAATAAGTTTTTTTTGTGTAAACTGCCCACTAGGACATGATTTTCTAGGCTAAATTAGGACTTTGTCCTACAAGTAACAAAAATATTTGTAATTTCTTGTGCTTTGTTTTCAGCTTTTCATTTTAAATGTGGTAAATTATTATTTTCACATAAAGTACATATTTTTCTGGTACTGCATTAAGAACAAAAGTTTCAGATTAGTCCCTGTAAATATATCTTGTGAACCAGGTGGACAGGGGTAGTGGATTATTAGTGTTTGCTGTCAGAGATACACTTAGTTCCACAAGGCTACACCATTAGTGACATGAGTGTACCCAGTCTGTTTATGTATCTGTATCTGTTCTGCTCTGTTATACTTCCACTCCATTGATAATTTCAGAATATGTTACTTACATATGCTGTAAAAGATAATTATAGATATATTTTCTGAAGAATAGCATGAATGAATATGAATGCATCTATATACTTTATAATGAAAGAACCATAATATATGTTAAACATGATAATTTTCCTACGCTCACCAGGCAGTTAGTTACTATATTATAAATATACTTTTGTCTCTATAACATATGAATTATGAAACTTTATTCCCTACCTGGTTTATTATAAGCAAGTCAGGAAATTCTGATATTGACAAGGCTTTGCACAAGACTGACGACTAATTCTGGCATGTGTTTTTGAGTATCCATTGCGAGAGGCCTTTGAATTACTAAAAAGTAAGGCATGCCATTCCCGTCAGAATGCGAGTAGGTGTCAACCCTCATTGAATCTTAAGGTAAAATAATTAATAGCTGGATAAAGCACATGAAATAATAATTTACCAGTAGTTGCTTATTACCTAAAATCTGTTGTTTTACTCTGGGTGATTTGGTCAGATGACGTTATCTACCACAAGACAACAATGAGTGCAAGTCAGATCTGTTTAACAAAAGTACTGGAAGGTGCTTATTTCAGAATATCAGTCTTCTGTTTAAAGAAAGGCATAGAATGTGGTACCCTTTTGCGAATAATACTCATTTTTTTTAAATATTTGTGATCAAAATATATTACTGCATTTGATGATATGGAAATTTAGTCATTTGTATTGGCAGAGTTGACCTGACCAAGATTTTATTGATATGTTTTGCATCAAATTGTCTTAGGCTAGAAAAGCATGCTTATATAGGTCAGATCCCCCACTAAGATCTTTTAATCATAAAGATTGTATAAAATTTAGCCTTTCAATTTTGTCTTTTGTTATATTCTGCCAAGTAATGGAGAATGGGCCACAGTGGTCTAATTTATCAGCCAGAGCAAAATACAAAAACTGTTCTGGTCTGATTGTCACAGTGATCAGGTCTGCATTTCTGTGGTCTTTCTGTGCATGGTTTGTTTAATGTGGTTGAATTCTACCTCACAAGCAATAGTTGGGCAAATATTTCTATATTTCAGAGCTATTAGACAATCATTTTCTTTTTGATAAGTTAAAACCACTACCTGTATCTAAATAATGCTCAATATTTCATTACTTAACTCACTGGATCTAATCTTAGTTCAGGCTATTTTTTTGTGCAAGGTCAGTACCTTAATTCTTGATTATCAATTTATTTGAATTTCTAGATTTGTATATTGTGGAGAAATGATAATTACTGGTTATGAATTTACAGATTGTTTATTGTGGAGTAATTATGATGACAGTTATAGTACATACCTTTAATTTTGTTGAAGATATATCTGGAGAAACACATAATACTGTTTCTACCTGCATGTTACATCACACAATTTGAGTCCCATTTATATTATAATCAGTATACTGACATCAGCACAGTCAGATTGTTTGACACTAATATTCATAGAGTGACCAGACCTGTTGAAATGACACAACACCCTCAGCTTCAATTATAGCGCAAAGAATGTTGTTTCTTGGCCCATTAAGTTTAATTTGCCAAGCACAGCTTTATTAATAACACTTGAGTCAAGCATGCTCAACTCTAGGATAGAATCGACAAAATGCACAACCCTGGATGTACCAAGCTGCCAGCTTGTGCACAGTACCAGGGATGTATAAAAAATCTTTATTTTTTTATTATCATTGTTTTTTATGCATATCAAAAGAGCAATGTGCAAGCTAAATTTAAGTTAAATGTATATCTGTTGATAACAAACATGGTTTCTAAAAAGAATATTTTACTCTTTTTTTTATTGTGCTGCTATATTGGCTTCAGATTGTCCCATCAGCCCTCAGGGCAATAAGGAGGCAATAACCATCAAGTCAGTAACATTCACATACATTATACACAGACAATATTGTTTGAAAGAATCAGAACTTGGGTTTCTTTGGATCATATGAGCTGGTAGGACATTTATCAAAGTACATTCATATTTTGTGTAGTGTGTTTCTTAGTCCTTGTGCACCATAATAAGTACATATTACGTTTTGAAAAATACGACCCAATAAAACTTGAGTGGGTACCATGAAGATAATTTGCTTTTTACATTAGTTTTTTAAATGGAATACTTCATGATCATAGCGGAACTGAGGTGAGATAGTCTAGCTTTTTTCACTTCTCAAGAAACTGTCACATTGGTTCACAGGGTGCATTATTTTGCTTACTATGTTATGCCAGTTTCATTAATTTCAAGATTTGAAATGCTATTTTCACTCGCTAACAGTATCTTAACATGCTTAGTTTTCTTAAGTGTCAGGACTAGCTATATTTACAAGATAGACCACAAATGAAAGAAGGACATTCGTGAATGTGCAGAAATATTTAAATGAAAACCCACTAAATATACTGTTATTTTTGGATATACATTTTGTTCCATTTTTCTACTTTGAGCAAATGTAGTTTATTTGCCATATATATATATATATATATATATATATATATATATATACACACACACACACACAGACTAAAGCTATACACAGTCGACCTTCTGCATACTGTCATTTTAAAAGCAAGCAATCCTGTTTTCAAGCCAGATATCCTAGCCTCATTTGATTTCTTATGCTTCTCTATGAGGACATTTTTCTAATAAAGTCCCAGTGGTGACCGTTATATAGGAGTTTTACGGTATACCTATCCTTGAGCAATAGAAAATCACACTAAGACATTTGATAATACCTATGTCATTGTAGAATATCTAACTACATAAAGCTCATATTTTTACTCTAGATGGAAGGTTTCAATAGCTTGTGTGTAATTTCCGTCCATTTCAGTAGGTGTCAGTATTGAACAAATCTTTTCTACAAACTAGCAGTCAGTAAGTATTTGATATGTAATCAAAAGAAATGCAAGGTGAATGTTATTTGTTTTTAACATAAAAATGTAGGTAAAGAAAAATGCATTGCTTCAGATGCTTCATTTGTTTTAAATCAGTATATTCAACACCAAAAGATTAATATGATTATATGAGAAACACCTTTACTGTGATTATATAGATATTTCCTTTGTATTTGTAGGTATATATATGTATATATATATATATATATATATATATATATATACCTACAAGTACGTTTATTAATACAGATGTATAATAAATACACATGGCTGGCTGTAGTCATAAATAGCCTGTATTGTGATATATTGAATATCCTATCTAAAATACAGTGACCTTTATAACAGATTTTTATTAATATTTACTGTTTGTCTATTCTCTTATACTTACTGGATTGCTGTTGGGTGCTATATTTGTCATTGTATATAAATTTTAAATGGCAGTTGTTAAGCTATTGATAATAGAGCATAATTGTTATAGGCATATTCAACCATGATTATTCTGTGTGGTACTTGGGTGCAAATTGGGTGACGGTTAAGAAGCCATTTTTTTATACAGAAAGGTATGCGCTGAAACGAAAAAGATTTGTCTTAACAAAATTTTCATAATTGTGTCTACTTATTTAATGAAAAATGCAAAAGTAAACTGCAACACATGCATCCCGTGTATCAAGATCCTGGTTATTTAAGTTTTCTTTCACAAGCATGTTATACCTGCATGTCATATCTGTGACTAATATCAACAATGTTATCATGTAATTTTAATTATATGTATACACCTTGTTTCTCCAAGTTGCCAAGGATGACAGTTTTGGGCTTGTTTGAAATTGCATCATTCCAAAACGGCATGAGATTGTATGAATATGCTGAAACGTGATATTTTTAGAAGAAAGGAATCTTTTGAAGTTATTTTTCAAAATAAAATTCGCGACTTCTATAACGACATTTACTGTACCAGAAGGGTTGAATCAAATGCAGAGACATGACATATATTTCTAAAAGGGCCTTACATTGGGTAACTGAAAGCAGACTGAACTGTTATCGCAGCGACGCCTGCAGGATCTTTCTAAAATAAAATATCCTAGCTTTTTTTAACCTCATGCCAAATTTGAAACTTTCTCATTTTCCATAATTTTTTTAAGTAGACCCGGGACTGTAATTCCATTTGATTTTCCTCGGACGCTAAGGCTATAGTCCGCTTTTGAAAAATTAACACTTTTTTTCAAGATTTTTGGATGGCTGTGAAAAAGATGCATTTGCTTGATTAAAATTGTGAATAAAACATTCCTTTTTATTTTTATTATATTACTCGACACTTAATTCAAGGGTGTATATCAGGTTGCATGTAGACCTCATACACTGAGAAAGATACTTGTATTGTTACAGAGAATCGGTGGTCATATATTTCACTGTACATACAAAATATTTTAATGAGGGAATAGTCTTCGGTAACATCGCTCTATGGTGCTCTTTGTTCGTTCCCTTTGACAATGGAATTATTATGTCACTTTAGCACTATTCTTATCAATAAAAAGTGTCATTCAAACTGGGTATACCTTTGCGTTTCATGAAATGAAACAGTTCTGTATGCTCATTGCGACTTTGGCAACATTTAAGGTATTTTGTTTGTTGATATAAAAGATACAAAAATCACCCATTCGCTCCATTATTTTAGGTATTAAAGCAGTCGGAACACTTTTTAAAGTCGTGTTAATTTAAAAAATATGAATTTGACATGTATTGGGTTATATGAACAATTTTGTACCCCTGGACATAAAAAAGCTGGTTAATAAAATGTTTGTTTTGTTTCGCTAAGGTATACGGTTATCAGTTAATGTTTCATTACTTTGTGCAGTAATCTAATATGTGATATTGATATCGGTAATCATATTTAACTGTCACTTGAACTTTCATGAAAGTCAAACCAAGTATATACATAGTCAAAGATTACCTGAGGGATGATCATGGATACCCGTATACAACATAGGTGCTTGCATACTTTGTTCATTGGCAATAACAACTCGACGAATATGATACTCAGGTTGTCTCTTCCTGTCTACGTGACATGACATTTTATTTCAATCAAGTTCAGGGGCGGATCAAGGATGAAGGAAAAAAAGGTGTCCAACCCAGGAGGACTAACGGTAAAACCTAATAAAAGGTCCCCAGGCCTGGAAAAGATGCCCTCCCTCCCGGATCTGCTTCTGCAGTTATATATATATATATATATATATATATATATATACACACTCTTTTCAGGTTATGGTACATCTTTCTTGTTTTTAAACCTCGCACACTTTTCACTGGATTGACGTCTTGCAGGTTTCTTGCACAATTTTTACATGGAACTTTTTATGCACATGCATATTTTATAATATTATATCAGATTGTTTGGGTTAGAATTGAGCATATCTGGAAATGACATATTCTCCATGACTGGTATATTTTGTGTTAAAAGGAAACATTTTATGTCACTTGATGTCACAACTGATGAAATGTAATCGGCTGAAGCAAACCAGAGAAACGTAATTATCTTGTAAGCTTTCTGTTAATGATATATGTTCGTTATATGTTATGAAAGTATATTTGGAAATTATTTTTGTAAACGTGAAAGGAAGGTTGAAAATATATAAATTAAGTTTGCCATGTGTGTATATATATATATATATATATATATATATATATATGGGGCATATGTGGAAAAAACTAGGTACATTCACATTCCAGGATAAACTGTTACGTTTGTAAAGGTTTTGTCAGGCTTCTATATGATATCATCCTTGTACCCATTTAGGTCGGTGCTTTAGTCTTTGTAACAGAGATTTTTAAATCTCCAATAAAGAACACAATAGTCGACTATTTTAAGGGTAAAGCGTGCCTGTGGTCAAACCAGTTCGAGTATTAAATGTAACATACTGGTTGGTCATCTAATGTTTTGATGATCCGAGATTGATAATCCTCATTCAATTCAAGAGCAGTATTTCTGATTGCTTCAACCTTATTTATAATTTAGCTCTGATACCAACTTTTTACGTTTGCAAGTTAACTTGCAAATATGAGTCACAACTTTATTGTAGGAAAAACACTTATCACTCCTTTTATTATTGATATACGACAGCAAATAATATCAGGAAGTGAATGACAGTTGTCGTTTGCCAGTGGTAACATATATCAGTTTTAATGGCAGCATCTTAAGCCGAAATACAATAAAAGTTTTTCTTTATTTTTCAAGTTTATCCGATATATAAAAGCACGTAAGAAACATCATGATATGTTTCAGCCAAATCTGTTAAAGGTGATACGCGATTTCTTGGTTTATCATGTAGATAGAGCAGTGTTAATTGATACGTGTCGCCCTCTTCTGGGCGCGCGTGTAGTTATTGCTTTCACCCTTTGGTTTCCCCTGTTTTATTGCTAGAGAGCCTGTTCTGGCCCCGGCCCGTAACTGTATAGATGTACCATATTTGACTGCCTTGACAATGGTTGTTTCATGGACGTACGTGTGTGATTCAAGTGCTGTGATGACTTTTGATTGTAACACGTTTGTTATATGCATATAGCATAATTCACATACTTTGTATATTCACTTGTACAGACTTGTGAAAGATCTCATTCTTGTCAGTTTTATTGATATTTTAATGATTAAAACTCCCAGATTTTTCCAATCAGTCACGAATTATGTTTTTGTTATCGGTATTGTCACGTTAATCGTGTGATGGGAAGAGGCAATGGTGGTAAGACACCTCTATTATAAATCAGTTGTTTAAATGTAAAGAAGTTGCCTAGCAAAAAGCCACCAAATGGAGAGTTTCTCAAAATGGTTTATTAAACCAATGCAATTTTCCATTTTCGAAAAGTAAGTTTTCATATGAATTGAATTTTTATCCATGTGTAATACATTAGAACGAATGGGTCTAAAAAAAAAAAAAAAAAATAAATACCTGCTCCAGATTAGAGGTATGCGCTCTGTGACTGCATCTGACGTACTTTTAATAAATATTTATCCTGTAATCTAGCTACAATGCATGAGGTGTACATATTATATTGGGAACAATGTAACAACATGCTGACTAGCATTGGCGCATGCGCTGTGACCTAGTTGTTGCTTGAAAACTGGGTCTAAACCGTTTTGTTTGCGAATTGAGCGTTCACATGGCCCATTAGCAGAGCGGATAATTCGATTCGCATTGGAGCCGGTTTGAAACCAACTCCTGAGCTGGATTCATACCGGTTTGGCCAAAACGGATGGCAAACACTTTGGACTGCCGTGTGAACGCTCAATTCGCATACACATACAGGTGTGAAACCGGTTTGCATTTGCCATGTGAAAGGGAAAGAAATAACGACATTTGCAAAGTGACTTGATTTCGGTTTCAGAGAAAAATACCACAACCTGTCGGCATGTAATCCTTACCAGGTCTAAATTGTTAGAATGTTATACCTCTACTAAGAATTTTACTTCTATAAGCTGCTTACGTAGTACTTAATCCCGCGTCTTTGCCCACTAGCTTAGAAAATATAGGTCACAGCAATCTCCTGATGATTTTCATCAATGAACTAACATTTATAAATATGCAAAATTTCAGGCAAATACATTAAACAACTCCGGAGTGAAAAAAATGATGATCAGCACGGGCGCAAGCAGCCATCAGTCTGCACGTTATTAAGGGTCTTTAGTTTTTAGCAAAGCTGACTGAAAGTTAACTGAGGTATAAGTATGGGGCTTAGTCGTCAGTCTGTCCGATCGTCCGTTTGCAGGGCACAAATCGTAACCGCTGGACCTAGAAACCTGTAACTAAATATCCAGGGAGGTCAGTAAAAATTCGCCTTGGACACGTGAAATTAATTCACTGCGACCTATATTCTCCGAGCTATTGGGCTTGTAAGAACACCTAGAATAATTTAAAATTTGATAAAAAAAAACTTCAAGTATCTTGTTTTTTGCATGTATCTTGCCATGAATATTGCCCAAGACTAGTATTACTCAGTTTCCAAAAACTGGTGGCGTCATCTGTATTTTTTAGCGAACCTGTGAGCTTATGCGATGGCGCGGCGTCGTCCGTCCATGGCTGGCCGTCCGCCGTCCATGGCTGTAAGTCAATAACCGTCGGAGCAGCTCTAAATTACATGTAAGAATAAGTCACATGTGAAACTTGGTGCCCAAGAGCTTATTGTTGGGTATCTGCATCATTTAGATTTTATAGAGAAAAAGCTTAAAACCTTTAAAAATCATCTCTGAAACTGTCCAGCCAAATTGTCTAATATTTACAGAAATGTTCCCTGGAACAATCTCTTTCAAGTTATAGGAGGTTTAACTTAGCCATCATTGCAAAAAAAAAAAGCATACTAAACTTAAAATCTCAAAAACAGCTGGAGCTGTCATCACCAATTTTATGCCAATGTTTTTCACATGAGTCATATCTGATATTGAGGTGTTGGTGGCGCCACCTACATTAATCTGTTTTTTTACAAGCAAAAATGTAAGTTTTGACACTTCTAGCTTATACAGTCTAACCTCTTTAATTCGCCACATTGGGACTGGGGGATTTTTTTTTGCGGTAAGTGAGGGTGGCGGTTGAGCAAGGGGTTCTAATGAGATGTGCAGGGTAGTTAAAATCGGGCCATGTATTTCTTAGGCTCGTCTTTAACTAGTCATATAAAAAAGAAACAATATTTTATACATTTATATAACTTTATACACCAATTAAATGACACTTATCCAAATAACTCTAGGTGTGAAATTAACACCGGTCACTCAGCTTATGCCAGCTGTCCCCAAACAACTCAAGGGTGTTAAGTCATTAATTAATCAGTGGCACCGGGTACATAATCCATAAGCAGTGAGGCGTGACATGTTGTAAACAAAGACGCTGCCAGGTCAGCTATGCCTAAGCGATAACATCCCGGCCTGTCGAAATATTCCGACTTGTTTTAAGCTGAAATGAGGAAGTTGGCGTTTGATCAAGGAAATGTGGCACATTTGGGTAAAAAACCACCTGGCGGATGGCGGATAGCAAGGCTGGCAAATGAACGAGGTAAATAAGTAATAAGGAAATCGGGACTTTGTCATAAGTTGGCGATAGGCGAGGTTGGCGGATGAACAAGGAGCGAATAAAAGAGATGAGACTGTACTCTTTTTTAAAGAAACTGTGAAGAAACTGTTTAAACTTTACAAGAATTGTTCTATGGCATTGTTCTGTCAGGTTTATAAGAATAGATTGGGTAAATGCAGCTTTAAGAAAGCAATGTAACCAATTGAAAAAGGCTTTCAGTGTTTGAAAACAGATTTGGCAGCATGGTAAGTTTCAACTTGTCAAGTCAAGAGGTCAATCAGTGCACCGAGATGCAGTCCAGACATCACCATGGTAACTGACCTGGCTCTGCCTGGTGTCAAGATATAGGGATGGTGTCTAGACACATCGTCTTGACATCTAGAACCTGCCAACTGTGTCAGATTTTACAATAGGCCAAGTTACGCCCTGTATCTATAAATAACTGGCACACTGCAAACCATTTCAGATTTGCCAACAGGTCAAGTTTCAGTCCTTTAGAACCAGTGGTAAATTTTCAGTCTATAAGATCCAGAGGTGCGGTTACATGTGGCACATAAGTTCCCTTGACCTGGGGGAAAGCTTATCCTCCATTGCCAGGATGCATGGATAGGCGTGACTCATACAAAGGCTAAATGAGGGACTTGTTCTTAGGTTTTATAGGGAATAAGATAAAAAAAAAAAATTAATGTTTTTCTCCGAAACCATGCTGCCAAATTTTCCGTTCATCTGTCCCAATATCCCTTCCTGGCAAAAAGAATTAACATATCCAAAATATCCTGACTGATAAATTCTAGTTTTAAAGGATCATATTCAGAAATGTGCAGGTCAGAAACGTCCGTTTGGCTGAAATCATAATGACTAAGGTAGATATGCAGGACATGAGAGGATCAATATTAAATCTTAAAAATATATATTGGTCGCAAACTTTACAAATTGACAAATTCTAACTTGATTTATTAATGACCCACCACGTACTGTGGAAACATTTTGATTTTCGGGTACCTGAGGTCATAGGTGAAGGTCAGATGAGCCACATATTTAGGAAGATTGTGGATGCCAAACTTTCCCTCTTTCACACATGGTTTTCTTGCCCAATGTGGCAGAAATCTGTGGATTTGGAGGTTTCCCGCTCAATTCAGCTTTACTTTTTTTAAAAGATTGTTAAGATTATCTAAATGCTGTGAGTTCAAGGATAGTAAGTTCTCAGATTCTTGGTCATAAGGTCATTGGTTATGGGCACAGGACCCACATTTTGAAAAAGCTCATAAGATATCCTTACAATCAAATTCAGCTGAGCGTCGAGACCAATGGGTCCCTAGTTTTCTCTATATAATTTGTTCGCCAACACTGAGTGAAATATATTTTAGTTGGCCCGATGTCAGCCTTTGGCAATTTGAGCTAATTACTATTAAACAAAAATGGTCACCAAAATATTATTACTCAAAAGAATTAATTTCTGGTATTTTCCTATTCATAATGTCCACCATTTCCACAATGTCCATTTTGCCATTTGGTAAAAAATTCATATCGTTATGTTCATTGGCCACCAGATAATTCGTCGGTTTCAAAGTATATATTTGCTGTAGATCTGTTTTATTCTATATCAAAATTGGTAATTAATCAACTGAGTATAGATATATTATAGAATAATATAATATTACTTAAGTTGCCTGCGTAGACAATAGTAAAAATACTTAGTATGAGCTTTTAACATCAACCACGACTCTGGATGGTTATGCACCCTTGTGATAGCAGAAGGCCCAATATGTAAGTCAACTGAGCTATAGTGATCGGTCAGCGTCCGTCGTGCTTCTGTCAGTCTGTCTGTTAGACTGGCTTATTTGACACCGTTGAAACTGCGAATCTGAAATTTGGCATTCAGTTAGATATCCTTTAGGTCTCTTTCAAAACCTGAAATAATGTCACTGTGACTTTGTTCCTTCGAGAAATTAAGCAAAAACCTCAAGATTTCATAAAAAAGCTGAAACATTTTAGGACTGCTTACTACTATAACCACTTGCATTTTTCTGTTCATATTTGGCATATATATACTTTCCTTTATATTTCTTAAGCTGATGCTAGAAATAAGGTCAATATTTTCAAGGAGGTATTGAATAGAAAATAATGTACCCTGTTAAAGCAGCAACGATATTTCCTCACTCAACATTGTAACTGTTGAAGTTAAAGGGTCTTTTTCAAGCATATAGCTATAATTAACTCAGATAAAACTACACACTAGAAATTATGACAGAATTTTGTTAATTAAGTTTTAAGCATAAATGTAAAATCGACATGAAATTTTGCTAAAAACTTTGACTATTTGTTTTCTGTTAACACTTGATTTAATGTTTACATTAGATGAAAAAACAAGCTTTTATTCAAGTTTTTGGAAGAATATGCCACTGCCAAGTCACTGCACAGATTATGTACCCCCCGCCCCCCTTCCAGCTTGGTTCATTCACCTGTGTTGGCCTGGCCTGGAGTCGTACTGATTTGTTATGTGTTCTGGGCCACAGGCAGCCCTGCCAAGAAAAAAAGTAACTTGTTACATAAGTGCGTGGGTTTGCCATTCAAGAGAAATGAAACTCGTTGAATGAATCTAGACAATATGTATGTTAGTAAGATGACACCTGTCTCCCATTTCAGTTACAGTCTTAAATGAGATGGTATAATCATTCTCATATATGAAGCTTTTGTATTAGTTTTTGCTCTTAAGGGTTCAGACTAATTTTTAGCTCAGCTGACTATAAGTCATCTGAGCTATAGTCGTGGTCCTTTGTCCGTCGACAGTCCGTCCGTCCGTTAAACTGTCACGTTTTGAAACCGTTGGACCTACGAATCTAAAATTCGGCATACCTTTAGATGTCCCCAAAATCTACTACCATACCGAAAATTGGGTCACTAGGACTTCGTTCCTTTGAATTATTAAGGATAAACCTCGTTTTCCATTAAAAACCCATTATGACACTATAAGACTGCCTATTATCAAAACCACTGATCTGATATTGATCATTTTTAATATATCAATTCCTCTATATATTTCCTATGTACATACCAGAAATTATTTCAGTATTTTTTAAATTCTTGAAGTAACAGGCCCGAACATAATGCACTTTGTAAAAATTCAAGAAATATATTTACTCCTTTAACTTGAGAATTGCTGAGGTTAGAAACTTTTTTCAGGTATATAACTATATTTAATCAAGATTCAATTGTATACCCAAAATTAGATCTGCATTTTTCAAATTTTCTAAGTTTTTAGCATAAATATAAAATTAGTACCTTAAATTTGCCAAGATTTGACCGTGGCACATTTTTTTCCTATAACTGCTGTGGATTTAATTTTCACAGCATGTTACCATAAGCATTTTATCTGTTAACATCAGAAATTTGAAACCAGTTGATCAAAAACTGTAGATTTTATCCAAGTTTTCAAGCACCATGTAAAATATTGTTTAAATCAAGCAAGTGTAATGCAGTTTGCTAGAGCTCAGCTCCCAGCTTCCCAGGCCAGCTCTCAGCTCACAAAATTTTGCATACAGTTAGATGTCCCCCAAACCCCTACCATACCAAAAGTTTGGTCACTAGAACTTCATTCCTTTGAGATATTAAGAAAAAAACTTCAGTTTTAAATAAAAAAACCCCATTGTTATATATTTCGGCACTGCCTAATATCAAAACCACTGATCTGACTTTGATTATATAAATTATACATGTTTTTCTATTCATACTCTATGCACATGCCAGAAATGATGTCAGTATTGAGCCCAAACATAATGAACTTTGTAAAAAAATCAAGAAATATATTTACTCCCTTAACATGAGAATTGCTGAAGCTAGAGTTTTTTTTTCATGGATATAACATTATTTGATCAATATTCAATTGTATACCAAAAATTTAGTTGTGAATTTTTCAAATTTTACAAGTTATTAGCATAAATATAAAATTGATACCTTAAATTTTGCCTTACTTTGGCCATGGCATTTTTTTTTTGTTAGCACTGTTGATATAATTTTCATATCATGCAGAAATAAGGATTTCAGTTAGTTTTGAAAGTTGAAAGAAATTGGCCAAAAACTGTAGCTTTTATTATAGTTTTTATGAGACTATGTCAGCCCCTAGGCTCTACAAAATCCCTCTTCAGTCACCTGTTTGTCCTGTAGTTGACCTCTCAGGCCAATTATGCACGCTTCAGGCGGGGCATATACTGGCCATAGCTTATTGCTGGGCTCAGTTGATTCAGGTGTCCAACCCAACACATCTAGTTGTTATATAGACCAACAGCATAACAATAAACAAAAAAATAAATAAATTTTTATAGGTCTATAATAACAACTTTAAAAAAATCATTAGAAAAGGAATTTGATAGTTGATGAGTAACAGGGAATTACCTTGCGATTACTGATGTTTTATGGATTTTGTATGGATGGATGAAAATGTATTCCAAATAACACCATTGAGTCACCTATGGTATTTTTCTTTTCAATTTTAATAATAAAAAAAATAATTAAATTATATTGTACTATACTATTAGGGATTATGTGAAGGAAATTAATGATAGTCAAATGCAATTGATAATATTAATCTAAATTTCCAGGTCTTTTCCAAGTGTTTCAGCTTGTTAATTTAAATTTATTCAAAATTAAAAACAAAAATATATATAAATATGTCAACATTTTTAAATTTTACTCAGACAAGTACTGAATAAAGATGTCAATATGTTTCACTAATGACAGTAAGACACGTGGCTGTAACAGCTGTCACAAGACTATGTAGATAATAAAAATTTATATTACTGGTTCCTATATTTCAGTTAATAAAATCAAACTTGCCCATCTCTAGTTTTCTCATTGTATAATTTATAGGGTTTTCTTATCCTTGGGGTATTTTTTACACATATATATAAAAAATTGAATATGATATAAAATCAGATCTTAGACAAGTTCTCATTATGATTTCTGTGATGTTAATAATTGTCATAAGAATCTTACTATGTCTAGTGTGTAGATTGATGTGAAGGTAGTCCAAAGTGAATATATTTTTTTTAATATAAATAAAATTCATTAAACCAGGTACTTATGTTCATTATTTAAATTTGTGATATTTGTTATTCTAGATTCTCAAGAACTTTTGTTTGGCTGAAACTGAAAAAATACCAGACATGATGAAGTACTTTGCAAATGTATCTGAATGCAAATATGAATATGTACTCCATAATTTCATTCATAAGGATTGGAATACAGGTAAAAACGAAAGTATTTGAATAAAAATGTATTCATGAATATATTCTATAATATTAGTTTTATAATCATTTATTTTTATAATATTATTAAAAAATCTGATGAAAAAAAAAACCAGATGATACTGTTATTATATTTAATTTTAAATTATATTTGACACAATATTTGTTATTAATTTATAATAAATAGTTTAACTTTTCAAATAATTCTGCTGCAATGTAGGTAAAGTTTTATGGCCAAGTCAAAACTTGTGTGATAATAGCACACCATTTCCAACTGTAAATAATATAAATGACATCAATCCTTTTCCCTGTCTCAAAGGGTATTATCAAAATCTTCCATTTGCCATCAGGTACAGTGGACTAAGGAACTGATTGGAATACTAGGTTCACTGCTGGGAGTGCAGGTTTAGTACTTTCTGAGCTGCAATTCCGCCCCCCCCCCCCCCCCCCCACGCTCATGCACACAGTACCATGAACATGTTGAGGTTTATGTCTTCCTGTTAACCAAATATCTTTAATTTTATTTACATTCCATGATGCCACACTCACCTGTGTCAGACATAGCCTCTCTGCAAAACAAACAATTTCACAGTTCATTTTCAATTAGGTATGATTTTTTGTATTGATTTATATACTTAAGGTTTTAAAATACAGTTCAAAACTGTGATGCCTAATTACAGTCGTTGTCAGTTCAGGATATAATAAATGGGATAATTATACAGTAAATAATACACACTTAGGCTAAATTCCAATTTTTACTTATTGCATAATTTAATGGATTTAGGGCACAATTTTCAGGATTGTATACATAATCGTTGCAATCGATTTGGCAAAAAGGCAATTGATTTAATCGATTTTGAAAGAAAACGATCAATCATCGATGTTAATCGATTAATTAGTATATATATATATATATATATATATATATATATATATATATATATATTTATATATATATATATATATATATGCACAACTACACCTAGTACAATAGTTTTTAATACCTAACGTTCACTTTATCATCAGTCTCAAACACAGACGCAAAAAATATGAGACACTCGGGTAGGGTTTAGAATTACGAAATTACAAATGGGTAATATTAAGTATTATATAAATCTGTATATTTCTTATTACTCTTGTCATTATTGTTGCCCGGGCATTTCTTCGAATGCTTGTTTAAAGGTATGAGATGAAATATCAACATTTTCGACAAATTTGGCCCCATAGACATATTCTTCACAAATGCAGTGAAATCATCAGCTTAATTTACATTATTTTTTTCCGGAAATCCCAGATCATGCAAAAAAAAGCTGCTTGATTGCCTCACGAAAATAAAGGATTGCACAAAACCATAATATAATATAGAAACTAGAAACAGCAAACGTATCTAAATCATGATGTATATTGACTGAAAGTGTTAAAAATAATATGGAAACGAACTTTTTTCTTAAATAAATTTAAACCTATGTATGAGGGGTAAAAAATCATGATAAGTTAAATAAAATATGATAACTCCAAAGCCTTCCAAAGCTTTTTAACCCCATACATATTTTTATTCTCGATGAGATCTCTACTGCTGCTGCTACTACTAGTAGTACTACAACTACTATTAATAATAATAATAATAATAAAATTATAATAATAATTATTATTATTATAAAAAGAAGAATTAAAATAAAGATGGAAGGTAATCTTCTTGGTATTAGTCTATTGTTATTTATATTCGTATGAATACAAATATAAATATCAATTTTAATGTGTTTTTTTTTTAACATTGTTAACTATCTGCCTTCTCAGTGTAGAATTCGTACATATCCAACGATTGCGCGCACATTGAAATGTTCCAGTTGGACCTATGGTACATTTAGGTTTTGCCTTTGTTTAAATGTTTTCTTAAGATATCAAAGCATGTATTTCTTAAGATATCAAAGAACATGCCAAAAGACAGATGTATTACACATGAAAGAAGTTCATTTTAATAAACCCCAGTTTACTTTACATGTGTACCGAGCTTAACCCCCATGTACAGTGACGTGGTCGCCCCAGTTACGCCTGTGTCCGCTCCAGTTGCAAGTCAGTTGGGCGATAATCGGGGCATGAAGAAACCCCCTTTCTGAGGTAATTTAATATGCATTAATTATAACCCTGCATACGGAAAAAAATACGTGCCATTTGTTAAACCTCCAAATTTACCCTTTATTGGTCATGCAGGTTATGAACCAGGTTGGTGCACCCTGAATTCGGATATAAAGTCAGAATATTCATTCACTATTCTACCAAATATCTGATACTGACCCGTCTGCCAACCAACCATAATAAATATAGGTCTATATAAGTGTCCCAACATGCTGGTTTCATCAGAAAATACTCTCCTAACTGGGAAGTAAACGTCACGTCTGTTAATTGAAGGAAAGGATGAATTCATGGAGTTTGATAGGAAGTCTACTTCTTCTGGCGGTTTCCCCCGGAAACGCCGAGAGGGACGATTTTGTCATCGGAGGTAGTGTATTTGATCTTTTAAGTTTTTAGTTCCTGTGGATACTCAAAAAGCACGGAATTTTAACGAATTTGTTACAGTATTATAAAAAGAGAGATAAAATAAATCATATATATTAGCAATTTAAGACTAGCAGATAATTAATTTCCAACTTAATCTTCTAATACTTATGAAAGGAATTCAGTACACGTTTGTTCGCAGTGTTCTCTAAAACCGCGTTGTGTACAATGTTGTGCCATACATCATTTTAAAGGTTATTATCCCCGCAGTGACATAGGGGATATGAAAATAAATAATTTTTAATATACATAAAATTTTGAGTGATTTTTCCGTTTTTTTACCGAGCACAGCCGTACTGCCTTCGGCAATCACCGGAATGCGTGCATCGTGGTCACTTAACCTCTAAC
Source organism: Sipunculus nudus (assembly GCA_026874595.1). Lineage (NCBI taxonomy): Eukaryota > Metazoa > Annelida > Sipuncula > Golfingiida > Sipunculidae > Sipunculus > Sipunculus nudus. The sequence continues at coordinate 55,673,685 of CM049313.1, read as the reverse complement.
ACTAAGGACTATTGTTCATATGAATATTGCTTGCTTTCAATGAGGGATTTGACCCACGTGCGTGGTCAGTATGTTTCTCTCATAATGAAATGGAGAGTTCAACCCAGGAGGATTTACGACGAAACCTAATTCAAGGTCCCAGTTTCAGGAATAGGGCTAGGGTGGTGTCGGGGGTCTGAAAATGGGATACGCACCCACTGCATGGAGTCCCGCTGGGTCCGCTTCTGCTACTTACGATGTTCTTCAGGAACAGTTTCCTTGCAATGTACATTTAATTAATCTTTAATGTGTTCCTCACATCAACCTATTCTTTATACGTCCAACGATAGAAACCAGTCAAATATCAACGAAACACTGTATGCCTCCGCGTCTCATTCCGGTTCGCAATGTAAACCATCACTGACCAGGTCTTTAAGGTAAACATACCGGGATATGATTTTTGCCACGAGCACAGCGCCACAAAATAACAGTAAAAATTATTTGTATATATCGTATTCCGAGAGTATCCCACTAAAAAAATATATTTTCTTTTAACTTTTATAATAAAAAATGAGCCAACATTCAATATCTCAGTAAATATCAGTAAATATATCTCCCAAACCGCGGTAAAAAGCCCGGTATACCGGGTTTATCAGCTAGTACTAGATATAAGAAATCATTGTTTCATCATAATATGCATGTATATCTAAGAGAGACAGAGAGAATAATAGTGAAAAACAGAGAGACTGAAAGAGGCACACAGACAGAGAGAGAGAGAGAGAGAGAGAGACAGAGAGAGAGAGAGAGACAGAAATAAGGCAGATAAGACAGATAACGTGCTGGGTTACAGGACATTCTATTTCCAAAACCTTTCAGATAATTCTACAAATTGTAAATATCAATTTTTGGCTTTAAATTTCATTATGAAACATTTGCTTTACGAGGCAGCAAAAGGGGCTTTGATATCCTGCTCTGTTAAAGCAGTGTGTTAACAAAGGGGTTGGTTTCTATATAAAGTTCTGTCATACGTATAAGAAATGTCCTTCTCTAATGAAAACGTAGAATCACAAGACCATTGGTAATTACAATTGATAGTTAATATATAAGATAGTCATATGATGTAAATCTTGATTCGGCAGGAGATCTCGCTGGCTCATATCAAAATACATGTCAGTTTGCTATAAAGTTTCCGCCAGATGGTACATATAAAACGGGCTTATAGGTTTGCCACATGAATTTTTAGTGAGAGTTAACGACTTGGTTAGTCTGACGAAAACCTTGCTGATATTTAAGTACCGATATGCCCGTGTTCCTCTCAACTTTTGACAATTATTTTCTCATTATTAGGACACCCTGCTTCCGCTTCTGATGGCCCGGGATTCACTGGTTACGTACAAGTGGACGGCGAGACAGCCCCGCACTGCACTCTCGTTCTTCTTAGCAAAACCCTGGCTCTGACGGTTGAAACCTGTGTGACCGACGTACAGATAGAAGACATAACGTAAATATTTTATTCTAGCTGATTAATTCTCATGAGGTATATTAACTGTAGTGAATTTCCGACCTGATTTGAATCATAAAGACATTTTCAGGTAACGAAAAAAGGAAATGTATTCATTTTAAACTTTATGACATCCTTAAATGTATAAAAGTATCACGGTATGGTCATCATAAGCACACGAGCACAAAGAGCTCTTGGCGCAAAGTGTAAACCAGGCTTCTGATATGTCCGCCAGGGAGCGCTTGTGTGTGAAGGCTTTATCACATTTACAAACAGCGTGGTTGGTGCAAAGCCGGATTATACACACAGACTGGACAAGCTTTCACCCACGGCTTGATAATCTAAGAGGGTCACCGCTTCCTGCTGTAACACGTACCATAAATATTATTCTATTTGTGACGATAAGAATTAAGGGCGTACAAGGGTCACACACATAAAAGATGCAAGAAGACATTGATGAGAGTGCCAAAAGCACTCGGCCTTGTTTTACATTCAGACGAAGTTCCTGGTATCATTATAGGAAAACGTTTATCAGAATTCTCTGCTAAACGTTATATTCCCTGACTGATGGACTAAACTTTAATATCATATCCCTTGTATGATAAATATTAAAAAATCAAGAAATTTCGAATAAAATCAAATTTATTCGGTACTGCCGTGGTCCGCAGCGGAAACGGCCGAGCGCGCACTGCTCGGCATATGACGTTACAGTGGGACAGCTCTGTTTAGTTATCAGCCTTGTCGCGCTGGACGAACGCTCGCATGCACTGATCCGTATCACTATCACAAGGGTCTGCAAGTATGTCATAAAAACTCCTGCTTTGGCCGGATTTTTGGAAACACATGAATACTTTGATGAACCTGTGTTGAACCTAGCTGTTCAGGTACAGGGTTACAAGTCTGAACTAGAATACGGGTAGTCGACAAGCGACTACTTGTATCCGCCTAAATCAGAGTGGAACGGGTGAAGTGTTGCATATTAGCATGGATGTCTGCAGCCAAATTGTGTATGTAGGTTGCGCTACCTACCAAAAAATCCAGAAAGCCGTCCAAGTTGTATACATATGCAAAATTTAAGGCAGATAAGTCAAACCACTTCATGTATATGAGTGATTTTTGCCCTTGGCAGACAAACAGATGGACGCTGTGCAAAAAAGGGTTGCAGGTGGCGCCACCAGTTTAGCGTATGATAAAGAGCTATGTGAGAACTATACACATGCAAAACTTTGGCCCAATCGGTCAAACGGTTCCCAAGATATGAGCTTGGATATCTGCTGCATAAACTAGAATGCAGGTCGCCACCTGTCATAAAATCAAGAGAGCTGTCGGGGATGTATAAACTTGCATAATTTTAGGCAGATATGTCAAACCACTGCCGAGATATGAGTGATTTTATCCCATGGCAGACAAACAGACGGGAGCTGTGCAAACATGGCTGCAGGTGGCGCCACCAGTTTTGCGTATGATAAAGAGCTATGTGAGATTTATACACATGCAAAATTTTGGCCCAATCGGTCAAACGGTTCCCTAGATATGAGCTTGGATGTCTGCAGCGTAAACTTAATTGTAGGTGGCGCCACCTGTCATAAAATCAGAAAAGCTATCCAGGATGTATAAGCATGCGGAATTTCAGGTGAATTAGTCAAACCACTGCAGAGATATGAGTGATTTTAACCCAAGGAAGATGAACAGATGGACACTGTACAAACATGGTTGCAGGTGGCGCCACCATTTTATGTGTATGTTATAAAGCTCTCCAAGGGCTACATTTGTGCAAAAAAATTTTCCTGATCGGTCAAACGGTTCCTGAGATATGAGCTTTGATGTCTGCAGCGTAAACGTGATTGTAAGTGGCGCCACCTGTCATAAAATCAGAAAAGCTATCCAGGATGTATACGCATGCGGAATTTCAGGTGAATTAGTCAAACCACTGCAGAGATATGAGTGATTTTAACCCAAGGAAGATGAACAGATGGACACTGTACAAACATGGTTGCAGGTAGCGCCACCATTTTTGGTGTATGTTATAAAGCTCTCCAAGGGCTACATTTGTGCAAAAGAATTTTCCTGATCGGTCAAACGGTTCCCGAGATATGAGCTTGGATGTCTGCAGCGTAAACGTGAATGTAGGTGGCGCCACCTGTCATAAAATCAGAAAAGCTATCCAGGATGTATACGCATGCCGAATTTCAGGTGAATTAGTCAAGTCACTGTAGAGATATGAGTGATTTTAACCCAAGGCAGACAAACAGATGGACACTGTGCAAACATGGTTGCAGGTGGCGCCACCATTTTTGGTGTATGTTATAAAGCTCTCCAAGGGCTACATTTGTGCAACAGAATTTTCCTGATCGGTCAAACGGTTCCCGAGATATGAGCTTGGATGTCTGCAGCGTAAACGAGAATGTAGGTGGCGCCACCTGTCATAAAATCAGAAAAGCTATCCAGGATGTTTACGCATGCCGAATTTCAGGTGAATTAGTCAAGTCACTGCAGAGATATGAGTGATTTTAACCCAAGGCAGACGAACAGATGGACACTGTGCAAACATGGTTACAGGTGGCGCCACCATTTTTGATGTATGTTATAAAGCTCTCCGAGGGCTACATTTGTGCAAAAAAATTTTCCTGATCGGTCAAACGGTTCCCGAGATATGTGGGTTTATGTGTGGAAACAGACGCACAAACGGACGCAGAGCGCAGAGGAAAGGTCAGAGGTCAAAACAAAATCGGGGCGCAGCAGTTCACATGTGACCCGAACATAATCCCGGGTTTCGGAAAATTCCGCCCAGCGGTTACGGAGGAGTACTCCGGACACCTACGCGGCGGCGGCGGCGGCGGCGGCGGCGGCGGCGGCCAGCTGAAAACATAGTATCCGCAAAACTCTGTTTTGGCGGATACAATTACGTGGGGGTCGTGTGGTCGTCGGACACTGTACTTACAAGGGAAAAAAATAGAACACCTTTTGCCTCCCGTATGGACGATCACAGAGGCTAGATGCTTCCCTGCAGATTCATTCGTTTCACCAACGCCAGACTTCGTTGTTTTCCAGTTACGTTGCCCACTGCTTTTAATTTTCTGTGCGAGAAAATGGTTGGAACGGCGCTTTAAATTCAGTACCAGCCGTCATCCAGTTTTGCGACCGATTGGTTCTTGACAAAACTGTCATCGAAGGAATCTCCACATAGTTTGGAGAGTTTCTTTTGCTTCAAGTCTTTCCTGCTTACTCTTGCTACCCAAGCACAGAGTCGGTGATTTTTCGTTTCAAATATGGCTAAATTCCGTTTTCAAAATTTTCAAATTTTGTAGACTCTGTAGACAACCGCACTATTTTATTAAAACTACCAGTGGTCGCTCTATACTTGACATCAAACCCACACGTTCATGTAGTAGATACATAAGGAAGAAGTTGAGGCTGAGTTTCTTTAAGGCAAACCCTGTTAATATTTGATGATTTTACAAGAGATTGTTATATATTATATGAAACGTTATTATATACGGAAGCGTATTGCTGCCACCTGGTAAAAGAAAAATAAATTATTTATCTCGTACGTACGACATACTATCTCGTACGTACGACATACTATCTCGTACGTACGACATACTTTCTCGTACGTACGACATAGTATCTCGTACGTACGACATACTATTTCGTACGTACGACATAATATCTCGTACGTATGACATATTATCTCGTACGTACAACATACTATCTCGTACGTACGACATACTATCTCGTACGTACGACATATTATCTCGTACGTACGACATAATTAATCTTACGCATTTGATTCACAGAATACACAACAGTTCAACTGATATATGAATAAGCAATATATATATGTTAAATAATGTGTGTTCTTACCCTAACTACACAATATCTTCACCTTGCAAACTTTCGGAACAAGGTTGAAAAGAAAAAAAAACATGTTTATTTATGTATTTATTTATTTATACTATAAATTTAAATGCTATTCGATTTATCATTGTTTCTTTGTATCTAGGTTTCGGAAATATTTAAAGGAAATGAAATTTATCAAATCGTTGTCTGCCAGTCATATACAGAACTTTCATGTTTAAATAGGTAATTAAATTTTGTAAGCAGTGTATGATGTTATAATTATGAGCCTGTCATAATATTAATAAGAAAAAAAATATTGCCATTGCCTAATTGAAACTACTTTTTGGAGAAGGAAGGGTTCGGACAAGAGGTACAGCTAACAAGTAGCCTGATTGTAAGTAATTGAGAATGGATATATGTGGGGTAGGTTTCATATATTCCAAAATTGATATGTATAAGAACTAGATTTATGACATAACGCACAGTGTCACTCGCCCTACTGTAAACGGCACGAAGTTCAACTGATGGGATCAAGCACTTCGTTTCATAATATATGAATCAGGAATCTCTCCTTACGGGCATCTCTGTATTACAGACACCTCTATATTGACACTCAAGGTTCATATTCTTTTGTAATAATATGTGTTTTGCCTCACGTTATTAACTCATTTTGGCTGAATACAAAAGTTGTTCAGCAAGTGCATGGCGATAAACAGGCTTAATATCTCCTGTTTACCGGTTTTGTATACGTTCTGTGTTCTGTGTGTGAGTAAACACAGTGCACCTTTGTCTGTTTACTATAACAAGACCGCGTGACCAGAAGCCAGATCTTAGTCTAGCACAAGCGACAGTTATAAACAAAGAGAAGAAACATGAAAGAAAAAAACACCAAGAAAGCTTGAAAAACCTTGATTTGTGAAGTTGATTTTTACGGCCACCAGGTTGCGTGAGCGCTGTTTGTTTTCCACATTGATCGCGCCCACTTGTATACACGAGAAAGCAAACGGAGAAATAAATATTGAAAGATACCGTAATAGTTTAAGGAGACTAAATTGTATTTCATGTATACTCAAAATACCTGGTTTATAAAATGTAAATAGGTCCTTTTTTCTTTTAAACTCTCTGCTATACAATCGGCCAGCGCTGTGTTAGAATGGCTCAGCCGGTGGATACTATTAATGTCATTAGTAATACATGCAATATCTATCTTCTTTCTTTTTTGACCAGATAAAATATCCCGACATGTGCCAGGAACAAAATTAGATAAAATATCCCTATATGTGCAAGGGACAAAATTAATTATTGTTCCTTGCGGGGGATTCCTATGTCGCTAATTTGAAATGGAAATAAAATTTAGAAACGAGACAAATCGTTTTGAAACGAGACAAACCCAGCGCTCACGCCACCTGGTGGTGGTACAGCATAAATTCACAATTCAAGGGTTTTCAAGCTTCTCTGGGTGTTTCTTCTTTCATATTTCTTTTCTTTTTTTCTTATAATTGTCCCATGTGCGCGACCAAGTTTTTTCATCTGGTCACCCGGCCTTCTTATGTAAACACTTAACAGACACTTATAAAGGTTCTGTAATACAGAGATGCACATTAGGAGAGGTTCATGATTCATATATTCTTAAACGAAGTGCTTGATCCCATAAGTTGAACTTCATGCCGTGCACAGAAGGGCGAGTTACACGGAAATGTACTACGTACAAGATCTTATACCAATCCACAAATTAGACAAATCCGAGGTGTAGGTTTTACCACCACATCAGCCTGACATACGAGGTTAAATCTTATTTTAGAATTTCGTATTCTTCTGTCACAGATTAATCGGACGTCCATGAGTGATAGTTTTTAATATTTTTTTTATAATTAAGTTCAAAATCAGAATTATACGTACCCCATTAACTGGATTGTTGTCTGTTCAGCTACCCACCAATCATATCAATGGCTGTATATGCATTTAATAGATTATAAGATCAACTACACGATGCGTTATGTATAAATCTAGTTCTTAAAAAGATCAGTTTAGAATATTAAAAACCAGTCCCACAAATATCCATTCTCAATTACTTTAAATCAGGCTATATGGGAGCTGTACCTCTTGTCCGAACCCTTCTTTATCCAAAAAGTAGTTTCAGTTTGGCAAAGGCAAGATTTGTTTCTTATTAAAATTATGACAGGCTCGCTATTATAACATCATATACTGCTAACATTATTTAATCACCTGTGTTAAAATGAGAGTTCTGTATATGACTGTCAGACAACGGTTTGATGTATATTTCGCTTGCTTGAAATATAACAGAAACCTGGACACCCAAAAGAAATGTGAACCGAGTAGCATTTAAATATATACTATAAATAAATAGATATATGTGAATGTGTGTGTTGGTTTCAACGGTGGTCCAGCGGTTTGCAAGGAGGTGGAGATGTTGTATATATAGTTAATGTGAAAACATACATTATTTAACATATACATATTGCTTATACATATATCTGTTGGTATGTTGTGAAGTCTATGAATCAGCCCTGTAAGATTTATTATGTCGTACGTACGAGATAATATGTCGTTCGTACGAGATAATATGTCGTACGTGCGAGATAGTATGTCGTACGTACGTGATAGTATGTCGTACGTACGAGATAGTATGTCGTTCGTACGAGAAATATGTCGTACGTACGAGAAAGTATGTCGTACGTACGAGATAATATGTCGTACGTACGAGATAGTATGTCGTACGTACGAGATAAATAATTTATTTTTCTTTTACCAGGTGGCAGCAATACGCTTCCGTAATTATAATACCAAGACAGTATTAATTTTGTACGTTATATCTTTATAGCAATTAATTCTATGTTTTATTGGTTTTATCAGTGTACATGCTGGCCATGACACGTTCAACGATACAAAAGGATGCGCACGCAACGTAGAACGGATCCAAATTGCTCGTGGTGGAATTGCACTGCTTTTCTTGGACGGTAAACTCGAATGTGAAACTGCAAATATCACAATAGCCAAACAACGCCCAGTGTCCATGGACGTCATTGGTTTCGGATGGGGCGAGCAAGGAGTCGATTCGGCAGAGGGCCGAAAGTTACAAATGGCTGCGCTCCTCTACAAATCTCCACCGTCTAATAAATGCAAAAGAAAGTTTAAGCAGCTTGATGATAAAATCCATGTTTGTCTGAGGAAAAATGTTGGTCAGATGTGTTTTGGAGACATTGGCGCCCCTGTACGGGATATGCACGGCCAACTGGTCTCGTTGGTTTCTCAGTCTCGCTCCGCCTGCGGGAGGTGGAGTGTCGCAATCGATGTCGTAGACTCCAGAAAAGAGATTCTTCAAGCTGGTGGATGTGAACTCAAAAACTACCGTAAGAGAATTTCCAGTATAGTTGGCTTTGTTAATAAATGAATAATTAAATCTATAAAAGAAAAAAAAGTTTTTTTTTGCTGTTTCTCTAAATTATATGGGGAATCTAAAGTTAAAAATATGTGATTTTGTTCTCGTTTATGTACAAAAGTAACCCGACAAATAAAAAACGGTATTTACTATAGATGAGCGAAGGGTAACCATTCGGGTATGAGAAATAGTGCAATTTTTACAGAATTATCGAACAGCCGATAAAAATGTTCCTTGGGTACCTGTTTTATGCACTAATCATGAATGTCTTTGCAAGAAAAGGCATTTTATGAACCTAGGTATTAGTGAGAAAAAAACGAGTTTAAGAAAAAACTTTCAAGATTTCTTAATAATAATGGAAAGTAACGTTCTCTTCTTAACTAGGTTTAATTCCCATGTTCCATTGTAATTTGAAATGACTTTTTAAGACGAACTTAATGTCCTGTTGTATGAAAAAATTATCTCTTCCATATGCAGGAAGTGGATAGATGTGGTGGAACATACAAAATCTAGGTGTGTAATAATCAAATTACATATTAATTATTCACACAAATCCGTTTTCCTATTTTCAGCCGGTGTTGACGTTGTTGATCAAGATATCGACAATAATTCGCCTGACGGTTCTGGTAGCACGGATGACGAAGAAACCCTCAGTGTGAGTTTTTTTTTCATTCATATTCATCTTGATATTAGCCTTGAGGCCTCTTTTATGAAATCGCCATTGTGCGCGATGTTCTTCGGCCTTCGTTCTCATGTTTCATGCCGTGGTCACACTGTCCAATTTTCGGGTAATCGGCAGCGTAACAAAAAATTCGACTTGTTGGGATTGTTTCTACGTCAGTCCCGATTGGCTGGTCACACTGCACGGTTTTTATTACCGACCGATTCACCTGGCAACCTACAACAAGGTGTGCACGCTGAATTGGGCCTTCAGAAATGTGAGCAAAGTCTGACAATGTTAGAATCTTCCGATTTTTGTTGGTCTAAATTTAGTGGAAACCTATATTCAACGAATTTTGTATTCAAAACGTCAGAAAGTCGGGATATCGGTACAGAAATCTTGAACGGCTGATAATATCGGGCAGTGGATCCTCGCATTGCCGAGGTCGCAAGCGGTCTCTATAAAGCATTTACATGGACCGAATTCACATGAATGCTGTTCGGGTGACCAAATGATTTCTGTCGAAATAACACACATTAATATTTATGGCTCCTCTTGAACCTCATACCACTAATTTTTAATAAATAAATTTCTTGCTTAAAACTAAATATTTTCTTTTTTTTTATTAAAACGAAACATAGTAAAGGCTTATGCCATTTTATAATCATGTTAAATTATAAGCACTCGAAAACGTGTCTTGACCATACTGACTTACGCTCCCGAGGCATCTGAAAAGCAGCATATTTTTATTCCGTGTGTACGCTGCCAATTCACTGGCTATTGTCCTACTTTCACGCCAGATGGTTCACTAACATGCATCGGGCCTATGTTGCAACTAGCAACCAATCAAATACGCTCGATTACACAGCCCTACGGACACAACCTTGTAATAAAAAACCACAGGCGCTTGAATCGCTATTTGTGTTGATCTTGGTTTAAATAGTGTTCAATTTACCTTAACAACAATCCCCTACCGTTTAATGAGCTTTAAACCATGTTATATCGTTTGCCGGTACTTGTTTATATAATAGATACACAGGATAAATCTGTCTGTTCGTCGCTTAATGGATACAGACTCGTCCGCAGACTTGGATGCCGGCCTTGTGTATCTATTATATAAACAAGTACCGGCCAACGATATAACGTGGTTTAAAGCTCATTAAACGGTAGGGGATTGTTGTTAAGGTATATTGAACACTATTTAAACCAAGATCAACAAAAATAGCGATTCAAGCGCCTGTGCAAAAAACACCGCCTACGGGCACTATACCGTTGCATCAGAAGCCCCATTCCCGGAGGCACACAAATTAGCCAATTACAGATAGTGTTACGAAATGTCTGACGAAACGCTCCGCACTTTCGTGGCAAGACGCAGGAAATCAAGCCCAAACATACAAGATATAACAACTGGTCAGCTGATATAGAACTTCTATAGATAAAGCGAATGTGTAGCATATTGTTGCTCAGGGATTAGTTTTTCCTATTGAAATTGTTGGCAAAATACTTCGAGAATTCTCTGCATCTAAGTGGCAAGAAGAAATGGAAATAAAGCCAAAAATAAGAACATAAGCATTACTCAGATCTTCATTTTGTACCAAATCTTACGTAAATCATTATTTAAAGCGAGAAAAGATATTATTAATGGCGCAGCGACGAGGTTTAAAAATATTCGAGACATTTAAACCCGAGGAAAGAATATGCAACGTGTGTAAGGTCAATTCAGTTTTAAGATGAAATTCATTTTAAATATTCGTGTCCAAAATATGATGAAATCAGAGAGAAAATTCACAAATTTATTCCAAACAGTGAAACAGAATTGTTAAGATTATCTCCAAAAAGTCAATTTATATACGTGCATCTTATAATAGTGTTAAAGAAATCAGTGACTTTGTGGCCAAAGCATGGTGGATCAGAAAGAATTGTTTGTACGCCTGTACTATCATTGTCGACTAGAGTACCGAGTGTCATATAAAGACCTGCGAGGTTTAGGTGTTATAAGCAGACATATGCCTTATTTCTACTGGTATTACTGTACATGACACTATAATAAATAAACCCGTTCATTCATATCAGGCCTGCCGTTAATTATATCCGTGATGTATAGGCCCCTGACAAAGCGTTGATTATCACACAAATCCGTAAAGATGTATGTTTTGTACCTATTAACCTCACAGTTGGGCTGCATGGAAACTGTTTATTGGCAGAGGAAAGCGACTGAGTTTCTCTTTTTACATTTCACGTTTCAAGGCGAGAGTAATGATAAAGAGTTTGAAAAAGGGGAATTGTCAAATATGGTCAAATTTAAAGTAAAGTTGCAGAGTAGATTCTGCAATACATTCACTCGTTATATATATTTGATTTATAATGTTCATATTTGGTGATGCACCTCCTACTTTTAGACATGGCCTCAAATATGATTGTAATACATCGGTACACGACACAGACCAGTTGCAATCTTGCAATCGTAAAACCGAGAACTGCCAGATTTAAATCAAGCTTTCTTTACGCAGGCCTGCATCACTGGAATCAACTTCCTAATAATTTAAGACACGCAACTATTATTGAGCATTTTAAACAACTATATAAATCCTTTCTATGATGATTTCCATATTTTTAACTCAGAATTTTAGTTCCTCGACCTTTATAATTGTATATGTTTACATTTGTGCCATATTTAGCAATCTATGTTTTAAATATATGTATGTTAAGATCATTATTTTAAACATTTTTTTCATGACTATTTTAAAATGAATATGTAATGTATATCTCTTTGTCAATGTATATTTCTCTGTGACATTTCCAGGACCCATGCATCGAAAAACAGCTAAACATGCTGATTGAGCCATCCTGGTAAAATATATGTACAAATAAAAAAATAATGTTCAAATAATTTTAGGACGGAGAATGCAGTGGGGAAAATGAAATCCTCATGTGCGTAGGAAGAAAAAAATCAACGGACACTTGTAGAGGAACGTACCAGGGAGAGGGAGCCTTACAGGGAGAGACATGTAGGTCCAACAATGTCCAGAAGCTGGGAACTTCGTGCTCAGCAGCAGAGAGAAAGTGCCACTGTGATGTTGCTAAAATCCCAGGAGGCTGTGGATGTTGTAATTATAGGATACACAAGTACTGGTGTCTCAGAGAATAAACACAAGAAAAGAAAATATTATACATTACTATAATTCCGCTTTTGCGTCTCAGCGTCTCTTGTCACGTTCATTCAAAGAAACACATGACCTGTGATATAAAGATTTCCATACTACATGTTCCCTAGGTATAGGTAAATCCTCATGAAATAAGATCGATTACAAAAAAGATAGCCAATATGTACACTAATAGTAAAAATATGATTCAAGCTACCGTTTTTATAAAAATTAAAATATTTAATCTAATTTATTTCAAGTTTGAATACTAGATTAAAACCAAAAGCAGTATTTCAATTTATATCAATAATCATGTTCTATCGTGTCCAGTTTTCGATGATGTTGTTTGCGGTACCCTTTCACTTAACTAAATAACCTTGCAACCCTATAGCCAAAAAATATTTGTATATTGCACAAACGATATTTTCAATATGAATATAAATGTATGTCACTAGATACATTTTTTTACATAAATTAAAATTTCACAATACGATTGCACAATTGACCAATTAGTCGAAGTTACTTAGGAGTTGAGTAAGTACAATATAAATCCTAGATATTATTATATTCAAATAAAAGATTTTTTCAAGTTAAAATATTTTCTCCACCATGCATCGGAATGTTTACATAAGTAAAAAGTGTATCATATTTATATGGTGAACAATCATTTGGTTCCTAGAGAAATTTCAGGCAGAATTCTTTATGAGAAATTATCCTATATGATCCAGGTTTACATGATAAGCAATTTGAAGGAACCGAGTTTTCATAAGTACTCTACTGATACTGTCAATAAAGGCAGGGATGTCCTCTGTACGAGATCGAACACCTTATGGTTATTTATTTATATGTTACTGTATATATTAAAAAGTGTAATTTAAACTAAAGAATCGAACATGCCATGTTGTTCGGAGCAAAATTTCAATGTGTTTACACTGGTATTTTTAAAAAGCTTTCTTGCACATTAACAACTTTTCCATGTTGGATAATATTTGTATTTATTTTAACGCAAATACTTTCACTTTTATATATATTACATCTATATATATATATATATATATATATATATATATATATTATTTACTAAGCAAGGTCTACTATGTTTGTCAATGAATATCACGTTGAATTTTACAAAATAAAGAAGGTTTCATCACACTGTGTATTTTTTTGTTTGTTGAAAAAACAAATAATGAATGTCTAAAAAAACAATCAGATGCTTTGATATTTGCTGTAACAATGTTCGACGAACCACACCAGCCTGTGTACCACATTTGTGCCTCAGTGCTTGAAAAATATTACAATACAATATTTGTCTCATATACTAGTACTTTACTAAGCATTCCCGTGTCTACAAATAAATCATTGGCAATCGAGGCGTTCTTGTCAACTGATCAGTTTCCAAAAATACTTCTGAGTAAAGGTACACTTTAAGAAGTTATATCTGACCCAGAGTTGATTTTTAAAATAGCATGAATTATAATTTTGAAATATCTTCGACTGTGACTGTATATCAATCGTGAGAATATGTCTACACAAAAAATGAAGAATACATTGACCAGACCAAAAATAATCGTTCTACAGACTGTGGATCTAAACGATTTTTGTCTATTTATTTTATAATTGTTTTAATATCGGTCTGATTATCGGAAAGGTGACCTGAAAATTAAAAAAAAAGGAAGAAAGAAGAAAGTTAAACAAATGCTCCAGTTTTTGATATGGAGCGTCAAATCAACTTCAAAATTAGACAAGACCACAAATTAGAAACATTACTATTAACATAGGACCTGGTCCTTATACAAACATATAATCGACAAAATAAATCAACGGGAATACGAAGAGAGAGAGAGAGAGAGAGAGAGAGAGAGAGGGAGAGGGAGAGAGAGAGAGAGAGCTCTGGTTACCACACCACTTAAGTTGGGCTGAAAGAGGTAGCAAATTTTGGATAGCACAGAAATTAATCTACATAGGTTCGAGTGCTCGTTACGCTGATAACAATAAGGAAGATTTATTTATTTAAAGTAGAAATACATCATAAAATGGAATTTTTCATGAGAGGTAAAAATGAAAACTTATTTCCTAGGTCTTCCTTGATTATCAGTATGGCTTGTAGGAATTCCCTAATAAATGAATATATAACACCGCAGTTTAGCTTAGGATTTCCAAAAGTGGCCGAAAAGTCGTCTAAATTCATATTAACTTTTCATTGAAAACCGAAACTCATTGTAATGCCAGTCCTTGGTTGGGCGCATAGTTAGAGGGGCTGGGTCGCTGTGGCTATACTAAACGTCACCTATGCTTAACATCATCAGTCTCCTTATTACGCTGGGACACTACTAATTAAATGCCTTTTTTTCAGTGCAATATGGTGAGAGCTTACGGTCACCCAGTTTACCTTTATCTAGGCACGCTGGTCACCAAGTGTTGCAGCACTCTACCTAAGAGCAAGGAAGCCCGAAAGGGTTTCGATTGGCTACCCCACATATGGCAGCCCATTTGTATCACAGAAATCATGAGAGACAGAGGGAGACTAGGTTAACTTTTTCGTTTAATAATAATAATAATAATAATAATAATAATAATAATAAATCGTTATATATATAGACACTGCGGTTCAAAACGATTTTTTTTATTAATTCATTTAATCATTTTTAATTATCCGACCAGAAAGATGACCTCGAAATTAAAAAAATGAAAGAAATGCTTCAGTTATTGAAATGGAGCGTATAATCATCACCAAAATTGACAAGACCACAGAAAAGGAATATTGCATAGGACCTGGTCTTTATCTACCAAATAAGTAATCAATAAAACAAATAAGCGGCGAATAAATCATTATCATATTTATTATTATTATTATTATTATTATTATTATTATTATTATTATTATTATTATTATTATTATAATCATGATGATGATGATTATTATTATTATTAATATTATTATTAATATTATTATTAATTTAATATTTAAAATTATTATTATTATTATTATTATAATTATTATTATTATTAATGTCTATTAATTTGATCAGCTTTATTTCAATATCCCCAGACAAATATATGTCTTGCAAAGGAATACAACAAAAGTTCTTAGGCCACACTAAGAAAATTAATTGGTCAACGGATTCATGTATCAGTAGTACTTTATTTATGAAGGAGCATGAGGTCCTCGGTAATAATAGCAGTGAATGCTTCTCTTGTCTTATTTCTTAACATCCACCATCCACTTCCACCATCAAGTCCTACCACCTGTGGACTGGGACCTTTATTTCAACTGTTCAAATTTTATAAAATAAAAAAAAATGGTTTATTAAAGAAAAAGTTTCTAACGGAACGAATGTGTAAACATGTCAGTCAGCTAAGCATCATTACCTATGGGTGACTTGCTTTTTGGTATTTCAGGCTTGTGGTCAATAAATAAATCCTACTTATTTTTGTTTTGTTTTGTAGTTATGGCAGAGATTCCATATAAAAGATACCTTTTCTGAGGGAGCTTATTACAGTAAATAATGGGGATGAAGAAAATATTCAGTCAGTTGTGCCACTTGAAAACTTCCTACAAATACTGAGGATTAAGCAGGAAGAGAAAGATAAAACAATTCGCATTTTCAACATTGTCAGGAGCTTGAAGCCAAACCAGATGGCATTATTAACATTGACAATAGAAAGTTTGTTACTGTGAACAGAGTTTTACAGTTTTTATTCAATAACAAGGACAATTTTGGCTGTTGTGCCTCTGCTGCAGCAGATGCCATTCAATCACATCTTTATGATGGAATCCCTGAGAGCATCTGGAGAATATACAGTCATGTAGCCAACAACTTCTTTAAAACAGAAACATGTGAACTTCTCAATTGTATTGAGATTCCTGAGGCACCAACTCTCCATGGGGAATATAAGGAGCATTTTTGTGAAAGGGATTGGAAAAAAAATATGCTTGTTTGAGTATCATTTTCATAAAGAGTATGAGAGTGGTGTGGCACAACTGGAATAAATCACACTCCGGGCCAAATTTCTAAAGTCATGTAGTGACGTGAAATTACTCAGTGAGTCTATGTACAATCAGTGTAGAAAGTTAATCAAAAGTCGGTTAAAGCGTCAAGCTGCTCATGAACTGGAAGATGGTGTTTTATTATCTACACCTATGTTTCACTCATCAATGATGGAAATGGATATTCTGAACTACTTGGCAGAATACACGAAAGACATTGTTGATGTTGTGGTAGTCGACTGTGTACCAAGCATATGCAAACATGGGAAAGGTTTGCATATATTTGCTGAAAGAAACGGTCATCATGTAGATGCAGAACGAGCCACAGACTTGAGTGTGCTAATTGAGAGAAGTATTCAAAATCACAGTGTTACTATCCATGAAATCTCTTACCTGGCACCGAAAACATTGGAACCTTACAGTGAAGTGCAATCAAAACAGAGGTTTAAATTGCGTGATGAATTTTACCTCTGCAAACTAAAGGAATCTGTGGACTATGTCAGCAATCTAACATCACAAACTGAAGCTTTTGAAACGGATGGTAAATGTCATGCCTGTTTTGGTCTTGGTGGTAATTACTTTTTGCCAAAATTTCACGGACAGTCACATTAAAAAAATCTTGTCTGCAGTGCTTGAAAATGAAAGATTTCTCTCCAGTTTGTTTGTATTCAATAATGTGGATAATGTGTTTTTAGATATGTTGAAAGTTTTGTATCTGCCATGTACCTTTGACCACAACAAAATGTCATTTGAAGAGGTGAGACAATTCACAATCAGAACTAGTGAAACCTGCGAATAAAGAGGGGGAAATCAGAAACCCACAAACCTGGCTTCCTCCATGCAGAAGATGTTATTTCACATTTAGCTAAGCTTGTGGATTGCCAGATTGAATATTAATTTACCGCTGGGAATCATGAATCCAAACTTCCAGATTTTTTTTGCAAAAGGCAGCTTAGTGAAGAATCTGTCTGGAGAAGTGGAATATTATTTTGGTGAACACACCCATACTGGCAATATTAAAGACACACTATGGAGCAATGACAAACTCTGGGATAAAATGCAGGAGGTCAAAATTCGTAAAGCAACAAGCCATAAAAAGACAACTTGAAATTACACCACAGAAGGATGCCAGGCGTAAAAGTGGGAAATGGCTTCCGAAAGCAACGTCCACCCCCCCCCCCCCGCCCCCCCCCCCCCCACAAGTTTAACTAGTGAAAAAAAAATAAACTCACTACGTTAAGTATCATCAGCAAACAGTAATCTACCTAACTTAAATCAGTATTATAATTAACATACAAATAAAAGTACTCTTTTTGACAGTCTGCAGTGCACAGAAAATGCTTGGTTTGTTTCACATTGCTTATCATATTTTCCATCAAGATTGAAAAAATGTGGCGAGTATTGTTTATATATGATGACCATAATGTTGGAACACATTTAGTTCATGTTTTATTATCACAAATGTCTGACTTTTGTTTATGTGTTATGACAATATTGACTGAAAACAGATTCTGGTAACCCCCCCCCCCCCCCCATTTGTAATAACTACTTTTGTTTAGTGTAGTTTCCGAAGATTTTTGGTCCTTGGAAGCTTGAAAAAACCCCAACTTCTCCCCTTGGAAGTGAAGATATTTTTTGTATATAGTCCTAAATATATTTATTATTGGTTATGTGTAATGGTCAAAGTTACTGAAAAAAAATATTCAGTTGACAACTGCTTGTGTTTTATTGGCATGATTTTTAAACAAATCTTGATTACTCAGGTTGCTTTTGTTTTTCAGGCATGATTGTTTAACTTACTCAGGTGACTATCGTTTATATGGTGATGACTTTATAAGTTACTATAACTTTAAATCATGTAAATTTATATTATCTCTATGTTTTGAGTCTTGAATAAATGGCTACAGAGAATACTTATTATTAATGTGGTATGACAATGATAAATGGATTGCTACGATTCAGGTGACAATTGTTTACATGTCATGACTGTATAATTTGCAAACATATGATGTCAGATTATTGTTTTGACATATGTAATAAGATGGATCACCACAACAACTGTATCTGCTCTTTTTGTAAGTCATATTTAGCACAGATAACATTAATTTATATAGAAATGGATTAAAATAACATCATTTGAAAGGATTTCCATGCTGAGGCATCTAGACTGCCAACACTTCCAGACACCTGATAGCACATGAATTTCTGTAAATAAAATAAATTTAATTTAAACCAGTGTTTTTTATTTAAAATCTTCTTATCTATGTAACCCACCCATACTATCCCTGTAATCTGTACTTGATGGGTAATAAAGGAATAGTAGAGTTAACCCACCCACCCATCTATACCTGAGTATACATCAATGGAAATTCACCGCATGTTGTAAAATGCTTGAAAACAATTAAATTGAGTGCCAGTGTGGATTGTTTCCAGTGCCCAGCAGAAAGTTGTCCTCACTCAGTGTAAACATAACAAAACAAGGCTGACACGACATCTGGAGTTGACCCCATTCCATATGTAACCTGAGTAGCATACTATCAGGGTGTCCCTGTCAGGGAGGTGATTAAGCAATAAGCACAGAGATCGCCCCAGTCTAATAGAGCAGGGTGATTTGGGCCTGTGGGTAAGACTGTTAATAGAAACAATCACGTTTACAAAAAAAATGCAAACTCGTATCAATGTGATGGTCAAATTGAAAATGAGTTAAACTCAGTATTGTTCGGATCTTATCGTATACATCAATCATATTATCCTTTATGCTGTGGCCTTAATACTACCACTACTACTACTACTATTACTACTACTACTACTACTACAACTACATTACTACATTACTACTACTACTCCTACTACTGTATTAATTACTTCTACTACTAATAATAATAATGGCTCATGGTCCTTATACAGCTAGAGACAGCGATAGAAATGAAGGAAATGATAAGAAAAATTAAAAGATCCATGGGGTTATAAATAGCACACGATTTAGGCTAAATATAGACTGCTACTAATAAATTGTTATAACATGACAACAAGCATCATGTGTTGATGAACATGAAAAAAAATCATTAGATACAAAGCAGACTCATATAAAGTTCTAAGACATGTTGTCACATTCATTTGTTCTCTTTTTTTAATGAAAATATTTATTTGCGGATTTGTGCGTCAAAAGTGGTAATGTGACGACATTAAAACTACCTGCTGATGCTACAGTGATTTTGGACACCCAATTGGGAGACATGTTCAATCAAATTAACCGCGTATACCCCTCCTTATTACTGAAAGAATTTTTAACGCTTGAAACCTCTTTACTTCAGCCTTAAATAAACATCTCGATTGGATATTTATCCCCGTTCCTATTTCCCAACAACAAACAAAAACACTACCAATTACCAATGGTAGTTATTACTACAATCTCACAAAAAAAAACCAACGGCAACTGTATAATAATAATAATAATAATAGTAATTAATATTGTTTTGTTTTTATTATCGTTTTAAGTAAATTGATAAATAGGACGAATAAACAAGTCTTAAATTAACATTTTTAATTGACTGAGGCCCTATGTATCGGTCATGCATGTTCAGCGCCCCCGTGCGAGCAATCATCACATTTTAGGGAGTGTTTATGGTGTCATATGGAGTACTTACGGTATTTAAAAGCCTCAGCTGGTGGCACTGAGGGTAGACACGTAGTTTGACAAGAACTATAAAATGCGTCGTCTGTACATTATTTAAAGGATGAAGATTCTGACTCCGTCACCATGGAGAACGTGATCCTCAGCAAGACAACGCTGCTGAACGTGGTGCTTCGAATCCCTGCCCTGTTCATGGCCGATATATGGTTACGCCAGGACTTCTACCCGACCCTTGTCAGGGAAGCCCGGCGCGGTTATGGCCAAATTTCGCACAGCCATTGGGACAGATTCGGGGAATATTTCACCGATGTCATGTGCCATGGCATTTATTACATAGGTAACAATTTTAATTTTATATAAAAGCGTTTGTGCGTGACCTGTGACTTTGAATTTTTATGCAATTTGTTTTGTTGAACGCAGACCCTTGGGCGATAATGAAGGAATCTAAGTACTGTCAAATTTGATGTGCAGTGACATCTGGAACCCGCACACTGCCAGATGTTGCAACTGAATGATAGTTTATTGTGTAATAACACTGCTTATTGAATATTTGTATAGACCTGAAGTATAAACATGAAGCAGAATTTGACTCACAGGGGGAAATTGTAGATTTGATTTATTATTTCAAGTGAATTGTGTATGAAAATCAAAGTATGTAGTTATTTATGATTTGTGTATGATATGCTTATTTTTTTGGGTGCTTTTACGGAGTTAATCAATTTATGTCAGTGCTAAGTCCTTTACAGTTGTATATTCTTTGGTTAATGATTCTGAATCAAAATATTCACTGGCTTCCATAATTTGTGTTAATTGTAAGGAATTTGGTGTACATGGGAAAGCACGAAAAATAATGTTTCTTCGTGAGACCCTGAATTTTGTTTTACTTTCTTTTTTCAAACTATTATGACTTAATAATTACACAAATGTTATTACTAACATGTCTGTAAAAGGGCCTATCTGATATCAATTAACTTAAGATATTCCCTTGACCTTTTCATAAAAATAGGCAAGAAAATGCTGATTCCATCGTAAACATGCTGTTGTTTTGTTTTGTTTTTCTCACTTGTTTATAATGTGGGAGACCCAAATTATCCACACACCAACACAATCTTCTGGCAGCAGGTTTCCAGGTAGTATTTTGTAATGGGTAATCTTTCTGCTTGTCAACATGGCCCACATGACCTGCATGACAGCTGGTAGATAAAAAAGTTTGTACATCCATCACAGAGGCATTATAAGAACCTTTCTTAGCAGGAATTATCTGCAGTTCATTAAAATTTACATAGTAAGCCAGAAATCACATATATTCTACAGATAACGCAGGTGAATAGCTGGCTTTAATGAAGCTCTTGGTGTGTGTTGTGGTAACAACAACAACAATATATTGAAATCCAACTGAGTAAAAGTCATAGAAAAAAACAAACTGTTCTTTTAGCTCAGCTGACTGTATTGTATCCAGGGAGGTCCATGAAAGTTCTCCTTGAAAACCTGGAATTAGGTCTCTGTTACCCATATTCTTTGAGCTATGGGGCTCCAAAGTACCCAACGGAATAATGGAAAATTTGATACAAAAGGTGCCCAATAACCTACCTTTTGAAAAAGAATTTATGTGATTTCTGGCTTCTACTGTGTATATATATTAATGATCTAAGGGTAATTTTTGTTGTGGAAAGTTTTTATAAGGTCTTCTTGAAAGATGCGTGAACTTGTTTATCAACAACATGTTTGTAAATACAGCAATGTTGACAAATGGGAAAACATGTAACCTGAGGAATTAGGTTGCATAATTGTGGAGGTAGAAAAGTAACTTGTTTCAAAAGGCCATCTGCAAAGCTCTAGCTTATCTGACTTGCTGACAGATAGATGGCCTTGTTTAATATGTTTTGGTTATTTTGGTGGGTCTTCACATATTACAAACACATTGATTTAAACAAATCAAGCAGCCTATGTGCGGTGATATCCACATTTTTTATGGCCTTTTTTTATGAAAGCTGAAAGGGATTACCTTTAGTTAATTAAGGTCAGATGATTGGGCCCCTTCAAGTGTCTAAACAACTAATGTATTGATCACCATGATTCTTTGCATAGATATTGGTCATGGGGTGTTTCATCAGTTTCTGCAGACTGGTGGCACTACTTGTATTTTTTTTTTTATTTTTAGTGAACCTGTGAGATTATGCAATGGTGTGGTGTCGTAGGTCGGCCTTCGTCCATCGTCTGTACATTAACCCATACTATCTTGAAAACAGCAAGAGTTAGCATTACAAAATTTTTTGCAAATAATCAGTCATCATATTAAAACCTCTATTGGATTTTGCTTATTTTTTGGCTAACTGCATTTTCTTAGATTTTATAGGGAAAAAGGTTAAAAACCTTTAAAAATCTTCTTCTCCGAAACTGTTCAGCCAAATTGTCCAGTATTTCACAGAAATGATCCCGTGAACAATCTCTCTCAAGTTTGTTCGAATGGTTCCAGTTCAGAGATTTTTGGCCGAGTTACAGGAGGTTGAACTTAGTCATCTGTCCAAAACAGCATATTAAAATTTCAATCTCAGAAACGGCTGGAGCTATCATCACCAAATTTTATGCCAATGTTTTTCACATGAGTCTTATCAGAAATTGAGGTATTGGTGGCGCCACCTGCATCGGCCTTTTTTGTACGGGGGTCATCAGTGCCCGTATCACACTGAGATCTACAAAAAACTTCTTCTTATCGGAAACCATACGGCCAGATTGTTTAATATCGCACAGAAATGATCCTAGGGTAGTGCTTTCTGAAATTTGTTCAAATGGTCTCAGTTCAGTGACTTTTGGCTGAGAATTTAGTCATATGCCATAACAGCCCATTTTAGCTCAGTGGCTACAAAGATCTTCTCAAAAACCACTGGGCCAAATTCTTAAATCTCACACATTAATTATCCTTGGATGTTGATAATTCAAGTTTGTTCAAATGGTTTTGGTTCAGTCATTTTTGGCTGAGTTATAGGAAGCTTAACTAAGCCATTTTGCTGTATTTTCCCATATGAGTTAAAAACCTGCAAAACCTTTTTTGACTGTCGCCACTGAGGCCAATTTGTTTAATATTTTACAAGAATAATCCCCTGAATAATTCTTATAATAATTGTCTTTTATGGTTCCAAAAAATGAATTTTGTCTGAATTAAAAAGATTGGATTGAGTGATTTTACCATATATGTTAACTGTGTGAAGCAGATACATCTAGCCTAGCACCAGTTTATCAGCATTTGTTACATCATCATGCCACTAGTCATTTAGATTTCAGGTTATCTATGGTTTATATTGTCAAGAATGTTTTTTAAAAGCTTTAAAAAATGTAGATGTATGATTTTATATATTCCTCATGCCAGGCAATGTTTACAATCACAGGTATACAGCTCTCTGTGGGTATATAAAGATGTCTGTACATGGATTATAAATAATTGGTATCCATACTCAACTTAATTCAAGATTTTGCCATCAGTGAGATGTATCTGTATTATATTTTGCATTCAATATGCATCTGCAGTAAGTTTAAGCAAACCTGTGGGCTATTGCGATGGTGTGGCAGCATCAGTCGTCTGTACGTTAACCCATACTATCTCAAAAACGACTGGAGCTAGCATCATGAAATTTAATGCAAAAAATTAGCCATCTGAAAAACTCTGCATTTTCTTTGATTTTATAGAGAAAATAAAAATTATCCATTCCAAAAAAGTCAAGCCAAATTGTTCAATATTTCTCAGAAATAATCTTTTTTACCATCTCTCTCAAGTTTGTTTGAATGGTTCAAGTTCGGTGAATTTTGGCAGAGTTACAGGAAGTTGAACTTAGTCATCTGTTCAAAAAAGCATACTAAAATGACAATTTCAGAAAAGGCCGGAGCTATCATCACCAAATTTTATGCCAGTGTTGGTCACATGAGTCATACATGAAATTCAGGTATTGGTAGCGCCACCTGCATTGACCTTTTTTGTACGGGGGTCATTGGTCATCTGTACATTAACCCATAATTTCTCAAGAATAGCAGGAGCTACCATCCCTAGATTTTATGCAGTAATCTGTCACAAATCAAATGTTGTGGGATTCAGCTTATTTTTTGCTATCTGCATTTACTTAGATTTTATAGGGAAAAAGCTGAAAAAACGTTTAAAAGTCTTCTTCTTGTAAACAGTCCAGCCAAATTTTAGTTAATATTTTACAGAAATGATGCCAGAGGCAAGCCCTCTCAACTTTGTTCAAATGGTTTGCATTTGATGAATTTTAGTGGAGTTAAATGAATTTGAACAGTCATTTGGCCAAGTAAGCATACTGACATAGTAATCTCAGAAATGAAGAAGGCTAGCATTACCAATTATTGTGCAAATGTTGGTCACATGACTAATATTTGAAGTTGCAGATTTTGTGGTGCCACCTACATTGACCTGTTTTTTATGGGCAAAAACTTCATAATTTTAGCCTCTTTCAGCTTAAAATGTTTATGATGAAACTGTCAAGTTGAATTGTTCAATTTTTCAAAAGAATTATCCTAGGACATGGTCCTTTCAATCATATCAGAATAGATTGAGTTTGTTGATTTTTGATTGAGTCGTGAAAAGCTAAAGTTGGTCTTATGGCCATCATTATGTCTATTTCAAACTGAGGACTGCAATAGTGTTCTTCTACAAAATTATTGTTTCAATTATTACTTCTGTAACATTGCACAAAATTATTCTTAGTTAGCCTTTGTTCAAGTTTACTTGAATTATTTTTGGCAGAATTATTGGACCTTTAACAATGAAAGGACTGCATCTTTTATTATTCTAGATATTTTGATAAAAAGTTTATGAATATGTCAGCTTGAAAAAAAGGCATTTTAGCCAAAGTCTTTCAGTATGTGTAAACAGATTTACCAACAGGCAAAGATTGTGTTTGCATCTATAAATAGGTTGAGAAACTGCCAACTGTTTCAGATTTGGCATAAGGGAACAAGAGTTCATTCAGTGCAGCCAGATATAGGTCAAGAGTTCAATCAGTGCAGTCAAGCACGAGGCATGTGATCAACTCATGGGTGACATGTGAACAGCTCATGGCCACCATGTGGTCACCTCATAGGTAGCATGTGATCACCTCATGAGTATCATGTGATCACCTCATGGGTGTCATGTCCCTCAGGGCTGCATGTGGAGCCAATCTGTGAGCTTATGCAATGGTGTGGCTACTATTTCAGATTTGGCAACAGGCCAAAGGTCAGTCTGGATCTATTTATAGCTTTGGCAGACTGCCAACTGTATCAGATTAGGCAACAGGTCAAGAGTTCACTCAGTGCAGCCATGTATTGGTCAGGAATTCACTCAGTGCAATAACTGCATTCTATTCATAGCCTTGGCAGACTGCCCACTGCATCAGATCTTGCTCCAGTTCAGCCTGGATCTGTATATAGCCTTATGCAAACAGGTCAAGAGTTCACTCAGTGCAGCCAGGTACAGGTCAAAAGGGTTCACTCAGTCTAGCCAGGTGCAGGTCATGAGTTCATTCAGTGCAGTAGCCTGAGCTAGCAATTTGTCAGTTCACTCGGGGCAACTGACTTTCTCACCAAGCCTGGTCAGCCCCATGTATCAGACTCAAGGTAAGTTTGATGTATTGGCCTGATATCTTGACCTGTCTATGTGTCTTTGATGGCTTTCTCATTCACAAGACAGGTGTCGCCACCTACAATGACTTTTGCACAGTGTTCGTGCCTGCTTATTCTTACAGAGGAATTTGATATATCAGCCTGGAATTGGGCATATTTATACCTATCGAATAGCTTTGTCGTATACAAGACTGGTGGTGCCACCTATAATAATTTTTGCACAGTGTGTGTCCCTGCTTATTTCTCAGGGGGGGTTTGATATATCAGTCTGAACTTGGGCATATGTATATATCTCTGATAGCTTTTTTGTTTACAAGACTGGTGGTGCCAGCTACAATCATTTTTGTGTTGTGTGCACCCATGCCAGAATTTCAGCAGTGCTGTTATGTAATTGTTTCTTATTCAAAATGTTTAGTACTTGCATTGTTCATATACATGAAAAGTAATTGTCCAGCATTAAAGCATTATACTTGGTGTATTTCCCAATTGACAGGTTCCCGTTAGGCCTGTAGGCCTTGTTTTGATTTTTAACGATTTTTTTTCTCTATTTTTAAGACCTCTTAACATGCAGTCATCTGTTAACAGAGACCAAATCGTAACGGCTGGACCTAGAATCTTCACTCTTGACATGTAGGGAGGCCAATGGAAATTCCCCTTGGAAACTTGAAATTAGGTCTCTGTTACCCATATCCTTCAAGCTAAGGAGCTCCTTAGTACCCCCCAAAATAATGGAAAAAATTGATACAAAAGCTCTAGTATCTGAACAACTATTGCATTTATCACCATTATTTTTTTGCATGGATATTGATCATGGAATGTGTCATCAGTTTCTGCAGTCTGGTGGCGCCACCTGAGTTTTTCGATTTTTACGAATTTTTTCTCTATTTTTGAGACCTTTTAAGATGCCATCACCTGTTAACAGTGCACAAATCGTAACGGCTGGACCTAGAATCTTCACTCTTGACATGCAGGGAGGCCAATGGAAATTCCCCTTGGAAACTTGAAATTAGGTCTCTGTTACCCATATCCTTCAAGCTAAGGGGCTCCTAAGTACCCCCCCAGAATAATGGAAAATTTGATACAAAAGCTCTAGTATCTGAACAACTATTACATTTATCACCATTATTTTTTTGCATGGATATTGATCATGGAATGTGTCATCAGTTTCTGCAGTCTGGTGGCGCCACCTGTGTTTTTCTATTTTTACGAATTTTTTTTCTCTATTTTTAAGACCTCTAAAGATGCCGTCATCTGTTAACAGGGCACAAATGGTAACAACTGGACCTAGAATCTTTTCTCTTGACATGCAAGGAGGCCCATTGAAATTCCCCTTGGAAACTTGAAATTAGGTCTCTGTTACCCATAACATCTGAGCTATGGGGCTCCGAAGCACCCCCCCCCCCCCCCCCCCAGAATAATGGAAAATTTGATATCAACGCTCAAATAACTGAACAACTATTGCATTTATCACCATGATAATTTGCATAAATATTGGCCATGGGATGTTCCATCACTTCCTGCAGACTGGTGGCACCACCTGTATATTTTTCAACATTCACAAATTGTTTTCTCTTTTTTGGGACCTGCAATGAAACTGTCATCTTTTACAGGACACAAATCATAACTGCTGGACCTGGAATCTTCTCACTTCAAATCTAGTAAGGTCCATGAATAATCTTCTTGGAAATCAGAAATTGGGTCTGTTACCAATATTCTTTGAGCTATGGGGCTGTGAAGTACCCCCCCCCCCCCCAAGGAATAATCAAAATTTAGATACAAAAGCTCAAGTATCTGAATAACTACTGCATTGATCACCATGATAATGTGCATGAACATTGATCATGGGGGTTTTCATCACCTGCAGTCTGGTGGTGCCACCTGTGTTTTTTTTTCCATTTTTTTATGATTTTGTTTTTTGTTTTTTGTTTTTTTTTTTAGACCTGCAATGAAACTGTCAACTGTTAACATGGCACAATTCCTAACCGCTGGATCTGGAATCTTCTAACTTGACATCAAAGGAGGTGCATGAATATATCTCTGTGGAAACCTGAAATTAGGTCTCTGTTACCCATATTCTCTGAGCTATTGGGCTCAGAAGTACCCCTCAGAATAATTAAAAATTTGATACAAAAGCTCCAGTAGGTGTATAACTAATGCATTGATCAGCATGATTCTTTGCATGCATATTGATCATGGACTCTTTCTTCAATTTCCACAGAAATGGTGGCACTACGTGTATTTTTTTCCAATTTTTACGAATTTTCTGGTCTATTTTGAGACCTTCAAACATGTGGTTCGTCTGTTAACCAGACAAATCATAATGGTTGCACTGAGAAATTTTTGAGACTGACAAAATTAGTTTCTAAAATAGCTGTGGTGTCATTTAGTTGTGTATTTTTACATGTATTTATGAGTATAATATATTACACCTGCAAGAGCTGGTATTTCCAAAGTCTTGCCATCTGCCGGCAGATTTGAGGGCTGACATATCAGGAGACATTCCATGCATCAGCCCATGCTCCTGTAATTTGATGGACTGCCTGTATTCTAGTTTTTATGCAATTTTTTTCTCTATTTGTCAGACGACAAAATTATTTTCTTAGCTGTGGTGTCATCTAGTTAAGCACTCAGTGGGTCAGATGGGGCACAAATTGTATCCACTTGGCCTTTCAGGGAGGTCCATACAAAATCTCCTTGGAAACCTTAAATAATTTCACTTTTACCAATATTCTGCAAGCTGTCTGAAAGAATATGATTTTAACACTCTATTTGTCAGTTTGGCACAAATGGTAGCAGTTTGATGTGGATTGAGGTCACTGTAAACTATACCTAAGGTCTATTGGTAAACTGCATGATTTTGAGCTTTCTGGGAGTCATTTCACCCATTGTTCAAGGCTCCTTCAATTCAGCTGAGCATCATGGCCCATGGGCCACTTGTTTGATTGATGAATTGAGGTCTTGAAAAATCCTGAGAGTTAAGAAAATCAAGTGGACACAGCTGTGTAAATCCTGTAAGAATATTATACTTTAGTTTTTGTATGAGGAATATGATTGGTCAGTTATGAATAAAAGATTATTTATTTTCTTTGCTTGATAACATGACAGCTTAACACTTTTCTGTTTTGTTTGCAGGCTTGCTGTTTGCAGTTTGCTTGCTGCTGCTGCCATTGAAGCGACTAGCACCAATCTACATCATGGTCCTCTCCAGCTTCCTGGTGTTCATCAGCAGCATAGTCTCAGATGCGTATGTGAATCGTGTAACCCAAAGCAAGCTCTCCTTGACTAAGGATGGCATGTACGTTGTAGTACAAGGCACCCTGTTTGCCATCATACATTATCTGCTCGAGGACAAGCAGTACAGTTACATCATCACAGTTCATCTTCTCCCCGTTGTCACCAAAGTCTGCATATCTCCTGAAGCCCTTCAAAATATTCAGAACGTCACAGCTAATGTGGTTCTGTTCTCTTTCACTTTGTACATTCTAAGTCACATTCCAAAGGTTATTTCATCAGTGATGCATGAACTGCAAGTGTTGCATGCCCAGGGACAGGTTTTAGGCTGGCTTGTGGCATTTTTCGGCATTTGCAGCAAGCATAAATTTACCCTTCAGCTCTTTTTATTCTGGTGGATGCTATTTTTGCACAAGGTGTATACATTACTGGCAGCAGGAAAGATTGAGGAAATGAAAAGTAGTGGGTTTTTATTGAGTTTCATGATATGTGCCGCAGAGTGTTGTCGCAGTCCGGTGAGCATGCTGGGTATGAGTGCTGCGGTGTCCTATGCGTCAATGATGATACTTGCCGGAACCAAGTGGTTGTTACACTCCGGGCAGGAGCAGATACCAGAGACAGTTGTGTTAGATGGTTGGGTTGAGGGACTTACTATGTGTTTACTGGCAATTCAGACAGGACTGACAAGTTTGAAAACTGCCCATCGGGCCGTGGTGCTCTCTATTGTGCTGTTCGTGGTCCTGACATCACTTATACAGTCGCTATACGAGCTCTGTGACCCGATACTGCTTAACCTGTGTGCTTCACAAAACAAGAATTGGAAAAAACATGGCAAGACTTTATTAGTGTTTACAATATTGTGGATGTTGCCAATAATCATGACTGTGTACGTTTTAAAGTGGTTCCAGGTGGACTTCTGGTTACTTGTTATCGTGTCCAGTGCATTATTAACGACAGTCCAAGTGTTAGGGTCACTGTTGATTTATGGTTTGTTCCTGTATGATATGCTGTCTTCAAACACAATTGAGAATATGGATGATTTGGTGTACTATATAAAATGCACAATACGAGTACTGGAGTTCATTGTAGCACTTGGTGTTGTGCTTCATGGTATCTATGGCTCAGTATTTGGTGAGTGGAGCTGGTTTAATTCATCTGTAATTATCATACATGGCTACTTTAATGTGTGGAAAAGACTGCAGTCAGGTTGGAAAACTTACTTGCTGCGGAGACAAGCCACTCAGAAGCTTGATTCGTTGCCAAGGGCAACAGAAGAACAGCTGGCAGAGCATCATGATGTGTGCGCCATCTGTTATCAGGAAATGAGGTCAGCACACATCACGGAATGTGGACATTTCTTTCATGCTACTTGCCTCCGAAAATGGCTGTACGTCCAAGATTTCTGCCCCATGTGTCATCAGAAAATATAACCTACCAAATGTCCATATTGCCAGGGATGTAACATTACATTATTACACTCACAAATACATATATTCTTATCACAAATAGCATATATTGCAGTACACTGTAAATGGTATAGAGCACAATAATGAATACAGTTAAATTTTAATTATTTTTGCCTTATTTTATAAAGTTTTGTTTTCAAGCTGTAAGGATGTGGTAGTTAATCGAGTCAGCTTACTGTATATAGGCAGTACTGTTACCATGGATATGGCATACTTCATCTTTCCTGTTTTATGGTGATGTACATATTTGTGTGCTGCAGTTTGTTTTAAATATCAGAGTTTATTAAAAGCTTTAGTTTCTGAATGATGGGATTCATTCTTAAATCTGGTTCTGTAAACCCTTGATACAGGGTTTCTTAACTATTTGCTAAACCCTGATACACTCTGTATTATAGCCATACAGTCAATTCAAGAGTGTCTGGTTCAGCTCTGGGAAGCCCCTTCTTAAATCCTGGTTTCTTTATCATGTGTTTAAGATCACACTTGAACAAATAATATTTCTACACATATGAAGATTCTATATTTATTTCAGATATCAACTTTTTGTGTGATTAAGCCCAGTTCTTTTGCATGTATTATTGGCACAATCTTAGAAATCCTCAAGAAATCTTAGGAAATAGATTAAATTTGTGTTGATCATGCACTGATCCAGGAATTGGCGCATGTTTCTAAATGATTCCTGCAAGGTGGCAGATTTTCACGATTTTGTCTTGAATTTTCAAAAAGAGAACAGAAATGCCCATTTGTGCCATATTTTGGTCTGGAGAATGATTTATTTTGGTGAGGTGTAAAATGAATGTTTTTTAAATGGTCATTAATGAAAACATGAAATGTGTAGCCAGATTGATGAGATAGCAGGCATGAGTATAAAGCAGTATAAAGTGCACTCTATTAAACTTTGTTAACCAGTCTTTTCAAGGAAAATCAGTTATACTTTCTATGGTAATAATATATAACTATAAAAAGACATTCAAGATCACATTATATATATTAGCCATATTTAAATTATAATATGAAAAAATGACCTGACTGAATATATTTTTTTCAGTTATATATGTTATATTCATAAATAGAAACCCTCAAGAATGTTTATAAATAACAACAACACATAATCCAGGTTGCCCGGTATATTTTCTGGGTCATACTGAGTGCCATGTGCAGGCTTAAAGGGAAGTCCCAGTATTTATTTTATTATGAATTGTAAAAAAGGGTTCAGGGTTCACCTGTTTATCCAATGTATCTAAAAAAATTGTTACATTGGCACTGGTTCTAAGGATTGGTGCTATTAGTATTGTTCTCTGATCTTAAGTTATTCATAACTTTCTTTCACTGTTTGTCTTACACAGTTGTCTGTAAACAAGAAAAAAAGCCAAATCTTTATTCAAAGGTGCTAATAGTTTTTCTTGCTGACTGAAATCTTATATTTCAAATTCATTATCTTATAATTCAGTATTTGTTCACTACAATATTATATTTAATTTAAACTTCAGAATATGAGCCTCCACCCCCTTCTAAACAATAAAGTGCCCATTCCTAAACAGTTTGCCTCAGTAAAACTTAATATGAGGAAACTATTTCTCTATCTGCATAAACTTGTAGGTATTATGATGATCCCATTTCCTTACGTTGTGCTGTTATGATACTAGTGTGAGAATGGGGCATTTAAAAATTTAAACAAGTGTTAGAAGTTATTTTGTCAGCCTGTAGTAAATATGTCAAATGGCAATATCATTAACATGCAATATCAGATGATGTCCTTGACACCAAAGCACTCCTGTATGCTGATACGGGCACATGCCAGGTTGATATAATTGGTATGAACTGGCAGTGATATAGACCAGCTATCACATGTCTCTTGTTGAACAAATTACCTGTATCCAGTTGATAACATGTGGCCAATTCACCTGCCTGTTGAAAATGAATTTATGTGTTTTCTGGCTTCCCCTGTGTATATATTATTGATCTAAGGGTAATTCTGGTAATGAAAAGTTCTTATAACACCTCCGTGATAGATGTGTGAACTTTTTTATCAACAACATGTTTGTAATCACAGCTTTGTTGGAAAACAGGGAAAAAACATGTAACCGAAGGTGATAGGTTGCATATATGCAGAGGTAGAAAGGTCACTTGTAGCAAAATGCCATTTGCAAAGCTGTGGCTTTTCTGACTTGCTGTCAGATACCCTTGTTGAATTAGTTTTTAGCTCAGCTGACTATAAGTCATCTGAGCTATAGTCGTGGTCCATTGTCCCTCGTCCGTCTGTCCGTCCGTCCGTCCGTCTGGATGTCCGTCCGTAAGACTGGCACGTTTCGACACCGTTGGACCTATGAATCTGAAATTCGGCATACAGTTAGATGTCCCCAAAATCTCCTACCATGCCGAAAATTGGGTCAATAGGACTACGTTCCTTCAAAATATTAAAGAAAAACCTCAATTTTTTATTAGAAATCTATTTTTACTCTTCAGGACTGCCTTATATCAAAACCACTCATCTGGTTTTCTTCATATTTACCATAAATATTCCTCTATATAGTTCCTATGTACATGCCAGAAATTGAGTCAGTATTGTTTAATTTAAAAAAAGTTATGGGCCCAAACATAATGGAGTTTGTAAAGAAATCAGGAAGATATTTGGTCACTTAAGACCAAAAGTGTTTAAGGTAGGGACTTTTTTTCAGTAATACAATTTTAATTAATCAAAATTTAATTGTATACCAAAAATTAGATCAAAATCTGGTAAATTTTTTTAAACATTGGCAAAAATATAAAATTGGTACCTTAAATTTTGCCCAACTTTGGCCACGGCACGTTTTTTTCCTGTAAGTATTGTGGATTTAATTTTCACAGCATGTACATATAAGGATTTAATCTGTTAAAATCTGAAATTTTAAAATAAAAGCTGCAAAATTAGGCTAGTTATTGAATTTTTTTTAGAGGCTCGTGTTGTATACCCTTACATTGTCAAGCAGTCCACTTTGATGACTGTAGGTCATTCAGTGCACATCTCTATGCTTCCCAGGCTGTTGGCATAATTTTAGATGTCCCCAAAATCTCCTACCAAACCGAAAATTAGATCATTAGGACTTTGTTCCTTCGAGATGTTAAGGAAAAACCTCCGTTTTCCATAAAAAAAGCCATTGTTACACTTCAAGGCTGCCTAATATCAAAACCACTGATCTGTTTTATCATATTTAGTATTCACATTCTTTGCTACATTTTCTATGAACATACCAAAAATTAGGTCAGTATTGGGTATTATTTTGAAGTTATGGGCCAAAATATAATGCAATTTTTAAAAAAATCAGGAAATTTATTTACTAAGCTAACATGAGAATTGCTGAACCTAGAGACTTTTTTTCAGGAATATAACTTTATTTAATCAAGGTTCAATCGTTTACCCAAAATTAGATATGAATTTTGCAAATGTTTCAAGTTATTTGCATAAATAAAAAATCAATACCTTAAAATTTTTCCAACTTTGGCACTGTTGATTTAATTTTCACAGCATATATACATAACGATTTAATCTATTAAAATCTGAAATTTCAAAGAAATTGTTTGGGAAGAATAGCTTTTATTCACGTTTTCATACACCATATCATGTGTTTACATCTAGCCCACCTAGTAGTACAGCCATCACTTGCATTATGTAACACACCCCAGGCAGCTTGCCTTGGCTAAGCTTGGCCACTACCAGCAGGCTTCGCCTCTGCCCTGCACTCCCCCCCCCCCCCCCCCCCCCCACCCCCGATGGGAAATAAACTAGATGAATGTTATTATTTTCTGTATTTGATTCATTCTTATTCTAGGCTATGCTACATTTTAGATATTGTATTGTACCACCAGGGTTACAATGATTAAAGTGTACATTTAATTGTGTCCACAAAGTGGTGTATTGCTATGAAAGTGTGGATGTTCATCAGATAAGTAATTCCTTACTTCAGAAGAGTAAAAACTTCACCAGGTGTGACATTGACTATCAATTCCAGTAATAAATTAAAACTGGAATAGTAATTAGCACAATGATATTGTTTGTCCCTCATTCAACCAACAGTGTGTATACTTTATTTGAAAAGATGTTTTATTTTATCAAATTTACTGAATCTTTTATTTTATTTTGGTGAATAAAATTAAGCATGTACTGAAAACTCCAGTGTACAAAACTTTTTAATAGTGATTCAAGGAATATTCTTGTAGATGCCATGTTGTGGCATTATTTTCTTTTAAATTCAGTTTAAACATTTATGATTTAAAAATAATAAAATATATGTGTATGCATAATATGACCCAATATGAGCTACACTCTGGATATATGATGATTGCAACTTTTGCAACAATTCTGATATTTCAACTTATAGTTTCAGTTTTTTACTCTGTATATATAATGATTGCAACTTTTGCAACAATTCTAATATCTTAACTTATATTTTCAGTTTTTTTATTAAAAAATTATAAAACCTGTAAATAAAAAAAAATAATTCAGATAAAAACTTCTTAATGGAAAAAGTGGATATGCTTAACAAAAAATAGGCTTATATATAAACTTAAATGCATTATTCCCTTGAAAGTGAAATAAAGGTATTAGTCCATTCTGTCCACTTGCCTGTCCATCTGTAAATTTTCATATGCATCACAGTATCTCAAAACTTTACTGTTTTTCTTCATGACAGTCTTGTCAGAGTATTAGTTTGCAATCATATATTTAGAACTTTACTATAACCAAGTGGGAGGGCCCCTTTCCTCTTAGCTTTTCATATTCTTATATAAATGAAAAACATTACAATAGAATATTTCTACATCCACCTTCGTGCTGCCCTCACTTTTCCCTTCTCCGAACCCCATCCCAAAGTCAGCCTCAGTAAGCAAGAACAAGATGAATCAGATATATTCATACTTTAATATTTTGTATAACTATTCATCCATAGGTACCTATGTACATGCCAGAAATTATGTCAATATTGTGTAATATGTAGACATAGTGGGCATCACAATAATGTACCTTGTCAAGACTAAAGAGATATTGTGTCATTCAGTCACAAATTCATAAATCACTTCATCAGCATAGTTAATCATAACATCATATCTGTCAAATTGAAAGCTTGCAGACTACCATACACTTTAGATCCTTCAACAAATAGCCTTATCATCATTCTGCTACTGCTTATTACTGCTGTCATTGCATTCATATTTGCTCAAATATATCACAATTTTCAACCCCTCCTAAATAAATAAAAATAAACCACTATATTTTACTCTATTAATCCATCAGTCAGGTAATTTCATTTATCATTTACTCACATATTACATTACATTCCTTTATAATAGCCCAACATGTCTATGATATTCATAAGCTTTCTCGACTCAATATAGTATCACAGTGGAGAAACATTTATAGTCCAATCACGATCAGCTGAGCTCCGTGACCAATGGGTCCTTTGTTATTATTTTAGCAGGCCCAAACATATTATAAACAAGTTGATATAAACAAAACAAGCATTCTGTGTGCAGTGATATCAGTGTTTTCAGGCCATTTTTATATATGCTCCAAGCAATTACCTTTAGTTTATAAAGGTCAGATAGGTGATTGGGCCCCATTTATTTATCACAACAAACAAAGACATGCTACAACTTCTGAATGCTCAGATTAGAAGAAAACAATTTCAGGACACTACACATACACCTATAATTTATTTTATAAAGGCAATGATTGCAGAAGACTCCTGCTTATTTGCATTCCTTTTTACTATTACAGTATACATATTTGGGATATCTGGATTGTCTTCTGTTATTTATCAAATGTGGAAATTGCGGAAAACTCAAAACTTTTGTCCAACTGACCAATAACCATGTGAATATTATTAAAGTTACTTAATGATGTTGCCATAGTAAAGATGATTTGCTGGGGCATAGCCAGGATTGAAGTAGGGGAGGGGGCCTAGATATTTGACAAAGGCAATGTATGCATATATATATATATATATATATATATATATATATATATATATATATATATATATATATATAAATCTGCAAATATAAGCAAATTTAGAATTATGAGCTGCTCATTATTTATACTTAGTTTGGTCCTGTCAAATTAGGCATACAGATATATTTGACTATTTTTCAAATAATAAAATGCTTTAACTTAATTTGAGAGTATTTTTTTTTCAAAGATAAAAACATTAAAATATTGCATGTTCTAATTTATTCCTTAGATCACTATTTGAAAAATTCTTTATTGGTGTTTTAGTTTAATGTACATGCTTAATTTTATTAACTTAAATAAAATATTAAGTAAAATTGAATAAAAAAAATCCCTTTTTAAACCAGGGATACACACTGTCGGTAGGATTAGGGACAAGTAACATCAGCATGCTAAATATTATCTCAACTCTAATTTAAATCCTGAATTACTGAATTTCCCACATGTTACAAAAGAAAGCAAACTGAAGAAATGAGTTCCTCTTTACAAGCACATCCACACTTTTACAGCAAAAACTAACCATGCTAATTCAATGTGCACTCATTGTAACCCCAAGTAATAAAAAACTCAAATAGGTAGCAAAAGGCTAAAAAAATTAATTAAACATATAACATTATAACATTCATCTTATTTATTCAGCCTTTACATGGAGAAGGGTGGGGACGGGAATTCCTGCTCTGGTGAGCAAAGGGAGTTAGCTGCGTGGACTGAAGTATGTTACATAACAGGTAGCTAGGTGAGAGCTTCGGCACTCACTGCATGCCACCGTGCACATGATGTTGGTGACTGAACTTGAATAAAAGCTTCGGTTTTGGCTAATATCTTGCACATTTCAGTTTTAAAAGAGTAATTACTGATTTGTATCAAATTGATCCAACGTTTATGTTAATAACTTGAAAAAAAAAATACAAAATTTTGATCTAATTTCTGTATAAGCTTAAAGTTTGATTAAATAAAGTTTTATTCTTGAAAAAAAGGTTCTAGCTTTACAAGTTACCATTTTAAGTGAGAAAATATATTTCCTGATGTTTTGATAAGGCATACATTATGTTCAGATCCATAACTTCTAAAAATAATGCAATATTGACTTAATTTTCTGCATGTACATAGGCAGTATATACAGAGGATTATCTATGGCAAATATAAATACAAACTTAGTGGTTTTAATATGAGGCAGTCTTCAAGTGTAAGAACAGGTTTTTACTGGAAAACAGAGGTGATCTTAAATTTTTTTAAGGGAACAAAGTCACAGGGAGCCAGTTTCGGGTTTGTTAGAGGACCTTAAGGACATCTAACTGAATGTTAAATTTTGGATTAGTGGGTTAAACAGTTTCAAAATTTTTCCCTGTGAACCAACGATGGGCCGGCCAGACGGATGGAGGGCAAAGGGCTATCGCTATAGTTCAGGGGCCTGTTGCAATAACATTTTACTGGACTTAAGCCCAGTTGGGGGCCTAAATACCATGGTTACAATTGTGACGTCATAATGGTTACCATGATGACACACAGATGCCCCTGGGCTTAAGTCACCTACATGACTAAAGTCACCTTATTGCAACACACCCCAGGTGACTTATTGTCAGCTGTGCTACAAATATCATATTTGCAGGATCAAACCAAGTGAAATTTTCAAAAAAAAAATTCCAGATCTACAGATATGAGTGACAGGAGTTACATGATTGTGTTTTTTAAATCTAATTGTTATAATACTGTGTGAAATTCGGGGAGGACGAGGAATATTGCATTCCACCGGAGGAGGGAGGGGGGTGGGGGCATGGCCCCCTGCAGTCCCCCTCTGGCTACGCCCCTGATTAGATCATGATGATTTAAATTAAAGTGACATATACAGGTAAAATAATCACTGTATTTTTGTGGGCTCCGAGATTGGTGTGAATCTGTCAAATTATGTCCCAGATGTCCCCACACCCCTCAACTTGCCACATT
The DNA here is from genome assembly GCA_026874595.1 of Sipunculus nudus. Lineage (NCBI taxonomy): Eukaryota > Metazoa > Annelida > Sipuncula > Golfingiida > Sipunculidae > Sipunculus > Sipunculus nudus. The sequence continues at coordinate 55,635,305 of CM049313.1, read as the reverse complement.
CTTGCATTCAGACACACAAGTTCTGCATTGGTCCATCCCATAGAGTCTGACCATGCATATATCATATCTTTTATTCAGTCTTTAAATAATGGGGCTATTCCAGTATTAGATAAAGGTAAATCAAAAGATTCTTTGTGTATTCCCACCACCAGCAACTTGTTAGCTTTCAACTTCACCATGTGTATAGTGGACCACCTCCAGTTACGTGCTTTTCTGTTTGTTACACTGTGTTTACGAACAGCTTGTAGATAAACAAGTGCATACCACCATCACGGGGGCATTATAAGAACTTTTTGTAACAGGAATTACCTAGAATTCATTAATAATTACACAGAGTAAGCAATTAATCACATAAATTAAACAACAAATTAGGCAGGTGAAAAGTAAGCTTTAAGGGTGTCCCCTATGAGAAATCTTCCTTGTTTATTAATGTTGTTTGTTTTTTAAAGTCCTCATGAGCTTGAACCAGTTATGATTAGATTTGAACCCATATCCCGAGTTACATGGAGTTGGTCATCAGAAGTAATAACCAATTAACAATTTGATGGGTTGTCTTTTTTTTTAATTTAAAGATTGCACTAACATTATAAATTCGCTTTATTGAGCATATTTTGCAAAAAAAAAGGAGGGAAAAAAGGTAAATACTTAGAACGTATCTGTCTTTACATTATTACATCCATTAATTAGAAGTCAGGTTATTCAGTTTGTGGCATTATAGCAGCATATCTTCATTTATATAAGCATTTTATATCAAATTAAATACATATTTTACAGAGTAAAGGAAACCTGATTTACAAAGTAACTCCAAATTAACATCTGTTAAAATCACTGCATAAAGAATTATAGAATATGGGATCTCATTTCCACTGAAAGGGTGATAAACTGGGACTTTAGATAATGATATATAGGATATGCAATTTTTCTTTCACTCATAAAGTAAAGACTGTCAGACCAGTTTAGCAGGCTTGTATTTTATACTTGGTGTGCTATGAGATTTTGAAATAGGTATATGGTCATTAGGTATAATGTCCATGAAGCTTATCTTTGGGTCAGGTGAAGCTGTTAGATAAGGTATCTGCTCTAATGTTAATCATCTGATCTAGTTGTACTGACTGATAGCATACCTGTGTGTCACTGAGTTGATGTGGGTTAAAAGGTGCTCTACTCGGAGTACTCTTGGTACACATAAATCAACTGTTGTTTATTTTGGCTTCATTTTGACTAATTAGTTATAAACAAGGCATTAAGGCACGTACTGACATCACCTATCTCCACTTTTAGCTCAGCTGACTGTAAGTCAACTGAGGTATAGCAGTGGTTGTCCGTCGTCCGTCTGGCTGTCAGTTAGCATGGCACAAATCATTACTGCTGGTCCAAGAAATTCTAAGTGAACATCCAGGGAGGTTAATAAAAATCTCCTTGGAAACCTGTAATTAGGTACCTGCAACCTATTTCTCCAAGCAATGGAATTTGAAAATACCCCCTGCCCCCAATGTTAAAAAAATTGATACAAAACCTCCAATATCTTGATAATTAATACATGGATTGTCGTAAATCTTGTCTTGAATATTGGCAATGACTAGTTTTGTCATTTCCAAAAAATGGTGGTGCCACATGATTTTTATTGTTATTTGAACAAATATTTTTCTATTTTATGCCCCCGCCACAAAATGGCCAGGGCATATAGTTTAATCCATGTCAGTCCTTCCGTCATTTCGAAATCAAACAGATGTACAGACTTTTTTTGCAATGCCTGCAGATATTTGCCTGGTTTTTGATGTGTCGGCAGATAATGACCAGTTACAGATCGAGTTCCGCCGGCTTCCGTTAACTTTTACCTTGTGAGCACGATATTTCTAAAAGGATTCACCATTGGAATTTTATTTCATCAGAGAAGATGTATATCAACAAAATCTCGGAAAAGGGGGGACCTTGACCCATTTTCTACATTATAGAGCTGATTATAGAAAAACACTTAGAAGCTTATATCTCAGGAACCATTGTGTGGATTTTCATAAAACTTACTATGATCATTGGGACTGATGGTCTGTACCTGCTGCACAAGTTTGGTGGTGCCACCTACAATTTCTAATTTTTTAGCGAACCTGTGAGCTTGTGCGATGGTGTGGCGTCGTCCTTTGTCTGTATGTTAACCTATACTATCTTAAAAACGGCAAGAGTTAGTATCACGAAATTTTTTGCAAAAATTTAGTCATTTAAAAAACTCTATCGGATTTTGCTTATTTTTTGGCTAACTGCATTTTCTTAGATTTAATAGGGAAAAAGCTAAAAAAGCTTTAAAAATCATCTTCTCATAAACTGTTCAGCCAAATTGTCCAATATTTCACAGAAATGAGCCCTGGAACAATCTCTCTCAAGTTTGTTCGAATGGTTTAAGTTCGGTGATTTTTGGCCGAGTTACAGATAGTTGAACTTAGTCATCTGTCCAAAAAAGCAGACTAAAATTACAATCTTAGAAACGGCTAGAGCTATCATCACCAAATTTTATGCTAATGTTGGTCACATGAGTCATATCTGAAATTGAGGTATGGGTGGCGCCACCTGCATCGGCCTTTTTTTGTACGGGGGTCATCAGTGCCCATATCATACTGACAGCTACAAAAAACTTCTTCTCTGAAACCAAATGGCCAAATTGTTAAATATCGCACAGAAATGATCCTAGGGTAGTGCTTTCTGAAGTTTGTTCAAATGGTCTAAGGTCAGTGACTTTTGGCTGAGTTATGGGAAGCTGATGAATTTAGTCATATGCCATAACAGCCCATTTTAGCTCAGCGGCTACAAAGATCTTCTTCTCAAAAACCACTGGGCCAAATTTCTAAATCATTAATTATCTTTAGATGTTGATAATTCAAGTTTGTTCAAATGGTTTTGGTTCAGTGATTTTTGGCTGAGTTATGGGAAGCTTAACTTAGCCATTTTGCTTTATTTTCCATATGAGTTATAAACCTGCAAAATGTTTTTTGACTGACACCACTGAGGCCAATTTGTTTAATATTTTACAAGAATAATCCAATGAATAATTCTTATAATAATTAATTGTCTTTTATGGTTCCAAAGAATGAATTTTGGCTGAATAATAAAGATTGAATTGAGTCATTTTACCATATATGTTAGCTGTGTGAAGCAGATACATCTAGCCTGGAACCAGTTTATCAGCATCCGTTACATCATGCCTCCAGACATTTAGATTTCAGGTTTATCTTTGGTTAATATTGACAAGAATGTTTTTTTTTAAACTTTAAAAAATTTAGATTGATTTTTTTAGATATTCCTCATGCCAGGCAATGTTTACAATCACAGGTATACTTTAACTCATACTATTGGATTGACTGGACCTAGCGTCATGAAATTAAATGCAAAAAATTAGCCATCTGAAAAAATCTGCATTTTCTCAGATTTTATAGAGAAAAAGCTAAAAAACCTTAAAAATTCTTCTCCTCCGAAATGGTCAAGCCAATTTGTTCAATATTCAACAGAAATAATCTTTTATATCATCTCTCTCAAGTTTGTTTGGATGGTTCAAGTTCAGTGAATTTTTGCTGAATTACAGGAAGTTGAACCTAGGCATCTGTCCGAAAAGCATACTAAAATGACAATCTCAGAAATGGCCGGAGCTATCATCACCAAATTTTCTGCCAGTGTTGGTCACATGAGCCATATATGAAATTCAGTAATTGGTGGTCACCTGCATTGACCTTTTTTTGTATGGGGGTCATTGGTCATCTGTACATTAACCCATAATTTCTCAGAATAGCAGGAACTACCATCCCCAGATTTTATGCAATAATCTGTCATATATCAAATGTTGTGGGATTCAGCTTATTTATGAAAAAACTGCATCTTTTATTATTCTAGATATTTTGATAAAAAGTTTATGAATTTGTCAGCTTCGAAAAATGCATTTTAGCCAAAGTCTTTCAGTATGTGTAAACAGATTTGCCAACAGGCTAAGATTGTGTTTGTATATTTAAATAGGTTAAGAAACTGCCAACTGTTTCAGATTTGGCAATAGATCAAAGAGTTCATTCAGTGCAGCCAGATATAGGTCAAGAGTTCAGTCAGTGCAGCCAAGCACAAGGCATGTGATCCCCTCATGGGTGACATGTGAACACCTCATGGGCACCATGTGATCACCTCATGGGTGTCATGCCATTCGGGGCTGCATGTGGAGCCAATCTATTTATAGCTTTGGCAGACATTAGGCAACAGGTCAAGAGTTCACTTAGTGCAGCCAGGTACATGTCAAAAGTACACCCAGTTTAGCCAGGTGCAAGTCATGAGTTCACTCAGTGCAATAGCCTGAGCAAGCAAATTTGTCACACTTCATTCGGGGCAACTGCCTTTCTCACCTAAGCGTGGTCAGCCCCATGCATCAGACTTAAGGTAAGTTTGATGTATTGGCCTGATATTTTGACCTGTCTATGTGTCTTTGATGGGTTTCTCTTTCACTAGACAGGTGTCACCACCTACAGTGACTTTTGCACAGTGTGTGACTTTTGTGCCTGCTTATTTCTATAGAGGAATTTGATATATCATCCTGAAATTTGGCATATTTATACCTATCGAATAGCTTTGTCTTATACAAGACTGGTGGTGCCACCTATAATAATTTTTGCACAGTGTGTGTCCCTGCTTATTTCTCAGGAGGGGTTTGATATATCAGTCTGAACTTTGGCATATGTATAAATCTCTGATAGCTTCGTTGTATACAAGACTGGTGGTGCCAGCTACAATCAGTTTTAGCTCAGCTGACTGTAAGTCAACTGAGGTGTAGGAATGGCGCTTTATCCGTTGTCCATATGGATAACCCGCTGTCCGTTTGCAGGGCACAAATCGTAACAGCTGGTCCTAGAAACTTCTGAGTGATAATCCAGGGAGGTCAATAAAGAATCTTTGAGCTACGGGGCTTGAAAGTACCCCCCAGAATAGTAAGAAATTTGATACAAAACCTCCAATATCTTGATAATTAATGCATGTTTTATCATGAATGGTGGGGCCACCTGTATTTTTTCTATTTTAACGAATATTTTTCTATTTATTTACTAAAAATAAACTGGCTTCAAACTTGATTTAATGATGACCAACCACATAAGTAAATTCATTTTGATTACCAGGGTCCAGCGATCTAAGCTGAAGGTCACAGGAGCCACATCTTTAAAAAGATTGTGGATGCACTGTAAATCAAACTTTTCTTCCTGAACTTTCCAATGTTCACATAGGCTTACTTGCCTAAAGTGAGGAAACCTGTAGAATTTGAGGTTATCTGGTCAGAGGTCAAGGTCACTTTTTAAAAGATTGTTACAATAATCCTAATGCTGCAAGTTCAAGGATATTAAGTTCTCAGATTTTTTGGTCACAAGGTCAATGGTTAAGGTCACAGGACTGTCATTCTGAAAAATTTCTTTTAAAAATATCCGTATAGACAAATTCAGCTGAGCGTTGAGACCTATGGGTCCCTAATTGTGTTGTGTGCATCCATGCCAGAATTTCAGCAGTGATGTTTGTGTAATTGTTTCTTATTCAAAATGTTTAGTACCTGCATTGTTCATATACATGAGAAGTAATGGTCCAGCATTGAAGCATTAAACCTGGTGTATTTCCCAATGCACAGGTTCGCATTAGGCCTGTAGGCCTTGTTGATAATTTTTTTATAGGATTTTTCAATTTTGGCCTTTTGTGCAAGATATCTCCAAAGGTATTCAACACAGGAACTTCATTTCTTCAGTGCTATTGCATCTTTACAAAATCTTGGTCAAGTTCAAAGGTGGGTCATCTTGACCTACTTTTCAAGGTCATAGAGCTTAAATTAGAAAAAAAACCTAGGAGCTTATTTCTCAGGAAGCATTTGGTGGATTGTTATGAAACATGGTACATACCTCTCCTATTTAAATTTATAACTGATTATCAGCTTTTGCTAATATTCTTGTTTTGCTATGCAATGCTTACATATACTGGCCTACTTTTTGGTCTGTGGGTGCATAATGACCACTTACAGATCAAGTTTGTGTTTTGTAACAGTTGATCTATTTTGACCACATGACAGATCCTGAACATAGGAAATTTCATCAAAAATAGAAATTTTCATGAAAAATGCACATGTATGGACTTTTTTTCACAGTGCCTGCAGATACTGGCCTGAGTTTTGATGTGTTGCTTGATAATGACCCGTTACAGATCTAGTTTGCATTTTGTCCTGGTTGATCTACTTTTTACCATATGACAGCTCCTGAACTTAAACAAATTTAACAAATGTTTCTCATTTGCTCCAGGCGGGGGCATTCCTGTCGTTCTGACACATCTAGATTTACTATAAATGACAAAAATCATGTCAGTTTCTCAGCTGTGATTACATCTAGTGTTCCAAATCCTTGTGTGTGTATTGACCACAAGTGGATGCCCTAAAGTAATCACCCTATTTGTCTGTCTGTCCATCCGTCCATCTACACAAATTTGTTTCCAGATGTTAACCCCAGGTCTGATTTACACTCGGGTTTCAAACTTGACTTGCATAAGGCCCACCACTTTAGCAAGACCCTTTATGATTTTGGGGTCACCAGGTTAATGGTCAAGGTCATAGGACCCGCTTATTTAAAAAGATTATGGCTGCATTTTAAGCCAAGCTTTTCATCCCAAACTTTCCACCTAGCTCATTAAGATGACGTGCCAGTATAGTGAGAGCATAAATGAATTTGGGGTTACAAGGTCAAAGGTCAAGGTCACAGGGGCCATCTGTTCACAAATTAGTTTCCAGGTGACAACTCCAGTTTAGTTTGACATATTGGTTTCAAACTTAACTTATATATGGCTCACTAAAGTTAGAACCGTGTCATTTTTTTGGTCCAAAGGTCAGGGTCACAGGACCCGTTTCTTTAAAAAAATGTGTATTCATTAGAAGCCAAACTTTTCATCGCAATCCTTCCATCATCAAGATATTTTTAACCTGCCGAAAGGGGAAGATTCTGTTCGATTGTGAGGTCATAGGGTCAAAGGTCAAGGTCACAGGGCCAATCCATTCACAAATAAGTTTATAGATTATAATTCTGCTTTGGATTGACAGATTGGCTTCAAACTTGATTTAATAATGACCCGCCACATAAGTAATTCATTTTGATTTTAAGGGTCCTGTGATCAAAGTTGAAGGTCACAGGAGTCACATCTTTAAAAAGATTGTGGATGTACTGTAAATCAAACTTTTCATCCAAGACTTTTCATCTTTTACACATGGCTTTCTTGCCGAAAGTGAGGAAATCTGTAGATTTTGAGGTTACCTTTTCATAGGTCAAGGTTTTTTTTCAAATATTTTTACAATAATGCTGCAAGTTAAAATTATACGTTCTAGAAATTATTTGGTCATAATATCATTGGTCAAGGTCACAGGACTTATTCTGAAAATTTCTTAAAAATATTCTTATAGACAAATTCAGATGAGCATCGAGATCCATTGTTCCTAGTTAACATTTTGAGCTATTGGGAACATTTTAACATTGAATGAATTCTATTATTTATTTATATACTCTTCATTTCAACATAAATTTTAATCATTTTTAGATAATACCTTCAAATAAGAAATTGTTGCAGCATTAGTAAAATGAAAACATCTTTTAAGGGAATAAAGAGAGAAAAAACAATTACCAGCACTGTTACATTGACTTAGTGTTCATGCACCAAAATTGAAATTGATCCATAAAAATTAGGCGCAGAATGTCCATGGAAAATGTACTTTTTTTGTGTCTGGCCTAAGTTTAGTGACCTTCTTTAAAATCGTATATCAAATGCTTTGAACTATAGTGACTATATCTGGCATCTTGCTCTGCCTTGGTCCCAGGGGCGTATTCATAGGGGGGCGCAAAGGGGCAAGGGCAGTACTGGCAAGTGTTATGTTTTTAACTCAAATTATTTTATGATATTTTAATTAAGTATGCACACATATAGATATAAAATATGGCGTTTTAAGTAAAAAAAATATTTTCATGTTTCTCTATGCGCGGTTATGGTAATGTTATTCCAATGTGGAAAAGAAAGAAGAAAAACAAGAAAGATCTTGTCTGTAATGTAATATATATATATATATATATATATATATATATATATATATATATATATATATATATATATATATAAATCTTATATAATAATGTATATTATATACCTTATATAATAATGTATATTTATTATCAGTTCTAAAGGTTCCTATTGACCTAAAGAGAAACTGGTTTTGTTGTATTTGTTGAAATTTTGTGAAGAAAGAATGAAAGCTTAGCAAGATATTGTTGGCAATGTAAATGTAAAGAGTGTCAGACTTTGAAAATTTCTAAAATAAATCAACACAGTAAAGGGATTATATACTTACAAAGTTCTCTCATGTTTTTTACAATCTCTTCTTTTCTATTTTGTTTGTGTGAAGAAGTGAAGTCTCCAAACCCTGTGATTGTTCTGTAACATGATGGTGGATGGCCTAAAACTGTTAAACCATCCATGCAAGCTATTTGTACTTTCACTAGACGCTTGCTATGCCTCATTTGTAAAATTTACCCTTGAATACACCAAGAGACTATATTAAAGCTTCCGGTTTCTTGATTCTGGGGTAATTAAAATCACCTCTTAATACCCAGCTACTGTCACTGGAGCTAGATGGCCAGGATTTATGTCAGAAAGCTGCATTTTCAATAATAATATAAACCTGAAAATGGTATGTCAATGAGTATTTTTCACTTCTAATATTTCTTGTGTTTATGTACTTTAATTACCTCAGGTCAGACTATATTTATTTTCTTTTTAACTCCAACTGGCTATAGTTCGAACTTAATTTCTGCAAAAATTATTTATCTAGGAAAACATATATTATGGAATTCATTATCAGAAGCTCTACATGAAAAATAGATGTAGTATCCTTTGACAGATTCAGTGACATATAATAGTTAATCCATTTCAGTTCTATTACATGTGTGCTGACCATCTTCTACTTAAAAGTTACTTATTGATGCATGTATTTTTCTGTTGTTTAATAATGCATTATATATATATATATATATATATATATAATACAATATATATATATATATATATATATATATATATATATAGATGAGGGTCCCACGGCTAACATAACAAACAACTTGAACTAAATACCTTACAAAATTACATATAATAATCATAATAATTATGCACGAACTAACAATATTTGATATGTTTAGTAGGAGACAATTTAACAGCCACGCAGTGTGTTCAAACAAGTTTAAATATGCTTTACTCCTACTAATAGGGCTTTGTGGAATATCAATATAATTAAAAAAAAAAGATTTATATATATATATATATATATATATATATATATATATATATATATATATATATGACATGTCTAAAAGACGCAAAACAGCCCCCTTTCCCGACTTTAGGACTGCGCCCCCTCTATTTTCAAATCCTGGATACGCCACTGGGTCCTCACTGTCAGTAAGAGTGTGCCGTTATGTAGATATTATGTAAGTTATCATGTGTTATCTCAGTCTCAAATATATAAATTCCTGAAGGATTAAATTTAAGGCAGTTTCTCAAATTGATAAATTTGAACATAGGTTGACATGCATGTGTTAATAAATTTTCATACACTGATTACCATGCTGATGAACTTTAACCTTTTAGTGACCCTGGGTCACCGGTGGTTAAACGATAGACATAAGGCTTTTATCTGACATTGTTATTTAAACAACCGAATATTTAATTTTTTTTCGTACATGAAAATTACCACAATGACAGTGATACATAACTTCTTTCAATCTGTTTATGAACATGGGTTACTTGTATATTTGTGGACCATTATGTTACCCGGAATGTATTGTGCATGGTCTTATAACAGTTAGAATCTATTTTATCTCACACCTTGTACTATAGACGTAACAATTAATAAAGCTCTTCAAGGATTTTGTAAGGTAGGAGGTAGATGAAATGAAAAAAAAATTAACAGAATATAAAAGATGAATTAGTTGGATAAATTCCTGCAATGTCACGGTGTCATTCCCCGTCCTGAATTTGCCAAATAGTGGAGCAAGTCTTACTAGCTTTATTGACTGGGCCAGTCTACGCAATAAAGTAATAATAAAAGGTGCCTGCAGTCAAGAGCTTATTTACCTCTACGCCTGCCTAGAGGACCTGAGTTATCTGTCACAGAGAGGTGTAACGTGCCCATGAGGGGAGGTTTAGCTGTATACATTAATTACAAACCAAGAAGGACAGATGTTTTCTGAATATTAAGTGCGAAGCCTTATTGGAGTCTCATTCCAAAGCTATATAGAGAAAGGTACTGCCAACAGGGCTCTCAGTTGGCTTGTAGGATACTTCTTTACATTTTTAAAAATACAGTAAAACCTCGAATTAAGTGAGGTCTGATATAAAGAGCAATAAAACATTGGGACAGTGAAAAACTGGTCTTTTTTAGGTGGTCGCTTAACTTAGGTTGTCGTTAGGCGAAGTTTTATTGTATATGATAGGGATACAGCTTAGGTTGGTCACTCAAGGGCTGTCAAAATCAAGGCAGACGCGGAGGGGGGGGGGGGGGGGGGGGGGTAAATTGCTCGAGCTGCTTGATCCATAACTTTATTTTTGTCTGTATTAGAATTAAAAGGGGCCTTCTCAGACACCAGATTGTCCAGCCATCCTGATTAATTCAAAATTGACCAGTTTTTGCAAAAGTTCTGCTTAGAGAAAAATAAACAAAAAGACACGGGTGATAAAACAACATTCTCGGCAGAGATAACAAGGGGGATAACCACCCCAGCTAATACCCGGAAAAAGTCAAGGTTGTTTAGTTTAAGACATGGGTTTTGTACCAAGTACAGATATCCAGTTAATACGTACATTTTGTCATATATTTTGTCCACATTTATATAGGTATAGCCAACTGTTAACTTGCATGCCTTTGTTGATATGACAGTAAGTTGGACAGTTTTATTACAAGTAGGTCCATAAGTTCTCCGTGCACTACATTTGTTGACACTATACAAGATTTAATGACCTGAAAACTGCTTTGTCCAACAAGGGGTAGCTTATAAATAGGAATTGATCTTATGTGAATAATGTGACGAAGTGAACGATACAGTCTTGTGTTAAATGTACAAATTTCCTAGATTTATACATGTTATCAGTGGTAGTCATGCCATTTATAGAGGTGTAAAGAATATATTGGAAGTGCAGCATTTCACTTTATTAAAAGTATAAACTAGGAAATAGATTGGTACCATTGATCAGATCTATAGACTGGTGACAAAGTTTCAATACTTTTTCGGTGTTTTTGACATTTCTACCGTTGAATAAAAGGCCGTGTGACCAAAGAATGTATTACTGGTGCCATATTGGTGTCATGGCTGCGCAGGAGAAGTGGTTTTCTATGTATAAATATTTCATGTTATTTCGAGCAGTAGGCTCTTTTGACTCTCCTGCCAGTTACATACAATTTGTATATATTTATGTGTAAAAACAGACCATTTTATGTGACTTTGGTCTCATAAATAAATATTCTGTATAATTAAGCCGCGTCTTCATCCTTTTGAGTTGGTAATATTTGGATAAAGATTTTAGCTGATTCTGCTGTTGCATGTATAGATGCGACGCCAGGAATTGTATAATAATGATCACTGAGACAGAAAAGTCAGTGATAATGATCATCGAGACTGAAAAGTCAGTGATCTGAGGAAGGAAGGCAGTATAGACCATTTTCCATCCCACAAGTAGCCACCAAGGGTGACTAAGAAGTAAGATGTATCTAATTTTCTATACATTTCAGTCACCACCGGACATTTATTCGCTTGGGTGGGATTATAAGCTCCATACGATATGTATCTGTAAAAGGGAGAAAATCCAGTAAAAACCTACCACCCGACATTTATGCGCTTGGGTGGGATTATAAGCTCCATACGATATGAATCTGTAAAAGGGAGAAAACCCAGTAAAAATCTCCGGTATCTAATTTTATTCAGACAATGAAGCAAAGGTGAGTTAATACACGAATTTATTTCTAGTTAAAATACGTGTATTCCCTTAATAATACAGATGTAATACACCCATACATGTCGCTAAAAATACGTTCTAACTGCTTATGTCATGGCGCCTTTAGTTATTGCGGCTGTGAGTAGTATGGCGCGTCTTCTTGGACCAAAACACAGAATATCTGAGGTTCTTGTGGCCAAAATGTTGCTCTTATGTAATACATAAGATAGTTGTACAATGGTGCCAAATGTTACAATTCTGTTTTAATCCTACGACGTCCGTAGATGTGATGACACAGCTCCTTTTTTATGCCCCCGCCACAAAGTGGCCGGGGCATATAGTTTTACCCATGTCCGTCATTCCGTCCTTCCGAAATAAAACAGTTGTACGGACTTTTTTTCGCAATGCCTGCAGATATTGGCCTGATTTTTGGTGTGTGGGCAGATAATGACCAGTTACACATCGAGTTCGCGTTTCGTCCCGGTTGACTTACTTTTGACTGTTTTACGGCTCCTAAACTTAGAAAATTTCATGAAAAATAGAAATTTTCATGACAAATACACATGTACGGACTTTTTTTCGCAATGCCTGCAGATATTGGCCTGATTTTTGGTGTGTGGGCAGATAATGACCAGTTACAGATTGAGTTTGCGTTTCGTCCGGGTTGACCTACTTTTGACCGTTTTATGGCTCCTTAACGTAGAAAATTTTCATGAAAAATAGAAATTTTCATGACAAATACACCTGTACGGACTTTTTTTCACAATGCTTGCAGATATTGGCCTGTTTTTTGGTGTGTATGCAGATAATGACCAGTTACAGATCGAGTTCGCGTTTCGTCCCGGTTGACCTACTTTTGATTGTTTTACGGCTCCTAAAAATAGAAAATTTCATGAAAATTAATTTTTATGACAAATGTACATGTACAGCCGTTTTTAGCCCTCAGCTCATAGGCTGATGGGCTATTGTCGTCACACAAGCTGTCCGTCTATCCGTCCATCTGTCTGTCGATGTCCGTCCGTCCGTCTGTCCGTTCCGCATCTGTTAACTTTTACCTTGTGAGCGGGATATCTCTAAAAGGATTCACCGTTGGAATTTTATTTCATCAGTGAAGATAAACATCGATAAAATCTCAGTCAAGTTCTAAGATGGGTGACCTTGACCCATTTTTCTACATTTTAGAGCTTATTATAGAAAAACACTCAGAAGCTTATATCTCAGGAACCATTGTGTGGATTTTCACAAAACTTACTATGATCATTGGGACTGATGGTCTGTACGTTCTGCACAATTTTGGTGGCGTCACCTGCAATTTCTGATTTTTTAATGAAATTTTATCGGATTTTTCAATTTTGGCCTTTGTGCAGGATATCTCCAAAGGTATTCAACTAAAGAACTTCATTACTTCAGTGCTTTTGCATCATATTTACAAAATCATGGTCAGGTTCAAAGATGGGTGGTCTTGACCTACTTTTCAAGGTCACAGAGCTTAGTATAGAAAAAAAACTTAGGGGGATATTTCTCAGGAAGCATTTGGTGGATTGTTATAAAACATGGTACATACCTCTCCAATTTAAATTTATAACTGATTACCAGCTTTTGCTAATATTCTAGTTTCGCAATACAATGCTTACAGATACTGGCCCAATGTTTTGTCTGTAGGCGCATAATGACCACTTAAAGGTCAAGTTCGCGTCCATCCCAGTTAACCTATTTTTGACCATATGACAGATCCTGAACATAGAAAATTTCATGAAAGAGAATTTTTTATGAAAAATGCACATGTATGGACTTTTTTTCACAGTGCCTGCATACTGGCCTGATATTTGGTGTGTTCCTTGATAATGACCCGTTACAGATCGAGTTTGCATTTTGCCCTTCTTGACCTACTTTTGACCATACAACACCTCCTGAACTTAAAAATTTTTTTACAAAATTTAACAAATGTTTCTAATTTGCCCCAGGCGGGGGCATTCGTGTCGTACCGACACATCTTGTTAGAAAATACAATCGTATCGTGTACAAACCCCACTTAGATCTTATATATGCATGGGGAGGCGATGCAAGTACAGTCGACCCATCACTTATCATGAGACGAATCGTCGCTGAAGGCAGCTTCCCCACTAGCGGTATCTGTAGGTGATTTGGTCTGTTAATCCAAAAGAAAAACCGTTTTTGTTTTAGCATAAAAATGAAAACGTCTTAAGCCATATTCATATTACCGATTTTGATGTAAAACAAAAAAGTGTGTTTTTTTTCGGGCTATCCGATACGCTTTTTACCCTGTCGTGCGGCATGATTGGCATCTGGCAGTTAACGACCAAAATCGGTGTCGGCTTATTATGAACACGGGAAGACACTTGGCGAAATGTCGGATATATCATAGATCTTGCTGTCACCGTTTGGTCATAATATCCAACAATAAAGCGTCAATATAGAGTTACATAATACGTGATGCCCGATGTTCGCTCAACGAATTATACTTAAGAAAATCGGGATAATTTTAAACGAAATATGGCATGTCCCAAATTGCGGACGACATGTCCCATTTGATATATTCCGATGCAATTGAATGACACACGACAAAGCCGGGTTTTCACTACCCGATTTTGTAAAGGCTCAAGCGATATTGTCAGGCGATTTTTTGGGTAGATTTTCTTAAAATTGGCTTGGTTTATTTGGCTGATTTTCGGTGTCACATTTCCGACCCGCACGTTCCCACTTCTCGATTATCACTCAAGATGGTTTTCTCATCATTAGGATCTGCTAGTATGCTTTCTTGGAGAAACCGATAGGGAATGCCTATTCGCCTTTAAAATTGTCCATAGAAATAGGTTTCGGAGGGAGGGTTAAACTTTGGCTTGAGCGAAGAGAGGAACTAGCGGTAAATATACAATACACTTCTTTGCGAACTTAGAAAAGAGGATGAACCGTCCTTTATTAATTGAATGAGGTTATCTCCGCATATCTCAGGGACGGGTCCAGGATTTAGGAAAACGAGGGGTCGAACCCAGGAGAACTAATTACAAAACCTAAAGTATGGTCCCCAGGTCCCGAAAATGAAGTCCTGCCCAAAATAAATAGTCTGACCCCCCCCCCCTCCCCCTCCCCCGATCCGCTTCTGTTTTTTGAAGTCATCTAATGAATTTTGTAAAACCCTACGTCCACCATCAGGATACTTATTCCGGAGGGGTACTTCACGAGACACGAGGCTGACCATAACACTGTTTTCTTTGCAATTATCGTACTCAGATTTAGAAATTTACATGCTATGACATTTTTAGCTCAGTTGATTTTCAGTCATGCTGTGCTATAGCGATGGGTCTTTTTTCCGTCGTCCTTCCGTCTGTCCGTCCGTTAGCAGGGCACAAATTGTAACCGTAAGGGCTAGGATCTAAAACCTGTGTAGTCTTAGGGGTTCTCTGAAGATCTCCTTGCAAACCTGAAATTAGGTCACTGCGACCTATATTCTCCGAGTAACGAGTTTGCACCCCAGAATTAATTCTTTGGCCAAAAATTCCATCCCGAACCTTTCTTTTTTCACATATGACTCACCTACCAACAGGGGAAGAACCATAATTATTTTGAGGTCACAAGGTCACGATCAGAGGACCATCTTCTTCAAAAAGCTTGTGGATATTTTAAGCCAAATCTTTCATCCCAAACCTTTGATCTTTCACATATGGCTCACATATCAAGTGGGCGAAGAATCCTAAAGATTTTTGGGTCACAAGGTCCACTTCTTGAAAAAGGTTGTGGATACATTTCCAGACAGACTTTTCCTCCAAACATTCCAGCATTGACATACCGTTTCTCTGCCAACAGGGTGAAAGACCTGTTGATTTTTAGGTCAAAGGTCAAGTTCACCACACCCAGTTCTTATGTGCAGTCATTTTAAGGCAAACCTGTCAACCTATACCTTCCATCTGTCTTATGTGACAAACCCATAGGAGAAGAACCCTATTGATGTCGATTTAAAAAGGTCAGAGGTCAAGATCACAGTACTTAATTGTCCAAAATGCTTTTGAACATAATTTCAAGCTAAACTGTTTATCTCAAACCTCAAGTCTTTCACATATCTATGCATCACTCAATTTGATTCAAACTTCATATATATGGGGTTTTTTTTGCTAGAAGAAATTATTGAATTTAGGGTCAGCTGGTCAGGAGGTTAAAGGTTGGAGGTCAAAGCCAATGATTACTCCTGTTTTAAGTGGTCAGTAGTTTGTGTTTTGAAGTTGCCCATCACTGTAGAAAGGATCCTATTGATATGTGGGTAAAAGGCCAAGGTCATAAGTCAGGGATGTTCACAATAAAAAACTTACTTTGTAGATTATCTCTTATTTTCTTTTACATTTTGTATATACCATTGCAGTCCATCTGGTACATCTCACTGTGTGGCCGTAATTGTGAGCGACACTTGTGATATATGATTCCCTTTATATCAGCCTCCTTTGAAAGATAAGAACATCGTAAGTGCATCACAGAACACTGTTGCCAGAGGTAGGCTTTAGACTCAGAGTATTGTATTATGGTTAAGCTACTGATTTATAAGATGATGGGAACATTTTGCAGTTTATTTTATGGACTCATAGCAATAAACTTAGTTTCCTAGATATCTAAATATTTTTTTATACAAATCATTAGATATACTAGCAAGTGTTTGTTCTGATAATTTGTGGGTCTCTACCTGGATTTAGGGTGGCTTTATTTATTTTACAATACTAAGTGATGCTTCCTGCATTTCTTTTCTTTCAGGTTTTGCTGTCCTACCCTGCTGATCCCACTAAAAAGCAAGGTGTAATTAAAAAAAAAATATTGGACTTACACTTTTTACATTTGCATATCGAAAAATATGATATGAGAGCTCTCCAACCTGATAATGCCTTTTGATTGTTTTGGACATTGATAAATGTAACATTCTTTGGGGAAATCGCCACAAGTTTAGTCTCTTATTGGAGGATATTTGATATCAAATGTCAGACTTGTCAGACTAGGTAGCCACCTTAGAAATCCTTTTGTCAGTGCAGTTTCTGTGATTTTTTAAAATGTCTGGTCCCTTTTAGAGGATATTTGTTGTCGGATTTCAGACCTGACAGAAATCCAAATGTGACCAGCAGGTAGCCAGTTTTAATTCCTTTTGAACAAATTATCTCAAGAACTGTTAAAGTGAATGCAGTGGGACGTATATAAATGTAATCTTGCAAAGGAATGGGTCAAAGAATTCTTAAAAAATATGACCATCTTTTATGAAAGTTGGTTTGTATTGCATTAAAATTCTTGCACGGATTTTGCCATATATGTTGACCTTATTTTTGGCCTTTGTGGTGTTCCTATTCGGATTGATGGCAATCAATTAAGCTATGGGATTCGTTCCTATTAGCTCAATAACCATACATTGTGCTTCAGACCATCAAGTCACTATGTTTTAACCGGACATATGTGATACATATTTCTAAAATTACAAATTGGGCGGCCCGTGTATGGCGAATGTTTCACAAAGAGCTTTTATGACTGTTTGTGTAGTCGAGGGCAACCCCTTAAGTCAAGCCATCTTGATCCATAGACTAGGATGACTGAATAAACTTTCTTGTTCACTTTGAACAAGTCCATGCCTATCCGGTCCCATGTTCCCATGGAACAGGTAAAGGGAGCAAGAGCTTTTTCCTACCGGGACAATGTAGTGCACAGGAAACGCATTAGTTCTTACATTCATTTGTAACGCATAGCTTCAATTTGTGACATTAAGGAAGGCAATATGGAGTAGCTCCAGATCCAGGTACCACTTTGCGATCGTTGAACATAAGCATGTAACCATTCACTTCGAGGTGATATCCCAATATAGCCCAAGAAGAAGTAGACTTGGAATAATAGGAGGCCATCCTTCCTCGACGTATTTTCTAACTTGAGTGCATATGGCATCTGTCTTTTGAGCCTCTTTGATCTCAAGAAGTCGTTTGTCTGTTGCTCGAAGGTGCTTTACGACTTTATCTTTGAATTCTTCAGTCTCTATCATGATTAAGTCTTCCTGAATGGCTTGCTTGACGGTTCAGAAGACAGTGCGTTTGCTGTTTTCTGGTTTACCCCCTGTACATATTTGATTTTAGGAGCATATCGCATAAGAATCAGGCTAAAGCGCAGTATCCTAACTGGTAGCTTTGACAGATCTGATGACGAGAGTAGAGGGACTAAATGTTTGTGGTCCACCTCTAGAGTAAAACTTGTTTCAAGTACATAGTCTAAAAACTCTCTTAAGTCTCTCAAGCCCATATTGCTGCCAGTGCTTCCTTTTCTATGGCTGCGTATCTCATATATGTTTCATTGAGTGATGATGAGGCATCTAAAATTGGACACCGATTCCCTCTGCATCATCTTATAGGAGAACTGCCTCCTAGCCGTACTGGATGGAGTCAGTAACCAAAATAAAGTGTCCATTCAAGTCACATTGTCTTAATGTTCTGAAATGCGGTTTCCTGTGATGAATCCCCATGCACACTTTCGTTCTTTCTTAAGTAACTGACGAAGAATAAGGCTCATTGAATTTCGATAGATTTGATAGGAATTTTAGCCAACTGATTGACCCATTCCAATTACACCTCTGTAATTCTGTAACATTTGTTAGGTTTTGAAATTTGTAATTTGGCCCGTGTTTTCTCAGAGTCTGCCCAAATGCCTTTTGGCGATATGATGTGCCCCAAGAAGGTTATATTCTTTTTGAAAACTCATATTTCAGGGATTAAACCGGAGCTTTTACAGTGCTGATAATTGATCTCTGGTGTTGGTCCATGGGCTAAGATGTCGTCCATGTGACAAATCACTCCTTCCAAGCCTTCCAGTATCTGTGGCATGGTTCGCTGGAAGAGTTCGGGACCGGAGCCGACTCCGAACGGAAGTCTGTTTAGTGGAACCGGCCATATGGAGTCATGAATGTTGTAAGTTGACGTAAGTTGAAAGGTCCACACAAAGTCTTATCTTGCCATTTGGCTTTTGCGCAATGACCAAACCAGAAGACCACTTAGTAGGCTATGTTCCTAGAGATATCACTCCAAGGTTAGTCAGTTTGTCCAACTGATCCTGAACATTTGGTAGGAGTGGATGTGGAACACTCCGTTTAAGTGTACAAGCAATGAGGCTCGGTGTTATCCCCTAATGGATTCTTTTAATCCTCTTTCAGAAGTCCTTAACCATTGAATAGCTTTGAAAACTCGTGTTTAAAGTCTGGTGTACTCTCAACAGTGTAGACAACATGATCAGGTTTCAATACCCTTAGAGCCTGAATGGCTGCCTTTGACAACAGATTCAGTGAATGGCTGCCTTTGACAAGAGATTCAGTGATTGACCTTTCATAATGTTCACTGATGCTAATATTTGCCTCCTTTATTTCACCTGTTTCTAGCTGTGATACGGGCACTCTTCCTAGACCTCTAAAATTTGATGAGCACTTTTCAATTTTTTTTTGCTTTTAATCCATGTGACTTTCTCTCCGATAATTTAAATCTTTGAACCACTGTCAAGTTGGAAAGCTTTTTTGTTTCATAGATATCAAAATCAGCTGACAAGAAGTTTTTAGAGACCGGGTTCAGTTCTCCCATATATGTAGAATCTTCGTAATCAACTTCAATTTCTACTGTTATCTTGGAAAAACACGCAACAGCAAAGTGACATTTAAATTGTGGCATTTGCTGTTTTGCTGATCAATCTTTTTGCTGTGGTCTCGATCCCTGCCACACTACTTGCCTTTAAGATCTTATGAGTTACCAGCACATTGTCATTTTGGACTGTTTTTGTTTTGACTCACCTTGTCCTTTTAGACGACCTTGATCTTGTACGTGAACTTGACTGTCGACAACCTTGACCTTGATGTTTCCTGTCCCTAAACTGCTTATGCCGTCCAATATAGTTTACTGCAGTCTCACCTGTACCAGAAATAACCTGTTTGTTGGTGCGTGAGACCCTGCTGCCCGCATATTTACAACAACTTTTTCAAGACTGGGCACTGCTGGTCTGTCCCTAAGGAGTCGCTTTCAACCCCCTTCGCAAGTTGTGCCTTTTACTATCCTGTCTCGGATAAGGAAATACTTTAGGTCACCAAATTCTCAAGAGTTTGGAATTTGTCTCAGTCTAAGAACAAATTCGTCAATTGTCTCTCCAGTTTTCTGCACAACAGAGTTTAAAAGAAACCTTTCGTGTAGCAACCCGTTATGAAATATGTTCTCAGCACCTCTTTTATTCTGATGGGGTTTGTCTATCCTCTGGTTGAAGTCCCGGTTGGTTATTAAGTTGGTTATTATACTCTACCCCTATTACAAAGCAAAGGGTGGCTGCAACAATAGCCATCCCAGCAGCATTGCCAGTCCCACCTTCATTTTTGAGCCTAAGGTTTAGTTCATTAGCAACTAAATAGTCCTCTCAGGCACTCTCAAATTCACGCCAGTTCTCCTCATTATTGCCCTTTAATGACATGTAGTTAGGCATTGGGACCTGACATGTAGCTCTATTAAGAGAGTTTGGACCATTAATCATCAGTATACATGTAGCTTTTAGATTCGAGTTTGTCGCAGCTTTCTTACATTTTTCAGACAGCTGATTCTGACTTTTGAATACCAATGTTGGCCTATCTTGCGAGTTTTCGTCTGTGTTGGGTGCTAAGGATATTTATAACACTCTAGGAGTTGTGCGGCTCCTTTTGTGAGCCTCCCACCTTGCACGAGGTAGTGAGCGACAACAGGAGTCGTGTTTTTGTGTACGAGAAGCCAGATGTGCTTGCACAAAAACATAGGTTTTAAATTTTGATTTTTTGTTGCATATTTTTTCCATAATTTTTAATCGTTAATGTCCTGTATCACTGTCATTGTTTATATATATATATATATATATATATATATATATATATATATATATATATATATATACCTGCATATATATGTATATTCATGTACATGTATATATATATATATATATATATATATATATATATATTCATTAGTGTTATAATAATATTTTTTTTATTCCTGTCTTATAATCAGAATCTTTACTGCCACAGGCAGACGCGTATAAATTAATATGAAATATTGCTTTTTTGTAAGCACTTGTTTTGTGTACTCACAAATAGTGTGATCTGTCACAACCAGGGTGAATACTTACAGCCTGATCACTTACACTTTATCTGCGTGCCAAGTTAGAGTGAATGGACTATATATATATTATAGCAGGGTCCGAGCGTATAATATAGACTGATGTGTTTCAGCATCGGTGAAGTTCAGTAGCAACCGCCAACCAGCGCCTCTAACTATGCGCTCAACCAAGGACTGGCATTATAAGTGTTTCGTTTTTTTTTAATGGAAAATTAATATAAACTTGAACAGACTTTCGGCCATTTCGGTAATCCTTAACTAAGCTACGGTCTGATATTTTCATTTATCAGGATATTCCTGCAAGGCATACTGATAATCTACAAGGCATACTGGGTAATAAATTAACATTTTTTTTATGAAACATTGAATTTTGTGATGTATTTCCACTTAAAATACCCCCTCCTTATTATTATTATGAGCGTAACGAGTAATCTTCCCAAAGTTGATTAATTTCTGTGCCATCAAAAGTTTTTTTTTACCAATTTCAGTCCGAGTGGTATGGTACCAAGGGCCATCTCTCTCTCTCTTTCTCTCTCTCTCTCTTGTGTATATATACATGCATACGGAAGTTTTGTCCCTCTGACGTAAGTCTACCAAAAGTAGCAACCTCCAAAGCAGAGTCAATATGTTGTGCACAGGAACAGAAATTTCCTTGATAATTCTTTATGTTGAGAATGCTCCACAGGTCGCGTTTGTGCAAATAGATCCCACAGCGTCCTTAGTAAAACAAAGTGTAAGATTTGGCATGATAGACTGTATATTGTTGGTATTTCATGTCACACTAAATGGGTTTATTGGGCTTCCCTCTCTCATTTGCAGCTGTTCTCAATAATATGAATAGTTTAATTATTATTCTAACGTTACTGATTTTGTGAATTTAATCTTTCGTTTACATTCAATCCTCTGTGGTACCTTGTGACATATCACACATGTATACAAAGCCTTTGATCCATGATGCCTGGATACTGATTGCATAATCTCCTAGTCATGGTCACTAGGTCCCTTATTTGTAATGGCCAGGTCCTAATCTGTTAAACTCATTAGGGTAAAGGTGTGGATCTCATCAGGGTGACCACTAATGGGGGTCCCGTGATGTTTAGTCAGCTAGGAGCACACACATAATTACACTGTATGTAGACCTTGTATATGTCAGGGTATAATCCACAAACTCTCCCTTCGATTCATTGGCCAGTACAGGGGGTGGAGTTAACCTTACCCGTCTGACCAATGGGGTGATGTTATTGGTTATATTCCAATGAGAGAGAACAAAAGCCAGGGTAAAATCATATGTGGGGAGATTCCGTTTGGCCACTCTGCACTGTATTGACATTTTTATATTATTTGAATGTTACTAAGGAATAAAGATGGTTACTTGAGTTGTTGGATTTACCTGTTGTGGTTGTGTGCCACAAGTGCCACGAACATGCTAGAACGAGAGCGGGAGCGGGAGAAGTTTAGTAAAGTAACACAAGTTTACAAATGGTTACCTGTTGCCTACTGTGCAGCTCCCAAAATTCCTGTGGACGGTGATAGATGGCGCTATAAGTCAGGCACTGTTATATACCATGGATGGTCGGATATGTCATTCATAGTTACTGACTGTCAAATGTGTGATATGTATAATCGAGGCTAACCAAGGGTGACAAACTGACAGTTCAAAATTTAATATTAAGGGAAGGAAGGGGGGGGGGGGGGGTGGGGGTGGGGGGGGGGGGCGGGCATCTGTGTTCATGGCCCAAATACCCGGCCCTAGCCTTACGGATAAATTAGGCTATGACTAGTTTTAGAAATAGCTGTCTGGTAGCATACCGTGATTGTTCATTTGTTTAAAAAAATACATAAATGAATTTTTATAATCCATGTGCTAAGTCTCATCAAAACACTCAAAACAACCGACGCACGACGGGATACCAATTTAATCTTTGATCACAAAGATAAGAAATCTCTGGATAGTTCTAGCCACTCCACTTGTTAGTGTTTTATCCCGCTGTGTTTAGCACACAACACTCCGAGAACGGGTAACAGCTCATTATTAACATGTGTAATCTTCCAGACGTGACTAGGAACTGGAATCATAAAGCAAAAATAAACCAATTAGTTTCTCAGGCACCGCGCACGTCAATTTTGGCACCGGCATAAATCTCCAATTTATTACCTGGTCAGGTATCTCTTCTATGAAAATAACAAAAAAATATATCGATGAATTTTCCCTTTGTTTTGTTGCACATTAGCAAAATTATCCCTGATCAATTATTTTGTTCCCAGTTACTGTCAGTTCATGTACATTTAACACATTATGTGGGTAGGACGACATAAAGTGACCTTTCAAAACAGCACAGCATGCATAGGATTAACTGGGCAGAAACCAGAGTACACAAGATTCGGCTTGCATACCGGTAACAGAACTTAATACAGTTACTTCCTATAATCAATAATTTGTTCCAACAGAATATATTGCTTGGAAAACACTGAGGTTATAGGCCTTAAAGTCTGTCTTGAGTGTAAACGCGAATGACTATTTTTTCTTAATCTATCTTCTAATGGCAACATGATATCCATGGTCTTCCGTTTTAAAATTTCAAAAGTTAGCATTTATATTGCAGAATCCCTCATCATAAATAACGAATTATTAAAGACTAAAATGCATAGGAGCTACAGGATGAATCCTTTCGAATTTTCATTTTGGATATATGTAAAACCCATTTCTTTTGAAAAGGTGTGATAAACAGGTGAAATATAATGCCAATTTTATGTCTACAACACCATTTTACAGAAACTGAGTTCTACCGAAATAAAATAAAATATATAGGACAAACATATATACTACACTTGGATGCAGACGTCAGAGATTGTATATTTATTAGTAATCTCAAAGGTATCTGCGCCTTCATACTGTGTCCGGTGAAAGGGCACAGGCTTTGTCCTTTTCTGTTTAGAACCCATAGCTTCTCTTTGTTTACTTCGTCAATTTTCGTTATTTTTACAATCAGAAATCATACGTATGTTTTAAAATAGATTCATCCCAAGGAATAGCACATATATTATCCCCTTCCTGTATTGTACTCTCACTGTGAAACCTCAGCTCCTCTGCTTTCTCGCTGCTGTTTATACGTGGACTCCTATACCACGTCCTCCCATTACTTACGCAATGAAAGGAAATCAGAAAAAGTGTTCACTCTGATCCATCAATATACATTTAGATTAGAATCTGTAATTTGTTTACAATTTAAACTATCAAGTATGTTTCCATGCAAGAAAATCTGAAAGCGATATGGTAAGGCATTTAAATATAACAAGGCAACTAAATGACTCGGTCATAATATAATTGTAACAAAAATATGAAAATCAAATCAATAAATACATAAAAAATCAAGCAACACTAAAAAATGTTATTAAGCTGTATACGCCGTAATCATTGATTTTGAGTAATAATTGAAACTGTTGCACATGCTTTCCTGTTCTTTCTCCTTTGACATGACTTAAAACATCGTGTTGATATTGTGGTACAAGCCGCCTCATATACCGTACACGGGTCTAATGCACTCAGCTTCACAGTAAGTAAATTGTTAATATTTGGTCTTCCATTTTGGTAGACAAATTCATCACAATACTTCAGATGGATCAGCATAACGGATTGATTTTCTATCTATTAAAATTTTATATAATTAGTATTTGTGATTATTAATGTGTTCATATATTGTTCCAGAGAGGGCTCTTATTATTATTAAAGCCAATAAACACGTTAAGGTTCAGAAGATTAACTATTTATAGTATTAGGGAAGCATCACAGTGGAAAAATTAATTTAATAAACACTGATCAAATTATTTTAATCAGTGAATTTCATAAGTATTTGCAGATATAGTGCAGTTTATTTCAAGTCAATATGTCAAATATTAAATGAGCTATAAGCATATACATACCCCACCCCCTTATCAAGGCTACCTGACCGCGGGTGCATGTGTAATGACGAGGTTGTCTTTAAATGGCCTAAAAGGGTAGTGTTTCCCAAAATAATCAATGTTGACATCTTAATTCATTAATTGGACATACTGGGGGAGCTAAATATACCTAAGTCATAAAATCCAAGAGGGGGTACACGGTGACCCCTCCTAGCCCATGGACTATATCTGCTGGTATATACATATGAACATTTCTGGTACATTATTCAACAGTGGAATTACAGTTTTGTAATTTCTCGGACATCAATATCATACGGGTCTCCCTCCATCTTCCTCTTCTTGTATTTTCTGCAAAATAACAACAGATAAAAACTACTGTATGTATTTCGTTTTTATTGAACAGACGAATCAAGGGGTCCCGAAGTGCCTTCTGGCCAATCGCTACCATATATAAATAGAATTCACAGGAAAAAACTACATCTTCATGGGACCTGCAAAGAGCAATAAACCTTAAAATTTAGTGACTAACGAACTTACGGTTATATAGCCGGCAAGGGCTATTATGAAATTACTTTTTAGATGTACAACACTACAATTTTACGTGTAAAAGGGATAAATATACATCGAAAAAGTATTCTGAGATTATTCAAAGTGGTTTATATACATTTATTATGCTAATAAATGCAAGTATTTGGGCTATGCTTTAAATTATGCTTGATGCAATAATATTTAACCTCAAACATTCCGTACAGGTCCCGGATATAGAAGAAGCGACAAAAAGTGCCTTTCAATGCAGCCTAAATTAAAATCGAAGGTCAAAGTTCGGGTCACCGGATGCTTGTGTTCAAGAAAAAAAATTGCAACATTGTAAAATTATAAATCATATACCAAAGTAATGCAATATTCACACATACTTTTCGGGATAATATAATCCACATTGAAATGGACGTTGTGCATCTCGACACCTGTCACAAACTGATTATACGGCCACATATCAGAGATGTTCATTTTAGGCCTAGTACGGAACAAGGCAAAGAGGTCCTAAGGGGGTAATTTTCTACAATTCCCATAAATCCTCATGAATTTGGTGTAGCCTTTTATGCAATTGCCTTGCGACACGGTTACATTTTTTACTGAGCATGCGTGTTTGACTTCTTGGTCGTCTACAATGTTCGGGTCACAGTTGGCACGTGACCGTGGGTAAAGGTGTGAATAAATTCAGGTCAAGAAGTCCAACGGTATCCCGTCAATAAAGAACTGCCCGTCTTTAGAGGTAAGGTGGGTTATTACTTTTTGAATATAAGATACGATGAATATTATATTTTTTCTTTATTAATGCCTAAGGCTTAACCAAGAAAAAAATGAATCATTACTCTACAAAGTCGCCCCTTCGATTTTTTTTCGAAAAAAAATTTTTTGTGTGTTACGAGCAAAGTTACTACTTGGCGTCCATATTCTATTCTCTTCAAAGTATTTATAAAGATAATTTTGAAAATGAACTATACTTTTCTTTGTTTATATGCCACATTAAAAACTTAAAACTTCAAAGTTGGCAAATTCGACATATTAAAAAAATTAAAACACGTTTCTATTTTTATAGTGGCCGACAGGTGGCGCTTCTATCTGGGGAAGGTCAAATGCATTAAAATCCTCTATCTTGAATAAATCAATGGTTTTCCAATATTACCTTCCTAGGTTCTCGCCATCTTCTATAGTTTCTGGCAGGTCTTTCCCTTTGGTTTCAGGAAACAATAGAGCCAGTGTACCGGACAAAATCGCAAAACCACCGAACGTTAATACTGGTATCATACGGTTGAAAGAGCTCTGGAAATTTTCACACATATACGCGTCAACACATTGCATGCTGTATTCATTTATATGAATCATTCATATATATTGGACCAAAATCTGCGAGGTTTTTGTTTAAGAGTTATAACAATCCATGTTGTTTCGAAAGAGCATATTCAAAATTTCCAGCTAAGAATACATGATACATTTTAATAATGGGTACTGTTTCATATTGTACATGATAAGGTACAGTACCCTTTTAAATACTTTGTTACATATATTAAATATAAAGTAAAGTGAAACGTAATATTCTGGGGACGGGTTCATAAACCAAGTTCCGTATGGTCCTCGGACTTCAATTGTTTCGAAACAAGCTCCTCTGTCGCCTTTATAGGAAAAAAAACTTTCAGTTCCTTACCACTTGTACTAGGTACGGCGCCACAATTCCTCCAACTCGAGCTGACATAGAGCCGGTACCGACAGCCACGTTTCTGACGGCGGTAGGCATGAGCTCTGCTGTAAACATGTATATAATATTGAAGGCCACGGAGTTGCTGAACTTTCCCGCCAGTGACAGTACAGTCCCATAAATAGCACTGCTGCCATCTGAAAACAAAGAATCGAGTATATATATATATATATATATATATATATATATATATATATATGTGTGTGTGTGTGTGTGTGTGTGTGTGTGTGTGTGTAGATTAAATCCCGAGGGTAATTATTAAAACCAAAATAAACCAAAACTACTTTTAATAGCATAGCATATGTACTCAAATATAAACAGTGCCCCTATGGTATAAATATATTTGTGTAAACTTGTGTGTATATGTGCGTGTGACAGAGAGATAGAGAGAGTATATGCTGGTCGATGAGATAATGATTAATTCTTATTCCTTTGTGTAAAATATTGAAAATAACTTGTTCAAACCATGAATATTTAGAGGCATTATATCTAAATCGACGTATGTGTCCTGTAGCTCGAATCATAATGAATAATTTCTCGGAATTATCGTTTTTGTTCGTGATTTTTTTATTGTACAGGAGACCACAAACAGCCACCTGTTGGAACGGCCAGAGTCGAGAACAGGAACGCTGCAGCAATAATCAGACCAAGGCACTGGGGCTTCTTTCGTCCGAAGAAGGTCACCACAAGAATATTGAACACACCGTTCGGAATTTCTATAGCGGCAGAGATGAACGTGTTTAAATACGGATCACCAGCGAAGTTGGCGGTGTTTAGGACCAGGCCGTAATAAACAAGACTGCATGTGAACCTGAAAAAAACTTATTTTTCCATGATATTTTCGCATATAGACGTGGAAGGTTTAAAAAGCAGAATGACCATAATGTCTTTTATCATGGCGTAGAACCTAACAAAATAACATACAAAGAGTATTTAACATTTATGTTGCACATGTTTGTTATCTCATTAAACCGTTAACGTCGACAATGGTACATTGTACGTTGAATCACTGGCTCCTCCTATCGGCAGATTGCGCAAGCCCAACCTACCATATCAAGCAGCAGATTAAAATTCGGAGGCGAAGTCTCGGTGTTCTGAACAAATCCAGAAATCCTGTTGTTTTCTTCTCTATCTGTATAAAGTAAATACACTAGAAAACTGTCGAATATGTTAATCGCGTTAATATATCACTCACGCTTAACTGGATATATTCACCATAAATCAGTTGTTTTAGTTCAGACAACGTGGTGGTCCACATGACATTTTTCTATACAAGATCAAAACAGTATATTTGATAATTCATCAGATATGATTTCTCCATTCTTTATTTTACGCACTTCTATACCTTTGAGTAAAAGGTTTTGTATTCAATATTCATTAAAAAGATGTGACGTTCAGTTGTTATCATGTTACATAAAATACTTATCACACCAAAACGTGAATAATATCTGAAATAACCGACATCCAAAGAAAAGCAACAGCAAATGAATTCACTTAGAGGAGAAGAAAAGCTATTTTAAGGAACACAGTGAAGATAACATTGAAAGAAAAACTGAACTCGATTCACACGCAAATAGTTTATATACTTAAAATTGTTAAAGACAATATCACATGAATATCATGTTACAAAGCTTAGGATTATAAAGAAACCTTAAAATTTAGACCACAACAAAAAGAAGGTTGAAATACTCTAGTAAAATAAAAGTTGAATGATGTCACCGAAAGGTTAAGAAATTAAATGAATATTTTCTTCTTGCCAAAAAGATTTAAGGGGCCCAATCACCTATCTGATCCTTATAAACTAAAGAAAATCCCTTAGAGCTTTTATAAAAAAGGCCAGAAAAAAACATAAATATCGCTGCACACAGCTGCTGCTTGTGTTGTTTTATAAACGTGTTTATAATATTTTGGGGCCCGCCAAAATAATCAAAACCAATACAACAAAGGCTTTTGGTGTCATGTCAGATAAGCCAGTTTTTTTCATTTGGCGTTTTGCAACAAGTGACCTCTCTACCTCTGCATATATGTAATTAACCAACTTATTTGACATGTTTTCCCGTTTGTCAGCATTGCTGTGTTTACAAACATGTTAATAAACAAGTTCATATTTCCTTCACCTAAGCCTTATAAGAACTTTTCACAACCACAATTACCCTTAGATCATTAATATATACACAGAGAAAGCCAGCAATCACATAAATTCTTTTTCAAAAGATAGGCAAATGGCACCTTTAAGTTTGCTCGACAAATCCTTACACATAACAGCAAAGTTACGAATGATATTCCAGCATAATTATTTAACATGGTGATTTTTCTGAAGGAAATGAGGTAGTTGCCGCAAATAGCAACATACATACTAGGATTCGATTGGCATTCATGAAAAATATCCGTGAAATATGGAGCAATTAGATTTTTGGTTTCAAAATATAGGTATTTGACTTTTACCTCAGAAAAGAAATCATTTTACCTGACACTCCACCGTGAATTCTTCTGGCAGACTCTTCTTGTTTATCTTGGCGATGTGACGAGCAACCTTGTTGCCATCTTCATGTCTGTTCATAACGTATAACCACCTCAACGACTCCGGTGCCACGCTTTAAGAATTAATTAAAATTATTACAGGAGAACACAACAATAATTCGGACGAACAAAAGTATCGTTTGAAGATATCTGTGTAAGGTAAAACATATATCTAATCAAAACTGCTATTGTGGTACATAGGTGTGCGAAAATGACTTTTTTTCTGATCAAAATTTGATTGATTTTAAAATTGTAATGTATTAATTAAAGTGTAACTTTACCCCAGGATTCCATATACAAGATTACAATGCTTGCACTTCACGGGGCCTGAAGTGAAGTTTATGTCACTATTAATTGGCCCTTTGAATCCTAACAATACCTCTTGATTATTAAATATATTCGGATGGTATCAGTTATCCCTTAATTGGTCATTTAATATTCCTTTAATATATGAGCTCTATATAATTTTATTATATATGCTGCAGTATTGAATCAGTATGGGATATATTATGTATTGTAGTACCTAACACTTATCCATTTGTTTGATATCTTGTATTGTATGATGCGATATCTTGTATGTATATCTTGTATATTGTATTGTATTACTACAAATCGAGGGACTCTCCAGGACTCAGGTGCAGGCATCGTTAGTGTATGAGGGAGAGGATACCAGCGAACTCGTCATAACACTAACGATTCAATTCAGAATTACACTAAGAGGAGACCCCGAGTATTTAATACAGCTCGCTTCCCTGGACTGTACCTGCATCATTTCCTTGTCACCTTTTCCATGAAGGGTAGTTCCTTAACCGGGCATATCGAATGAGGATGAAGGCCAACATGTGATAAGAATGATCATTCTAATTAACAAGCCCTCTGGGTTGCAGGTTTTATATTAAACACACAAGGAATAATCCTGAAGTATAATAGCCAGTCGTTTAGACATTAGAGCGAACTTCGAATCTCGGAGGTTCTAGCATTCTCCATTTTGCCTTTTAGGTACTCGAATAGTAAGACGCAATAACCACTTAGCTACGCCTTGCCCAAAAAACAACGGCCGTAGAGGTTACTACCTGTGATGGAGGCTATGTGAAACTCGTGTAAAAGCTGTCTAAATAAGTCAGCATACTGTTTTGACCAACCTAGAGGCCTGAGTTTTAAGCACAATTCCTTCGTGGACCATCAACATTCCAGCGTCATTAAAACACTAGTCCAAGTCTTCGGACAATGCAATGGAACCGGAACAACAATTTCAGCTTAACTAAAATACTGATAAAATAAACTAAACGTATGAGAGAGCTACCTACCCAGATCGCACAGGGGTGTGCCCCGCCGAGACTCATTCAGGTGACAAGATGCAGGGGCGGCTTGAGAGGGGTGCGCTCACCCCTTCTTTTCGGTCAAAGGTATGGGGAATAGAATAATATACTCTAAATACCGAAATCAGGGTCTGATTTTGCGTCCTTCTATGTATTCTTCAATACTTCTGCATGGCTGAGTTAGGTACTCCCAGCACACTCTTTTTCCTCTGCAATGGCGTTGAGCCCCTATTGTCTGAGCTAAATTTTCCAAAACTTAGATAAGCGAGGAATTGGAGCTTAACAACCGACGGTGGTCAATTCAAAGGAGATAACATTACCGGGTAATATTTGCGGCTTTTATATAACTTGCGTCTGCATGGTGATGTTCATCCATCGATTTGCAAAGGTGACCATGGTTATCAAGGTGTTTGGTTGATCTAGCGTAATGTCTCAGGAGATGACTTGTAAGGCCAATTCGGGCACGGAAAAACCTACCTCAAAAAAGTCATGTTGGACACATGTGATCGGTGGTTGCTGTTGATGTGGTTGCCATCCTCGCCATGCGGACCTCACTTTTTCCTCCTGGACTCCGCTACTCGTGCTATGGTTTTGTTTTTGGAGTCTTGTATCTGGCACGCGGCAAACATGACCTGCCCATCGAACATTAAATTGATGCAAGATGGTGTAGATTGATTGGAGATCGGTAGGTGTTAGGACCTCAGTGTCTGGAACTTTTTCTTGCCATCTTATGTTTATCAGTGAATGGAGGAAGGTCAGGTGAAAGTGGTTCAGTTGTTTGGCATGTCTTGCATTAAAAGTGCATGTCTCGCAGCCATACAGCAGAATAGTGATGACTACTACCTTGTAGACCTGGATCTTAGTTTTATGATGGATGCCTCTACGCTCACAGACGTTGGAGCGGAGTCTTCTAAAGCAATGCTGGCTTTTGCTATTCTGCTGTAAACTTCGTCATTCATGTTTGCTATCTTTGACAATGTGCTCCCAAAAATATGTGAATTTGTACACCATCTTCAGATTTGATCCATGCACCATGATGGAGGATTCATCATATTGCTTTGGTTATAGGATCATTTTAGTCTTCTTTATGCTGATGGTAAGCTTGAAGTTGTCACATGCACGGGAAAATTGGTCCATGTAGGGCTGCATGTCTGATTCGGAAGATGCATTCAGGGTGCAGTTGTCAGCAAAGAGCAGGCCACGGATGATGGTTGTCCTGACTTTCGTCTTCTGCGATTGAGGAACTTATCATCTGTGCGGTATCTAACACCAACTCGAGGATCATCCTTGTTAAAAGCATCCATAAGCATGGCAGGAAACATGCTGTACAGTGTTGGAGGTAGAACGCAGCCTTGTTGTACCCTGTTGTTTACTGGGAAGTCTGAAGATAACCCACCGTCATCGAGGACGCAAGCCATCATGAAAGAGGCGGATGATGGTGATGAACCGGTCAGGTCATCCAAACTCGGCCATGATCTTCCAGAGTCCAGTGTTAGGTCAACAAATGTGGTGTACAAATCCTGGTATCTATCTTGGCATTATCCTGGAATTGAAGAGTGGCAAAGATAAGTCAACTGTACCACGACCAGCACGATTACCGCATTAACTGTCAAGTAGAAGACGTGTCCCAGGTGTAGAATGAGGCTATTATGTAGCAGAATAGCAAAGATCTTTCCGGCAATGCAGAGCAAAGAAATCCCTCTGTTGTTGTTACAGTCGGTTTCCTTTGCGCTTGCATAGGTGGAATCTCTTTGAGTCAAGCATATCAACGAATCTCT
Source organism: Sipunculus nudus (assembly GCA_026874595.1). Taxonomy (NCBI): domain Eukaryota; kingdom Metazoa; phylum Annelida; class Sipuncula; order Golfingiida; family Sipunculidae; genus Sipunculus; species Sipunculus nudus. Next base: position 55,602,394 of record CM049313.1, on the reverse strand, counting down.
GGATCTCTGCTGATCTGTCTCTGAACCAGGTATCTTGCATGTTTCGACGGCGGTTGTTTGTGAAAGCCATTTTGCTTGAGGTTGAGTTTGGGTTCTGTTCATACACAATATGAAGCCTGTGTTTTTCTTAGAGGAGCTCTTGTATCTGGACATCGTTCTCATCAAACCAGTCCTGGTGCCTCTTTGATGTTTATCCTAAGACACCCAGTGGGGTGGAGTGGCCTACATCACTAAACTCTGCACAGTCATCCTCGACATTTGACTTGTCAAAGTGTAGCTCCGTTTGCTTCCTATTGAGGTCAGTGACGAGGAGGGAGACATTCTTGTCTACTTGCAACTTGGAGACATCGATGCGCTCCAGTGTCTTCTTACCCTCAAGCCAAAGTTTAGCTTGAATGTTGAAGGTCAGCTTGGAGATGACAAGTTAGTGATCTGTTCAACACTCAGAATTACACATAGCTTCAGTGATTGTGAGATCCTGTCTTTCTACTTTCCTTGTTATAATGTAGTCCATCAAATGCAAGTGTTTTGATCTAAGGTGCATCCACTGGATTTGTTGTGATTTGGTTGATGAAATACAGTGTTTGGTATCAGGTCATGATAAGGTCAGGTGCTAAGGATCAGAAGTCAATTGCTGTTTCACTTGCCGCTGCCATTTCTTCCAAATGACTCCCTCCCAGGCTTGTTGGTCTGCCAAGTCGCCGAGAATGACCAGTGTTTTGCCCTTAGGTACGCACGCGATAAGAGAATAAGTTCTTGGTAGAATTTGTCTTTGAAGTTGTCTGGATTTGTCATGGTAGGTGCATATGAGCTAATCAGTGTAGCCATCTTGTTCTTCCCTAATGGCAGTTGTAGCATCATGAGCCAATCATTGTTGGCTTTGATAGACCAGTCAGACTGCTGATCAGTTTGGATTTGATGGCAAAACCGACTAATGATTCTCGTCGCTCATCAGCACTTCGTCCGCTCCAGAAGAATGTGTAGCCTCCTATGTCCAGGGGAAGCTGTCCTTCCTCAGCCAGTCGGGTTTCTTGAAGGGCTCTGATTTCGATCTTGTAGCGACCCCATTCTCGTGCTACAAGTGCAGTTCGTCTGCCAGGTCTGTCTGCGTTGGGGATGTCCAGGAGGTAACAAACGTTCCACGATGCGAGGGTAAAGGACGTAACCTTTTCTCTATTAACTTGCTTTCGACCGCTGTACGGGATCCCCTTCAATTGTGGTATACTGGTCAGGATGAACTGAAACAAGCAATGTTTTAGGCACCTTTTCTAACCCCTTCCTCATGCCATGGAGGTGCGCAATGCATTCTTAAAGGGGGCGTGGCTCAGGGGGCTGCATCAGTCAGTAAAAGACGACTCTGTGCCATGAGTCGCCTGTGTGCAGGTTCACGGCTGCAGCTTCCAGTGCTACCACACCTGCTACGTCGTCGCTGCCCAATCGCCACACTTCTTCAGATGAACGTTCACTACTGCTGGACACGTGACTTAGTTCAGAGTGGGGAGTGCTTGCCCAGCATTATCCGCACTCTCTCTTCCTGATACACCTGGGTCCGCCAGGTTCCCAGTTTCCGCTGTGAGCCACTCGGAGGCACTGGGAGGACTTGACTTAGCAAAAGCTATATACCACCAGGAAGGATTTACTCAGCCTTCTTTTCGGTCAGCCTTCTTTTTGGTCAGGGGACCTAGATGGCGACTGCAGTTGAAAGCGAGAAGACAAAGCAACTATATACACTGTACTACACTACGGCACTACACACCATATTTAGCCTTGTGTCTGCAATTTACCTTCCGTCTTCCTACTTACATAACGTGTGCTAGGTATAAGATCGATGGTATGGTGAACGCTAGGTGAAGGTAGAACACGTCACGGATGGCGTAAGCTATGCCGGACATCCCCATGTAGCCAATTTTCCAAAAGGCCCCGTACATCATCGTCGCCGGGATACGAAATTTGTTTCCAATCATCTCAATAACTGACAAAGATAAATAGAAATATGAATTATACAAACGATTATTGTAAAAAAGTATTGCGCATTTACACAAGGCAGGAATAAATCGTAATATGTTGGAGAAAGTACAAGGTGGACATGCTGAGATTTTTCCAGTTTTGTAATACATGGACAATGCAAGAAAATAATGTATGATCTTGGAATAGATAAACACTTGGTATATCACAATGTGGTAATGAAAATGAGAGAACCCTCTAAATGTACGTTAAACACCCTCTGTTAAGCATCGAACTTAACACCCCTGTTGAAACAGAACTTAACAGGACCAAAATCGTTGTTGCACTGTGAACGGCTGACAGGAAAGAATTTTGTGCATACCTTTATTTTCTTACACCAACCATGTTACTGTATAGATCTCCCTAGAAATATTGGGTACAGATTGATCCGCTTAACCGTCGCTATATAGCAAAACCTGATAACTACTTAGCTGTCGCTATAAGGCATAGAACAAATGTAACTGGAGTAGTTTCTGTCTTTTGGGGTAATTGTAATACTCCCACCGTCAAGGAATTTTTAGAATGACCAGGACAAAAAAAGCAGTTGGACAATATATATATATATATATATATATATATATATATATATACACACATATATATAGATACATGTACTGTTTTTGTTGCTTCTTTTAAAAAAATCACTTACTTAGGTCATTTGCACTCTGATAAGCAAACAGCCGTTAGACATGTAACCATTTTGAAAACAATTACATCAGAAACTCTTATGACTCTCATCGGATTGGCCTGTTGAGTACAAGTGTTGTTGTGTACTTACGACCTGGTTGTCTAGTACTTACCGAGGACGTAGCCTGTTGTGTACATGCCGACGCAGGCCATGGCAACACCAAAACGCAGACAAACGTACAATATGTAGTAAGGGGCGAAGGCTGTAGAAATTCCGAAAGCCACCAACATAAAGGCTGTAATAATAAGGATCTTACGGCGTCCGATCCTTAATTAAAAAATACAAACAAACAAAACAAGTAATATTCCCTCTAGGGTACACATGGCATTAAATGAAATCCTACCAGGGTAATTTTAGACACATTAAACTACCTAGGTGGGGATAGGGTATTTTAGAAAAGGGGGCTTGGGGCGAGGCTGCGAAGCATCATGGGTAATGCGCGAAGTGGCGAAAGGTGGGGTGGGGGGGGGGGGGGGTAAGGTGTATAGTGTAAAAACTATGAGAATTTATTAGTTGTAATTGTACGACCCTGTATAGTTTAAGCGCTAGTTTGTTTTTGTATTACAACTTACATATCCACCCCCTGTATCACTTGCTACAAGCATATTAAAAACGTGAAAACTGGGATAAATTTATTAAATGAAACAAGAACAAAATATATCGATTCTATTAAATATTATTTGTTAAGAGAAGTAACGTTTCGTAATCAGTGTCAGATGGCAATGTATAATGCATGATTAAGTGCTTAACTATTTGACGAATGGTGATATTAAAGTTAACTATACATGTATATATTTATGTAATATTTGTCTTATATGCATTTGTGTATCAGATTTTGATTTAAAACAGGCCTCAAAAGTATGTTTACGTAGGCGTAAATGATTTATGGATCAAATACTATTACCTGTCTCCAAGAGCTCCAAAGAAGATAACACCGACCAGGAGACCCGCCATGAAGATGGAGTTGGATATTGCCAGCAGCCACTGACGGTCACATACCAGATCCCACTAGTCATAACAAAGTTATCCATTAATAATAATAATGTTTATTATTATTATTCAATACAACAACGTCCTTCTATCGATAATACATTTTTTTTCTTGTGGGTACCGTTATGGTTTAAATTATAAAAAAAATGTTATATATAGACATATATACTTTTTTTGGCCCTCTCTTTTATGAACCCCAAAGCATGCATAGCGTACAAGGGGTGCCCTGCTATAGCTGCCCGTATTAATGTAATCTTGACTTCTCCAAAAGTTTGTGCCAATATTTTCATACGTATTTTATATACAGGTAAGTTTATCACACAAGAGATTAATCCTTCGTATTGATCATATCACATAAGGGTCATTGGGTACATAGGGATCAAAACAAAACTTAACAAAACAAGATTAGTAAGGGATACTCAGACTGTGTGTAGCTGTACCGTTTGAGAGTGCATAGAGACAGACAGTACTGTACCTGGATCAACCCATCTTTTTCAAGTTTCGACTCAGTAGGCATTTATATTGGACTTTAAGTCTACGTGAGTCGTGAAAAAGCCATATTCGGGAATGAATGCACTGCAACGGCCATCCATCTTTTTGCATCAATATTGTGGTAAAAAAGTCGAGAAGCTTCACATTATACTACGAATGATGACTTAACAAAAGAAAATATACATATGAACACTCGAACTAAAGTGAAAATCCGTCTCTATGGTAACGATTCATTTCCTGTGTCGAACTGGCTATCGTCCGGGGCGAGCCGTGTTTGCCATCATAAATGCGATCAGATATCCAACAAAACTGCACGGGGATTAACCAATATGCCGAGTTAAAAGAGATTTTTATTTCTCGCCTATGGTAAGCGTTGCTAGAATGTATACAAAAAAGCTTAAGATTAGTCTGGTTTATGTCAAGTGACAGCGGACTTGTAGACCATGGGGCATGATAGCATACTCATTGAGCGTTACAATGCGGTCATCGAAACAAATCGTAATGGTACTCAAAAACAGCACATAGGGACTTTGTTGACTAACGGGAAGTACGTTCCCGAGTCAGCGGTGAGCAGACGTATTTCACATGCTGTTGTTGTTGACCGAGCGTTGTGTAATAGTGATTGTGATTAGATGGAAGTAGTATGATACACATCCAGATAACCACCAGAGGTTGCTACCACTGCGTTAACATGCTGCCAAAGCATATGACCGTGTTATTTCTGGAAATCTGGACCCTTTGAAATTCGATACAGATGAGGTATTTTGGTGCAAAGTAATCTTGTGCTAAAATCCATCAATTTGCTTAAACGGATGTGTGACCTCTACTGAATGCCATTCTAGAGACTGGCAGACCTTCAACTAAAAAGTCCATAAATAGGACCTCTCACCAGACGTTATAAACTTAAACAATACACAATAAATCTTGTTAGATTTCCCGATTTAGGACTATAAAAGCTGTTCCGACTGATGTGTGTTCAGTTTATACTTATAAAATTTTTATTTCTTTGCCTTATTATTAACTGATTTATGAAAACTCAAAATTTAACATAAGATTAGATATAAACTAGCAGTAGACCCTTCATTGCGACATGAGGCATCCGTGTTCTAGTCTGCACGAAAGATGACGACACCGCAACGGTTTTGAACTGCTCAAAGAATGAACCAGTGACGGTTTAACAATGGTACACAAAGATACTCAGATGACAGTCTAAAGATGGGGTATCTTGGCGAATGGACCGGGATCGACCGAGAAGCCGGAATAACGCTCGTGGGTGACCACGCCCGATATGTGTAATGAAGTAGGATGCTAGATTTTAACCACTTTGATCTTCCAGAAAGTACTGTTACTGAGATTATGTTAGCCTCATTCATCACAAAATGCGCTATTATAGCCATATATTTAGGAAATGGAATAAATTGTAAATTAAACTGACCTTTGTGACGATAGTAGACAGGTAAATAGATGTGTCATAATGCCAGCCGTTATCACACGACATAGTCTTCAGATTGCTCTGGTTCACGCCTCTGCTAAGCTCGACAAAGATTTCATCTCTGCTGGTCTGGGAATAGTTTCTCTGATACATTTTACAGGAGCTGAAGCTAGTTTGTCCATCTTTCTCTTCTAAAGGAATGCTGTAATTCTTGATTTCCACAATGCTTAGATTCATGTTTCTCAGCTCGGGGACATTGCACCAATGTTTCGGCGTCGCCCCGAGAAATACCATTCCAACATTGTTGAAAGCGAAAACCAAACCTGCCAATGAGCAAATGATATACACCCAAATTTGGTACAAACCACAAGTTCCTATAGCTTTTTGCAATTCATAAAGCTGCATCATTTTGGGGGCCATTTCCTCAGGCGATGTCTGTTTCCTGCCACAATGAGCGTTATTTTATTACGCTCATTCAGATCAGAATACACTGAAATCGAGTCTCTCTCAACTTCAGTTACCTGATTATATGAGAGGTCTCAAGTCAGTACTTACTGTTATCTGTCCTCTTATATTTAAAAGGGTGTGCTATCGATTTCCAATATCAGTGGTAAACTCTTGATTCTAGCCTTGCATAATCCAATGTGTCCATAACACTGGACATTTCTTGTATAATCCAAGTCCGACAGCAGATGTACAGCTGTTTATCTATACATATGGCCTGTGTAATATAACTCTCCTAAGTGGTCTGGTCAAAACGCTTCGAACCGTTCTTAGTCAGTGCACCGGTACTTGAAAATAAGGTAGTTGATTTGTGTTGACGAATATATGTATACACAAAGAGAAAAGTTAAATGCATGTCCCGGAAACTATGTAATGTATCATCGATGTTTTCATGGTAAGTGGTTATAACGTAAAATTATATTTAAGAGATTTTGCAAATATAATTTTCAACGTATACACAAATGTAAAACTACCTAATAAAGAACACACCAACCAACACACCATTACAGGTGGAGACCTCTGACACACACATAAAATACAGAGATATAAGCACACAAGTAATATTTTACAGTAGTTACTCCATAAATACTGACTAAAATAGTAATATATATCTTTCAGCGATCTGCCTTTATTCCGTCTTGCATATATCGAATTTTCTATATTATTTTAAAAATAGCCTACACATCAGGAATGAATCCATGTTTTTAACTGTTTGTAGTCATACCTTGATGGATTGAAAATAACTTCATCTTCACCTACAGGCTTCAGTCTAACATGATATTAATATTAATATGCGGTGCAATAGGAATACAAAGTTTTTCGTAGAATAAATGAATTAAAATGACTAACATACCAAAACTGTTGGTGTGTTTACTTTTTGATGCAATGTCTCCATGAACACATGTTAGTAATATGCTTCATCATCGACTTGAGAAGTTTCCAATCTTACTTTGTGGCAAAATGCTACTGTTAATTTTATATTTCTGAGACCATCCTTGTTACAGAGGTCTTAAAATTATAGAAGGTTTTTTTAGGAAATACGTTTTCTTTTCTAGATCCTATAACATGTATATATGTTTCGTTATATCTGTCAGTTTAAAGCACGCGTTACTCTGGATAAATATCCTCTAAAGTTCAGGAATGAATGGTGAACACTTTACATCAAATATAAAAGTATATCTGACAAAACACATTATAAGAAATATTAATAAAAATGAATACAATGTATTATATTGATATGAAGTTATGAACTCTTTACAAATGTACCACTTCCTCATGAGCTATTTCAACTCTATACCCTATTCATTAAAGAATTTAGACAATTTTTGACAAAATTATATACTGGCTCATATTTACAAACAGTATTTAAGGTATATTGTTTTTGATAATACAGGTCTGCTATCAATACTCATGTTTGAAGATCAAATTACGTATCAGTACCATGAATAAATGTCTGTGTATCGTCATCAGCAACACTATCACTTTTCATCATTGCCATGAATCACAGCAAAATGCAAAACTACCCCTCTAACAAATCTAAACATTTTGATGCATCGTGCCATACCAGTAAGTGCAATAGGTGTGTATTAAATACCCGGTTATCAGTCTTCCTTTTTATTTTCTCTTTTAAGTATATATGTAAGGTGTTATAGGTTTATAATTTATAACATTTTTATTATTTGCTTTGCTGTATAGGTGTAATAGTGTCCGAAAAAACATAATTTTCATTTTGTATTTATTTTTAAAAAGTATCTTTATAAATAGGGTATTTAAAAGTATATATAAATATCATTTTATAGTAAAAATGTGTTCATTTCCACTGTCAAGGGGATTTGACATAAGGCCTGGCTTTTAGCAAATTAATAAATTGCATGAAATGGCTACTTGTGTTGTTGTTATCATATCCACACATTATCGCATTAATCTGCATTTTTTCATAAAATATAAAGCTTAGGATGTACTGGGTATGGATGAATCGGTGTTCTCACATAAATAGGTGTTGCTGTGTTAACACCTACATTTTACCTTCAGTTCATACATTGCACTCAATGCATTGCAAACAAATCAATAAATCTTAAACCTTTGATATCCTTGTCCAATACCAAATCCTTTAATCACTTCATAAATCATGCATGAAAAAAATAATGATGTTTGAATGTTTGGAAAATAAATTCATCGAAACTTCCTGTTTAATATTTTAGCTTGAGTATTTATGATTTTTGCCTTATTTTTATTATTATAAAAGTCCCTAGACAGTCCCTACAGTTACCGGTCAGTTGCATGCTATTTCTACTATCTGGACCCCGATTACCCTAAACACATATATGGGCTGTTATATATTCATAGAAATTAAATCATTTTATCTAAAAAATAATTTTTATTTGGAATCAAACAAACTTTGTGTTTCACCAAACACACTTGTATGGAACAATCTAGAAAAAGTGGCCCAGCAGAGTTAATGATGAAAAAAAACATAGTTCCATTTATGCAGTTATTTGCATTTACCACTGTTTTCTCTCTCAGGTGGAGTAATTTCTAAGAATGCTTATATGAAATAAATATACAGAAGCTTATTTTTAGCAGTAGGCAATTGAAGTTACTAACAAAGAAGATGGCTCTAAAAGCCACTGGTCAACAAATCTGGTACTAAGACTGAAATCGAAACCACCATATCTTAGACTGAGACCAACGCTAACCACGTGGTCCAGAAATGACACCCGCCTTCGATAAATTTTACATTTCTTTGCACTGAGCTTCAGGCCCGTTTCATGTAATCTCTGGAACTTAAGTCCGAGCCTTCTTATTGCATCAGTGAGGGTTTCTGCCTGAACTATTTTGTCATCCAGGTAAACTAAACATACATTTACATTTAGCATTCAATAGGTGCCGGGGCATAGTGAATCCGAATGGCATGACCGTAAATTGATAGAGCCCAATGTCACCAATGGTAAATGCATTTTTTTTCCTCACGATCATTCTCATCTATTCACTTTAAAGATCTAATGTAGAAAACCATTTGGTTCCAGAAAGGGCATCTAAAGACATATCTGTTCGGGGAAGGGGATAAGCATCTTTCATGGTTACGTGTTTAAGTCGGCGATAATCAACACAGAACCTTCAGTCTTGGTTATCTTTTTACCAGGAGGCTGGGGACAGATGACTGGTAATTTTAAATTTTGGTAGTCTGACTATAACTTGTATTTGTCAAACTTGTGTTTGGTTCACAGAAAGCAGCAAAGGTATTAGTTTAAAGGTCTTTGATTCATTTGTCGAATTCGTATCCCTCAATGGTATCAATTTATTGCCGGAAACCACAACAGTTTTAGCAAGAAGCAAGATACACTTTATTTGGAAACTGGGACAAAGTTTTATAATACGTGGCTTATACCCAACAAGTCTCATTACCATCAATGATTTTTCCAAGTGAAAACTCTTCACTGTCTGATGGAAGTACAGTAGTTTCCGCAACAGATACACGACACACTGCAGGAACATTTGATGCAGTTCATGATAGAGGTAAAATTTACCCATTGACCCACAACTGACTTGCCCGTACAGAAAGGTCTCAAAATGTCTGTGATTGAAAATCCAGACCTAATATCACCTCATTTTGTATGTCCGCCCACCTAACTTTTTGTTTCAGTGTTTATTTACCAATGAAAAAATGGAAACAGTCATGACCAAAAAGTTGGAGAAGTCTGTCCAGTTGCAGAGATGAGGATGCAGAAGCGGAAACAGGGAGAGGGTCCAGGGGGACGGATCCCCCCCTTTTCTAGCCGCAGCAACATTTCTGAAATGGTTTCTGACCAATTTCCCTGGCTTGACACCCGTTTCAGGATCTTAGGACCTTTTCTTAGGCTTTATTGATAGTCATCCCGAGTTGGACTGCTCTTTTTTCCTAAATCCTGGATCCACCACTTGGTGGCTATTCACAGCTGTGTGTTCAGGTCTTGTTAATATACATATGATCTTATTATGTTGATATTGGCACCTGAATCAATGAAGAAAGAGAGATAGGAATTTCTTCAATGTTGCCACAGATAAAAACCTATAAAGTCCAAAGTAATGGTTAAAGAATGGGATTCCATAGGCATAAATTTAGGCAATATAGGATTCATTTTCTCCTATTCTGCCAGGTTTCGGCCTGTGAACTTGACGTTCGGTCGTTTCGCTGCTGTATTTGCCTGTTTCCCGTTTTTTATTTGTGTCTGGGGACAATTACGCAGATGTCATCAACTACACCACATTCCAAACAGACCACAAATTCTCAAAATTTCTTGTCTCTTCTTGTAGTAATTGCCGTATTGTGTCTTTGAGATCTGGATTGTTTGCTGTACCTACTTGATTGGTAGTGGCACAAATCAAAACTGCTAACTGTACTGGTACAATTGCAATTCGTACCAGTTCGAATGCAATTGGTATCTGTACGGATACGATGGGCAATTGTACCAAAAGGCATGTCTATTAAACATATGAGTTGGCATTTTATAAGCTAATCTTAATGCACTAAGCAAAACATTTTATATTTATATTCAATGTCATTTATTGAATAAATTCTCAACATGGAAATTGCAATTTGTACCATGACACAAGACACACACACACACATATATATATATACACATGTCATGGTACAAAAAGTAGCAGAGTGAATATCTGAAGGGCACATGAACAGATATTTCCTGGAAAATTCTGTCTATTGAGACTGCTCCCAAAATTCATCCTGACGGTGGTAGATGGCACTATAAGTCAGGCACCATAACATATCATGGATATCCGGCATGTCAGTGGTAGTAACTGGCTGCCATATGTCTATTATGTATAAACGAGGCTAACAAAGGATAACAACCTGGATGCGACGACATGATAGTTTCGTACATTTAAGATATGGGTGGGGGGGGGGGGGGACTGCAGACCCCTCCCCCTTTTCCACTGTCGGACCCTTTTTTAGGGCTATGTCATTAGTCCTCCTCGGTTGGACTCACGTTTCCCTAAATCCATGAACCGCCCCGGGGCTGTGGGTTCCTGGCATAGTCTGTTAAAGTCATCGCCTGCATATCCGAAATACCCGGCCTCCAACGTTAAGTAAGGCAATGACTAATTTTAGAAAGAGCTGGTCTCTGGTAGCATACTGGGAGTTCAATTGTTTCAAAAGAGTATAATTGAAATCTTCAATCAATGTGTGAAATCTCACTTATAACAACCGACGCGCGACGGGATACCAATTTTATCCTTTGATCACAAAGATCACAGATCTTTCAATAGTATTAGCAACTCCACTTGTTGGTGTTTTATCCTGCTGTGTTCAGCATACAACACTCCGAGGACAATGGGCGGCAGCTCCATATAAACATGTGTTATTTTTCCAGACGTGACTAAATATTCGAATCAAAAGGAAAAATATAAATATTTGGTTTCTCAGGCACCGCACGGATAAATTTTGACTCCAGCATAAAAACAGTTATTTTAATTTTTCCAAGAAAACTCCAATTTCTCAGCTGGTCTTATATTTTTTTCATGAAATTTAAATAAAAAATTTCGATGAATTTTCCATTATTATGTTACGCGTAAGCAAAATAATCCCTGATCATCTGAATCGATTACCAATTAATAAAAAAAATTGTTTCGGTCGCAATGCTTTCTGAACAAATTTCCTGAGAAACATGCTTTTTTGACATGTTTTTTTCTTCATTAACAAAATATTTGTCACTTAGTGTGAGGCACTGTTAAATTGTGTTTAATGATTGGCAAAAATGTGGCTAAAGTTTTACTTTTAATAGATTATTAGATATAACGGCTATATCAGTCTATATAATTAATACAGCAATATAATAAAAACTCCTTTCTTATTCTCTTATATGGTGTGTAGCCTTGATATAAGTGATTGGTAGAATGAAATTATTTATCATGGGCGTAAAACTACTTTTTTTGTTTTAATGTTTAAAACTGCACAGCCCAGAGTTGCAACTGAACACTTTCCATATACAACTGCACAAATAGGATTCAACTGCACTTTTCATTATACCTTTTTTTTGTGTATATTGGATAAAATTAACAATTTTTTTTCTTATGATTTTTTTCTATATGAATATGACATACATTTATTATTCGATTAGGTGAAAATTTTAATAGATTTAGAAAATATACCAGTTATAACTTTAACTTTTAATCAACAAAACGCTAGTGTTATATATACAGAAGAATATTTGATTGCAGCGTGGCAAGTGATACAAATATCGCGGTCTGGCGATCCCAATACTAAAGCTTGTTGTTGCCACTTCACGCAGTAGATGGCGCCACCAGAAATTAGTCATAAGCAAACGGTCGACAAATCTAGCTTTCCCCCGGGTACTCACATCAGGATATCACATTCGGGCTAAGTTTATTATTTGTTAAATCTAAATTAATATGTTACAGTTGTTGTATTTTACGATCAATCACAAAGACTATTACCTTGGATTATCATACTCTTGTTGTTATCAAGTAAACCCAGAAAGATCCACAAATAATATCAAAACAAATTGAAAAGCCTCCAAACTGGATAAAATATACAGGAATAAGAATCTGTCTATAATATGAGTGATGAAAGTACGATTGAGTTACCGGAAACTAAATAAAGGTTAAGAAAACACGATAAAACAGGGCTCTACATGGACATTTGTTCGATTGTTCAAGATTGATTGAATTACTGTCAGGACGAGTTTATCAGACGTCTTGTCCCTTTCTGAGAAAGAAGGGTATATTTGAACATTCTATTATATAATGATGTCAAGCTGACTGATTTACAACACTTCAAGAAATTTTGCGGCATTAAAACCATTTTAATATTTTAATTTTCTAAAAGAATAATGAACAACTGGAACCTGACATTTAAAATATCCTTTATTTCTAATGCATGGAATACACCAAAATCATAGCATCGGAATTTAATAAACTAGTCAAGTAATGATCTAATCTGTGCCTTAAATTTATATAATAAGCGAAGAGAGCTCGTATCAAATGCTGTCACCACAACAATAGAAAACACCAATGCGACCCAGACTGAAAATGTTGACCAAATCAAATTCATCTAACTACACTGACTACACCGTAAGATCGCCACATGAACAACACTGCGTGCGTGAAACTTGAGTTGCAACAAATGTGTAGGTAACGTGCTTTCACAATTTTATATTTTATTATATATTTCAAATATATATATATATATATATATATATATACATATATTTTTATTTATTACGGCCCATTTTACCTTTTTTGAAGATCACATCATAATTTTAATTTCTCTCTTTTACTTCTAGTAAATAGATATGAACAATTCTGGTACATTCTTCAATAGTGGAATTACAATTTGGTTATTGCTGGCACAGCAATACCCTCGGGGCCTTCCTCCATCTTTTTCATATGTTTTCTGCAAAATAACTACAGGTAAAAAACAGCTGTTTGTATTTCGTTTCTATTTACCAGACCTACTAAGGGCGTCCCTAAATGCCTTCTGGCCATTCACTACCATTTATAAACAGAATTCAAAGGTAAAAGCATACTTTCATAGGACCTGCAAAGGGTAATGAATATTTCAATATAGCCAGGTCTTGAACTTTATGGTTATATGGCCGCGGAGGTTTTATACATTTAAGTTTTACAAGTACAACACTTAATGTGTCCGTGTTAAAAGGATAAATGTACCTAAGAATAAATTTTGTTGCACATTGGTTACTATACATTTATCATTCTGATATGTGAAAATCGTAATATGTTTTTGTGTTGACATGCTTAAATTCATGACACAATATGTAGCATTCAACCCGTGTCAGATCCCGGATATAGCGGAAGCTGCTTATACAGAAAACAAATTGCCACATTTTAAAAAATATTTATCATATACGTCAATAAAAAAAAAAAAAAAAAAAATGGCCCTCTTTGATGGTAAGGTAGGTTATTACTTTTCCGGAAATAAGAAACGATAAATTAATATTATAGCAAAGAGAAAAAAATGATTGTTGTACATAATAGCTGTTCTTATTTTTTAGGATAATCTTTTTTTGTGCAACGTCGACATTTTCTGTTTTGTGGCCATTTCGTTCTTTTCAAAGTATTTGTAAAGGTAACATTGGAAATGAACTGAATTTTGTGCTGTTCATATTTTGTCTCGATTGGAAAAAGCAATTAAGAAGTGGCCCATGGGCTAGACGCTAAGCTTAATTTGCCATACAGGTGAAGTAAGTATTTAATGTTGATGATTTGATCTAGTGAAGAAAAAAATATTTTGGAACCTTGAACAAAAGGCAGAATGACTTTAAGAGTGGCCAAAATCGTGCTCTAAAGTCCCTTAAGAATTAGTGGCTCATGAGCCATGACGCTCAGCTGAATTCAATAAGTACGATGACTCCCAGAGTGCTCAAAATCATGCATCTTGTAAATAGTCCTTAAAAATAGATAACAGTGAAATTATTAACTCCTTTACATCCCCGTCACACGAGAAGGCGATCTCGCTGCGATCACCTAATTGGGGCAGATCGCCGTAGAGCACAGCCAGAGTGGCCTTAAATTTCCATGAGCTTCGTAGGAGCGGGATAGTGTCGCATTGGGTCGTCATATGGTCACCATGAACGCCATGAGTGGCGACCAGTTTTGAACATGGACAAAATTTCCGCTGCGGGGTCGCCCTGAATTAAAAGCGCAGTCAGATCGGAATTCGATCGCCATCAGTGTCCCAGCAGGGCAGTACCAGCTTCCTGACAGCGCAGGTCGATCGCCAGTAAACATGGTAGTATCGGTCTATCCGTTTCGCTCCTGCTGTCCCCTTTCGCCACTGCCAGCTGTTCGCGGAGCAGCATGATCTGTTGGCCTTGCAGTATCATGTAATTTCTGTCCATGATGACATGTGTGGCTTCACTAAACTTTCTTACACCGGTCATGTTATGTGTACTAGTCAACAATGGGGACCATGGCAACCGACGCCTGCCAGTCTGAAGCAGCGCAGTAGCATCTACCAATGATGGGGAAAACGGCAACCACCGACTGCCAGTCTGAAGCAGCGCAGTAGCATCTACCCAGGCGCGCAGTTCCGTCGTCTTGATCGCAGATGGATCGGGGGCCGGTTGCTGCGGGATTATCATGATCGCAGCCCTGACGTGGACTGAGCTCTCTTGTGGGTAGTAGGGACCTCATGCGAACGTGGAGGGAACGCAGTTTGATCATAAATGACGATGTAGCAGCGCAATACAACGTAGTAGAAACGGCATAAAACGGCCGAAAATTGCAATTGTACTCGTCGTGCAAGCCTATTGACAGCGGCATAGCCGTCATACATGGACGGTTTTCCCTTGTTCATAGCGACCAACGCCGATGTGCTAGGTCGCCATGGTCGCCGTTAGGTCTCATTCTCGTGTGATGGAGGCTTAAATACTAAGTTAGAAGCCTCTTTGTCCAACTGCTACAATTTGTGCCAATCTGACTAATGGAGTGTTAAAATCATGTCCAGCTGCTAAAAAATGAACCAATCTGACTTCCAGAGTGGTCCAAATCATGCATCTTGTGAATAGTCCTTAAAAATTGGTAACATGGACTTATTAACTCCTTAAATGGTAAGCTAGAAGCTTCCCTGTCCAACTGCTACAATTTGTGCCAATCTGACTAATGGAGTGTAAAAATCATGTCCTATTGCTAAAAGTTGAACCAATCTGACTAATAGAGTGCTAAAATCACATACAGTTACTGACGAGCGTGTCTGACGATGTTTAAAGAAGAATATTAGGATAGGAAGTCTTTATTCACAGCAAAGAGGTTTAGGCCAGTCTCTGCTTATGCCCTGCAGCGCCCGGTTACAGACTCCGGAGAATTATATATGAGAACATATACATATATTTTTGTTTTCACCTTACAACATACACATGCGAAATATTCTGAAATTCCACAAATTCATTTTTTATATCTTTTTTTATTACCTCAGGAATCTTGTTGTCTTTAGGTCTTCCGTTAAGTTTGCAAGGATGACTATAGAATATATATTAACCAAAATCACATGGCTTTGTGGAACATTATTAAACAAAGTTCTTATCTGAGATTACCAAAACAAATGTGTTTGTACTCATATCATACGACAGAACAAGTATCGCCATCTGAACAACATTAATGTTAATGCACTGGCAGGTCTAAGCGAGAGTGACATCTGTGGATAATGATTACTGTCCACTGCTGATCTTTATGAAAACATAAAGGGGAAGGTCAAATGACTAGATGGTTATTTCAGTACCTTTTTTAATCAAGCTCCTGGACAGAGCATTTCACCGTCTGTCTGAATATCAGGCCTTATCTATCTCTGATACCTTCTAAATGATAGATCATTCTGTGTATCTCAAGTTTTTCCTTACTACAAATATAAAATTACCACTTCATAACACTTACACATAGCTTATAGAATATAGGTCACTGTGACATACATGTATGTTTCTAAGGAATTTCTACCGGTACCTCCCTTGATCTTAACCTAGTTAGAAGTTTCTGTCTTGTGCATTATGTGCGTAGATTATCAATAAGACATTCCATAAGTATTTATTTGTATCTTACTCAAATTAGAGTTTTCTTTTTTGTGCATTACTTGCATAGATTCTTAATTATAAATTCCCTAGTTGTTGAATTTTATGTAATTAAATAAAGTCTTGTACTAGTTTAATATATTCACAGTGCTCACGCATGTACAATATAACTAAACAAACAAGTGAAGACAGACATGAATTTGGGCAGAGGTGCCTATGTTCCATACGTGATTCAAATGATGAGTATCTTTAAAAATTGGTGAAAATTAACAGTTCACAAATTGAACTGAAAGTTTACAAGAAGTGAACATTAGTTATAAATGCAGCACAGGATATGAAAGATATCAAATTGTCCATATCAATAACAAATTCCCTTTTGGTAATTGTAGGTCTGTCTAAAATGGTGTCGAACTTTATACCATTACTATGAAATTGGAGTCAAATGAATTGTGAACCAATAAATCAAACGTTTTAATCAAGGTGAAACTGGGAAACACTCGTTGGAACAATAATGAACAAGACATTATGATAAGACTGTGGTCTGTATAACTGAGGTCGTAGCATAACGGAAGCTTGAAAACACCAGATCAATAAGACTTCCATGAATAGTTACAAGATGCAAAGTGTTGAGAGTGTAGAAGATCATTCAAGGCTTGGAATTGTTTTCCTTACTCACATGAATATTGAAGACTCCTATTACTAACCATGTTTTTTGGATATCAACATGTGTCATAAGCTGGGTAAAACTTTAGTTATAAGTCAGACAGTTTTGACTGAGGGTATCTGAAATCTTTAGTACAGAAGAGCTCGGAGTATTCATCAGTAATACAGATTCATCAATGTTTAAATTAGACTGACGATGCACTTAAATGAATGGACAGATGTCTTTGTGCACGTAGAATGCTAATCCACAGTGTGGTCTTTTAGATGGACCTGTGAACCTGTTATTTGAAGGCTATTATGGAACATTTAGAAATTCGAGATACAATATGAATCCTCAGTATCAAAAGAACACAAACGAGTATCAGCCAAAGCAATGATATCAGAATTAAAGATATTACAACCAGAAATCACATCGTTGAAATGCAAATAAAGAGATCTTGTGTCATTGTATATTATCTTGAGCGCTCAGTTTGTACAGATGTTGTTGGTATTAAATTAAGAGCAAGTTTAGCATCATTACGGAGGCTGGCCATTCCATTTGTCACATGTGGATCAGTTGATATTTTGTTTTCAACTTAATTTAATGCAAACAATCGACATTTGTTGCCCTGCTCAATGCAACATAATGTGCATGCCGCAGTTTTCTGGTACTTGTCATACCCACAACCACCTGGTCAAGTGAACTGTATTGTGCCTTCCATATTGTTTTTCAAAATTTTTATAAAAACTGAGGAGATTTTGCTCCTTGAGTCTGAGCCAATGTTTGAAACAGCAAAGTAAGAGAATCCTGGGTACCTTTTACTATACAGATACTGTATGTGCATCAATAAACAAGGACAATCGTTAGTGATTCCATCTTGAACTGAAACTATGCAGGTGATATCATATGGTAAACCATAAGCAATCTGAAGCTTTTTCAGCAGGCCTACAATTTTTAATGAGTTACATGGTATTCTTGAATGTACATCTTTCTTCACATCATTTGTCACATGTGTTACTACTGTGTCCATTGTAGTAATTATTTCTTTAGTTGTGTCTGTACACTGGAAAATTTGGATATTATGATTATCCCGAAGGTGTTGTTTGTAAAAATTGAGTAATTCCAGACGAATATGAAATGTTATCTCCAACAAGACGAGATTGTGGGGTATCAATGTCAGCTTTTGTGTGTTAACCTTCAACTAGCCTGTTCATAAGTTCGGCGAAATCGTGAACATTTTCTCCCTTATGATTTCAGTTAGCTTATACATGGGAAACGTGTCTACCCACAGTGCAAGAGGTTCGTACTTATCAGACTAGTCCTTGAAAATCTAGTTGTCAATTACTGATTGAAGTTGGAAGAGGTCTCAAATAACAATTACATGGATACGACCAAATGGTTCTTTGTTGCCTTTAATTTCTTGGAGCCACATATTTACAAAATTGAACATGCTATTCCCTATCATGCTTACTTCATCAATCATTAATATCTGAAGGTGTCTATACAGTGTCCGCAAGTGTAATCAAATCCTTTATTTGGATCAATTCGAAAAAAAATATGTAATGTGGACCCTTGAACAGTGTAAGTAGCCATCCACAAGTGCAGTATTCAGTATCTGGCACTCCAACGAATTTTCACCTTAGTTCCCACATAAGTGACGATGCAAAGCTTGAAAGAGAGCTCTGAGCAAAACTGATTTCGACCCCCCCCCCCCCCTATTAAGAATAAGTGTAAAGGCATAGTTGAACATTTTAAATGTTTGATTATGAGTTTGAAGACTGATTTGTTTCTCTGTTTCTCATTTAGCCCTTATTTACTGACTTGCTATCGGGTATACCACTAGGCAATGTAAGTGGTCCCCGTGCAGTGGTTCTTGGTGGCAACTTGATCAGTTGTCAAATCATAGTTTCTTAGATGATCTGACCTTTCTGGATAAAAAAATTCTTCACTAGGAACTAGTTCTTGAATTGCATCTGCTTTCTCTGGATGTTCTGTAGCAGGAGCTTTATGTGCATGTTCAATTTCATGGTCATGTTCAGCTTGGTCCTGTGCTTTTTGTAGTACATCTGCATTATGCTCATACTATTTTTAAAATTCAATCTGTATATTTTTCCTGTTATATTGTGCCGAGTATGTATGCAAACATTAAAAAGTCTTTGGTTTCATCTCCCAATGATGTGAACAAAGGTAGCCTTTCACGAAAGAAGTTTTCTGGGTCTATTATCACAGAATAACGAACATATCGTAGAACTCTTGGACTTTGTCTTCGAGTGTATATTGTACCATATTGTGAGGTGATACTAAGCCTTTTCTTCTGTTTACATCGGCATTTGATTCATTTTCCTTACTGATGTTTTGATCATTGTTGTCATGGAATGGGTCATCTGCTCCACTTGAGGAATTCCCATAATAATCTCTGTTGCAAAGTCCCCAGGCACCAATTTTCAAATGATTTTGGTCGCTTTGAATATCTGTCCATGATATTATTTTCTGCTATGTCCGTTGAATCATGTGGGAGATGGTGAAGCTGTCCTTCACTTTTGAGTAGAAATGTTTATTCATCTGGAAGGGTAGTGGGTATAAATATTTCATCCATTGTGGCTTTTGTCGTCGGAATTTGTAATACCAAATATGCTGCTCCCTGAGCACTTATTTTCACAGCATTTATAAACTGATTTTCCATATTTCTCACCTGCTGCCCCAGTATCTAAAAAATGCGATAATTCCCCTCTGATTTTTGCTTACATAAACTAAAGGTCATGGTTGGCTTTCTATGCAGTAAACTGAAGTCTCACGTATCCATTCTTTTTTATTTGACCTTTTGCGGGATACTTTTGGTCCTTTAAACTGATGTACACAAGGTCATGTAGTATACAACTAGAGAGAGTTCTAGGAAATCATGAAATAACAAGTCATTGTCAACATTTTAGCTTGCAAGTGCCTGAGAGGTCTTCTGTTAATTCTGCTTGTGTTTTTCATAAATATTTGTCTCTAGAGGCGCGAGGATTTTAGTTTCTTGCATTGTTAGTAAAGGAAAATTAAAATGACAAATTGGCTTTCATTGCATTCTTTCATTCCATTCTTTCAACAAGACCAAGAATGTCTATGTGTTTGTAGAAAGATATCAGATCAAGATGGTCCATATTATTCTTAGAGCAGATAACATGCTCATTAATGTATTTGGTGACAGTATCTTCCTCATGTTGGCCATATAGTGGTACATTCCCAATCGACATAAGTATATGAACATGTGGAGAGCCACATTAATGAAATTCATTTTTTTAATCTTTCAGTTTTCAAGGAGATGAATGCGCACTTTTGTAAGATGGTGTGAATGAAGGAATAAACTCTATGATTAAAATACCGGTCACACGTTACAGAATCCGCCTTTAGCAAGCGTGTTTTATCTACCAAATCGGTTTGTCTGATATCATTACTTGATAAGTTCTGCCATCAATCAGTTTACCCAGGATGATCAGCAGGTCTTTCCGATGCGTGTCTGCAGCTGATAGATATATAAACCATGTTGGCAAACCAAGTTGTCTAATCATTGCAAAGAGATCGTGTTTTTGTGCTTCAAATTATAGAGGGGAGCCTCGTTTGGATCTAAAAATTCTGTAGCCCTCACCCAACTTTGTCAACTCGTGAAATTTACTTTCATTCAAGACATCTTGGACGGATTATTTCTTCCCCTTAGATTTGACTCGACGAAATGCTTGGCTAATCTTTCCTGTAATTTGTTCTATTTGTAATTTCTTCATTTTGTAGAAAACATTTGGAACATTTGCAGAAATTCTGCGATTAAGTGATCCGATTTCCCATTTGCAAATGTCAAATTAATTAACAGATGTCTTTCTTTCAGCATTGTCTGATCTCCTTTGTCCACAGAATATTGAAGGAATGACATATATTTTGAATCTTTGTCTTGGAACAGACTCAAAGGCTCCTTCTCCAGGAGCTACTGATATTATGTCATTCCCTGTGAGTTCAGTATCATCAAGTATGATATCTAGGATTCCTCCTTTTTCATCTTCATGTATTTCTTCAAAAAGGTTATCATCATTATCATCCACTGAATTATCAGTTTCATGGTCTTGTGAATATTTGAAAGTTTGAAGCCAGGTACTATTTATTGTTATGTTTGAATCTTCATACAACTTACTATGTGGGGAACAAGTTCAATTAGGTGTTTTTTTTTCTGGAAACTGCATTCCGTTTCATATGTATAGTTTTGGCGTCTTGTGGCATTTCAGAGCACCAAAAGTTGTTCATAATCACATTCACATTTTTATGTCCAATGATTTTACAGCTGACATATATGTAGCTAGGAAAGTGGGATCTATACTGTCTGGCCAGCTATCAGAATTCTTTACAGAATGTTTGAACCATGTCTGATTATAACAACAAAAGTCATATATGGGACCTTCAGATATTGAAGTATGACATATCTGTATGCATTCTCTCCTATCTACATCCTCTTTCCTCTTCAGAATAAGAGCTCGGACGACATGCAACACAGTGACCTTATTTCAGGTTTCCAAGGAGATTTTTAAATAGACCTCCAAGAAAGTCATGATAACAGATTCGAGGCCAAATGGATACAATTTTGCCCTCTTTGACTCACTGGGTGCCTAAAATTCATGATTTTGGCCCATAATTCTCAAAATTAGGTCACCATGACCTCATTTCAAGTTTCCACGGAGATATGTCAACCTCCCTGAATATATCGTAAACAAATTCTAGGCCTTAAAGATAACATTTGTGCCCCATTTGACTGTCTTGGTTATTAAAAAATATATTTTTTTTTCGTTCCGTAGCCCAGAATAAAGGCAACAATGAAAATTTCAAGTTTCAAACGAGACCTGCCTAAGACCTCAATGAATCTACAGTTAAAATTTCTAGGTCCAACGATTACAAATTGTGCCTTGTTAACAAGCAACCGCTTCATTTAAATTTGTCAAAAATAGAGAAAAAAAAATGCGTTAACTACGCAAAAATACACGTGGCTCAACCAGTGTGCAGGAACTCCATGGTGATTATGCATGCAAAGAATCATGGCGATCAATGCATGAATTATTCAGATACATGAGCTCTTGAATCAAATTGTAAATTATTCTTGTGGTTATTACGATCCCAAAGCTTAGAGGATATAGAAAATAGAGACCTAATATCGGGTTTCCAAGGCGTTTTGTATGGACCACCCTGGATGTCAATTTAGAACATTCTAGGTCCAAAGGTAACTATTTGTGTCCAGTTTACATATGACTGCTTCATTTGAAGGTTTCTAAAATAGAGAATAAAATGCTTGAAAATTCGAAAAAAAATGCAGGTGGTGCCACTTATCTACAGGAACTTGTGAAACACTTCATGTTGAATATGCATGAAAAGAATTGATAATTCAGATACTGGAACTTCTTTATAATTTTTTTATTATTCTGGGAGATACTTACGAGCCGATAGCTCGGAGTATATGGTAGCAAAGACTCCCTAGATGTCAAGTTAAAAGAATCTGGGTCTAACGGCTACGATTTGTGCCCCGTTTACGGCAGAACGGCCAGACAGACGACGGACAAAGATTGATCGCTAAAGCTCAGATGGCTTTTAGTCAGCTGAGATAAAATAAAGGTTTATTGAACTTATTAAGGGTTTTCCGAGAAGAACTTATCAGGAACGCCCTAGATGCCAAATTAGAAGTTTATACGTCCAACTTTACGATACGTGCCACTCTTACTAATAGGTTGCTAAAACCATGTTCTTTCATAAACCCCGTGGAACTAAGTTCACATTTGAGGTCTCCGAGGAATTTTTACAGGAACCTCCCAGGATCATAATCTAATTATAAGTTTCCAGGTCGAACCGTCACAAATCGTGCAAATATTACTTATACGGTGCTCATGTCATGATCTTTCACTGATCTTGGAGAATATAGGTCAAAGTGACCTTATTTAAGATGTGCATGGAGGCTTTACAATGACCTCCCTCCACATTAAGAAAGACCTTTTTTAGATTCAATAGTTAAGATTGGTGCCCTCTAAGACTTTGTAGGTGCTCAAAATTAGGTTTTCTGCTCGCAGCTCACAGAGTATGGTCATCATAACCTAATCTTAATGGAGATTTGCCAAATTCATTGCATTTAAAGTTAGAAAGCTCCAGACCCAACCGCACTTTTTGACTTTTAGGGTATTAAAATCCCTATAACCACAGTCACAGTGACTTAATTTACGGTTTGCAAGAACGTTTACCCAGGACCTTCTTGAATTGAATACTAGAAGATTGTAGCTCATTTGGATTCATTTTGTCCCTGCCTGACTCTCTGGGTACTCAAAATTAAATATTCGGCCTGTAGCTCAAGGATCAAGGTTACTTTGACCTAATTTTAGGTTTCCGAGGATATTTGTCTAGGTCTTCCCTGGATGTACAGTTAGAAGTTTCAAGGGCTAACGGATTCAGTTTGTACTATAAATATATATTTGGCCAGACTCTCGCAGAATATAGGCCTCATGCCCTAGTTTCAGGTTTCAATACATATTTGTTCTGAACATGCCTTGATTCTAAACCACATGGATTTTTGTTCCCGACCAAGTCTCTGGGTGCTCAAAAACCATGCTTTCGGCCTGTAGCTCATAAAATATAGGTTATCATATTCTGATTTCAGGTTTCCGAGTAGATTAGCCTAGGACTTCCTTGGATGTACAGTTAAAAGTTTTTAGGTCTTACAGTTATGGTATATGTTAACATCCAGACTTCTTCCTTTGAAGGCCTCAAATTAGAGGAAAAATGCGTAAACATATATTAAAAGATAAGGTGGCACCACCAGTCTTCATAAATTGATGTCATTGGCTATAACCCACATGCATTGAAGAAATCATGGCATTCAACGCGTTACTTATTCAGATACTTGGGCTTTTGTATTCAATTTTTAATTATTCTAGGCTACACAAAAAGCGCCCGAAAACACAGAGATTATAGAGAATATATCACGTTAGAAGATTCTAGGTCTAACGGTTACGACCTGTGCCCTAAAAACGTGGACTGGACGGCTGATCGGATCTTGAATAAATCGTTGGTTTTCCAATTTACCTTCCAAGGTTTTCGCCATCTTCTATAGTTTCTGGTAGGTCTTTTCCTTTGGTTTCAGGCAGCAACAGAGCCAAGGTGCCGGAAAAAATCGCCAATCCACCAAACGTTAACATCGGTATAATGCGATTGAAGGAGCTCTGGAATTGTCCATAATATATGCGTCACACTACTTACTGTATCAATATATATGAATCTTTCATATATAATGGACAATATCTGTTTGTGTTTCACTGTAATTAATCCATGTTGTTTCAAAAATAGCATGTTCACTATTTCGAGTTAAGAACATATTATATTGACAGCGGATACTTTTTCATATTGTGCATGGTAAGGTATAGTATGCATGTAAAATCAGGTGAAATGTAATATACTGGAGACAGGTTCAGAAATCTAGGTTCCATATGGTCCTCGGAGGGTCGAGATGAAAATTCTCAATAATTCTCTGGTCTCAAAACCATTTGTTTCGAACAAAATATCGCAATTTCTCCTTTATAGAAAAAGAAAAATTTTCGTTCTTTACCACTTGTACTAGGTATGGGGCCACAATTCCTCCAACTCGAGCTGACATGGAGCCAGTACCGACAGCCACATTTCTGACGGCGGTAGGCATGATTTCTGCCGTATACATGTATATCGTACCAAACGCCATGGTGCTGCTGAACTTTCCCGCCAGTGACAATACAGTCCCATAAATAGCACTGCTGCCGTCTGATAATTTAGGCAACCCCAAAATAAATAAATAAATGAATAAATAAATATATATATATATATATATATATATATATATATATATATATATATATATATATATACCGGTACTTATACAAAAATAAACCAAACCTACTTTGAATAACATAGTATAAGTACTTAAATATAAACAAGTCCTTATTTGTGTAAACATGTGTTTGTATGTGTATATGCGAGAGAGAGAGAGAGAGAGAGAGAGAGAGAGAGAGAGAGAGCGAGAGAGATGTATGCTGGTCGATGAATTTAATGATGAATTTGAATTCCTTTGCGTAAGGTTTTTAATAATTACTTTTCCAACATATGAATATTTTTAGGCATGATATCTAAATCCAGCTCAAACAGTAATGAATCTTCTTTTTCGGATTTGATTACCATTGTATTATTGTACAGGACAAAAACAGTCACCTGTCGGAACGGCCAGAGTAAAGAATAGGAACGCTGCAGCAATAATCAGGCCAAGGCACTGGGGCTTCTTTCGTTCGAAGAAGGTCAACACAAGAATGTTGAACAAACTGTTCAGAATTTCAATAGCGGCGAAGATGAAGGTGTTCAAATAAGGATCTCCAGCGAAGTTGGCGGTGTTTAGAACCAGGCCAAAATAAACAAGACTGCATGTGAACCTGAAAAATGCTTACTTGTTCATGATATTTTCGTACGTACTATTCGAGCGCTTCATAAAATATTTAATGTAATGTAAACCTGAAGAAGGCTTATTTATCCATGATATTTTCGGATATAGACATGAAAGGCTTAAACAAGCAGAATGAACATGATTTAGCATATAATGGATAAATCTTTTATCATGAGATAGAACCAGAAGAAAATGAGAGAGTGAACACATGAGTATTTAACAAACATTTATATTTAACGCATTTTTTATCAGATATAAAAAGATTATGCCGACAATGGAGCGTTATACGCTGAAACACTGGCTCTTCCTATCGGCAAACTGAGTTGGCTTCACCTACCATATCAAGCAGCAGATTGAAATTCGGATTCGAAGTCTTGGTGTTCTGAACAAATCCAGAAATCCTGTTGTTTTCTTCTCTGTCTGTATAAAGTATAAGCAATATAAAAACTGTCCAATATATTAACAGTATTAATATATCACTCATGCTTAATTGGATATATTAACCATATATCATATGTTTTAGTTCAGGCTAACCTGGGTCCACATGATAGTTTTCCTATACAAATTCAAAACAGTATATATGAGAATACATCATATATGTATATATTTTTATTCTTCATTTTTACGCACCTCTTTAACTTTGAGTTTGAGATGTTAAAATTTGTGTTCGATATTAATAAAATATGACGTTCACCGGTTATTCTGTGACATATAATACTTTTCACACCAATAAATCTGGATTGATCGACATGCAAAGAAAAGCAACAACGAGATAATTCACATAGGGAAGAAGAAAAACCATTTAAAGGAATACAGCAAATACGTTACATACTCGAAATATTCTCTTTTATATTATTAAAGAGGGTAACACGGGTATAGCATGTTACACAGATGAAGCTTATATAGAAACTTTGGTAAAGACAACAACGAAAAATAGGTTCCGAAGACGATGAGCGATATCATTCAAAGGTTAAGAAATTAAACGAAAATTTTCAACTTGCCGAAAGGATTAAATTGCTCGTGAAATCCTACAGAGCATTGGAGCGACAAAGTTTAATCCATTTTTTAATGTTACTGTTACCAATGACATATCTGCATTATTGATAAACATTGTGATATCTTTGAAGAAAAAGAGGTTGTAGCCGCTATTATCAACATATAGGAGTCGATAAACATTAATGATAAATTTCCGTTCACAATAGAAAAATTAGATTCTTGGGGAAAAATTAGATTCTTGGGGCTTACTTTCAGGTGATAAGTATGACACTTTTTTCCCGGAAAAGAAGTAATTTCACCTGAAACTCGACCGTGAATTCTTCTGGCAGACTCTTCTTGTTTAACTTGGCGATTTGTCGAGCTATCTTGTTGCCATCTTCATGTCTGTTTATTACGTATAACCATCTCAACGACTCCGGCGCCACGCTTGGAGATTTGAATGAAATCATTAAAACGAGGATTAAAATCATTTAACTGAACAAATATCTTAAGAAGATTTCCGTGTAAAGTTAGTTTTGATATTAACTCAAAATAGTCATTGTGTTTCCTGAGGATCTGAAATTTTCAAATAAATTTGAATAAATTAAAATAGGTTATATCTTTAAAGTGTAACCTTTCCGAATGATTCCATTTAAACTTAAAATGCTATACTCTTCATAGCATCTGAAGTGAATATTTATGTCACTCTTAATTGAACCATTAAAAACTTACAATAATGATCCCCTGTTAATTGGTTATTGAATATTTTCTTATGGTGGCGATAATCCTTTAATTGGTCATTAAATATTCTTTTAATGTATGAGTCTATATATACTTTTATTATATATTATGCTGAAGTAAGGAATTAATGTATGATATATTATTTAATTGTAGTACCTAACACTCATATATATATATATATATATATATATATATACGTAATAATTTTTATTATAAAATGCGATAGTTGTATGTTTATCTTGCATAATGTATTGAATTATTTCGATTAGATGCACTCGGTAATGCCTTGAGATGCAGGAAACCAGATAACCGTGGTGGAGGGTGGTGGTGTAATGACAAAGGTGCCAGACTTGTGATCAAGCGTTCATATGTTCTGATCCCGCAGCCTCTCTCTTCTTCGCTCAGACCATTAAGCAAGGTCACAACGACAAGTGTGTTTATGTTCACCCAGCATTACAAATGGGTACCGCATTAAGTGCAATCTGCGTATGGCAACCTAAAAACCGTGTGTGGGCTCTGTAGCATTCCTCTGTAGCAAGGTCTTCTGAGCCACATATTAGTAAGGGGAATTAAAAGTGGCAGGTTAAACTGTTAACTGTATCCGTTTACCCGATTCACTTTAAAATAACACTAAGAGGAGACCCCGGGTATTTAATACAAAACCCTTCACTAGACTGGTATCAGCATTATTTTCATGTCACCATTTCCTCCTTTTCCGGGCATTTCGAATGAAGGTGAAAGCCACCATATGAGAAAAATAATCAGTCTTATAACCAAGCTCTCTGAGTTGCATATTTTATGTTAATGATAAAATCTCCGAACACTCTAAGAAAAAGGGTTCCTGATGGTTCTTTTAAGAACCCAAAAGGTTCTGGATAGAACCATGGTTCTATCTGGAACTCTTTTCCCCATGAATAGGTTCTAGATGGAACCTGGAGGTTGACATGATCATAACTCAAAATGAGGTTCTAGATGGAACCCGTGTCTTGGCCGGATACCAATATGATTAAGACGCGCATGCACAGCTTTATTTGAACTAATGAAGTCAACGGTTGGGTTGTTTTGGTTGCTCTATATGTGAGAAGAGGAAACACAGTATATGAGGTAAGACTGATGTTTATATATATAATTTTATCTTGTGTGAAGAACGTCAAGTGAACCCGTCTCTGTCTGCAAACGGAGTTACGTTCAATTAATCTAAACCTGGACAAAGTCCCATAATAAACTTGCTATAGCGTGCAATAATCGTTGCAGCAAAGTAATAAATGTCCATAGTAACACGAGCAGAATTAGAAACAGTTCCAGCATTGTAAAGGAACAGTCACCAAACAAAAGTAAAAATCGGTTTGAGTGACTGAAACTGAACAAGCTGGACGATTATACATGGAATACATTCATAATATTAATAACCTGTATACAATGTTTACAGGTCTCTATCCTTTGTAATTTCTTTAGACTGTTCGACAAATCATTTATTTCACATTAGGCAAAAGAAAAAAAGCCTTGCTATTTTAAGTTAAGTCAACAAAAGGTAGAAATAAGAGCACTGTTGTGTAAACTGACTCTCTCAATATAAAGTCACACCCAATTGCACATTGACTGAAGGTGTTTACTAATTAACTCGGTGTTATATAGTGGGCTCATTATTACAAAGCGTACACTTTACTTAATTACACATGCATTCCTCTTTGCAGTGACAAGATACATCTGCCTGGCTATTAAGAGAGCAAACGAAAAACAATTTGACAGGAATTTTCCTATGAAAAGGTAATTGTATATCGTGTATTAAAAGTTATTCCAGAGTTATACTTAAATTGTAACCTGTCAAGTGGTACCAATACAAATGGAAAGGTGTATCACAAAACAAAAATCTAAGGTTTTTATGTCTATATTTACATCTAATTGTGAGGGACATACCATACTTTTTAAAGAATAAGACAAGGTTGCTTATTGATGATATTGTTATGTTTAAATTTATTTTTGGAGACCTTAGTATTGGGGTTTTCACTACATATGGACATGCGGGACAGAACTGGGCCTCTCATTGTGTGGTTACGCTTAATTACACATTCGTTTAAGGCGTCCTTTAATCAACCTGGTATTGCATTGATTAATTACGTGTTTTACCAAGTAAAGAATATACTGGTCACAAATCCATTCTTTCTCTTTGCAGGAACCAGATACATCTGCCTGGCTAGCAAGAATGAAATGAAAAAGGAAGAGTCGATTTTTGTTGTAATTTGGCTGACGATTATTATATGGTACGTTGTTCAGTAGTTATTTCTAAATCATAAAAAATGTTTTTAATAATGCACTTGGCATTGTGTATCACAAAACAAAAAACAGTTATTTTGTCTGTGTTAACCATATAACTATATAAGGAAACTACAAATAATTTAAAGCAAGGTAATAAGTATTATAAGTCAATTAAGAAAAACTAAGAATAATTACGCATTCTATGTTAAAATATCTTTGTGAAAAGTACGTGTTTGTAATAGTTATTGTATTAATCATCTGCAGTTTATATGACTTAACATTTTTCGTGTCAAAGATATTTCGGGACGTTTGCCAAAACATTGTAATATTAACAACATCAACATTCAAAATGCAATCCCCACTCACACAGAGAGAGAGAGAGAGAGAGAGAGAGAGAGAGAGAGAGAGAGGGGGGGGGGGGGGGGGGGAGCGAGTTCCAATTAGCGACTTCACAGACCAGAAACATCGTATGTTAATTAATTCTCAACTGCTGGTAATATATATTTCATCTCTTATTTTATACAGATCGATTCTCCGTACCTTTCCTTGCCAAGTACGCATCACGCAATTAAGGGATATGATGACACGGAATCAGAGATTAGTTCGACCGTAGCAGTGTTTGGACTTTATCGTCGATCATACAGCTCATCGATTCTATGCAGGGATTTCGTTTGAAGATTTGTATACATAGAAACAATACATTTGTCTATGGAACTGGAATTCGCTTGAATCGCTCACCAAGGCGTATCAGCTGTATATAGCCATACAAACATCGTGCACGACACTTGTTGCATCACCTGTTGGGTATCGATTATATGTTGCCGCAACTTCATATATTTTATTTTAAGCAGACAAGTATTATTTTTTAATGCAGAATTACTACACAAGAGGACCTGGACTCGCAGGACAAATACCTGAGAACACAAAATTGTTCATCAAAATATTCTTGACGTTCACCGGATATCAAATCCACAAAAAAAAACAAAAAAAACAGAACACTCTGCTCATCGTGGATGTTCTATATCTATAGGGATGTTGGTGTGTGCAGATAAGAGAGACAGGGCGAAATATTCAATTTCATTGTTAGTATATACCAAGAAAACTGAAAATCTTGCAGGCAAAACACAACATTTGCCTGAATTTTAAAAACTCTACGCTGAACGATACATGGGAATTTATTAAGTTTGATAAAACGACTCAGAACTGTGCGAGGTATTCACAAACTCTGTATAGCAAATGTCAGTTATATCAATTACGTGTATTTATAAGCTAATGCTTTTTGTAATTGCTCTTTTTTCACAGACTGGTCTTTACAACTTAATAAAAATGTGTTTTTCCCAAAAAACAGTGTTTTCATTTTGCCTCGAAGGTTTCATCACATTTAAAGGATACAAATATATATATATATGATTTAAGCTATGATCCTTGCAGGTACCAATCTTCTTTTAGAAATGCTTTTATATTTTTTTGCATATCAATCAAAACTCTATCAAATATGTATGGACATATGACGTAATTTATCCTAAACGTATAAAAGGACATCCTAGACTGTTTTCTTAAATAAAAATGCATTGAAGGTTCTACGAAGAACCCTAAACATTGGTTCCACCAAGAACCTTTTAAGGTTCCCCACTCAGTCCACCGTGAAGAACCTTAGAGGGTTCTTCTCAGAACCTCTTAAGAGGTTCTTTATGGAACCTCGCAATTTGACATCGTTTAAAAATTCGAATTCTTGATATAACTCAACCGATAAATACCATACTTAATTAATTTACTGTTAAGCAGCTATGCCGATTGGATCGATACTTCCTGAACTCTCTTTATACTCCAGCTGATACACGTGGATAAGAGAACTATTTATAATCGAAAGCTGGTTCAAAAATGCTTTTAATTATTATGGCAAACGTTGTGAACTCATGGCGTTTTAATAGTTAATTTAACATTCCAAGCAAAGTTCTTAATTAGCCTAGCAATGTTAATGGGCGATGTGAA
The DNA here is from genome assembly GCA_026874595.1 of Sipunculus nudus. NCBI lineage: Eukaryota > Metazoa > Annelida > Sipuncula > Golfingiida > Sipunculidae > Sipunculus > Sipunculus nudus. Next base: position 55,570,681 of record CM049313.1, on the reverse strand, counting down.
ATCGTAATCGTGACGAGCATAAATTTTGTTATGGAGATAAAGAAAAATCAGATTGTGTAACACTAGGCAGCCTGAAATGTCTAATGAATAAAGAAGTCAGCGTTTTTTTTTGTAAACAAATAATTATAATGTATTCTTAAAACAATCCTTACATTACAATACACTTAATCAATACAATTTCACAGTATTGCAACAGTATAACAGCAAATCAATACAATCACACAGTAAAATAAACAATGTGCACAGTACCTAGATACCACCACTGTCACAGCGATAAGTCCTTTGAAATGTATGAGGCGGTTGAACAGTTCACACAAATCTTCTAAGAGAATAACAGTCCAATGTTATCACAAAATCAATCTACTGTAATCCAAAAGTGAAATCCTGGCAGTGATCCGAAAGGCAAACTGAAGACTATATAAAATCCGTTACAAATTTAGAAGAAAATCTATTGCTGCATTATTCGGAAAAGGTCCACTCTTCTGTGTCCGCTGGAATATTCTCTCACCTCTTCTCCCTGCTCTAAAAAACAGCCCCTATTTATAACTTTTCATCCGAAAACTCTAAAAAATTCCCCTTTCACGAACAATCGAAAAGAACAATACACGTGTACAGACGTGAACATTCGAGACAGGCCCGGCAGCGTGCTGTTACACTCTGCGAGAGTTCAGCCAATACGGATTAAACTGAGCCCGTTACACCCAGGCAGGCGAGAAAGCCCCAGACTAGCATGACCGCTAAGTTTACACGTCAGACCCCACGCGTGGGCCGGGCTATGCCGCGTAAGACCGCTGCATACAACAAAAGAAACATCTATAACAACATGCTAATTCAGAACAAAGGAGCACTGAAAATTACTTCGTACATAATCCTCAGATTATAATCATCTTATTGGTCAGTCAGATATAATGGCTGTCTCAGCACAGGCGCCTGAATACCCTTCGGGTAGAAATATTGGCCTACACACTTTTAGGTCTACTATTTTAACATTACTCTGTCATTTACTAAGCGCAAAAAGTCCGGAATATTTGTTTATTAATACATTGCATTCATAATTTAGCCCGGAACAGAATATTTTTGTCAATTCATGATATAATCACAACCAGAATTATATAAACTGATACCAAGCAGAATTACGGTAGCCTAATCACACGGTTGCATATAATAATATTGTGCGGGTTCGCTCTCTATGGATGCACTTTGCAAACGAAGATCTAGGAATTTTTATTTGAAGTTTATGAACGTTTTTAGATTGTATTTTGAAATGTCTGAGTGCGGTAACTCGACACACACTGTTGAAACATAAGTTAACAAGGCCAAAGTCCTGTTCGGCACAATGCACGGCAGATATGAAAGAATTCTATGCAACCTTACAGATCTTCCTAGAAAGATTGGGTATAGACTGAACTAATTTGTACGCTTTACCTTCGCTATATGTCAGCACGTAAGAACTGCTAGACTTTCGCTATTCGGCAGAATCTAAGAATTATTAATTGTGGCTTTTCGGCAGAACCTAAGAAACTGCTTAACTGTCGCTATTTGGCCTCTTCTTAGACCTGCCTGACTCTCGTTATAAGTCATCACCTACCAACAGCTTAACTGTCGGTGAGATGTTTCACGGCAGCCCTCACTCAGGGCGAGCTCTCTACAGGTTAAAAGGGAAAAACATGCCCAACGGCCGTGTTTCACTCGCTAACGATTGCGCCTTTTGTAAGTTACTCGGTATTATAATCTTGCAATTGGGATGGATCAACACATACACGCGACCGAAAGGTGCGGTGTACCTTGTTGAGATTAGGACAATAGCGTGTAAACCCTTCTCATGTAGTCCGAAACCGGAATTATACTTAGTTAAACAAGCATTAAACAAATCGGTGGCGGTAACTTCTCCACAATTATAATCAAAAATACTTGATTGTCGCTAAAGGGCAGCACCTAGGAACTGATTAACTTTCGCCCCAAGGTAGCACCTAAAATTGCTCAACTGTAGCTAAAAGGTAACAGCTTAGGACGGGTGTTCCTTGCATAGGTCTTATAACTGCGGGTAATTATACATTCTGACTCATACCGTACCGTTTTGTTATGACCCAAGGACAATTTACCTGATTCAAGGGGTTTTGAGTCATGGAATCAAATGGGTTAAAGTGAAAGAAATTAATGGTAATTCTATGAGTAGGTATTATAGGCAGAAAATACAAGTTTGACTTAGGTATATGGTACTATAACAGATAAAAACAGTGAATGATTTGTTTTATCTCAACGCCATAGCAGTCAATCATTTTATCAATCATAAAAAAGAACTTTTCAAGCTCCGTTTTAGACAGCTAAAGATAACAAGGTTTATAATTACGTGTAATTACTGACAAATGAAAAAAAGAACAACTGCACAATGTAAGATATGGATAAATTGCTTCTGTTTATTGCGCGTCTTTATAAAAATCTCTTCATTTTGTTCAACTGTACCTTGGTAATCAAACAACTGTTACTCATATATGAAGTCCTTATACACATAACCCATTTTAAATACAATTACATCAAATACTCTTATGTCACTCATCGGATGGGCCTAATGAGTACAAGTTTTATTGTATAATAACGACCTGATTGTCTAGTACTTACCGAGGACGTACCCCGTAGTGTACATGCCGACGCAGGCCATGGCGACAAAGAAACGCAGACAAACGTAAAATATGTAGTAAGGGGCGAAGGCTGTAGAAATTCCAAAAGCCACCAACATAATGGCCGTAATGATGAGGATCTTACGACGTCCGATCCTAAAATAAAACAAAAAATACAGTTGATTACTTTTCCCTCTAAGGTGCAAGTAACATTAAATAAACGACTATTAGGGTAATTAGGGGCCTAGCTTGACAAGCGGTGCTCTATAGTGATCACCGTGTCAGTCCGTCCTTCCCTCCTTCCGTCCTTCCATCCACCCGTCCTTTCATACTTCCGTGCTTCAGTCAGTGACACTTTCTTTCGCGCGCAATAACTCAACAATAACATAATGCAGCTTTCCCAAATTCACAGGGATGATTGGTACTTATAAGGGCTCCAGACCTGTCGATTACAGACATGTCGGAATTACAATATGGCCGCCACAACCCAATCGCGGATTTTCTTTCGCACGCGATAACTCAACAACAACATACTGCAGCTTTCCCAAATTCACAGGGATGATTGGTACCTATGACGGCTCCAGACCTATTGAATTACGGACTTGCTCAGACTACATTGTACAGACTACATTCGGTGATTTTCTATTGCACACGTTATTTCAGACATATCTTCTTTAATATCATTTGATCCGGTAGGATTTTATTCAAGAAATATTTGTATATCAGACGCGTTTGTATTAAAACAGGTCTCGAAAAGTATTATACGTATGTGTAAAAGTCCGCGTGTGACCTCCCAAGACCTTCCAGTGAGAAATGGTAGGATTCTACAAGTTTGGCCACCAGGGGCTTATCGGGAAACTTCCAGCCAACGCTCCGTAAAACAAAACCTGATTGGTCCAGCGTGAAAACAAAGATGGCTGCGCTCATGCGCAATTCGTTGTGCGATATTTCATCGTGTGTATTCCAACGGGGGCGGAAAGGTCCGATACCTGCAACAAGATTGGTTTCATATTACGCATGAGGGAATTCCATGGAGACAGCACCGCCTGGTTTCGTGCAGCGAATAGATGAACATAACATAATCGCTGTTTATGGAGCGTAGCGTAAATTTCTCATGCATCAAATATTATTACCTGTCTCCAAGAGCTCCAAAAAAGATGACGCCGACCAGGAGACCCGCCATGAAGATGGAGTTTGATGTTGCCAGCAGCCACTGACGGTCACATACCAGATCCCACTTTTCAAAACAAAGTTATAAATTGATAAATTTTATTAAATAAATTAAATAAATATTATCATTATTCAATTTAAATACGTCAATATATCAATAAGAAAGATTTTCCAAGTATTTCCGTTATTCCGTTCTAAATTATAAAAATGTTTTATATATATATGCATAATAAGTGTACGTGAACAAAGGACATTGGTGCAATATAAAGGATGTTGTGAGAAACCATGTTAGGGGTAGAGAAAATTAAAATGACCATAAATCCACTAATGTTTAACCTAGATCAATAAAGGATCCATCAAATTGTAACTTTGGCCATGCCGGTTAAGATGATATATAAAATATGCAAATAAGGTCAGTAGAACGGTCAGCAAGGGTCAAAACATCATAACATTTTGTCCTTGGCCAAAATATAGAAAGTAGCGACATATAATAATTTTGTACGTTGGAGATAGGTCAAACGAACAAATTATGCCCTGGAATAGGATTAAAACATACATTTAGAAAGTAGTGATTCATATATTTCAGAGAATAACTCTTAATAAAAGCACAGGAACAAATAACATTAGTGAAATATGATAAATTTCTGAGAATTGCCATTATAGGGGCAGGGGAAATTAAAATTGCCATAACTCCATAGCTTTGGATCTAGAAAATTAAATTTCGATCCAGTTGTTGCCATGCATGTTAATAATTATGTAATTTATAAAATTAGAAATATTATAGGTCAGCGTTGAGTCTGGCAAGGGTCCTAAGGTCATGAGATCTCTGTCATAATCTTGTAACTAGCGACCATTCACAGCCCCTATTTGTAAGGGGTCAAATTATGGTCCGAAATCGGTATATAACTTACTTTCAGAATACTAAATATTATGATCAGTCCGTCCTAATGATATAAAATATGCATGTTATGTATGTATTGGGGTCAGCATTGGTCAAAAAGTAATGAAATATTTACCTTGAGCAAATGTAGAATGTAATATTCCATCAAATAGGTTAAAGAGACATATATAACAGGTAATTGCTTATAATAACGTTGTTTAAGCAGTCAGGTGTTGGTATCAGCATGCCTCTGACTGACATTATGATATTACTGATATATACATTATTGTAAAGATATTTTTAGGGAAATGTAAAACATCAGACATGGGGATGCTGAAACTGACTGCTGATTACTTAAACAACTTTGTGATAAGCAATTACCTGTAATATATGGACCTTGGAGAAAGGATATCGTGTTTATTTTGGATATCCCACTTTTTTGTCTTGACTTTTAAAATGTAATACAGGACTTTTAGGGTACAAAAAGAACCCCGTCTAGGCCAGGGAATGCATAAGCCCTCTTATAATTTTCTCCTTTAGTCTATTGTCGACATACAAAGTCCTGATGAATCATTACTTTCTAGTATTTCCCAAAGGTGAACAATCTTTGGCCGTTTGACCCCTTTGACCGCAATACTGACATAATACTTGAATATCTTTTTAATCTGCTTTACAGAAATGACAAAAAAATCCCAAATATTTGACAAGTACATTTTTATTCTATGTCATAGACTTTTGGAGTTACGAAAATTTTACTTTACCCTACAACTAACATGTCGTTTCTCGAACAAAATCTAAACATTGCACAAAGCCAATGCCGTTTATATTGAGTTATCATTGTACATATGTGAATTAGAACTATCTGTTTGTTTATTTAAACCTATTCCAGGTCATTATATGATCATTTGATCTATTTCCACTATACACGATAATTATGAGTCGATGGTTTTGTATATTTTGGCCGAGGCTAAACTTCATGACATTTTAATACCTGCTGTCCTTTTTACCTTATATTTTTTGCGAGTGTTATATATCACCTCAACGGGCATGGCCAATGTAACAATTTGATTGATGCTTTATTGTTCTAGATAATACATTGACTGAACTATGATAAGCTTAATTTCCCCTACCCTTTACATGCTTTTTCTTATAAAATCCTTAATATTTCACCAATGTCTTTTGCTAAGGTGATTTTATTTTGAGTAATGTTTTATCATATGTAAACCAAAAACATTCCAACTGTGTGAATAAAACGTATATCATGCTATATATTGATCATTTGATCTAATTCCTCCGCACAAAAGAAAAATGAGTCTTTATTTTCTAGTTTTTAGGCATGGGGAAAATCACATGACCTTTAGACCTCTGCTGATCGCCATACTGACCTTGCGTATTTTATATAAAATCTGAACTAGCTTGGTAAATGCAACTGTTTGATGGCTACTTTGTCATTCTAGGTAAAACAGTGTTGAAGTTACGATCATTTAACCCCTACCCTTAAAATGGTTGACGACGAAATATTCAGTTGTTATAGTGTGAAAAATATAGGCCGGCACCACTACTGAGTCCAGGTTTACTCAATCTTAACATCCTTAGAATTAAAGAATAGGGATATGGAAATAAAAAAAAATGTTTGGCTGATTGGTTGGGGGGGGGGGGGGGGGGCAAGGAAAGTCCCTCCAGCCCAGAGTCTAATTGGACTTGTAATCCTACTTGAGTCGTGACAAATCCATACCTTGGGAAAGCACTGCAACGGCTATCCTTCCTGTTGCATCGATATTGTGGTACAAAGTCAAAAATCTTGACATAAGGGTATGAGTTATCAATTGACAAAAAAAATGAGAATACTCGTAAACACACAAACCGAATTAAAAATCCGTCTCGATGGTAAGGAATCATCAACTGTGTCGCGAACAAAATAGCAGTTGTCCCGTGTTTGTCTTCAGCAATGCGGTAAGACATTAAAAACAATGTAGGGGATTTATCCAAATCCTGAGTTACAACGGAATTTTTCTCCCCTATGGTAAGCGTTGCTAGAATGTATACCAAAACAAGCTTGAGACTGGTCTAGTTTATGTCAAGTGACAGCGTACATGTAGACCATGAGGAATAACAGCATCCTAATTTTGAGTTACAATGCGGTCATGAAAACAGGTTCAGTTAAAAGGATCAATGGAATTAGTAACATTTCGTAAACATACGCATGTGCAACATAAACAAAATCTGTTGTTCTGACATTCTTGGATTTTGAGATAGTCAAGGGCGAAACACATTACTTAACTAGCAGACGTTTGTTACAAATAAAAAAAAAAAAGCTTGGTGGAACGCCGACTGATTGGCCGAAGAGATCAGCTGACTTCAGTTTAGCTTGCTACGTGGTTGATGTAGTAAAGTAAAAGTGGAGAAATGATAGCCATGAAAAGTCCGGCTTCATGTAACACAGCGCATAGCGACCTTGATGACTAACGGAGAGTACGTTCCCGAGGCAGCGGTGAGCCTACATGCTATTGGTCGAGCGCAATGATGGAGCGAAAGCATGTGACGGTGTTACCTCTAGTAGAGCCCGGATACACATGTATTTTGGCGCTAACATTTAGTGGAAGCATGTGACGGTGTTACCTCTAGTAGAGCCCGGATACACATGTATTTTGGTGCCAAGTAATCTGGTGTGACAATCCGTCAATTTGTCGTCATCCGTCATCCGTAAACGGATGTGCAAGACGAAAAGAGTGCTAGATCTTCGAAAAAAAAACCCCAATAAATAAGACCTCTCATGAGTCTTTAAAGACTTAAATAATACACAATATATCCTGTAGAAAATTAATGTTAGATTTCCTCTGATAATGACCATAAAAGCTTATCCCACTTATTTGTTACACTTTTTAATAAAGTAGCTTTTAAATAATCTCGTCTTTTTTTCTCATAATGATTCTTGACTGCTTTTTGAAAACACAAAATTTAAGATTATATTAGATAGAAACTAGCAGTACACCCTAAATTGCGACATGCCCCTTGCGAAACCCGAATTTAAATCTCTGCAAGAGATAACGACACCTGGACGGTTTTGAAACGCACATTGAATGAATCAGTCATGGTTTGACAAAGGTAGATAAAGATGCTCAGAGGACAGTCTCAAGACAGGAATCTTTCTGTGGAGATAGTTTGGTGGCGAATCGACAGGGCCTACGCGAGAAGGAGCTGGAATAACGCTGTTTGGCGGCCACGCCAAATTTGTGTATTATAGAAGTATTAAAGATTTTACCAACTGTATGATCTTTCCGAATACCGTGAGGCTCTGTTTCTTGTGATTTTATTACACATCATCATTGATCACAAACACGCTCAATGAAATATATTGTGAATTATACTAACCTTTGTGACGATAGTGGATAGATAGATAGATGTGTCATAGTGCCAGCCGTTATTACACGACATAGTCTTCAGATTACTCTGACTCACGCCTCTGCTTAGCTCTTCAATGATTTTATCTCTGCTGGTCTGGGAATAGTTTCTCTTATACATTTTACAGGAGCTGAAGGCAGTTTGTCCATCTCCTTCTTCCAAAGGGATGCTGTAGTTCTTGAGTTCCTCAATGGTTAGATTCATGTCTCTTAGCTCGGGGTCATTGCACCAATGTTTCGGCGTCGCCCCGAGAAATACCATTCCAACATTTTTGAAAGCGAAAACCAAACCTGATAATGAGCAAATGATATACACCCCAATTTGGTATAAAACACAAGTACCTATAGCTTTCTGTAGTTCATAAAACTGCACCTTTTTAATGGCCATTACTTCAGGCGGTTTCCTACCACAATGGACGCTCGTTTAGCTCGGAATACAATGAACTCAAGTCTCTCTCAAGATCAGTTATTTGCTCACATGTACGGACTCAAGTGGGTACTTACTGTTATCTATCCTTTTATATTTAAAAAAGCTTGTGTGTGTGTGTGTGGAGGGGAGGGGGGGGGGGCAACCAGTCGTTTCAACTTAATGTCTTTAATATTGGAAAAAAAACATGAAAAAATGGGTAAAATCGTGCAACTGGTGGTATACGAATATAAAACGTATTTTTTTTCATCTTAAAACCCCCTTTCAATAAACGGAAAAAAAACATTAGCCACCGATTTGCTATCGTTTCTGTTTTCTGATTCACACGATGATTTTGTTTTTCTTTATCATAAAGAAAACTGATTTTTATCTATATGATGATGTTGGCAGTATGTTCTTTGTTACATGCTTTTTTTCGTGCGTAAACTCGTTTTATACAGTTGCTGAATTAAGTCTTCTATATGTAAAAGGAAATAAATAAGAAAAATCCACTTTGACGGGGCAATTTTTTATTTGTAATTGAACCATACGAAAAAAAGCCCTTTACGCTTGGATCTATCGCTGGTTAGACTCTGTTTAATAAAAAATCACAGATTCAAACTAATATCAGACTTGCAAAAATTGCACCAACATTTACACAATAATATAAAAAATACATAATAATAGTCATTGGCCTTGTTAATGAAAAAGATTTGAAGGGCCTCAATCGTGATATTAAGACTTTAAAGCGAACCAAATCTCGGGAAAAAAATCCCCCGGTAAGAAATAGTACCCTTCGGGCAAAATCTACCCTCGACAGAGAGGTAAAAATACCCCTCTCAAAATATGATAATTTTATTTGCTCACACACAGCTATATTTTGTATTATAGGTACACATATTTTGGTTATATTAAATTAATTTTCTCAATGTAAAAAATAAATGATTTCTTCTATTTAATTTCAACAGTCACAAAACTTTACCAACATTCATTTTGGTACTTTGTTTGAATATCTTCAGTCATGATTTATTATGCCAAGTCTAACATACGTTCTGGTCGTTCACATAATTTAAAGAAATCAGCAGAAGGAAAATATGAAGAAACGTTGTTAGAAAAGAACATGTTTTTTTAACCTATCTTAAGTATAGGGGGGGGAGCCTTGTTAGAAAGACAAATTGCTCAGGGGAAAGTACTGGACCGATCCGGATTTTAAGCGTTTCGCTAGAAAAAGCAGGCTTCACTAGCGAGACAGTTCGGTTCGCTTTTATGTCACCCCGTAACAGTATTTTTTTTATTATTATAAACATAAGTTACATATAGCAAAGTACATTATACATCGTGACAGTGTAATGACAGTGACAATACATAAATACATACAAATACAAATGACAAGGTACATTACAAAATTAAAAATGTTCTTGTGATCTGAAATGTGGGGTAAATATTTTGTTTTCTTTATACTGTATTATTCGTTTCCTATGTGTATGGTTTGAAAGTTTTCCACTTTTGAATATGTGTCACCATTTTACCTTTCGTCCTTGCAATATGTTCTTCAATTTTATAAATTTGTGTGACATATGTTTTATACACAGAGAATACTGGTAATTTCCCTCTACATTTACATGTATATATATAATGTTTTAGTAACAGTAATAGAGTATCCATTAAGCTGTCGCCTGAGGTGTTGAGTATTAATATTGTTTCTGTTAATGTATTACTTAAGTTTAAAAGTTGTTCCAAGTCTTTTAACCAGCTCTTAAATGTTACTAATAAATTATGGGTTACCTCACAGCGATAAAATATATGTAAGTAAGTTTCTTTTTCCTTTTTACAAAAAGAACAAAGTTCACTTTGGCTTATTTTCAGTTTGTTAAGAAGTGGATTAAGTGGTAAAATCCTATGTAATAATTTAAATTGAAAGATTCTTAGTTTCTCTGAAATAGTAATCATGACAATATTCTTGAATGCCTTAAAGATATTTTCTTCATTTTGTAAACTTAATTCACCAATCCATTTCTTTGTTTGCTTTTCTGGTTTCACGTAGATAGATTCAATTACATTTAAGTATACATACCGTGCCGTGATTTTCTTATTTATTATTTTGTCCACTGTATATTCTTGTGCTTCTAGACTAGGGTTATTTTTTATCTCTTTTTTCCTACAAGTTGGAATTGCGTTCACTTCACCTGCATATTTTATAAAGTTTGTACTAACTTTGTATTTGTTAATATATTCTTTATATGTCAAAAATGCTAGATAATTACCCGATTTTTTTGTTATGTCAGAAAGAGTGTTGATACCAGCAGTATGTAATTTCTTATAAAAAATTACTTTATCTTTAACCTTTATCTGAAAGTTATACCATAATGTTTGTGATTGAATTTCGTCTGACTTAACTGTCTTGTTAAAATTATATTTGCACCAATGGTGAAGCACATCTTTCCAAAATGGATCACATGAGTCACTAAAGCTTTGTATGTCATGTTCTTTCAAATTACATTTAAAAATAATTGAACCGAGGTTTTTAAATTGTACGTAAATAATCTGTCTCCATCCATCTTCTAAAGGGCCACTGAGGAACCGTTTAACCTATGAAATTTTTAAAGATTGTATGTTAGATGGAAGATGAATCATATTGAGCCCTCCTTTATTTCTTGGTGCAATGATTGTAGATCTTTTAACTTTATCTGGCCGGTTGTTCCAGATAAATTTAAATATTAATTTTTCAATCTCTTTAATATAATTGATTGGAGGACTTGATAGGACTAAGAATAAATAGGTTAATTGAGAGATTATAAGTGTTTTTACAATAGTTATTCTACCTGAAAGAGACATCATTCTGTTACTCCAAGTATTAATTATAACTTTAATCTTACTGAGGATTTCTTTATAGTTGATCTCTATCATTTTTTTCCATTCTTGGTGAATAGAGATTCCTAAGATTTTTACAGGATTGGTACACCAATGTAAACCTAGATTTTTTATGATATCTTGGTTTTGTGTATTAGCAGTTATTGGCATTATTATTGTTTTTTCTATATTTACTTTGAGTCCCGATATTTGTTCAAAATAAGAGAATACTTTTAAGCTTTCTTGTACTGACAGAGGCCCCCCTGTTAAGGTTAGAACTGTATCATCGGCATATTGTATGATTTTATGTTCCTTCTGATTTATTGTTACTCCTCTTATGTTACGGTTGTTCCTTATTTCCGTTGCTAATGTTTCTGCTGCCAAAATAAAGAGGTAAGGGGAAAGGGGGCAACCCTGCCTTACACCTCTGGTAACTGGAAAGAATTCTGTTGCCCAGCCTCTGTTTGATACACAACTGTGAATGTTGCTGTACAATAAATTAATCCACTTCCTAAATTTAGTTCCAAAGTTGACTATTTGAAGAGTGTTTTGAATATAAGGCCATTCTAATTGGTCAAAAGCTTTTTCAAAATCTACTGATAGTAAATAACCGCCTTTATTAAATTCTTTTTAATAAGAGATTATGCCTGTAATTTTAATATTATTTTCTCCAATATACCTATTTTTCATGAATCCAGTTTGATCGGAGTGTATTAAGCACGGTAAAACTAATATAAGTTTGTTAGCTTATGTTTTTGCTACTATTTTAAAGTCTGTATTAAGAAGAGAGAGAGGGCGCCAGTTTTTCAAATAAAGTTGGTCTTTTCCTTTCCTGGGAATGAGGCATATAACTCCTTGACGCATAGTTATTGGAAGACAATCTGTTTCTAAGGAATAATTAATAGCATTTATAAGATTTTCTTTTACATCCCCCCAGAATGTTTTTTAGAACTCAACTGGGAATCCATCGGGACCTGGCGATTTATTGAGAGCCATTGAATCAATTGTAGATTTAAAATCATCCTCTTTAAATTCTTCTTCACATAATTCCTTTTTATCTTCATTCAGAGTTTTAAGATATTCTGGTGAAAGAAAATTTCTATTTGAGCTATTGAGCTTTTCTCTAGCTGTATATAGTTTTTTATAAAATCGTATTTCTTCTTTTAAAATATCTTTGTGTTATGATATTAGTTCAACATGTTGATCTTTAAGTTTTATTATGGATTTTTGATTGTAATTTCTTTTTTCCAAATTGAGAAAGTTTTTAGATGGTTTGTCTCCCTCTGAGTACCATTTGGTTCTACATCTCACTATTGCCCCTCTGGTTTTTTCTTCTATTAATCTATGTTTGTTCACTGCTTCCTCCCAATTTTTATGGTCTTTAGTATCACCTGTTGTTTTGAATAAATTTTGTAAGTTGTGAACTATCTTTTCTAAATGTTTCATTTTTTGTGATTTTAATTTTTTTTTGTATACTGCATAAGCTATAGTTTCACCTCTTATTTGACATTTTAAGGTTTCCCACAGTAGTGTTGGATTTGTCTCTTTATTATTAAGAACTGTTGTTTTTATACATTCTTTTACTGTTGATATATAAGTATCATCGTTTAACAGTGAGCAGTTTAGTTTCCAAAAGCCTGGTCCATGCTTGTGTTCTGATTTTATAATACTTATAGTGATTAGTGAATGGTCACTTTTATATCGTGCTTTGATTCCAGACTGACTAATGCTGTTGATTAAGCTATCTTTAACTAGAAAGTAATCTTATCTACAAAACACTGGATCGGGTCGGTATCTGTGCCATGTATATTCCAAACTATTAGGATGTTGAAGTCTCCAGATATCAGATAATTGTTCCAGTTCTATCCAATGATTTATAACTTGTCTAGATTTAGAATGGTTATTAGAATTTCCTCCTTTTTTATCTAATGATGGATTTAATGTTAAATTGAAATGTCTCCTCCTATTATTATATTACCTGTACCATGATGATTTACAGTGTTACTTAAATCCTCAAAAAAATTAGAGTCATCTTTATTTGGTGCATAAATGTTTTCTAAGGTTAGGTCGTGTTCACCTATTGTTGTATTAATAATCAAATATCGTCCAAGACTATCATTAATTACCTCTTTAAACTGAATGTCTGACCTATTTTTAATTAGTGTAACAGTATTTTGCCCCTCCTTAAAAGGTGCCACCTTGATACAAAGTCCCTGTCAATGTTGTTATAGAAAAGTGAATGTTAAAAGTTGCAGGTTTGAAAGATGGTCAGACAAAATTTTAGGCCTCGACAAAGTTACCTAGACGGGTTTTGGTTAAACCATTTTGGTTTACTGTTAAAAAGGGGAATGCAGTTTCTCAATGTAATGCTATTTGGATAATGTGAATTCTGATTTTTGTATTATATATCGTTTCATTTCATAATTATAAATTACCTAATGACCATGAGAATAATAAATTGCTTGGTAAAATTACTTTCTGAGTTAATCGGGGATCAAGAGGGAAAAATCATCGGTGAATGAATGGTGATCTAAATGCAATCAATTAACCAGGTACATTTTCAAAAATTTATCTCAGGGGAAACTTGCAACGTATAAAATTTGCAAATTAATTTATAAATAATATATTCATATACATATTACGGTCCTTTTATAATCCTGAATAATAGAAATAAGTATGTTAATTAACTATTAAAAGGTACTCCCGTGCCATTTTTGTTGGGTAGTTGGTATAATAGGATGATTAAGCAAAACTACTGGACTGATTCCAGAAAAACTTTGTTAAAGCGACCTATTCTAATATTAACTAAATATAATTCCTTGAATCCATCAGGTTAGGCCAGAAAACGACGATCACACGTTACACATGCGCTGTGAGTTTTGTTTATTTCCATGTGTTTATAAAAGTTTGAGGCCCTACAAATACATTCTACAAAGACAACTAGCGGGAAGTCGAAGAATAAGAGTTTTGCAAATGGCGTTTTACAAAGAGTGACCTCTAAACTAACCCACATATACAAACAACAACCGTCAGTAACATGGTTTTTCTGATTGTTTGAATTGGCGCATGGATGTATCATTTATTGACTACAACAGCTTTCACAAACAAAATACAATGTCGAATACAACATCTTACACAAACATCAATAGAAGCATGTATCATGTTTACAAACAGCTTGTATCAACATCCGTCACGGAGGCATTATACTTGAGAACCATCCTCAGCAGGAATTACCTACAGGTTAATAAAATTCATTGTAGTTAGCAAGTAATCACATATATTCTACATGTATAGCAGGTGAATTGAAGGAATGGAATATTGGTCAGGAAAGATCCATTAAGTTGTGAAATTAGCTGCAACATCGGGTTAACACCCGGCCGTATCGGGGTGAAATCTGGAAATAAGAGTAGATCGTGGTAACATAGGATGATTGTTTTATCATACACAAGCCCTCTTGGGGTAGCACATCGGTAAGCGTCTGCCAAGCTTTGGTGATAGCGACTTCATAGTGCGGGCAAAGCATAAAAACATTGCAATTTTTTTTTATAAACAATAGAAGGTATGAGATAAACTTTATTTTTACATGGATTATACAACTAGTTATAAAATCTAATTCAAGGCACTCTCCATGGCTCAGATGGTTGCGTTCAGAAATTTGTAGAGATGGTGGAAACAAGAGGACCCGGAGAAAACCACCGACTTTGGACGGGCCAATGCAACCTACTTTCTTGGCAACTCCAGGGATAACAAACCCGGGTGGTCAGCGGAGAGATCCGAACATTTATCACTCGACTGTCCAGGACCAGATAATCTCTTCTCTAATTTTCAATTTATGACTGAAAAGTTAGCAGAGGTATAAACCTCTTTGCGACTTCAGCTCAGAATTATACTTTAGTTAATAAAAAATCTTTACTTAATTGTATGTTACCAGCTGTTGTATATCGAAACACTATAAGTCTTAGTCCGTTTCTATAAATGTATGGACTCACTTAACATAGACGCTCTGGGGACAACTATGCTTACAGGTAAACCATTTTAAATGAGCAATATCGTGGGACATCGGGATCTACGTATCCGTTCTTTAAGCAAATGACAATAGGCTCAGAACAAGGTCTGTAAACTGAGTTCAATTCATACACAGCCTTATATGTTGTTGCACCCCTTTATGACACAACAGATTCGTGGCATCGTTCACTATTGTTGACGCTCATTTGGACATGTAGGATTTTACCACCGACTTTGAACGGGCCGAAGCGAGGGTTAATTACCTAGTATTTTGAAAGCTCGTTTTAGCATAGATATCATTAAACAAAGTCCTCATTAGTTTAATCTTTATCTGTAGAACGTAAGAAAGAGCAATTCATTGTGTTTTACACGAAAGACAGAAGAACAGAAGAGATGGTCCCGAGGAAAATCGATTTTCGTAAACTTAAGAATCTATAGGGACTTGTGGTTTGCACCAATCTTCGCAATATTGGGTTTGGCCTTTGCTTTCAGCAAAACAGGCATGTTCTTTCTTGGAGCGACTCCGAAACATAAGTGCATTGTCCCTGAATTCGGAGGAATGAATCTAAGCATCGAAGAACTCGTGAAATACAGAAATTCTTTAAAAGAAAAAGCCCGCAAAAAATGTTTTCCTTTCTTGCAAATTGTACCAAAAAAACAGATAAGCAAAGAAAATATAAGAGCAGCTTAATGATGGCTTCAACGGCAGCAATCTGGAGTCAATGAAATTGTATATCATCCAACATCACGAAGGTGAAATTTGTCACAAAGTCATTTAAACCTCAGTAGGGCCACTTTTCGGGGACAATTGGCACTCAGTTTTCGGGTCCAGTTTATTTGGAACATTGTTTTATTTCTCTAATTATAAAGTTTAACAATTCCCTAATCCTGGAGAGGTCAATGTGTGAGTCTCCTCCTTGCAAACCTTCTATTTGAGTTTATTCGATCGAAAAACACTAGACGATCTTTAGGTGCAGCGCCCACGCTCCTGAAAATGTTGTAATACTTCCTTTCATTACAGGCTTTCATTACAGCGTACACCAGTGTACATCTTTTGAATAGTAATGAAAAAATCTAACATTTACTTCACAACAAATGTAATGTGCCACTGAGTTAACAAAGAGGAGAAAAGGACTGCTGATTTTCTGCTTGATCTTTACTTGCCAGAAGTCAACTGCACTACCCCGGGTAGCCTATCCCCTACATACAATGATATATCACACATATACGCCCCTTATCAATCATCCGCATATTCCCCCTTGGTTGGACCCCAGTTTTCCTAAATTCTGGACCCGCCCCTTAGGTTGTGTGTTCCTGGCATAGTATGTTAAACTCAAACGTCAAAATACCCCAAATACCCGACCCAAGCGTTGAACGTTTATAAGGCTATGGTTAGTTTTAGAATGAGCTGGTCTCTGGTAGCATACTGGGAGTTCAATTGTTTCAAAAGAGTATAATTGATATTTTAATCCATGTGTGAAGTCTCATCATAACACTTAAAACAACAACGAACGACGAGATACCAATTTTATCCATTGATCACAAAGATCACAGATCTCTGAATGGTACTACTAAGTCCACTTGTTGGTGTTTTATCCTGCTGTGTTCAGTATACAACATTCCGAGGACACATGGCAGGAGCTAAATATAAACATGTGTTATTTTTTTTCAGACGTGACTTAAAATTCGATTCATTAGGCAAATAAAAATATTCTCAGGCAGGCCCAAACATAACAAGTGACCCATGGGTCATGACGCTCAGCTGACTGGGAAGAGATTCGCAAAAGGAAATTTTATCACCAGAATGGTAGTATATACCCATTCAACTGAAGCATCAAACAGATGAACCAACAGGCCAAGATTTAGTCTGTATTTATATATCTCAAAAATAGAGAAAAATGTGTAAACTTTTAAAACTAGAATACGGGTAACCGACAAGTGACTACATGTATCTGCCAAAATCGGATAGTGAGGCATGGATTGAGTGGCAAGGGGAAATAGAGTGAGGTATGTTGCATATTAGCATGGATGTCTGCAGCCTAAATGTGTATGTAGGTTGTGCCACCTACCACAAATCCAGAAAGCTGTCCAAGTTGTATACACCTGCAAAATTTTAGGCAGAAAAGTCAAACCACTACATGTATATGAGCGATTTTTGCCCATGGCAGTCAAACAGACAAACACTGTGCAAAAATCTTTGCAGGTAACCCCTCCAGTTTTGTGTATGATAAAGACCTATGTGAGATCTAAACACATGCACAATTTTGGCCCAATCGGTCAAATGGTTCCTGAGATATGAGCTTAGATGTGTCCAGCGTTAACTAGAATGTAGGTGGCGCCACCTGTCATAAAATCAAGAAAGCTGTCCACGATGTATAAACCTGCAAAATTTTAGGCAGTTATGTCGAACCACTACAGAGAAATGAGTAATTTTAGGCCACGGCAGACTAACAGACAGACGCTGTGCAAACATTGTT
This sequence comes from Sipunculus nudus, assembly GCA_026874595.1. Lineage (NCBI taxonomy): Eukaryota > Metazoa > Annelida > Sipuncula > Golfingiida > Sipunculidae > Sipunculus > Sipunculus nudus. The sequence goes on along the minus strand of CM049313.1, from coordinate 55,552,874 downwards.
ACAGGTGGCGCCACCATTTTTTGTGTATGTTACAGAGCTATCAAAGGGCTACATTTGTATAAATTTTATTTCCTGATCGGTCAAACGGTTCCCGAGATATAAGCTTGGATGTCATCAGCGTGAACGTGAACGTAGGTGGCGCCACCTGTCATAAAATCAAGAAAGCTATCCTGGATGTATACACATGACGAATTTCAGGTGAATTAGTCAATTCACTGCAGAGATATGAGTGATTTTAACCCAAGGCAGATGAACAGATGGACACTGTGCAAACATGGTTACAGGTGGCGCCGCCATTTTTTGTGTATGTTATAAAGCAATCCAAGGGCTACATTTGTATCAATTTTATTTCCTGATCGATCAAACAGTTCTCGAGGTATGAGGGTTTATGAGTGGAAACAGACCCACAAATGGACACTGGATAGAGAGGAAAGGTCAGAGGTCAATGCAAATTGGTTAGGCACCAGTTCACATGTGACCCGATAATAGGTGTAAGTTTGGGAAAAATCGGTCCATTAGTTTCCGAGGAGCTCTCTGGAAACGAACGCCGCCGCGGCGGAGGAACTCGGTCAAAAACATAGTATCCGCAAAACTTCGTTTTGGCGGATACAAAAAAATACAGGTGGCTCCACCAGTCTGCAGAAACTAATAAAAACACTTAATGGTCAATATCCATGCAAAAAATCATGGTTATCTCTGCATTAGTTGTTCAGATACTTTAGCTTTTGTATCAAATTGTCCATTATTCTGAGGGATACTTCGGAGTCCTATAGCTTGAAGGATATGGGTAACAGAGACCTAATTTCAAGTTTCCACAGGCACCTTTCATGGGTGACAAGAATGAAGATTCTAGGTCCAGTCGTTACGATTTGTACCCTGTTGACAGATAACTACATCCTTAAAGGTCTCAAAAATGGAGAAAACAATTCGTGAACATTGAAAAATACAGGTGGCGCCACCAGTCTGCACAAACTGATGAAACATCTCATGATCAATATGTATGTCGAAAATTATGACCATCAGTGATGTAGTTAATGAGATATTGAAGTTTTTGTATGAAATTTTTGACTATTCTGGGGGGTAATTTTGGGCCCCATAGCTCGAAGGATATGGGTAACAGAGACCTAATTTCTGGTTTCCATGGAGACTTTTCATAGGTCTCTCAGTGTGTCGAAAATGAAGATTCTAGGTCCAGTCGTTACGATTTGCGCCACGCTAACAGATGACAGCATCCTCAAAGGTCTCAAAAATAGAGGAAAAAATCGTAAAAAATCAAACGGTACAGGTGGCGCCACCAGTCTGCAGGAACTGATCGAACACCTCATGATCAATATATATGCCAAAAATGAAGACCATCAGTGATGTAGTTATTGAGATATTGAAGTTTTTGTATGAAATTTTTTACTATTCTGGGGGGTACTTTGGGGCCTCATAGCTCAAAGGATATGGGTAACAGAGACCTAATTTCTGGTTTCCAAGGAGATTTTTCATGGACCTCTCAGTGTGTCAAGAATTAAGATTCTAAGTCCAGTCTTTATGATTTGTGCCTTGTTAACAGATGTTCACATTTTTTAAGGTCTCAAAAATAGAGAAAAAAATTCGTAAAAAATCGAAAAATACAGGTGGCGCCACCAGTCTGCAGGAAGTAATGTAACATCTCATGATCAATATGTATGCCAAAAATCATGACCATCAGTAAAGTAGTTAATGAGATATTGAAGTTTTTGTATGAAATTTTTGACTTTTTCTGGGGGGTACTGTGGGGCCACATAGCTCGAAGGATATGGGTAACAGAGACCTAATTTCTGGTTTCCAAGGAGATTTTTTATGGACCTCTCAGAATCCCAAGTTACAAGGTTCTAGGTCCAGCGGTTACGATTTGTGCCTGGTTAACGGACGGACAGACGGACAGACGGACGACGGACAAAGAGTGATCGCTATAGCTCAGATGACTTTCAGTCAGCTGAGCTAAAAACAATTATTTTGATTTTTCAAAGAAAACTCCAATTTCTCAGCTGGTCATATCTTTTATGAAAGTAAAATTTAAAAAAAAAATCGATGAATTTACTCTAATTTTGTCACGCTTTAGCAGATAATCCTGATCATATGAATTGATTACCAATTAATGAAAACAAGTAGTTTCGGTCGCACTGATTTCTGAACAAATAACCCAGGAAACATGCTTTTTGGCTTAAGTGTTTATTTTTTCTTCATATACAAAATATATGTTACTCAGTGAGAGGTACTTTTAAATTGTGATTAGGGGTTGCAAAAAAGTAGCCAAGGTTTGACAATGAATGTATTGTTTGACATTTTTCTATAAAGTTATTTCAGAAAAATAACAAATTTGTGCAAACTCCTACCAGATCAAGTTAAATGGTGTGTGGGCTTGATATGAGTGATTGCTAGAATAAAATAATTTAACATTTATTTATCTATTTATTTATTTAATTTATCATTTATCGACCTCTGGATATCACATAAGCAATGCATTTATAATTTCTTTAAGCCAAATTATTCAGTAAAGCCCCTTTCACACACTCACGGATAGCATCCAGGATCATCGTTCCGGGATCATCCGTGTTAACCCCGGCATTATCCGTGTTAACTCCGGCATTATCCGTGTTAACTCCGGCATCATCCGTGTCAACTCCGACATAATCCGTGTTAACTCCGGCATTATCCGTGTTAACTCCGGCATCATCCGTGTTAACTCCGGCATCATTGGTGTTGACTCAAGCGTCACAGTGTAAACATCCTGTAGGGATCCGGGGTGATCCTTGTTGCACCAGCATCTTCGGCGAAGAAAATTAAACCTGCGCAATTTTGGTCCCGGAATACACGGATTAAAAATGGTGCGTATCACTACTTGTAAGCACCGTGCTCCTACGTGTAGCCACCGTATACCTGACATTTAAATTATCATTATTTCCAATACATGAATTTTACCCATATCATACAACCGGGTTTAAATGAATTAGTCAAGTAATGGTCTAAGCCGTGCTTAAATTTGCCCGTATCTATAATTTAACAAATGTTTAATTATAATGGACGTGTTACGGTTACACTACCACCAACGTTCACATATATAATATATATGATTTATTTATTTCGGTCCATTGTAGCTTTACGCAGTTTATATCATAACTTTATAACAAATAATCTCTCTGTTTTATCTGCTTGAATATAGATATGAACAGTTCTGGTATATTCTACGAGTGGAATTACAGTTTGGTCATAGCTGGCACATCAATAACGTCTTCCTCTATCTTCTTCGTCTTCTGTTTTCTGCAAAACATACACAGGTAAATCAACTGTATGCATTTCGTTTCTATTAAACAGACGTATCAAGAGTGTACCAACATGTCTCCTGGTCAATCACTACCATTAGTAAACATAATTCTCTGGAAAAGTACACTTCGATGGGACCTGCCAACGGCAATGAACATTAAAGTTAAAAACTCACGAATTGTATGGTTATATGGCAGGCCAGAGCTTATAGACATTTAAGTTTTACAAGTACAACACTGGCTTCTTCAGTATTAAAGGTATTTATGCATCTCCGAAAGAGTGTTCTGAGATTAATACACATTGGTTAATATACAATTATCATTCTGATCAGTGCAAATCGTGACAAGTATTTGTGTTTATCATGCTTAAGTTCATGGTTAATGCCACAATATTTAACATCAAACAACCCGTGCAGGTATCGGATGTAGCAGAAGCGACAAAACGGCCTTTCAATCCAGCCTCAATTAAATCAAAGACCAAAGTTCGGGGTCACCGGCTGCTTGTGCACATGAAAACTATGCCACATTTTAAAATTATAAATCGTGCGCGAAAGTCATTTTCTTGAAAATAACAATGGCAACATTCATTATATACTTCTCTGGATGATATAATCCATATTGTAATGGACGCTTGTGTAACTCGACAACTGTCACGCAGCTCTATTACGGCCACATATCAGAGATGCTCATGTTAGGCGTAGTACGGAACAAGGCCTTGTGTGTCCTAAGGGGGTCATTTTCCATACTTCCCATAATTTCTTATGAATTTAGTGTAGATTTCATGCAATTGTGAGTAACTATCACAGCCAATATGCTCCTTCCTTTGAACGTTATTATGGTAATGGGTGTCCAAAACGCTCCTACACATGTAGGAAGTCCTTCTATGCCCATGGTTTCGAGAGCTGTTTTCAAGTGACATCAGAAAGGTCGATGGCATCGCATTAAATGACGTCATTGGATTGTTATATTTCTGTTTTCCAAGGATGAATATATCGCAGTCATCGTAAAGTGTCTTGCCATATTTTGGATAGTTTGTCTCAGGTGCCAGGTAAGACATTATAATTCACTCGGCAGTCGGCGGAAAGGCTCCTGCAACCTTTGACCTAGAACCTTTTATACTGTGTCCTTTGTATAAAAGAAAATACCGGAATGCATGCCTCCACGGGTACATGTACAGGCAAATTATGCACATTTTGCCCTGACTGGGTGGTTGACTTTGCCAACGGTAACTTGATTGGTTGCTCGCATCTGCTGTGCTCATGATTATTCATTGAATGTATATGCAAATAAAGTCACAGATAGTTCACATTTTTCGTGAGCACCCGCTTTTGAATTTGATCGTCTGCTATGTACGGGTCACAGTTGGAACACAACCATGGGAAACTGTAAATGTGAACGAAAACAGGTCAAGAGGTCCGACGGTATCCCCGTAAATTAAAAACTACCCGTCTCTAAACGTAAAGTGGGTGTATACTTTTAGAGTATAAGATAGGATGAATGTTATTTTTTGTTGTTATACTAAGGCTAACCAAGGAGATAAAAAAAGAATAATTTGTTTTACATTATCGCCGGTCCATTTTTTAATCATTTATTTTGTGTTCACGAGCAAAGTTAATACTTGGTGTATTTTTCATTCTCTCCAAAGTATTTTCATTCTCTTCAAATTATTTATAAAGGTAACTTTGAAAATTAACTAAACTTTGTGATGTTAATAGGCATCATTTAAAAAATAAAAACAAATGTTTATATTTTTATTGGAAGTTGGCACATGCGACATATATTTTGTCTCGATTGGAACAAGTAAATAACAAGTGGCCATAAGGCTAGACCCTCAGCTGAATTTGACATACAGGTGACATATATATTAATTAATGATGTTAAGATCTGGTGAAAAATATTTGTTTCGGAACCTTGAACAATGGGAAGAAAGATTTCCAGGGTGCTCAAAATGATACCCTTTGCCCATAGTCTTCAGTAAAGAGGTTACAGTGACTTAATTTAGGCTTTCAAGAAGATTTTACCAGAAGTTCCCTAGATGCTACGTTAGAAGTGTCTACGCCCTGATGTTACGATTAGTGCCCGTCTGACTAACGCTCGCTGAATACAGATCACAATGACATTATTTCAGGTCTCGATGGAATTCTTACAGGCACCTGCAGGGATCTAAATCTAATTAATATTTGCCAGGTTCAATTTTTATAAATGGTGCAAATATGTCTTACAGTGTGCTCAAATCATGTTCTGTTACATATCTTGCAGAACATACCTTGCAGAATAAAGATCACAGTGACCTTATTTCAAATACCCAAGGAGTCTTTACAATGATCTCCCTTTACATTAGGAAAGACGTTTCTTAATTCCAACAGTTATGAATCGTGACCTGTCTGACTTTCTGGTTTTCTGCTCACAGCTTACAGAATATGACTGACTGAAAGTGAAATCGGCGCTTGAGCCAGTCACAGTCTCCGGAAAATACGGCACGCACTGGCTCTCTCAGCAACGACCAAATTGACAGATTGAGTCGGTTTTACAGTTAGATATTTAAGGCAAAAATAGAAGACACTGATAGAGATGAAGATCGTAGTGAGAGAGATGGAAGAAGCCGGAGAACCCGGAGAGAACCACCGACCTTGGACGGGCCACTACAACCCGTTCTCATGGCAACGACAGGGATAGAACCCTAGTCGCCAGCTGAGAAGGCCGGGCGTTTTACTGCTCAGCTGTCCCGGCCCGATATCACAGATTATAGGTCATCATAACCTACTCTCACGTGTTGAAGGAGACATGCCCAATTCCTTAAAATTAAATGTTCCATGTCCAACCGTTTTGGTTTGTGCCCAACTGACTCTCACAGTGCTAAAATCATGTTTTTCCCTCTAGTTCATAGAATAAAGGTCATAGTGACCTAATTTCAGGATTCAAAGGAGACTTGCAAAGGACCTTCCTGGAAGTCAAATAAGAAGGTTGTAGGTCAAGCAGTAAAATTCAGTATCTTGTCTTACTGTCTGGATGCTCAAAATTATTTTTTTTTGGCCAGTAGCTGGCAGAATATAGGTCACCATGACCTTATTATAGATGGAAAGGGTATACACAGAAAAATGGTTCACTGCCACTTTTCTGTCTATACCCTTTCCATCTATAAGACAATGAACTAGCATGGCTATTCATACATCTATATATATATATATATATATATATATATATATATATATATATATATATGACCTACTTTAGGTCTCCATGGAGATGTGCCCAAAACACCTCTTGGTGTAATGTTAAAAGATTCTAGGAAAAACGAAAACGATTTGTTTATTTTCTGACTTGTAGGTTACGCATAATCTTATCATAAGTCCGGCGCAGGGCATAGGTCATCTTGACCTTATATTAGATTTCAAATGAGATAGGCCTAGGACCTCCTGGGATGCAATGTTAGACGATTCTAAGGCAATCGGATACAGTTTGTTCAATGTCTGATTTTTTAAACGTCATAATTATATTTTTGGCCAGTCGCTTGCATAATATGGATCACCACGACCTTGTATCGTGTTTTCATGATTTGTCCAGAACCTGACTGCATGTTGCGTTAGAAGATTCTAGGTCAGATTGATACAATATGTGCCTGGTCTTACTGTCTTGGTGCGCAAAAATCATGTTTTCTGCCAGTAGTTCACAAAATATGAGTCACCATGATCTAAGTACAGGTTCCCAGGGAGATTTGCCTACGAACTTCCTGGATATACAGTTAAAAGTTTCTAGGTCTAACTGTTAAGGTTTGAGTCCTGGTAACAGCCAGTCTGTTCATTTGAAGGTTTTAAAAATAGAAGAAAATACGTTAAATTTAGAAGAAGGTGGCACCATCAGTCATTAGGAAATGGCGGATCTGTCCATGATCCATATGATATAGAAAGAATCATGGCAAGCAAAGCGTTAATTATTCAGATATTGGGGCATTTGTATCCAATGGCTTATTATTCTGGAGTGCACAAACAGGCCCGATACCTCAAAGATTATTAGTCGTAGTGGCATAATTTTAGCGGTTCTGGGAGATTTTCCATGGACCTCCCTAGATGTTAAGTAAGAAGATTTTAGATCCAGTTTTTACGATTTGTACCCTGTTAACGGCCGGGCGGACGGACGACGGACAAAGTCTGACCGCTAAAGCTCAGATGTCTTCAGTCAGCTTAAAATGATAATATAAAAATTGCCAGCTCGCTTTGTACTTTTTATAACCTGAAAGCCATGTAACAATTAATTATTTTAAAGTGGCCCACAGGTGGCACTTCTATCCGGGGAAGGGTCAAATGCATCACATTATCTGTCTCGAATAATTGATGGTTTTCCAATATTACCTTCCTAGGTTCTAGCCATCATCTATTGTTTCTGGCAGGTGTTTTCCTTTGGTTTCAGGAAGCAATAGAGCCAGTGTGCCGGACAAGATCGCTATACAACCGATCGTTATCATCGGTATCATGCGGTTGAAAGACCTCTGGAATTATTACACATTAAGAGGTCAAGATAATTTATACTGTATTCATATATATAAATCATTCATATATAATGGACAAAGTCTGCGAGGTTTTTGTTTAAGTGTAATTAATTTTGGTTGTTTCAGTACAGCATATTCACATATAGCATTCAAGCTAAGAATACGTAATATATATAGTTGATGTTTACTATTTCATATTGTACATGGTAAGTTATTGTATGCTTTTTAATACATTTTTTACCTATAGTTAGATTATTTAATATATATATATATTAACGTAAAGCGTAATATTCTCGTGACAGGTTTTTAAACCCTGGTTCCGAATGGTCCTTGGAGTTCAATTGTTTCGAAAGTCCACTGTCGCTTTTTTAGAAAAAAGAAAATTATCTTTCTTTACCACTTGAACTAGGTACGGTGCCACAATTCCTCCAACTCGAGCTGACATGGAGCCGGTACCGACAGCCACGTTTCTGACGGCGGTAGGCATGAGTTCTGCCGTAAACATGTATATCGTAGTGTAGGCCACGGAGTTGCTGAACTTTCCCGCCAGTGACAGTACAGTCCGATAAATAGCACTGCTGCCGTCTTCAGGTTTAGGCAAACCAAGAATCGATTATATATATATATATATATATATATATATATATATATATATATATACGAATATACATATATATATTTATATATTTATATTAGAGAGTGAGAGATTTTGTTTCGCGGATTATAATTTAAACCAAAATAAACCAAAACTGTGTTTTCGTGAATGTGTGTGTAATTGTGTGGTCGTATAAGAGTTATAGAGAGACAGACAGAGGGATAGTATCAGAGTGACAGAGAGTATATGCTGGCCGATGAACTTAATTATTAATCTGTTCCTTCGCATAAGGTTTGTGCTGATTTCTTGTTCAAAATATGAATATTTTGAGGCATGATATCAAATTCCACGTATGTTATCTACAGTTTGAATAGTAATGAATGGTGACATAAATGTATTACCAGGTCAGGTCATATTAAATGGAAAGCTCATAGGAAAATAAGATATGGTCAGGGAAATGTAGTTATAATATTTGATAATGCTGTGTTTAGTTTTATCATTATTTGTGTTGTTCAATAGATCGGTTTGTTTATGTATTAAGCGATGAGACTTACGAGACTACGGTTTGTTATTATTAGCTGACATAAGATTCTGGAGGTCTAGAAGCTTCTGGGAGTCTTAGCTAGTACTTATGTAGATAGTTTCAGAACACTCATTGCTGGAACCTTCGTTGTCGTGCCGATATTTAAGTGGGGACACCGCCATCTCAAGGGAGAGAGTCGGAGTAGAATCGTTCTACTGATGACGTGTCATGAGAGGTAGATTTGCGCTAGGCGGACTGTTGGTCGAGTTCCACGTTAGTACGTTTATTTGTCCTTGAGTGGGTGTCTATTAGCCGGGAGGGCGTTAACATTTTATGGACTTTTTATTTTAAGAAGTTAGAGCCAGTTAACGGCGAGTAATAGCAAAAGAACTGTTGACGAATTGCATTCTGGGAATTGAGCCAGTCTACGCCGGTAAAGGCCGATTGTTGGACGTTACTGGTATAAAACCTAGACGTTGAGTGACTTTTCTGGATTTCTGCTTGGACAAATGATTTCTCGGAATCATTGATTTGGTTCATGATTTGTTTTATTGAACAGAAAAAAAACACCTGTTGGAACGGCCAGAGTCGAGAACAGGAACGCTGCAGCTACGATCAGACTAATCACTGGGGTTTCTTTCGTCCGAAGAAGGTCACCACAAGCATATTGAACACACCGTTCAGAATTTCAATAGCGGCGAAGATGAACGTGTTTAAATAAGGATCTCCAGCGAAGTTGGCGGTATTTAGAATCAAACCGTAATAAACAAGACTGCAAGTGAACCTGAAAAGAAATAATTTGACCATGATATTTTCGGATATAGATATGGAAAGCTTAAACAAGCGGAATGACCATAATTATGCAAACAATGGTTCAATCTTCTATCATTGCAAAGAACCGAAAAAAGTGACAGAGTAAATACAAGAGTATTCAACATACAATTATGTTTAACGTGTTTTTTTATCAAATTAAAATGCTAACCTCGACAATGGTACGTTGAAACACTGGCTCCCCTATCGGCAGATTGTGTAGGCCTCATCTAACAAATAAAGCAGCAGATTAAAATTCGGAGGCGAAGTCTTGGTGTTCTGAACAAATCCAGAAATCCTGTTGTTTTCTTCTCTATCTGTATGAAATATATACACTGTAAAACTGTCGAATATGTGAATTGTATTAATATATCGATCATGCTCAATTAGATATATTCACCATATACATGTTTTAGTGTAGGCAAAGTGGTGGTCCACATTGCAAATTCAAATCCAAAACAGTATATTTGATAATACATCGTATATAATTTGTTTATTCTGCTTTTTATGCACTTCTTTAACTTTGAGTCAATTTTTATAAAAAAAAGTTACTTGTTATAGTTATACTGTTACATATTATATGTATCACTCAAAAACTTGAATAAAATCCTTTTGAATCGAAATGAAAAGAAAAGCAACAGCAAATAATTAAGTTAGAGAAAGATTGTATGCAATGTGTTACGTAATATATACTCGACCAATTCCCTTTGATATTATGAAAGAGGTTTTCACATGCATCATGTTACACTGATGAGGGTAATGTAAAAACCTTTATGTTAAGACGACAACAAAAAAAAAGTTCCATGGACTCATAGCAAAACATTAAAATATGTAATTTTAAGGTATAGAAAGTAAATGAAATTTTTTTTAGTTTTCCAATAGGGTAAAGACTGTTTGACGAATCCTCACACGATGCATTGCACCGACATATGAGAATCCGTTTTTTTTTTAAATACTATTACGAATAAAGTTACTGCATTAATAATAAACGTAATGATTTCTTTGAAGGAAATATTTTAGCTTATGCCTTAAGCAAAATAAATTCCTTAAAAATATCCGTGGAGAAAAAGAACATATAGATTCTTTGGTTGGGGCCTTACTTTCAAAAGATAGATTTGGCACTTTAACCCCCAAAAGAAGTGATTTTACCTGAAACTCGACTTTGAATTCTTCTGGCAGACTCTTCTTGTTTATCTTGGCGATTTGTCGAGCTACCCTGTTGCCGTCTTCCTGCCTGTTTATTACGTATAACCAACGCAACGACTCCGGCGCAACGCTGGAAGATTTTAATGAAATCATTCAAACGAGGATTAAAAATCTTTTGAACGTCTGAAGTTATCTAAGATAATAAGAAAAACTGATATTTTGTTACATAAGTATGTGAACATGACATTTTTCGGACGATGAAGCCCCAGTGCCTCAGTCTGATTGTAGCTGCAGCGTTCCTGTTTTCGACTCTGGGTGTTCAAACAGGTGACTTTTTTTCCTGTTCAATAAAACAAATCATGAACCAAATCAATGATTCCGAGAAACCATGAGTCATGATACAATTATTTTTGTCATTTCTGACAACGCTTCATGGCCTACAGGTTTACTGTCAAACAAGATAAACCAGACCATTCTTTAGGATATTTTGTGTACTTTCTCATAATACCAAACATGAGCGAGAAAAGTTGCGTTTAAACACAGTACATTAGTAAACCCTTCGGAATATTTGTTGAATTTATGATCGCATGAACGCAAACATGGCTCGCACTGGTAACAGGACGCAGGTATCTTGCAGGCGATACAGGAAATGACAGGCGTCCATAGAGACGGTGTTTCAGTTTGGGTTGTGAGCTCATATGTATTCTCTAATGTTAAATCATCCTTTATGGCATAATATTGAGATTATGGGCCGTTTACCACAATATGAATGCAACCTTGACGCAAGACCACTGCGATACATTACTCGACATTACTTGTTTTACGACTCGAGTGGGCTAACCAGCCCAATCATCCGACTGCCTTCTGAGTCGGGTTGTCACGGCTTGTTCGAGTTAGACATTAGAGCCAGTCTCTGAGGTTCTAGAATTCCCTGTTTTGCCTTCGAGGTAATGACTAGTATCGAGTAGTAAAACGCAGCAAACACTTGGATACGTCCTACCCGGACCAGAAACAACAGCCATATAGGTTACTACCTCTGATGGAGGTTAAAACAAACTCGTAATAAAGTTGACAAAATGAAGCAGAAACCATGATGCTTTTTAAAAATATTGCTATACGAAACGACAATATGTCAAAATGACCATCGTAGTGAACCGCCTGTTGTGAAGTCCGTGGCAAAACTTTTTCAGAACCTGTTCCATTATATGTGGATCGTCACTGGGTGCTACGGCCTTGATAATACATGTTATGAAACATTAAGTTAACATAAGTTGACTTTAAACAACCCATCATATTACAAAAGAACTAGGAATTGACACAGAAGATATTTAAGCCAGGTATTAACCTGTCTTTTCTATTGAATGTATGTGATATCTGGCTTGCTCTCCGTACATATGAATGGACTATAGATAATTCCTGCTAAAAAGTTCTTATAACGCCTCTATGACGGAAATTTACCTGTTAGCTGATAATTTACATGGTCCATATGCGCCCATGTATGTTGACAAACAGAAAAAATAAAATGAAGGTGCTTAATGGCACATGTACGGAGTTGGAAGATTTCTAGTTGCAAAATGCCATTTGCAAAGCTAATTTTTTGTCTGATTTGTCAACAGATGTATTTCTTGAATATGTTTTGGTTGTTTTGGTGGGCCCCAAACATCTTATAAACAAGTTATATAACAAAACAAGCAGACTTTTTACCGTGGGATTGGCGTTTTCTGGTATATTTTTATATAAGTGTCAAGGGATTATCTTTAGTTAAAGGACGTCAGTTATCTGAATAGGCTCCTTTGACAAGCACACTGTTTTCACCAACCGAGAGGCCTGTGTTCATAAAAATAATTTCTTCGTGTAGAGTCGAAATTCCAACGTCAATTAAACATTAATCACAGTCTCCGGGACAAGGCTTTGGATCCGAAATAATAAATTAAGATTAATTAATGCAGTAATGTAATCAACTAAACGTATAATGTTGTCTTCTCCTTTTCTGTTTAAGTGAAGTATTTATAAAACCTGCTGGTACTCCGAGCAAACGTGTTTGCCTTGACAAGGTGTTGATCCCTCTGTCTAATGAACACCTGTATCTGCCACTGGTATCCTTTTCACACAGCAAATACAAACCGGTTTCAAACCTTTCAAAATTTAGCATTCACAAGCAATCCAAAGCGTTTTCAACCGTTTTGGCCAGGAGGTGGACTCAAACCGTTTTCAATGCGAATCGTTTATATTCGCTTTGTTGAAGTATCGTGTAAACGCTCAATTCGCATTCAAAACGGTTCAGACCTAGTTTTCAAGCAGTAACTAGAGCAAGCGCGAATGCTTCTTTCGGCATATTGTTACATAGTTCCAATGTAAAATGTCTATCTCATGCATTGGTGCTATATCCCCGTGTAACGCACAACACGGATTCAAACCGATTAGTTCAAACCGCTTTTCTCCAAATTGTTTTGAAAACGTTTTGTGTTTAAGGAGGTATGAGATGAGCAGGTGATCGTAGCTCAATCACCAACGACGGTCATTTCAAGGGCCATAACACTTCGGGGTGATATTCGCGGCTCTCTTTGATTTCGGAGTACAAACTCCTTGTATATACCCTCTTTCTTCATACTTACATTATGTGTGCCAGGTATAAGACCGATGGTACGGTATACGCTAGGTGAAGGTAGAATACGTCACGGATGGCGTAAGCTATGCCGGTCATCCCCATATAGCCAAGAGTCCAAAAACAACCGTACAACATCATCGCCGGGATCCGAAATTTGTTTCCGACCATCTCAATTACTGAAAAACAGAAATATGAACTTTAGAAACGATTATCCTGAAAAGTATGACAAATTTACACAGGACATGTATTAATTGTAATACTTTAGAGGTGGTGCATCGTGGACATGTTGAGTTTCTACCACTTTCCCAATACATCAAATTAAAGATCTGCCAAATATATGACGCATAAAATAATATTTATCCAACTTTTGTAATACTTAAAAATCAAATATCCTAAAATTATGAAATACAAGAGAATAATGTATATCGCAGTTTTGTCATCCAAGAAGAATTTTTATATTCCAATGCGGTAATACGTGAAAATTTTGTATCTAATTTTTGGCATACAATAAAATTCTATATATCCCATTTTGTAAGACCCGAACACTCTCTCTGTGTCTGTCCTGTAAATCCGGGTATTTATTCATCGTCTAGACCTCTAATTAAAGCACTATGTACATCCCATTTTTGTACTATATGTACATGAAAATTATGTATCTCTACGCAGATTAACATCATTTGACTCCAGTTTTTTCATCACAATTTCAAAAATATATATGCTAACTTTACTTTATAAAAAAATGTGTCAATATTTTTATTTAAAAGTCCTTCGGACGTTTGATCTAACCCAGCCTTTGCATAGCATGTTTCTTTAATTTACTTTTAAACAACTATGCCAATTGGATTGATACTCCAGCTGATACACCTGGATTACGTCCTATCTACAATCGAACGCTGGTTCAAAAGTCCTTTTTAATGAAGTGGCAAACGTAATGAACTCATGGCGTTTTTATATGAAAAATTAACATTTCAAGGCAAGTTCTCAAGTTCTTAATTAGGCTAGCGACGTGAAACACAGGGTATTGATTAAATTAAGAACAAAGGTACAAGCCCCCCCCTCCGACTTTTCATGTTATAATGAGGGAAAACTTTCCAAACAGCAATATCTGCTAAGAAAATCAAAGTATTAAAGTATTTACAAAAATATGGAAATATCAGTTTTCAGTCAAGTTACATTACTGTACATTTTCATATGCAGGTTACAAACTTCTCCTCTTGTTTTCAGTATCAACATTGTACAAGAATATTAAAGATGGATGATTATATATATATATATATATATATATATATGCACTTTTTGGCCAGCGGAAAAACTGAAATTTGAGCATTATTGACCAATATGTAACCACAGAAACAGATCTTTTTTAGGACTGACAATACAACTCAGCTTTCTAACTTGAGCGAAAGGACATTTACTTCAAGCCGTGAGCCTATAACTGTGTTGAAAATGCACAGCAATCTCCATGCATACTATCATGTGTTGTATACAGCCGGTAATTCTATCAGAAGAATATACATATGTATCTGAAAAGCTTAAACTCCCGCCTCCATGGTGACCTCCAACATTTCATGCCCGGGCAGGAAATACCTGTCAATCACCAATATGATGAGTCAAACCAGATATTTTTTATCGTACACGGTGGGTATTGTTAGAAGAGAATAAAGACACATATATTTAATAGTAAGTTGAAAGTGACACAATTCTTGTAACAGTGTAGACTCGGTAAAAATAAAGAAAACAAGTGCTCCCACGTCGCTATTTTTAACGCAGTTTTGACAGATCGCTGTAGAATCTCCTATGGCAACAGACAAAGGTAGCGTTAGATCCATACCTGAATTCACTACATCTGAAATCCACTTTACAATTTGAGGTTGATACGTAGAACAAAACTGAGATAGCTAAAAAGCTAAACAGTATAAATACATAATATAAGAAAAAAATGTATGTATTTCAATTAGAATATAATCGATTATAATCTAATCGGAGACCTATAGCAATCGGTTCATTTAATTTCAATTATCCATTTCACCGCGAGGTAAATATATTTGCAATATTTCATATTTTCATCAAATAAGTGGCCGTTTTGAAAAGGTATGCTCTAATGATAGAAAGAAATCGAATTAAGCATAATGAGAAAAGAACAAACTTAAACTCAAGACCTTTTGGGGAAATACAATTACTCATTATCTGAGAAAATCATTCAAAGTCATTGATGACAGGCAATATATTTATCCAACACAAAACAAATACGTATAATAGCTGCTTATTTATATTTTATATGTATTTAAAAAAAAACATTTAAAATTTTTAAAGGTGGCAACTCATGAATTGCCACAAGAGAATCCCATAATGTTGGTTTATCGGCACCCCCTGTTGAAACAGAAGTTAACAGGACCAAAGATCTTTTTTTTGCACAATGCACGGCCGATATGAAAGAATTCTATGTAACTGTACAGACCTCCATAGAAATTTATTTATAGACGAAACCAGTTGGCACGCTCAACCGTCGCTATACGTCAGAACATAAGCCCTGCTTTACTGTCGCTATAAGGCAGCACGTTAGAACAGCTTTACTATCGCTTTTCGGTAGAACCTGAGAACTGCTTAACTGTTGCTATTCGGTATCACGTAAGAACTGCCTGACTGCCGTTATAAAGCATAACCTAAGAATTTCTAAGAACTGTCGCTTTTCGATAGGGCCCATGAACTGCTTACACTGTCGCTATTCGGCAGAACCTTAGAACTGTTAAAGAGATGTTCCACGGTCAGTCCACATTCAGGGTGAGCGTTCTACAGTCTTAAAGGGAAGACTATGCCCAAAGGCCGTGATTCATTCACAAACGAATGCGCCTTTCGAATGTTACTCGGTATTCTGACTTAGCAATTCGAATGGATCAACACACACCCGGGACCGAACGGTGTGGTGCACCGAGCCTTGTTGACTTCTGGACAATAGCGTGATAACCCCTGTCATGTGGTCCGATACCGGAATGAAATTCAGCAGGTGTACATAATACTAAGTTAAACAAGCATTATAAAAGGGAGGCGGTTACATTCACAAAAATATATTAAATATTGGTTAACCTGTCGCTATAAGACAGTACCTAGGTACTGATTAAATGTCGCCCTAAGGCAGCACCTAAAACTAGTCAACAAAAGATTTATAATTACGTAGAATTAAAAAAAGAACGGACAATGTGTAAATGTAGATATATTTTTTCTATAGTTTCTGTTGATTTCGTTTCTATTAAAAATCCATACTCTTAACTGAGGTTACCTGTACCTTAATTATTGAACAACTGTTACTCTTATATAAATTTCTTAATTTCTTTATGGTACTACAACAGATAAAAACAGTGAATGATTTGTTCTATCTCAACGCCATAGCAGTCAATCATTTTATCAATCATAAAAAAGAACTCTTCAAGCTCCGTTTCAGACAGCTAAAGATAACAAGGTTTATAATTACGTGTAATTACTGACAAATGAAAAAAGAACAACTGCACAATTTATAAAGATAGATAAATTGCTTCTGTTTATTGCGCGTCTTTATAAAAATCTCTTCATTATGTTCACCTGTACCTTGGTTATCAAACAACTGTTACTCATATATGAAGTTCTTATATACTTAACCAATTTTAAAGACAATAACATCATATACTCTTATATCATTCATCGGATGGGCCTGTTGAGTTCAGTTGTTATTATATTCTTACGACCTGATTGTCTAGTACTTACCGAGAACGAACCCCGTCGTGTACATGCCGACACAGGCCATGGCGACACCGAAACGCAGACAAACGTACAATATGTAGTAGGGGGAGAAGGCTGTAGAAATTCCGAAAGCCACCAACATAAAGGCCGTGGTGATGAGGATCTTACGGCGTCCGATCCTTAATTTAAACGAACAAACAAAACAATTATGTTCTTCCCCCTCTAGGGTGCTTATTGAATTTAATGATAGACTACCAGGATAAATTTAAACACATTAAACTACATAGGTGGGAAAGGGTATTTAAAAAAAGGGCTTGGGGCGAGGTAGCGAAGCAGCAATTAATAATTCGTGGAGCGGCGAAAGAGGGAGGGTATGAGATATGGTAAAGAAACTTTTTGAACATTGATGCTGTATTTGTGTAATCTGGTATAGTTTAAGTGCTAGTTTTGAGAATTTAAGTGTGCCCCCTGTATCCCCTGCTACAAGCAGGTTAAAACAATGTAAATATTAAAATAAATTTAGTTAAGGAAACCTGAACCATGTGTATCCATTCTATTAAATGCTATTTAATAAGAGACATAACATTCCGTCATCAGTGTCGGATACAATGTATGATGCAGTATTAAGTATACAACACTAAACTTTTTTATGAATGGTGATATTAAGGTTGACAATATATATATATATATATATATATATATATATATATCTTAAAAGTGTTTGTATATCCGACGAGGGCTCGAAATGTATTTTTAAGTAGGTGTTATTGTCTTATGGATCAAATACTATTACCTGTCCCCAAGAGCTCCAAAGAAGATAACACCGAAAAGGAGACCCGCCATGAAGATGGAGTTTGATGTTGCCCTCAGCCATTGACGGCCGCATACCAGATCCCACTGTTCAAAACAGAGTTATCAATTGATAATAAAAATTAATGTTATAATTATTAAATATGCGTCCCTATATCCATTAAAACATTTCGGGTCTTATATATATCTTATTTAAGATATATATATATATATATACATATATATATATATATATATAACTCTGAAGAAAAACAACTATGTTAATTCACAACAGACTGTTTCACGGGATGCGACCCGATCATCAGGTGAATGTGGTTAGAATGAAGCTAACGTCGTGGTTTGAAAAGCCGAGACTTTACGAGATTACGAGATTATGCTTTGTGCGATTCGGGTCGGGGGGGGGGGGGGCATGTGAAAGACTGACACTGATCCTATTGTTCTCGGGTGCACAATAGGATTGGTCGGGGTACACGTGCGATACTGGAACATAACAGGGCAGGGCAAAGAGGTTATATAATGTAGTAAATAGTAAATATAATACAAAGATATAACCAGGATGCTCAATCAGCATATTGAAATGATTTCTAATAGGGCCTTGGAAGCGGTGAACATATCAGTAGTATACATATGATATGATAAAAATACACATATACTGTGAAAATACACAATATACAAGGCAAATATACAATATAAAAGGCAAATATACTATACCCATACCAAGTGGTGCAAGTCTCCTAGCTGAAGGTCGTAAAGCCCATTAGACCAGGATAAAGTAGAACTTTCCTGTCATCCAATGGACTCCACGAGCCAGCAGTGAGAGAACAACCACCTGAACAAATCAGTCCGCCCAGCGGATCCTCGTGTGGGGGGGGGGGGGGGGGGGGTTAAGGGGGCACGCTGAATATGAGTACGAATGCTAGGTTTTAAAATATTTCAGGGTGAATTTGTTTTGATGGCGGCACTTGGAGAGAATTTCAGCTCTTGAGTTCAACAATGATCCAGGGGGGGCCGTAGCTATAAGTAGCTTTTCAGACAAGCAGAGATCACACTTCCTAGTCCCACAGAAGTAAGGTGCTGCCTTGGCAGATATTTCCCAGGAGAGCTTGTAATTGATATAGTTGTCTTTTAGTGACCAAATGTGTTTAGACAGTTCAGTGTTTTTAGCGTGGGATCTGTTCCGAAAGGATTGCTTGTGGTTATTATATCTTGTCTTGAAATCACCTTCAGTACACCCTATGTAGTGTTTCACGTCATTGTCTGTTCTAACTGTTGCTTTATAGACAATGCATTTCAGCTGACATTGACCATTCATAGGACATTCGTCTTTTTTACGGCAGTTACATTGTTTTTGGGGTGCATTCACAGCATTGTCAGAATTTAGAACCTTCATATTATGTTTGCTGATCAGGTTAGACATGTTGGGTAGACAGCTGTAGCTAATTTTCAAATTGTTCCTGTTGAATAACCTGTGGTACCTGTGATGTTGAGGGAAGTGTTTTTCAACTAGTTTCATGAATTTTCTGCCAATGTTGGTTTTTACAAAAAAAAAAACCAACATTGGCAGAAAATTCATGAAACTAGTTGAAAAACACTTCCCTCAACATCACAGGTACCACAGGTTATTCAACAGGAACAATTTGAAAATTAGCTACAGCTGTCTACCCAACATGTCTAACCTGATCAGCAAACATAATATGAAGGTTCTAAATTCTGACAATGCTGTGAATGCACCCCAAAAACAATGTAACTGCCGTAAAAAAGACGAATGTCCTATGAATGGTCAATGTCAGCTGAAATGCATTGTCTATAAAGCAACAGTTAGAACAGACAATGACGTGAAACACTACATAGGGTGTGCTGAAGGTGATTTCAAGACAAGATATAATAACCACAAGCAATCCTTTCGGAACAGATCCCACGCTAAAAACACTGAACTGTCTAAACACATTTGGTCACTAAAAGACAACTATATCAATTACAAGCTCTCCTGGGAAATATCTGCCAAGGCAGCACCTTACTTCTGTGGGACTAGGAAGTGTGATCTCTGCTTGTCTGAAAAGCTACTTATAGCTACGGCGGAGCCACTATAGAACGCGGGCTTCGCTTGTATTGAGGAACATATAAATAAAATTGTCACCTCTCATTCCCTATTTTAACTCCTACTTTTCCCTGTAGATGTCCCTACACTCAACTCTTCTAACATAAACAACTACTAAGCATCAGAAGTCTGAATCGGGAATCGAACCTACGATCTCTGGACTAGGAGCCCTACACGCTACTAAGTGAGCCGTGAAGACGAGATACCAGCAGGAGCAAGTTTTGCTCATTTATATCTGCGATTGAAGAGGCATCTATCGCGAAAATGGGAAACAATTTACTATTTTAACAGGAAAATTAAGCTTTAGGTGGGGGCTCCGCCCCCACACCCCCGTTCAGACGGGGAACCCAGGTTCCCCGGACCCCTCCTCCTCTAATATAATAAACTCCAGCTATGAGCAAAATTAAATACGGGAATTCTGAGGAAAATGATATGTATCGGCCTTTTCCAGGAAACAATTTATTATGCGACACCCGTTTTACCGGCGGTAGGCTGAAGCCCGGTTTCTATAGTTCTGCCGCTACGGCCCCCCCTGGATCATTGTTGAACTCAAGAGCTGAAATTCTCTCCAAGTGCCGCCATCAAAACAAATTCACCCTGAAATATTTTAAAACCTAGCATTCGTACTCATATTCAGCGTGCCCCCTTAACCCCCCCCCCCCCCCCACACGAGGATCCGCTGGGCGGACTGATTTGTTCAGGTGGTTGTTCTCTCACTGCTGGCTCGTGGAGTCCATTGGATGACAGGAAAGTTCTACTTTATCCTGGTCTAATGGGCTTTACGACCTTCAGCTAGGAGACTTGCACCACTTGGTATGGGTATAGTATATTTGCCTTTTATATTGTATATTTGCCTTGTATATTGTGTATTTTCACAGTATATGTGTATTTTTATCATATCATATGTATACTACTGATATGTTCACCGCTTCCAAGGCCCTATTAGAAATCATTTCAATATGCTGATTGAGCATCCTGGTTATATCTTTGTATTATATTTACTATTTACTACATTATATAACCTCTTTGCCCTGCCCTGTTATGTTCCAGTACCGCACGTGTACCCCGACCAATCCTATTGTGCACCCGAGAACAATAGGATCAGTGTCA
Organism: Sipunculus nudus; assembly: GCA_026874595.1. NCBI lineage: Eukaryota > Metazoa > Annelida > Sipuncula > Golfingiida > Sipunculidae > Sipunculus > Sipunculus nudus. Next base: position 55,531,684 of record CM049313.1, on the reverse strand, counting down.
GTCTTTCACATGCCCCCCCCCCCGACCCGAATCGCACAAAGCATAATCTCGTAATCTCGTAAAGTCTCGGCTTTTCAAACCACGACGTTAGCTTCATTCTAACCACATTCACCTGATGATCGGGTCGCATCCCGTGAAACAGTCTGTTGTGAATTAACATAGTTGTTTTTCTTCAGAGTTATACCGCTCTGGCCTAGCTTGTAGGCCATAGAGCACTTTACATCGGAGGGTAACACTACCTTCTACTACCTTCTATATATATATATATATATATATATAATTGTTTTGTAGCAATCCCTTAAATAAACTTCATAGCGTGCATAGCGTACAGCGGGAGCCACGCCATTGCTGCTCGTATCAATGTAAACATCATTTATAATTCTCAAAGAATTTGTGACAATATTTCCATGTATACTTAATTTACAGGTAGAGTTTATCCCAACGGAGTTTTCTCCTTCGTATTATGATAATCATTCTAGGGTCTTTCGGTGCATAGAGATCAACCTAAACAGACTATGATAATAAGTTAATAAAAGGATCAATAAGGGAAACTCTCTATTCAGCTGTACCGTTTGATGGTGTATGAAGAAATACAGTTCTGTATCTGCTAAAAGCTTTCTTTTCAAGCTTCGTCTCAATGTTAGCCCCGCATTTTCGTCTTAAACATTGGACATTTATATTGGAATTGTATGCCTACAGTGGTACTCATATATACTAAGACGAGAGTCTCATGACGGGAATCTTTCTAGGGAAGATAGTGAGGTGGCGAATGGGCCGGGCTCATGCGAGAGGAAGCCGGAAAAACGCTGTTTGGTGACAACGCATAAATCTGTGTATTATAGAAGGATACAAAATTTAACCCACTGTATGATCTTTCTGAAATTAAGTGATTGTGATTTTGGTCATTCATCTCTGGGACTGGAGCAAACTGCCTATTTTATAAAGGTACTTTTTATTATCGGGATTGTCAAAACCTGTCCACTATACAGAGGTGCCCACTTTATGGATGGCCACTAGTAAAGATTTTATTGTATAAAGGTAATTGAACATATTGTAAATTAAAACTGACCTTTGTGACGATAGCGGATAGATAAATAGATGTGTCATAATGCCAGCTGTTATTACACGACATAGTCTTCAGATTGCTTTGGTTCACGCCACTGCTTAGCTCGTCAAAGATGTCATCTCTGCTCGTCTGGGAATAGTTTCTCTGATACATTTTATAGGAGCCGAAGGCAGTTTGTCCATCTCTCTCTTCCAAAGGAATGCTGTAGTTCTTGAGTACGTCAACGCTTAGATTCATTTCTCTTAGCTCGGGGACATTGCACCAATGTTTCGGCGTCGCTCCGAGAAATACCATTCCAACATTGTTGAAAGCGAAAATTAAACCCGATAATGAGCAAATGATATACACCCGAATTTGGTACAAACCACAAGTCCCTATAGCTTTTTGTAGTTCATAAAACTGCATCTTTTTAGGGGCCATTTCTTCAGGCGGTGTCTGTTTCCTGCCACAATTTACATTAGTTTGTGACACTCCCGTTCAGCTCGGAAAACAATACACTCAAGTCTCTCTCAAGATTAGTTTCCTGCTCACAGGTGAGGACTCAAGTCAGTACCTACAGTTATATGTCCTCTTATATTTAAATGCTATCGATTTCCCATATCAGTTGTAAACTTTTGATTCTTGCCTTTGCGTGATCCAATGTGTCCACAATATTGAACAATACCTCTATAATCCTAGTCAAACAGCCGCTTTATTGTTGTTTATCTATATGTAGACTTTGTAATATATCTCTCCTTATCGGTCTCGTCAATATGCTTTGAACTAATCTCAGTCAATGCATCGCTACTTAAAATAAAGTTAGCCGTTTAATGTTGATGAATATGTGTATACACAATGAGAAAAAATAAATGCAGTCTCCCAGAAACTATGTATTGTATATTCAATTTACGTGGCATGATGGTTAAAATGAAAAATAATAGTTAAGAACATTAGCAACATCATTTATTCAAACTTGCAAGTTTACCTAACAAAAAACCACACATTTTTAGCGGATTTCAACATTTCGTTGTTTCATATTCAAAAGATTGTAGTGGATGAGAGGACTATGTGATTGACATGTGGCTGAGAGGACTACGTGATTTACATGACGTTAGATTCATAGAACTTCAGAATTTAAATTTACAAATTCGGGAATTTAAAAAAAATTCTAAATAATAGAAATTGGCACATTTATTACCTGCGCAAAGATTTTCCCGTGCTCGTTTGTTGCCTGTTTTGTATGTTAGTAGGATAACGCAAAACTACTGAACGTTGTTAAAGGGACCTATTCCAATATTAACTAAAGGTAATTCCTGGAAACCTTCTTAAAGGTAGCCAGAAAACGCCGATCAAACGGTAAACAGGCAGCTATTAATGTTGTTTATATCCACGTGTAAATAACAGGTGGGGCCCACAAAATACATTCCACAAGGACAACTAGCTGGAAGTTGACGAACAAGAGTTTTGCACATTGCGTTTAACAACTATAGTGACCTTTCAACTTACCCTCATATGCAAACAACAACCGTCAGTTTACATGGTTTTTTTCTGTATGTTAATATGGGCGCATGTTTCATGTTTACAAACAGTTTGTAGATACATACGTCACAGAGGCATAACACTTAAGAAACATCCTCATTAGGAATTAACTACAGTTCATAAATATGTTTGTAGAATTAGCAAGGAATCACATAAATTTTTATGTATGGCAGGTGAATAGAAGGAATAGACCATTGGTCAGGAAAGACCCCATATAAATGAGACGGCTTAACACCGGGACGTATCGGGGTGACATCGTGGTAACACTGGATGATTATTTTAACATACGCAAACCCTCCTGAGGTAGCACATCGGTAGACGTCCGCTTAGCCTCGGCGATAACAACCTCATAGTGCGGACAGAGCATGAAAACGATGCAATTTTATTTGTAAACATTTGCAGATTTGAAATAATCTTTATTTATTTTACATAAGTTGACAACTAGTTATAATAACTGATACGAATGAGCCTTCATGGCTCAGATGGTGGCGTTCGGCAATTTGTAGAAGTGAAGGAAACCGGAGGACCAGGAGAAAGCCACCGACTTTGGATGGGCCACTACAACCCACTTTCATGGCAACTAGACGGATATCGGACCCGGGTCGCAAGCGGAGGGATCCGGGTGTTTTATCACTCGACTGTTCATCATCTGTTCTGTAATATTCTGTAATAATTTCTCACAAATTTCAAATATGTCACAGTTTTTCTCACAACATAAACTTCTCTCTATCCCTCTCTTACACACACACACACACACACACACACACACACACTCTGACTGCAATATAAATATATTGGTTGCAAGCAATGTGTAAGAGTTCATACATAGAGAATATAAGCTGTTAGTATCAAATAAAGTTAGGCTTTATAAATCGTCCATTTAGGTATTTTCCCTTGAATCTCACTGAGTGACTGTACAGATCAGAGATTGGGATTCTTTGCTATGAAGCCGTGCAGAAGAAAACCTTAGTTATACTCTACACCTTGCTCTTTAGAATAAATAAGAGGAATTACCATAAATGAATGAACACACTTAACTTAGACGCTATGAGGACAAATATGCTTACAGGTAAACGTCATTTTAAATGAGCAATTTAGAAGGCCTTCGTGATCTACGTTTCTTTATGGGTGATGGGCTCATAACAAGGTCTATTAACTGAGTTCAATTGTACATGCACAGCCTTATATGTTGATGTACCCATTTATGACATAGCAGAATTGTGGCATCGTTCACTATTGTTGGCGCTCATTTTGACATGTAGGATTTTAGACCGAGTGTACGTCATAAAAAGCGAAGATTAATTACCTTGTACATAAAAGCTTGCTTTTGCATAGATAATGTTACACAAGGTCCTTTTCAGTTAAATCATGATCTGTAGAACTCAAGTCGTAAGCACGAACAATTGTGTTTTTTGACGAAAGACAAAAGAGCAGAAAGAAATGCCCCCGAGGAAAATCGAGTTTAACGAACTTCAAGAATCTATAAGGACTTGTGGTAAGCACCAATTTTGTGTCTTCATAATATTCGCAATATCGGATTTTGCCTTTGCTATCAACAATACAGGCATAGTCTTTCTTAGAGCGACGCAGAAACATTGATACAATGTCCCCGGATTCCTTTAGAAGAAAAAGCCGAAGAGAATGTCTTTAGTTCTTGAAAATTGTATCAGAAAAACTATTCTCAGGTAAGCAGAGGAAATATAAGAGCATCTTAGTGATGGCATCAACGGCAGCAATTTGGAGCCAATGAAATATCAAAACGGCAGGCTATATGATCAGTCTGTTTTTTATATCATCCATCGTCACGAAGATAAAATTTGTTACAAAAGGCCTTTAAAACCTCGATGGAGCCACCTTCCGGCGAATATTGGCACATAGTGGTCGGGTCCGGTTTATTTGGCAAATTCTGTTATTTCTCAAATTATAAAGAAAAAATCCTTAATCATGGAGAGGTTAATGTGTGACCCTCTCCCTTGCATTCCTCCAATTCGGGTTAATTTGATCAAAAGACACTAGACGGTTGTTAGGTGCAGCGCCCACGCTCATGAAAATGTTGTTATACTTGCTTTTATTACCACGTGCACCGTGTACTTCTTTTGCATAGTATTGAAAAAGATTAACATTTACTTAACAACTGAAGAAAATGTGTTGGGATCTGCAGCCTAACAAAAGTATACGAAGTTTTATAATATATATTCTATTTTTTAGTTTCTAAATATAATAGCAACAGTGATTTTGTGTTATGATTTGATCACATGAAAAATAATTGTGAGATGGGATAAATTTGAGAATCCGGCTCAATGCAAGAACTATTCACCGGATATAAAGGGTCTTTCTTCTGGACAGCAGAGCTTACCTGCAGAGTAGCCATGAAAAAGGTAAATTGTGACTCGCACTCCTTCTGGCTTGCATTTGTATATTTCCACAGACTGAAATTGAAAATTATTTTCACTACTAATCTTCTTACAAATGTAAATGTCCATATTTTATTTCATACTGACTGTTTTCACTTTACCAGAGTATTATGAGCACCTTATTATCTCTTTGTAATGAATGGGAGAGTTAAAATCATACCGCGTGAGAAGCTATGGCTTTATCGAAATACGACACTGTTAAAACACTCCATTAAAAAGAATATATTTAGGATCGTCTTTAATATACCTGTCATACATTATGTAAGTATAAGCGAGGTACCGTCTGTAATATAACTGTCATACATGATGAAAGTATGATCCAGGTACCGTCTGTAATATACCCGACATACATCATGTAAGTATGAGCCAGGTACCGTCTGTAATATACCTATCATACATTATGAAAGTATAAGCTAGGAACCGTCTGTACTAAACTTGTCACACATCATGTAAGTAGGACTTAGGTACCGTCTGTAATATACCTGTCGTACGTCATGTAAGTAGGAGCTAGGTATCGTCTGTTATATACCTGTCATACAACATGTAGGTATGAACTAGATACCGTCTGTAATATACCTGTCATATATTATGTAGGTATGAGCCAGATACCGTCTGTAACATACCTGTCATACATCATGTTTGTAGAAGCTAGGTACCGTCTGTTATATACCTGTCATACATCATGTAAGTATGAGCTAAGTATCGTCTGTAATATACCTGTCATACATCATGTAAGTATGAGCTAAGTATCGTCTGTAATATACCTGTCACACATCATGTAAGTATGAGCTAAGTACCGTCTGTAATATACCTGTCATACATCATGTAAGTATGAGCTAAGTATCGTCTGTAATATACCTGTCATACATCATGTAAGTATGAGCCAGATACCGTCTGTAAGATACCTGTGATTCATCATGTAAGTATGAGCTATGTACCGTCTGTTATATACCTGTCAAACATTATATATGTAGGAGCAAGTTATCGTCAGTAATATACCTGTCAAACAACATGCATTTATGGGCTAGGTACCGTCTGTAATATACCAGACAATAATAACGTATGAGCTAGGTACCGTCTTTTTACACGAGTCATACATCTTGTAAGTATGAGCTAAATACCGTCTGTAATATACCTGTCATACATCATGTATGTAGGAGCCAGGTACCGTCTGTAATATACCTGTCATACATCATGTACGTAGGAGCCAGGAACCGTCTGTAATATACCTGTCATACATCATGTATGTAGGAGCCAGGAACCGTCTGTTTTATACCTGTTATACACCATGTAAGTATTAGCCAGGTACCGTCTGTAATATACCAGTCAACAACTAAGCATGAGCTATAAGGACCGTCTGTAATATACTTGGTATACATCATGTAAGTATCAGCTAGATACCGTCTGTAATAATCCTGTCGTACATCATGTATGTAGGAGCCAGGAACCGTCTGTAATAAACCTATCATACATCATGTATATAGGACCTAGGAAACGTCTGTAATATACCTGTCATACACTGTTACAGGTGCTATTTTTATTGTATGACACGGGCGTAACTCGTTTGGTGACACCCTAGCCGGGCCGCTTGTTGCACTTTATGTTTAATCCGTACTGGTTGAACTCTCGTTGTCATGCTAGCTAGAAGTTTTCACGCCTGGCCGAGGTCACGTGATGACCCTGGTATGAAGAGATACACACAGCGATGTTTTTTCTAGAGAATTCCTGTGACGCGTGCTTACCGTGTATAATGTATTATTCTTCGAATGTTCTAGAAGTAAAATATTCTCGGCTTAGGGTGAAGAGTATATAAAGGGGCTGTGTTTTAGAACCGAGTGCAGAGAGCAGAGAAGATTTTCCAGATAACGCAAAAGCGTGCGTCAATTTCTGGGACTTTATCCGACGTGTCTCAGTGGTTTTTTGTTATTTTTTGGACATCCTAACATGGCAGATTTCAAACCTGAGACATTTGTTGACGATCCAGACCCTGATCAACTTGAACAGTTGTGAAAGAACAGTTGTTGAGTTTGGGACAACACTTAGGGCTAAGTGTGAAAAGATCTTTGAGAAAGCCTGATATCATTGCTGAAATCATGCAAGATCTAGTTAACAACGGTTTAATTGAAGAGACTGAAGTTGAAACATCAGAAAATGACAGCCTTGCCATGCAATTAGAATTGAAAAAGTTGGAAATGCAACATGAGCTAACTTTAATACAGTTAGAATTAGAAAAAGAGAGGTTAGAACGGTTGGAAAGAGAAAGACTAGAAATAGAAATAGAAAGAGACAGAAAAGAAAAAGAAATTGGGTTAAAACGACTGGAGTTAGAAAGACTTAAAGTAGAACGTAGTCTAAGTGCTGCCCCAACTCACAGTTTTGATGTTATTAAACATATCAGACTTGTCCTACCTTTTCAAGAAAAAGAGGTTGATAAATATTTATTACACTTTGAGAAGGTAGCTGACAATTTAAAATGGTCTAAGGAAAATTGGACTATGCTGTTACAAAGTGTGTTGACTGGCAAGGCCAGAGAAATTTATACCGAGCTTTCAGTAGAAGCTGCAGTTGGTAAAACGGCTAATCCTAAAAGGTTATGAGTAAGTTCCGGAGGCTTACCGCCAGAAATTCAGAAATTCGGAAAAGCACAAAAATCAGACCTACGTCGAATTTGCTAGGCCAAAAGAGCAGTTTTTTGATCGCTGGTGTAGTTCTAAAAATGTATTGAAAGATTATGACAATTTGCGCCGGTTGATTTTGCTTGAAGAATTTAAGCGCTGCATTATATAATAAACGCATATGTTAAATCTTTTCTCGATGAGAAAAGTCCTGAAACACTACAAATTGCTGCTCAATTAGCTGATGATTATTCATTAAAACACAAAATGTCCTTAACTAGCAAATCAAACCAGTAATTCACAAACAAGAATGTAAATCAGTATGGTCAAAAGAAGTTTAAAGCGCAGTCAGCCAGTACTAGTAGTCCTGATTGTTGAAGTCCATTACTACACCTCAGCCCACGTCCACTGTTTCCAAGTCCAACCAAGGCCAGTAATTTTCAAAGAAAATCTGTAATTACTGCAAGAAGGAAGGTCATCTAATATCTGACTGCTGGAAACTTGCGAATAAAGCAAATAGCATTCCTTCTGGTTTTGTTTCAAAATCTATGCATAGCATAGTACAAGAGCCGGGCTCTTTTCATGAAAAAAAGGGGTACAACTCTTTATTGACTCCATTAAAGAGTTTGATGCTACGGAGGCCCAAGTGCCGTCTGAATCCAAAGGAGAATCCGTGGCTTGCGGGGTAAAAACCTCAGTTGAATACTGCGAGGAATTTAATAAGACTAGGTCCTTTCAAGACTCCTGCGAGGAGTATTCTCTGGATAAGTCTAAGTCCTTTTATGACTCTACAAGAGTATTTCAAATGAGGCCAGGTGCTCTTATGAGAAACAGAAGTTTGTTTCTGCTGAAGAAAATTCCTCTGTTGACTCCCATAAAGAGTTTCATGATAAAAAGGATGTAGATTCCTTAAATGACTCTGAAACAGATTTTATGACTGACACGGTCAATGTCAGTTCTTTGTTTAATGAAGCTGAGGTAGAAGATTCCTTTCCTGACTCTGAAATGGAGTTATTTGAGCCATTCATACATGATGGTTTTGCATCACTTTCAAGTGATTTTTCAGATTCTACCCTATTATAATTTTGAGGGACACTGGTTCAGGCCAGACTCTCATGTTAGCAAACACTTTGCCAATTTCTAATAGGTCCTTTACTGGTGCACATGCACTTGTTAATGGTGTGTTTTCAGCCAGGCACACTTATATCCGCTTCACAGTATCCATTTAAAGTCAGATTTAATTTCTGGGAATATTACTGTCGGCATAAGAACTACTACACCCTTTAAGGGAATTCAGTTGCTACTAGGCAATGATGTTGCAGGTGATAAAGTACAGCCTGTACCAATAGTGACAGAAAAGCCGTCACTTGATCAGGACACTGATCCGGGAAGTCAGGAAATTCCTGGTTTGTATTCTTCATGTGTTGTAACTGGGTCTATGGCCAAGGAAAACACACATGAGGATAATGGTCCATATAATAACACTCTAGGAGTCACTAGTGATTCGTTTAATGACTCGCCCGTACAGGATGCAGCATTCTCATGGTCAGAAATTTTCGCGGAACAGCATAAGGACCCTGATATTTCATGTTCGTTTCCCAGGGCAATTTCTAAAGATGAACTGTCACAGAACCCAGTTTGTTTCTATGTAAAAAATGGAGTGCTTATGCGTAAATGGCGATCACCTGATGTATGCGCTGATGATGAGTGGGCCATCAAACATCAAATAGTAATGCCCAAAAGCTTTCGCAGTGAAGTTCTAGGCATGGCACATGAGGCTCCTTTGTCTGGCCATTTAGGTATAAATAAAACTTATCAGAAAGTTAGTACACACTTCTATTGGCCTAACCTCAGGAAAGATGTTGTACAATATTTTAAATCATGCTATACATGCCAGATGGTAGGCAAGCCCAGTCAGAATCCTCCTAAGGCCTACTTAGGACTAATCCTGCTTTCGAGGAACCATTCAGTAGGATTATTGTTGATTGTGTTGGACCACTGCCCAAAACAAAATCTGGACATGAATACTTGCCGACAATTATGTGCGCATCTACCAGGTTCCCTGAGGCAATACCATTGCGCAAAATTAATGCCAAAAGTGTTGTCAAAGCTCTCACCAAGTTTTTTTACAACTTTTGGATTGCCAAAATCCGTCCAGCCTGACCAAGGGTCTAATTTTATGTCTGGTTTATTCCAACAAGTTATGCTTGAGCTAGGTATAAAACAGTACAGCTCTTCGCCATACCATCCTGAAAGTCAGGGCGCCCTCGAGCGTTTTCACCAGACATGAAAAAACATGATCAGGACTTATTGCTATGACACACAGAAAGACTGGGATGAAGGAATCCACCTATTGTTGTTTGCTGTCAGCGAATCCTTTCAAAGAGTCCTTGGGGTTCAGTCCCTTTGAACCAGTTTTTGGACATTCCGTTCGAGGTCCATTGAAACTGCTTAAAGAAAAACTCTTGTGTGAAAATCCTGATTCTCTTAGTTTACTGCAGTATGTCTCAGACTTCCGCACTAAACTACACAATGCTTGTGAGATTGCAAAGTCAAATCTAAAATCTGCACAAAGTAAAATGAAAACAAAGTATGACAGGCACACTCTAAGTCGGGCGTTTGAGCCTGTTGAAAAGGTCCTTGCCTTACTTCCCATCCCTGGCAGACCTCTGCAAGCTAGGAATTTTGGTCCTTACATTGTTGACAAGAAAGTCAGTGATTTAAATTACATACTGTTGACACCAGATAGATGTAAGAAGAAACAACTGTGCCATGTTAACATGTTAAAACCATATTATGACAGAAATAGCACATCAGATGTTGTACAAAATGTTACAATGCTATAAATTGTGTAAATACTGACATTGACCAAGTTAAAGTAGATACTAATTGTAAGTGTGATGTAGATATTCAGTGTAGTACAGTACCATTAAAAAACTCAGACGTGCTTAAAAACCTGGCTGCCAAACTGTCACACCTTACCGCACACCAACAACAAGACCTCAAGACCCTGCTGCGGAATTGGGGACATTTGTTTAGTGACATTCCAAAGCGAACTTACATGTGCCATGACGTCGATGTTGGCGAGGCAAGCGCAGTCAAGCAACGTCAATATAGACTGAATCCAGAAAAGCAAAAGTATCTACAGGATGAGATTCAATATTTGCTGGACAATGATTTAATTGGACCTAGTAACAGTAACTGGAGTTCACCATGTATTCTTGTGCCAAAACCTTAATTCACGTAATGTACTTTGGTAATCCATGCCAAAAGAGTTGTTCAAATTAATTTCTCTCAGAAATTCACGACAAATACCCATATTACGGACTTTTTGTAACATGTAACTAGTGTCTTGCGCTTACTTCGATAATACATGGCCACACAGTTGTCCCAATTCATTTTTTCTCAGGAATATACGATACATACAAATTAGTTACATCAAAAGGGAACAAACCTGATTCCCGAGGCAACAAATCATTGTTTACAGTACATGTTTTTCAGAGGTCCCAAGTATCCATGGTAATTATACTGCGACTTGGTTCATTATGTGCCATATTACGGACATCTTGTACCATGTCAACAGAGTTACGCTCTTTCTTTAGTATTCCATGCCCGAAGTGTTAGGGATACTCATATCACGGTCTTCAACGGAATCTAGAACAAGCACTTAATACTTATCCTTGCCCCAAGGGTTAGGGTTACACATATCACCTATATAAAAAGGGTCCTGCGAAACGAAGTTGCTGGGCTATTCAATGCCCATAGGGTTAGGGTTACTCGTATTATGGACAAATCGTATAAACCTTTGATAAGTACTTACCGGTTAAGCCTTGCCCGTAAGGTTCGGGTTACCCATAACACGGACATTAAATAAAACCTTGGAAAAACACACACTACAGTATCCCATGCCAGAAAGGTTAGAGTTACCCATAACACGGACATATAACATAAGGACCAATTAAAATCACTCACTTGAGTAGTAAGTGAAAGAAGGGTGACAGTTACCAATATAAGAACTTCCCATATAACACATGTGAAACAACATTTTAAAACACTTGGACGAATCTATCAAGATGGTAAAAACAATTGACGAACTAATCTCCGTAGTACCTACTTTACCTGGTATGTGGTAACATTCACCTCTTAAACCCATGGTGTCAGCTGAACATGATTATAATATCAGGGAACTATCAGTGTAATGAAACAAACATCATGAATGTTTTGACCCATATCAATGCCTCACCTTGCATATTATGTGACAAAAGTACTGCTTTATTGTGTGTATGTTTCACTTATATATTAATATATATAGACTATACTCCCACTGATACTACATTGACTTTATATGATGACTAGGTAACATATTTCTCACTTGTAGCAATGTGGTGTTTATAATGCTCTATTCAAACCGATTTATATATAACATTTCATAACCAGAATTCTGTATTTTACCGTGGAGTGTACAACATATCTTCAAAGAAGTTCCACTGTCAGTACGGACCCCTGTACTTCACATTTATGATGTTTACTATATATCTCAATACATGCAGTGACCAGGAATAACCCTGCCCCGTGTGCATGTAAAGTTGGTCATCTTAATATCTCTTGAACAAGTGCAAATAATTATAAATTTCAGGCCAGGCAGCTTCCGAGTATAGTTGCGCTGTGGATTACCTATATACATATCTTTATGTGTATCTACTTTATTTCAGTATGTACATGTTTTTCCAATTTATGTGTTTTCGAGGTACACTTATTATTTAGGAAATCGATACTACTATAGTGCCATGAATTCGCAACTGTACTGAGTTACTTTAAAACAAACGCCGTTATTCTGCACGAATTAAGATGTTTAAAATCCTACGTTGACCCGGCCGTTACCGCACCTTACTGCACCAGTTGTTGGTCATATGCAAATAGTTCGATTAATTTCCTTCGACTTTTTTCAAGTAAGATTTGTTCTGTTGGTTTTCTTGTTCTGTAAAGTTTCGCATGGGTTCCCATGCACCATTTGTTTCCTTATTGTTATCCATAATCTTGCCTCCGTAAACAAGCTCTTTTCCACACATTGCTTTAACGTTAGTGTTCGACCACACAGGTTCACCTCCTTTAACATGCAAAATGGACCCAGGTTTTCAGCCCCGAGACACCAGTGCGCAAATTCAGCCATAGTCTCAAATCGCCAGGTGTTCCACCCTCTCGTCATAACAATTTTGAATGTGTTCTTTGTGACGTTAACGAATGGGGCGACCCACATGTTTCACCGTTTATTACATAACGGGTCTCCTCTGTTGAAAACCGCAAAAATAATATTTCGTGTGTTCTTTGGTGCCAAACATCGTGCAAAAATGTGTATCTTTTTTCTGATACATGCGAATGACATCCATCCTTACCCTGGCCCTGTGCCTCGCCCCCATGAACTTCTTGTATGTCACGTCAACGTAAGGAGCTTATTAGCTGTAGGTAAATTAGAAGAGCTGGGAATCTTGTCCGAATCATACAAGTTTGACATTATTTGTGTGAGTGAAAGTTGGTTGGACTCGAGCATTCCTGATAGCATAGTTTCACTACCGGGATTTGAATTAATACGGAAAGACCGAAACAGACATTGAGGTGGTGTCGCTATATATTACAATTGCAACCTTCAGGTAATACAACGACGAGATCTTATTGTTGATCAAAATGAATGTCTGTGGGTAGAGGTACAGGGATCCCAGGGGTCAACGCTCATAGCATGTTATTATCGTCCTCCAGGTCAAATACAATCCACTAGAGAAATTTTCCTCTCATCATTAGAGTTGTCGATATAAAAAGCCCTGGTCAGTTCAGCTAGTCTGATATTATTAATAGGCGACTTTAATGACAGGTGTCTAACATGGAACTCCGATCATCACAACAGTGAACTCGGACTTGAGTTACATGATTTGTTTGATGGAAATGGGCTCGCTGACCAACCTACTCGAATTACAGAATACAGTAAATCCTTATTAGATTTATTAATAACCGATAGCCCGGATTCTATTACAACAATGAGCTAACTTGGAAGGATTAAACAATGCCCTTGATATAAAATTTAGGGACGGAACCCTCGAAGAAATCAATGATGTAAACTCTCTCGCTGAGGTTTGGACCAACATTTTTATCTCCATAGCATCTAAGTTCATTCCGCGGAAAACTGTCTTAATAAGACATAATGATAAGCCTTGGGTGACTGCCGAGCTGAGAAAATTAATACGAAAGCGAAATCGGTTTTGGCGCCGTTATAGAAGAACTAGAGACGAGCAACATTATCAGCATTACAAACGCGCTCGTAATGATGTCATCCGTGCAAACCGAGCTTGTCAAAATTTATATTTCCAGAATCTTAATATTTCCTTGGAGCATTCAACCAATAAATCATGGTGGCACACTGTAAAAGGTCTTCTCGGTAAAAGGAGACAAGTTGGTATACCTCCTATCCAAGTTGGAAATGAGATGATTTCAGATAATTTTGAAAGAGCTAATGCGTGTAATAATTTCTTTCTTTCTTCCCAAAAATACACCAGAACCAGCCGAAGATGAATTTACCATCAGCATCTCATTTGCATTTACTCCCTATGCACTGACATCAATCGAAGCTCGTGAATCCAACGTTCATACCATTTTGAATGAACTCAAGGACAATAAAGCTACTGGTCCCGACGATATAGGGAATTTTCTCTTGCGAGCTACCGCCGACAGCATATGTAGATCATTAACACTTATCTTTAACAAGTCTTTAAAAGAAGGATGTTTCCCCAATATATGGAAACGTGCACATGTCTGTCCAGTATTTAAAAGGGGGATGCTCATGAAATTAGCAACTATCGGCCTATCTCCCTTTTATGCAACGTTTCAAAAGTATTTGAACGTATTGTACATGATGAACTTTATTCATTTCTTATGACAAATGGATTTCTTTCTGATACTAATTCCGGATTTAAAAAGAATGACTCAACAATTAACCAACTGGTCGCTATAACTGACAAAATTTACCGCGGACTTGATGCAGGCTATAATGTGAGAATGGTTTTCTTAGATGCATCGAAAGCCTTTGAACAGTATGGCATAAAGGTCTTATCTTCAAATTAAAAGTATTGGGCATTCGTGGCCATCTCCTTGAGTGGTTTTCGAGTTACCTGAGTAATAGAACTCAACGAGTCATTATAAATGGGGTTTCCTCCAAGTGGGGTCGGATAACTGCAGGTGTCCCCCAGGGATCCATCCTTGGCCCTCTTCTGTTTCTTGTGTACACCCATGATATAAGTATTAATATACAATCTAATATTTTCTTATTCGCTGACAACACTTGCCTTTTAAGTGTCATGGATAACTCACAGGAGGGAAACGATCGGTTACAACAGGATCTTACCACGCTTTAAGGGTGGGCAAGACGTTCCAGGATTACATATAATCCCACAAAAACTGTATCCATGACTTTCTCCTTGAAATCGTCACCGCCTGTCTACCCAGCACTCTTGTTGAACGTGGCACGTTTATCGGAGGTAAACACCCATAAACACCTAGGGCTTTCACTTTCGCATGATTTTTCTTGGTCCCATCACATAAACGAAGTGAGTAGTAAGACCCGTAAACAAATTGGCCTGCTGACTCACTTGAAGCACCATCTTAGGAGAAATACTTTAGAAATCATTTATAAATCATTTGTAAGACCCTTGCTTGAATATGGAAATGTTATTTTCGATAACTGTACAAGTGCAAGCTCAGACGAGCTGGAGAAAGTGCAATTTGATGCGGCAAAAATTGAGTCAGGTGCCATGATCAATACGAATCGTGATAAACTTCTAAAAGAGATAGGTTGGCCAACCCTAAAGAACCATAGATTTTTAGCAAAAATGTGCTTGTTCTTTAAGGTAAGAAATGACTTATGCCCTACGTATCTGTGCAGTCTAATGCCTCTCCTTGTTTCTAGTATTAGTAACAGAACGCTTAGAACTTCTGGTAACCTGAGACCACCGTTAGCTCGAACAAGCCGTTACAAATCATCATTTTTCCCTTCCTGTGCATCGTCATGGAATCAAATAAGTCCGACCATCCAGCAGTCTCTAACAGTTGCTAGTTTCAAACGCGGATGAGACAGAACTCTTAATAACCCCAAGGGCCCACCTGTCCACTTTAATCACGGTAGACGTCGTGAATCAATCATTATGACACAATTAGGGCTCGGGAATAGTCGTCTAAACGACCATTTATATTGTCACGGTCTGCTCTTACTAACAAATGCCCTCATTGTCAACAAATTGAAAGCACTACCCACTTTTTCATTGAATGTCCAAAGTATGAGGTCGCCCGACTGGAACTCCTGGCTAAGTATGAAGATATCATGCTTCAATCCATGGAATGTTATACCTTAAACCTTAGGAATAGATCAAGCAGAGCTTTTTTTGTCATTACATGTTTAAACGGTCATCATTGCCTGACCCTTGAAATGAACCTAAAACTGGTCAAGGCAGTTCACATGTACATTCTTTCAAGCCGGAGATTCTTATAAAGCTATGTTAATTGTACATTTTACATATTCAGCCTTCCTGTAAATCTTTTGTTTGTTTACGTGTATGCATATATATACTGACAGCTTGGTTACCCCAGATATCAATGTCACATTACTGTAATGTATGACTCTAAGAAATATGTATGTGTGTATTTATATGTATATGTAAACATATATTTATGTAAAAATGTACAGTATATAATGTATACCCTGTGATAGGTAAGATTATTTTTTTGTTTTCTATGTTGTATTCTATTTCAGTTGAATAGCTGTGTTGATATGTCAATTGCTGTACACATTGTATGCCATATATATCTTATATGTTGGAAAGTACGTTCATTAGCACGTTGTGCTATTTGTATAATCCAACTAAAATAAATATGTTTAAACTAAACTAAACTACTCTGTTGATTCTGTGGTCGAAGGGTCAGGGGCCAACTTATCATGGACGAAAATTGAAACTTGTAAGTAGCACCTACCTTAGTGGCTTATCCTTGCCCGAAGGTATAGGGCTACCAATATTAACTGCATGCAGGGTTAGCCATATTACAGACATACTAGCAATTACCCATGCTACGCATGGTTTTGGGCGAGCATTTAGTTCTGATGTCAAATAGTCTGTCATAGTTGCATGTCTTGGGTGTACAATGTTACTGTCTCTTTGAATCCGACATTTGGTATAAGTGTTCTGTCTCTGAGTTAACCTTGTGTCGGAGTCTGAATGACCTGGACGAATACGTTCTTGTCCGAATGGTGGAATGTCTTCGGACAAACCTGGAGCATATGTATGTCAAAAATCACGGCAAACTGTAGTGTCAGAGGAGACATGTAAATTCACACAAATCGCGTCACGCTATTAATATATAGATCAATTATATGCATGGTGTTATGCATAAACTCTAATTGAAGCCGAGAGGATGACCGGAGAATTTTCGAAGACGTTGTGTTAAATAAAATGAAGAAATATGTTAAATAAAATCATTTTTATATGAAAATATATATTATGCTGAACATCGCCATTTAAAGTTGCCCTCCAAGCCCGTGAATCCGCCAGTAAAGGAACCTGTTATCTTGTATGGTAGTACAGTACAGCGCTGAGACGTGATCTCGCTAATTGCTTTCCGGTTATAACGCACAAAAACTGAGCATTAACATGATCGGTCAATCCAGCTGCGCAAAAGTTCGTGGTAGCATTATATTATGTAGTACATTTTATGGCTGTATATATTTTTAAATATCACGCACTCCTTTCTGTTTGAAAGCTGAGCCAATATGTTTTCCAGCGAGACAGTCACTGCGTTCAAGCAGTGTGTTAAACCCGGATCCCACTCCGCATCCCGGACCCCAAGAAAAATTTGTAATTCTAAAACTCTCATGGTAATTTGTCCAGATATTTTAGCATAATCTTATCTAAAGACATATTTTATAATATGTTTGGTTAAAACATAAAAAATAGTCTGTTTTGCAACAAAATGTGATAAAAAAAAAAAAACACTGACGGACCCTTGCGCACGGACCTCACGGATTACACGGACCCCGTTTTCTCGTTGTTTTACCATTTCTTTAGTACATACATGTATTTCACATCATGTTTAGCCATAACACCCTTGTAATTTATTATTGTGTTTGTATCTGGGTTTTTTTTTTAATTTCTGTCTCAGTGTTTATTTATTATTTTATATTTGCTATTTATTTCATTTGTGTAGCGTTTTAAAAAGTATAATAATTAAAAACATTTAAAAAATCATTATTTTGGAACCTGTAGTTGCTTGAATTGCAAGTAATCAACAATTCCTTTAGGTATTAAATTATTGCCAACTTTAAATTGCATATATTGTTATGAACGGAGCACGAAACCTGTTATTTGGAAGTGCTCTGTTATATCAGTGTCAGGTCCGCTCAACTGTTAGTGCACTTCAATTAAATCTCCCCCACTGTGTCAGCACTATTATATTTTCATTTAAAATAACAAATATTATATTTAGTGTGTGACATGAGTGCTACTTTTTTCCTCTTTTAGTCATAAATAAAAATATGAGCGGTGGTAACTGGGGTCCGTCAAAATTGAACAGTCGGCAAATTCAAGTAAATGAGGTCCGTCATCATCGAAATATTTTTGTAATTATAAATCTTTCAGTGAAGCGGTCATTTACAAATGTGCAACATTTAGGGACTTTGCTCTGTTCTTACACCAAAAATAGTGGTGTTTTTATCGGTATAAATAATGGAAAATGAGGAAACAGGTTTATGGGATCCGGGGACCGTGGGGTTCGGGTTTTACACACTACCCTGCATTCACTACCGCAGGGAAAATTTTCATTCTTTGAAAGACCCCCCTTTTGAGCATTTTCCTCACGCGAGATCTCCTTGTGCACAATAGACCTTTTCGCTGCGCGGAGGTTGCCTTTTGAGAAGGGATCACCAATGAGGATTATTACGGGCCGGTAACCGCAAATTTAAGAAAAGCCCAGATAGGGCCCCCGGAGAAAATCTCTGTCCCGCCATCAAACACTCTGTGGCCATTGTGTTACCAGGCCCGAAGACACAAAGAAAAGAGGCGCCCGCGGGGGAGGAAATATTAAAATTATTAATTATGCACGTAATACGCAAATATTTCAAATAAAAGTGGGTGGAATCTCTTCGGACAAATCCTGAGCATATGTATGTCAGAAATCATGGCAAACCGTACGGTAGTATCAGAGGAGATACGGAAAATTACAAAAATCTCATTACGCTATTAATATATAGATTGTTACATAAAACCAGTGCCTGGCGCTGACTTTGCTAATCCATGCTCGAGGTGTTGTTCCGTTTCATTTTTTCTCGGGAATTCATGACAAATACAAAATAATTACACCAAAAGAGAACAAACCTGGTTCCTGAGGTAACAAATCATTGTTAACAGTTTATGCTTTGCAGTGGTAAAATGTATCCATGGCAAATATACTGCGACTTAGTTAACTATGTGTCACATGGGGCCCCCTCTACCCCTCCCGCTTTCCCACTCTTTCACTATTTTATTCATGCTCATCTCCCCCTGGCGGCACTAATGGTAAACTTCCTACGAAAATCCGAAAAGTCCAATAAGCTTAACTACATGCCGCTACCGAAAACCGGCAGTTCCACGCCTATCCCTTGACTTCTTCATCACTAGACATGTTTTCTGGGCTATATATCCTACCGCTGCTACCAATGTAATGTGCCACTAAGTTAATAAAGAGAAGAAAGGACTGCTGATTTTCTATTTGATCTTTACTGGTCAGAAGTCAACCGTAAACCCCCGGATATACGCCCCCTTATTAATAATATCAGCTTATTCCCCCTGGGTTTGACCTACTTTTCCCTAAATTCTGGATTCGCCCCCTGGGTTGTGTGTTCCTGGCATAGTCTGTAAAACTCAACGCCAAAATATCCCAAATACCCGGCCCAAACGTTGAACGTCAATACGGCTATAGCTTGTTTTTAAAAGATCTCTGATCTCTGGTAGGACATTAGGAGTTCAATTGTTTCAAAAGTGTATAATTGATATTTTAAATCCATGTGCGAAGTCTCATCAAAACACCTAAAACAACCGACGCACGACGGGATACCAATTTTAACCATTGATCACAAAGATCACAGATCTCTCAATGGTACTAGTAGCTCCACTTGATGGTGTTTTATCCCACTGTGTTCAGCATACAACACTCCGAGGACAAAAGGCCAGCAGCTCCATATAAACATGTCGATTCATCAAGAGTTACGAATGTCGCCGTCTATTGATCCCAATACTAAAGCTTGTTGTTGCCATATCGAGCACGCTACCAAAACAAGTCATTAGCCTTTCCCAGGTAGCGACCTCAGGATATTATATTAGCAATGAATTCATGAATTGTTATCGTCAAATTATTCTGTAAAGCCTCTTTCAGACATTCATGGACAGCATCACGGATCATTCTGGATACTCGTTCCGGGATCATCCATGTTAACTCCGCATCATCGTGTAGTCATACGGAGTGATCCTTGGTGCACCCGAATGTTAGGAGAATAAATTAAACCTTCGCAATTTTTCGTCCTGGAGTACACGGATTAAAAATGGTCCGTAATAGTCCTTGGTGGCACCAGAGACCACTTCAGCCACGCTCCGGGATGATCCGTGTTGCTATCCGTGAATGTGTGAAACTGCCATAAACCCCCTTTCAAATTAACGTATTCACGGATAGCAACACGGATCATTCCGGACTTTGACCCGTGGTGTTCCGGGGACAGCGGTGTGATTTAGAGTTGTGGTATTTTACGATCCATGACAAAGACCATTGCTCTGGGTTTTTATTGCTCTTGTTGTTAAAACGTATAAACCCAAAAAGATCCACATCATGACAACAACAAAAAATTGAAAACTCTCCGGCACAGGATAAAATATACACGACGAAGAAGCTGTCTATGATATGAGTGATATAATTACTATGTGTACGAGTATATCAGACGTCTTGCCCGATTCTACGGACGAAGGACATATTTGACCGTGACTGATTAAAAAATATTCGAGACATTCTTTTTATATTGTAATTTATAAAAGAATAATAAAAAAGTCTTATATCTAATATTTTCAATACATTACTAAATTCAACAACTATTATCTGACATTTTAACTATCATTTATTTCGAATGCGTGGAATTCACACATATCATAGCATCGGGTTTAAATAAACTAGTCAAGTAATGGTCTATAAGCCGTTCTCGTATCTATAACTCAACCAATGATTAATAATAATGGATTTTTTACGGTAATTCCACGACCAGCTTCATATATATGTATATATATTTATTTATTTATTAATTTCAGTCCATTGTAGTTATACGCAGATAACATCACAACTTAATAACAAATAATCCCTCTGTTTCATCTGCTTGTATATCGATAAGAACAGTTCGGGTATATTCTTCAACAGTGGAATTACAGTTTGGTCATAGCTGGCACATCAATAACATAAGGGTCTTCCTCCATCTTCTTCTTCTTTTGTTTTCTGCAAAACATACAAAGGTAAATCAACTGTATGTATTTCGTTTCTGTTAAACAGAGTATCAAGAGTATCCCAAAATGCCTTCTGGCAAATCACTACCATTAATAAACAGAATTCTATGGAAAAAGTACACTTCCATGGGACCTGCAAACGGCATTGAAATTTAAGTTTAATAACGTCACGAATTGTATGGCCAGGGCTTATAGACATTAAAGTTTTACAAGTACACCACTGGCTTTTTCAGTATTAGAGGGATGAATGTATTTCCAAAAGAGTGTTCTGGTATTGATACCCATTGGTTGATTTACATTGATCATTCTGATCAGTGTAAATCGTGACAAGTATTTGTGTTTATAATGCTAAAGTTCATGCTTTATGCTACAATATTTAACATCAAACAACCCATGCAGGTATCGGATGTAGCAGAAGCGACAAAAATCGCCTTTCAATCCGGCCTCGATTTAAAACAAAGGTCAAAGTTCGGGGTTACCGGCAGCTTGTGCACATGAAAACAAATTGGCACATTTTAAAAATACAAATCATACACGAAAGCTAATTTCTTGAGAATAGCGAAGGCAAAATTTATTATCTACGTCTCTGGATAATATAATCCATATTGTAATGGGCGCTTGTGCAACTATACAACTGTCACGCAACTCCTTTTACGACCACATATCAGATATGCCTATGTTAGGCCTAGTACAGAACAAGGCCAAGTGTCTCAATATTTTAAATAAATCCTAAATAAATCCTTATGAATTAGGTGTATCTTTCTGCAATTGTTAGTACCTATCCCAGCCCATATGCTCCGCTCTTTGAACCTAATTATAATAATGCCCCCCCCCCCACACACACACACCAAAAAACGCTCATTCACAGAAGTCCTTCCATGCCCATGGTTGTGAGCTGTTTACAAGTGACGTCACAAAGGTCAATGAGGTATTTGAAAGACGTAATTGAATTGTTATATCTCTGAACTCCAGTTCGAGTGATGAATATAAAGCAGTCATTGTGAAATGACTTTCATACGAATTACGTGCCAGAAAAGACATTTTATTCATTCAGCAGGCGGTGGAAAGGCTCCTGCAACCTTTTTCCAAGATATTTTTATACTGTGTCCTTTGTATAAACATTATCCCGGAAAGCGTGCCGACACGGGTACTGGTACAGACTACAGGAGTTCTATTTGAGGGAGAGGCCAAAATTAGACAAGTTTTGCGCTTGTTGGATGATTGACTATTCACCTTGCCAACGGTGACTTGATTGGTTGCTCGCAACTCCTGTGCTCATTATTATTCATTGATTGAATATGCGAGTTAGGTCCCAGATAGTTCACATTTTTTGTGAGCATCCGCGTTAGACCTTGGTCGTCTGTAATGTTCGGATCACAGTTGGCACGTTACCGACGTAAACGGTAAGTGTGAACGAATATAGGTCTGACGGAATCCCTTTCAATAAAAAACTGCCTATCTTTAAACGTAAGGTGGGCATATACTGTTAGAGTATAATATAGGATGAATGTTATATTTTTGTTGTTAGCCTAAGGCTTAAAAAGATATAAAAAAGAATAATTTGATCTACATAATCGCCGTTCCATTTTTTTAATCATTTATTTTGTGTTCACGAGCAAAGTAACTACTCGGTGTCATTTTACATTCTCTTCATTAAAAGGTATCAAAAATACAGAAAAATGCGTAATATTTAGAAATAAGATGGCACCACCAGTCTTCAGGAGCTGGCAAAACTGTCCATGATCCAAATGATAAAGTATGAATCATGGCAATCAATGCGTTAGTTGTTCAGATATTGGGGCATTTGTATCCAATGGCATATTATTCTGGGGTGCAGAAACAGGCCCAATAACTCAGAAAATGTAACTCGTTGTGATATAATTTTAGCTGGTCTGGGAGCTTAATCATGGACCTCCCTAGATATTACGTGAGAAGAGTGTTGTTACGTTTTGTGCTTGTTAATCACCGGGCGGACGGACGACGGACAAAGTAAGATCGCTAATGCTCAGATGTCTTCAGTCAGCTGAGCTAAAATTTATAATAAAAAAAATCCCCCGCTCGCTTCGTACATTTTATAACCGAAAAGCTAAGTAAGAATAAATAAATTTTTAAATGGCCCACAGGTGGCACTTCTATTCAAGGAAGGGTCAAATTCATAAAATGATCGGTCTTGAATAATGTATGGTTTTCCAATATTACCTTCCTAGGTTCTCGCCATCTTCTATAGTTTCTGGCAGGTCTTTACCTTTGGTTTCAGGAAGCAATAGCGCCAGTGTGCAGGACAAGATCGCTAAACCGCCGAACGTTAACATCGGTATCATACGGCTGAAAGAGCTCTGGAATTTTTCCACATATGCACGTCAGCACATTACATACTGTATTCATATATGAATCATTCATATATAATGGCAAAGTCTGCGAGTTTTTGTTTAAGTGTGATTAATCCAGGTTGTTTCATTACAGCATATTCACAAATTCCAGCTAAGAATACGTGATACATATAGTTAATAAATATTATTTCATATTGTACATGGTAAGGTTTAGTACGCTTTTTAATACATTTTTACACATAGTTATATTATTTTATACATTAAATAACATTAAACGTAATATTCTTGTGACGGGTTCTTAAACCCTGGCTCCGTATGGTCCTCGGAGTTCATTTATTTCGAAACAAAGTCCACTGTCGCCTTTGTAGAACAAGAAAAACTTTTCGATCTTTACCACTTGCACTAGGTACGGCGCCACAATTCCTCCAACTCGAGCTGACATTGATCCGGTACCGACAGCCACGTTTCTGATGGCTGTAGGCATGAGTTCTGCCGTAAACATGTATATCGTACTGAAGGCCACGGAGTTACTGAACTTTCCCGCCAGTGATAGTACAGTCCCATAAATAGCACTGCTGCCGTCTGAAAATTTAGGCAAACCAAGAATCGATTATATATATATATATATATATATATATATATATATATATATATATATATTGTTCCCAGGATAATTATTTAAACCAATATGAACTAAAACTTTGTGGGATTTTGAGTGTGTTTGAAATTTTATGTTCATGTTCGTGAAAGTTATATATATATATATATATATATATATATATATATATATATAAATATATATATATATATATATATATATATATATATATATATATAGAGAGAGAGAGAGAGAGAGCGAGGGAAAGAGAATGAGAGTGTTACAGGGCGTATATTATGGTCGATGAGTAATTCTAGTTCCTTGACGTAAGGTTTGTAATAGTTACCTTTGAATATTTTGAAGCATGGTATCTAAATCTACGTATGTAATCTGCAGTTTATATAGTAATGAATGGTGACACAAATGTATTGCCACGTTAGGTCATATTAAATGGAAGACTCAATGAATAATAAGATATGGTCAGATAATTTTAGTTTAAATATTTGATAATGCTTTTAATTATAATTTGTATTGTTCAATAGACCGGTTTGTTTATGCATCTGGCGATGAAACTTCCTAGACTACGATTTTTTATGATTAGCTGGCAGAAGATTCTGGAGGCCTAAGAGCTTTTCGGGGGCTTGGCTGGTAATTTCCATGTTGGTAGTTCCAGAACACTCGTTGCTGAAACCTTCGTTGCAGTGCAGATATATAAATGGGGGCATCATAAGTGGGGGAGATAGTAAGAGTAGAATCGTTCTAAGGATGACGTGTGGCGAGAGGTAGATTTGCGCTAGGCGGACTGTTATTCGAGTTCCGCGTTAGTACGTTTATTCGTCCTGGAGTGGGTGTTTATTAGCCGGGGGAGGGCGTTAGCATTTAGGTGGATTTTTCATTTTGTGAGACTAGAGCCAGTTAACGGCGGGCGAAAGCCAAAGAACTGTTGATGAATTATGTTGTGAGATTGGAGCCAGTCTCCGGCAGTAAAGGCCGATTGTTGGACGTTACTGATAAAAACCCGTGTTTTGTTATACTCTAGATGTTGAGTGACTTTCCTGGATGTCTGCATGGAAGTTCCCGTAAAAAAATATGTCCGCTGTGTATGTGGTGTGAAAAATGGTTTCTCAGAATTATTGATCTGGTTCATGATTTGTTTTATTCAACAGGGGAAAAACAGTCACCTGTCGGAATAGCCAGAGTCGAGAACAGGAACGCTGCAGCTATAATCAGACCGAGGGACTGGGGTTTCTTTCGTCCGAAGAAGGTAACCACAAGAATGTTGAACACACTGTTCAGGATTTCAATAGCGGCGGAGATGAACGTGTTTAAATAAGGATCTCCAGCGAAGTTGGCGGTGTTTAGAATCAGACCGTAATAAACAAGACTGCATGTGAACCTGAAAAGAGCTCATTTGTCCATGATATTTTTTATATAGACATGGAAGTCTTGAACTAGCAGAATGATTATTATTATGTAAACAATGGTTCAATCTTTTATCATGGCAGAGTAAATATAAGAGTACTTAACATACAATTATGTTGAAAGTGTTTGTTATCAAATTAAAATGTAACTCGACAATGAAGCATTATACGCTGAAACACTGACTCAACCTATCGGAAGATTGAGGAAGGCCTCACCTACCATATCAAGCAGCAAATTAAAATTCGGAGGCGAAGTCTTGGTGTTTTGAACAAATCCAGAAATCCTGTTGTTTTCTTCTCTATCTGTATGAAGTATATGCACCATAAAGCCTTCCAACATGTTAATGGTACTAATATATCAATCATGCTGAATTAGATATATTCACCATAAACATGGTTTAGTTCAGGCAAATTGGTGGTCTACATTGGAAATTCAAATCCAAAACAGTATATTTGATAAAACATCGTATATAATTTATTTATCCTACTTTTTATGCTCTCCTTTCACTTTGAGTAGATATAAAAAAATTGACTATCAATTGTTATACTGTTACATATTATTCATATCAGACCACAACATGATCAAACTGTTAATAAATCGAAATTCAAAGAAAAGCAACAGCAAAAGAATTAAGTTTGAGAAGAAGAAAACTATTTAATAAAACCCAGTGAAGATTATTTGAAACAAAAATTGTGTGCGAACTCAGTTAGGTTATACACTCGACCAATGCCCTTTATTAACATTGTAAAAAAGGTTTCCACACGTATCATTTTACACTGATGAGGGTTATAAAGAAACCTTAACGTTTAGACAACAATAAGAAAGGTTCCATGGACTCATAGAAAAACATAAAGAGATGTAATTTAAAGGTCGAGAAAGTAAATGAAAGTTTTCAGTTTCGATGGAGGTCAGCTGGTACAAGAAAGCATGTGCTAGGGTGTCTGGAGCTCTCCAAAAATCTTTAACTTTAACTACATTCCAGGCAAGTAATCATAATAATAATTGTATCCTCTTATGAACCATGTTATTATTGTAAAATTTGTAAAGTTTTAATTTGGAAAAAAATCAAAACTTTTGAAATATTTGGATTCATAAAATTACAAAAGAGTACTGTTCTCAAACATAATAGCCCCACCATTTTGGCTCCAAAATGCACCTGTTCTAGGTACGAGTGCACTCTCTTTGGCAATCTGGTTCTATTCATTTGTGTTCAGTGCAAGTGCACTCCCTTTAGTCACTTTATTATTAGTGAGGCCCTCCAATATCACCAGGGCAAGACACCAGCTGACCCATCAGGTTTGTTATTTTTTGTGTTATTGCTTGTCTAGAATATTGTGACATGTATTTATATATAATGTAATACTTATCAGCTTATTTGGGCCTGCTCAATCATTTTGTCATGAAATAATTAAATGTTTCTGAGTACATATTGGTATGTCAGACTTTGATGATAGGAAGCGTCTAAGATCAAATCTATCAAGCAGCTCCTCAGACTCCTCTATATTGTCTATTAAGAAAACAAAATATTTTCAGTCAGAGTTATTAAGTACTTGTGAGACAAAATCTGCAACCATGTCAGGCAAAGGAGTCAGTGAAAAGAAACTTGGTGAAATGTTGGACAAACTGAAAAATGACTTGAAAAAAGAATTTAAAACTCAGTTGGATGCTTATGTAGAAAAAATGGAAGGACGGGTTTTCGAACTGGAAAAACAAAATGAGTCCCTTTCAGCAAAAGTGTCACAATTAGAGCAAGACTATGCAAATTTAAAAATGGAATGTGTACAAACAAATAGGGAAGCTCAAGAGGCAAGAAAACATGCCATCAGTAATGAGCAGTACTCCCGAAAATCAAACTTAAAGATTATTGGATTGCCTGAACATGATGCAGAAAATTGTAAAACCAATGTACATAAACTAATAACAGAAAAACTTAAAGTAGATGTGCCAGTTCACACAATTGATGCTGCCCACAGAGTTGGCAAGAAAAAATCAGGTAAACCAAGATCTATGATTGTTCGGTTCCAAAGCCGAGATGATAGAATGGCAGTTATTAAAGAGAGAAAGGCGCTGAAAAACACAGGTATCATTATTGTTGATGACCTTTGTAAAGAAATGCTAGAGGTATTCAACAGGGTTAAGAAAGATGAGAGAGTTAAAGCAGTATGGTCTTGGGATGGAAAGATTTTTGCTCAGAATAAAGAAGATTTAGAAAACATTGTACAAGTGAACTATGGAGATGATCTTGGCAACCTGTTCTCAAATCATTAATCAGACTAGAAATATAATCAGTGACAATGTATTATGAATATAGATTAGTATCAGTTTATAGTTTGTCACCATTCTGATTCGAGAAAGGAATGCAAGAGACTATAATTATATTGTATCTGTAGTATGTTTAATTCTCCACAGTTTATGCATTTAGAATTAAATGTAATTTGTGGGATAACACATCTTTTCATTTAAACCTTTTATGTTTAATAAAGGAGTGAAAATATTTTTATAGTAAATAAATCAAGTAGGCCCAAAAGGGTATTCTGGTAAAAAAATTATTCAAGAATGTCTGTTGTGTCTCAATGTGTTTATTCATGTAATGAATTCTCTGTCTACTCGTGTTTTATTCATGTAACAAGTAACTGTATTAATGCCACAAAAAGTGAAGGTCTCTCAAGTGCAATGGCAACAATGGTAAGGAAAGAAATGGATCGTGGTATCATATAATTGTTCAGATAATATCATTAATATTGTGTCATTGAATGTCAGAGGTTTAAGACAATATGAAAAAAGAAAGAAAATATTTAACTGGTTCTGTAAACAGGGTTGTCAAAATGGTATTGGGTTTATCCAAGAATCACACAGTGACTTAAAAATTGTGAATAATTGGTCTAAGCAGTGGCGTGGGCAAGTTTATTTTTCACATGGTACATCAGCAAGCAGAGGTGTTATGATAATGATTGGAGAGAAAACAGATTTTAAATTTGAACAGGTAACAGTTGATACTGATGGTAGATATATCCTATTAAAATGTATTATTCAAGAGTGCCACACTCTATTATGTAATATATATGCACCAAACACAGAAATGGAACAGGTAGAGTATTTCCAAAAGCTGCATAATGAAATAAAAAAGATGGTACTTGATACTGACATAAGGCTAATTATAGGGGGTGATTTTAATGTTTGTATGGATAAAATTGACACTGATGGTGAAAAACTGAAAGTAAAGTCTATTGAGCAAATACAGTCAATCATTGAAGAATTTGAGGTCATAGATATATGGAGGATAAGAAATCCTGATGTTAAAAGATATTCCTGGAGGCGATGGTTCCCCTTGACACAAAGACGACTAGATTATTTTTTAATTTCAAATAACATTCAGCCATCTGTACAGTCTACCGATATTATTCCTTCAGTAGGTACAGACCATTCAGCTATTAATTTACAGTTACAAGTCTTAAATGAACATAAAAGAGGAAAGGGGTATTGGAAATTTAATAATTCTCTTTTACAGGATGAAGTGTATGTCAATGAGTTAAAAAATAAAATTTTTGCATGGAAAGAACTTTATTCATATAATAATCCGGCAAGCCGCTGGGAATTTTTGAAATACAAAATAAGGCAATTCACAGTAGAATATTCTAAGTCAAAAGCTAAGGAAAGAAGATTAAATCAAGCCGCTCTTGAGGGTAAACTGAATGAATTAGAAAGAAAATTATGTGAACATCCGGGAGACTCAATAGTAACAGAGTATCAACAAGTAAAACAAGAGGTGGAAACTATGTATAATCATATAACTGAAGGAATAATAATTCGCTCAAGAGCACAGTGGAGAGAATATGGTGAAAGAAATTCTGCATATTTCCTGAACTTAGAAAAAAGAAATAAGGGCAAAACATCAGTACGAAAATTACTAAAAAGCAATAATGATGTATTAACCTCCCAAAGTGATATTCTAAATGAAATAAGAAATTTTTTTATGCAACGTTTTATAAGGGTTTCTACTGTCACGCCAGAACAATGTGAAAATTATTTAAGTAAAGTTAATATGCCAACTCTAACTAAAGAACATTCATCCATGTGTGATGGTCCAGTGACACTGGATGAGATTTTTAATGCTGTTAAGTCTATGCCATCCAACAAATCACCTGGAAATGATGGTCTAAGTAAAGAATTTTATATCCATTTTTTCCAAGATATTGGAAAAGACTTAGTATCATGTATGAATCACAATTTTATTGAATGTCAAATGACGGCAAGCCAAAAACAAGCAATCATCACTTTATTAGAAAAACCAGGAAAAGACTCCAGGTTCATTAAGTCATGGCGCCCGATAAGTTTAATCAATGTAGATAGTAAAATACTCAGTCGGGTTTTGGTAAATAGGTTGAAGAAAATATTACCAGAGATAATTTCGCAAGAACAAAGTGCATTTATAAAAGGACGTTTTATTGGTGATCCCATCAGACTCATTGATGATATGTTGAGTTATTGCAAGCAAAGAATGGTACCAGGTATTATGTTTGCAGCGGATTTTGAAGCAGCCTTTGATTCAGTAGATCATGTATTTATGTTTAGTGTTCTAAAAAGGTTTGGATTTGGAGAAAATTTTATTTTATGGGTAAAAACAATGTATAACAAGTTGGAAAGTGCAGTTATTAATAATGGAGTTACTACTCAGTATTTTTTAATAGAACGGGGTACACGTCAAGGTGACCCCCTTGCATGTTATTTGTTTTTACTTGTTGTCGAAATATTGGTACATAAGATTCGTACAAATAATAATGTCAAAGGAATAAAGGTCTATGACACAGAATTTAAAATGTGTATGTTTGCAGATGATACAACTTTTTTCATTCATGATGTAAATTCATTTAAGGAACTTATCAAACTAATCAACATGTTTACAGAGTATTCCTCTTTAAAAGTTAATTACGATAAATCTGAGGCAGCTTGGTTAGGCAAAGATAGAAACAGACAGGATAAACCCATAGAATGTAGATGGTTAGATTTGACTGTAAATGTCATAAGAATTTTGGGTATATACTTTTGTTATGATTCAGATATGGTTGTGGAGCAAAACTTCACAAGAATAAAAGAAAGAATTAAGAAAACTTTGAATGTATGGAAAACTCGTACACTGACAGTGTATGGAAGGGTTGAAATAGCTCGATCACTTGTTTTATCTACAATATTGTATGTCTCTAATATGTGTGATCCTCCAAAGGGCTTCATTACTGAAGTACAAAGTATGATTAACTTATTTATATGGAAGGATAAAAAGCCTAAAGTTAAATATTGTACTGCTATCGGATCCTATGAAAAAGGTGGTCTTAAAGTTCCAGATGTAGAATCAATGTTAAAAGCCCAACGTGTATTATGGATAAAACGATTAATTACAGATAAAGATAAACCTTGGGTGAAGTTGGTGACAGGTTATCTACGTAAGATTGGTGGAGTAGCATTCATACGATCAAACTTTGATATACAGAGGATCCCACTTTCCCTGCCAAATTTTTATAAATCATGCCTGTGTTCATGGGCTGAACTTTTCGATTGCTACCCTACAACTAAATTTGAAGTATTATCACAAACATTGTGGAATAACAAACTATTTAATGTCAACAAAGCATCTTACTTTAACAAAAAATTGTCAGCGGCAGGGATAAATTACATTCATGATCTAATAAATATTGATGGGTCATTAAAATCTTGGAGCACTCTAGGTAAAGGAGATTTAACACAGTTAGATAAATTCAAGTTACAATCAATAGTGTCATCTATATCAAAATATCAGCGTACTATATTAGAAGATGAGCATACTGTGAATATGCAGGAATATGATGATCCTGTGTTTATTAAGAATGATCCATTTAAGATATCAAACCTAGATTCAAAAATGTTATATAATAAATTTATTGAAAAGAAAATAATGAGCAGAAAAATAAAATGGGATTTATATTTAAATGTTACGAATGAGGAAAAGAAATTAAGATTTCAATCGATTTATAAGATTTCATCTGACTGGTATACAAGAGAGTTTCAATATAAAATTATGAATAATTATTTACCTGTAAACAGTCATTTGTTCACATGGAATTTAGTTGATAGTGGTAGATGTGACTATTGTTTTCTGTATCAAGAAACCATATTACATCTTTTTTGTCATTGTATAGTCACAAAAAACCTGTACTTTAGGATCTGTGAATGGTTGAACTCATGTAATGTAAATATGTCAGGTATGCTCCCAAATAATATAATATTTGGTATTCTTCCAGTTACTGAAAAAAATATTTTGATGAATACAATGATAGTATTGTACAAACTCACAGTATACAAAGGAAAATGTTATTCATCCGACTCTGTTTTGTTCAACAACTTTATATTAAATGTGAAATCACTGCAAAAGGAAGAATA
Organism: Sipunculus nudus; assembly: GCA_026874595.1. Lineage (NCBI taxonomy): Eukaryota > Metazoa > Annelida > Sipuncula > Golfingiida > Sipunculidae > Sipunculus > Sipunculus nudus. The sequence goes on along the minus strand of CM049313.1, from coordinate 55,499,766 downwards.
CATTATTGCAGAAAAACAATGTAAGATGGCGCACCATCTGAGGAAATGGAGTCCAATATTACCTCTGATAGTGTAATATTACTTGTAAGAATGTTATGACTACATAAATATATATATATATATGTATGTTTAAATAGATATAAATATATATGAATGCACTTTATAAGTGAATTATGAATTACAAGGCATTTTTTTTCACCACATTAGTATCAGTTACTGTGTTGTCCTTGTCTATGTATATTGTAATTATGTATGTATATGTACATAAATGTTGCCTATTTTTGTCTATGTTTATGTATATGTATTATGCCAATAAAAAAAAAAAAAAAAAAAAAAAAAAAAAAAGTTTTCAGTTTCCCCAATAGGTTTAAGGATGCTTGACGAATCCTGACACGTTACATAACAGCGACAAAGCTGAATCCGTTTTCAGTGATACCATTACGAATGAAATCACTGCATTGTTAAAAAACGTAATGATTCGTTTGAAGGAAATGACTGAGTTTTCGCCTTAAGTAAACAAAGGTAGAGCAATTAGATTCTTTGATTTTGGCCTTACTTTCAGATGACAGGTATTGCACTTTAACCAAAGAAAAGAAGTAATTTCACCTGAAACTCCACCGTGAATTCTTCTGGCAGACTCTTCTTGTTTATTTTGGCGATATGTCGAGCTGCCTTGTTGCCATCTTCTTGTCTGTTTATTACGTATAACCACCGCAAGGACTCCGGCGCTACGCTTGAAGGTTTAAACTTAACCATTTAAACTAGTATTAAAAAATCATTTGAACGTCGGAAGATATCTAAGATATATATTAAAAAAAACTAACATTGCATTACATCAGTAAGTAAACCTGACCATTTCTCTTATCAAAATTAGAAGGGATTTAACATTTTATGAATTAAAGTGTAGCTTTACGGAACGTTTACAAATAAGGTTTAAATGTTATAAACGTCATGGGGTCTGAAGTGAATACTTATGCCACCATTAATACATATTGACAATTAGATATATAGACTTCGGTTCTATTGATGAGTTTACTATGTAGTTATATTTAAACCTGGTTTAAATGTAACTGACATTTAAAGTAAAACATTATTCGTGAAACCTTATACTTAATTGTAAAATATTTGAAATATGAATACGAAACTATATTTGAAATGTGTGTGTGTGTGTGTGTGTGTGTGTGGCTGCGAGTCATCCCAAAATCCATGAAGATATATTGACGCCACTGGTGATATGAATGATCATTTTAATTAAAAGGCCCTCTTGGTTGTACTTTTATGTTGAGGTGACAAGAAATAATCCAGAAGTATAATAACCTGTCGTATAGACGTTAGAGCAAATCTCGGAGGATCTAGAATTCTCTATTTCAGCTTAGAGGTACTGCCTGTCATAGAGTAGTAAATCGCAGTAACCACTTGGTTACGTCCTACCCGGACCAGCAACAACAACATCCATTTAGGCTACTACCTCTGATGGAGGCTATCACAAACTATCTTAATAAAGTTGATCAAATGAGGCAAATCCCGTGATGCTCCTTAATGATGTTACTACTAGAAATGACAATATGTCAAATCGACCATCATAGAGAGCCGCCTACTGTGAAGGCTGTAGCAGGCTTTGTCAGGACCTTTACCATAACATGTTGACTGTCAGCAGATGCTACGGTCAAGATAATGCATATTATGAATCATTAAGTAAACATAAGTTGACCATTCACTACCCATCATATATTGCAAAAGCACAAGGAATTGACACAGAAGATATTAAAGCCATCTATTTACTTTCCTTATCTATAGAATTTCTGTGATATGTGGCTTGCTCTCCGTACATATGAATAAACTGTAGGTAATTCCTGCTTAAAAAGTTCTTATAACACCTGTGTTACGGATATGTATCTGTAAGCTGATAACATACACGGTCCATGCGCCAATGCTTGTTGACAAACAGATATAAAATTCAAATGAAGGTGATTCATGGCGTATGTACGCAGTCTAAAGGTATCTTTTTGCAAAATGCTATTTGCAAAGCTCTAGTTCGTCTGGTTTGTCACCAGAAACCCTTCTTGAAAGCGTTTAGATTGTTTTGGTGGGATCACATATCTTATAAAACAGTGACTATAAACAAAAAACAAAAAACAAAAAAACAAAAAAAAACCAGGCCTATTACCGTTGGATTGGCGTTTTCTGGTTTATTTTTTTATCGGAATAGACTACTTTGACAAGCATACTGTTTTCACCAACATAGAGGCCTTTCTTTATAACCTATTCCATCGTGAACAGTCAAATTTCCAGCGCCAATTAAACATAATTCACAGTTTTGGGACAATGCTTTGGAAATTAAATAATTATTTTAGATTAACTAAAATACTAATATAATCAACTAAACTAATAAGCGTTTTCAACCGTTTTGGCCAGGAGATGGATTCAAACCGTTTTGAATACGAATCGTTTAATTCGCTTTGCTGAAGTGTCGTGTGAACGCTCAAATCGCATTCAAAACGGTTTAGACATAGTTTTCAAGCAGCAACTAGGTCACAGAGCACGCGCGAATGCTTGTGTCAGCACTTTATTACTTTGCAAATGTAAAATGTCCACCTCACGCATTGGTGCTAGATGCCCGTGTGAACGCACAACACGGATTCAAACTTGTCCCCGTATTGTTTTGAAAACGTTTGTGTTTTAAAGTGGTATGAGATAAGCAGGTGATCGGAGCTCAATAACTGACGGCGGTCGATTCAAGGGCGATAACACTACGGGGTGATATTCGCGGCTCTCTTTGATTTCGGAGTGATAACTACTTCTATATAACCTGTGTTCTCATACTTACATAATGTATGCTAGGTATAAGACCGATGGTACGGTATACGCTAGGTGAAGGTAGAACACGTCACGGATGGCATAAGCTATGCCGGACATCCCCACGTAGCCAATGCTCCAAAAAATAGGGAACATCATCATCGCCGGAATACGGAATTTGTTTCCGATCATTTCTATAACTATCAAAAAGAAATATGAAGTATAGGAACAATTATCATGAAAAGTATGGCAAATTTACATAGGGCATATATTTATTGTAATACTTTTATTTCAGTCCTTCGGCATTTTTTATATAACCCAACCAATGTATAGTTTACTTCATAAATTTAATTTTAAACAGCTTTACCGATTGGATCTATACTTAAAACTTAAACTCTCTTTATACTTCAGCTGGTACACATCCCCCCCATCCAACATTGCATGTAATGATGAGAAGAAAAAAAATCATTCCAAACAGTAATATCTGCAATGAAAATTGAAGTATTGAAGTACTTATAAAGACACAGAAATGTCAGTTTTCAGTAAAGTTACATTACTGTACAGTTCCATATGCAACTTCTGCTCTTGTTTTCAGTATTAATAAAGTAAAAAGATACTGGAGTAGGCTGATATATATATATATATATATATATATATATATATATATATAAATAAATACTGTATATATATATATTTGTTTTATCTAAACGTCATAGATAATTAAAGATAAGAAGGTTTATAATTACGCACAATTACTGACAATTAAAAAAAAGATCAGTTGGACAAAGCATATATATGGATATATTGTTTTAATTGTTTCTGTTGATTTCGTTTCTATAAAAAAACTTAACTCTTTTCACTTGGGTCTCTTGTACTTTGGTTATTGAACAACTGTTACTCAAGTTCTTATACACATAACCCATTTAAAAGACAATTACATCAAATACTCTTATGTCACTAATCCGATGGGCCTGTTGAGTCGAGTGTAATTGTATACTTACGATCTGATTGTTTAGTACTTACCGAGGACGTACCCCGTCGTGTACATGCCGACACAGGCCATGGCGACACAGAAACGCAGACAAACGTACAATATGTAGTAAGGGGCGAAGGCTGTAGAAATTCCGAAAGCCACCAACATAAAGGCCGTAATGATGAGGATCTTACGGCGTCCGATACTTCATTAAAACAAACAAGCATAAACATTAAGTACTTCTCCCTCTAGGGCGCAAATAGCATTAAATGATAGCCCTCCAGGGTAATTTTAGACACATTTTACCACTTAGGTGGTGATAGGGAATTTGGAAAAAAGGGGCTTAGGGCGAGGCCGCGAAGCAGTGATAATTAATCCGCGGAGCGGCGAGAGGAGTAGGGTATGGGATATGGTATACATTTTTTTTTAATATTTAGGCTGTATTTGTGTAATCCTGTGTAGCTTAAGTGCTAGTTTTGGGTATTAAACCCTAAGTGTGCCCACTGTATCACATGCTACAAGCATTAAAACAATGTGAAAAAGGGGATAAATTTATTTAAGGACACCTGAACAATATGTATCCTTTCTATGGAATGCTATTTTAATAAGGGTATAACATTCCGTAATCATTGTTGGATGACAATGTTAAATGCCGTATAAAGTATACCACACCAAACTATTTGATGAATGGCGATATTTAAGTTGACTATATCAATATATATATATATATATATATATATATATATATATATATATATATATAAAAAATAAGTGTTAAGGCCGTGTTTGTCTGAAGTTGAAGCGGAGGTAAAGATAAAGAGTGACGCCTTTTAGACAGACAAAAAATGTTAATAAACCAGTTATTCTGTCTAAAAGGTGTCACTCTTTATCTTAATATTCCCTACAATATTATATATATATATATGTATGTGTGTGTGAGGGTGTGTGTGTGTGTGTAATAGCTATCAAATACGCATTTGTATATCCGACGATTTTGTTTTAAAACAGGCCTCAAAATTTAATTTTACGTACGCAAAAATGTCTCATATATAAAATACTATTACTTGTCTCCAAGAGCTCCAAAGAAGATAACACCAACCAAGAGACCTGCCATGAATATGGAGTTTGATGTTGCCAGCAGCCACTGACGGTCACATACCAGATCCCACTGTTCAAAATAAAGATATCAATTGACAATAATAGTCAATATTATTATTATTCAATTAAATACTTCCCTTTATCCATGGGAAAAATGTGGGTTCCGTAAATATCGTAATTATAAAATTTTATATATATATATATATATATATATGTATATATAATTGTTTTGTAGCCCTCCCTTAAATAAAATTCATAGCGTGCATAGCGTACAGCAGGAGCCCGCTATAGCTGTCCTTATCAAGGTTTACATCATTCAAAATTCTCAGAGATTGTGACAATATTTTTATATAAATACTAAATATACAGGTATAGGTTATCCCAACATAGTTTTCTCCTTCATATTTTAATATCATACAATATATCATTTATATAAATATCATACAAGGGTCATTGGGTGCATAGGATCAAACTAAACAGACAATGATAGTCAATAAAGGGAGACTCTTTATTCAGCTCTACCGTCTGATGGTGTATAAAGACATTTTCGTCTCAATGCTAGATCAGTGGGCATTTATATTGGACTTGTATGCCTGCTTGAGTCGTGATATTAAAACCATACTGGGGGAATGCACTGCAAAGGCCATACATCTTGTTGCAGCAATATTTTGGTAACAATTCGAGAATCTTAACATCAGGCGAGTGATGCATGAACAAAACACACAAATAAATACATGTAAACACTCAAACCAAAACGAAAATCCTTCTCTATGGTAACGAGTTATCACTTGTGTCGCGTAAAAATGGCTATCATCAGTGCGAGCCGTGTTTGTCTTCAGAAATTCAGTCAGACATTAAAAAAGAAGGGGGGGGGGCGATCTCGGTTACCAATATGCTGGTTTACAACGAAATTTTCTCGCATATAGTAGGCGTTGTCAGAATGTAAAAAAAAGCTTAAGATTGGTCTATAATTTTTGTTAAGATTTAATTGCAAGATTTAATCTTTGTGAGATTGTATATGGACAAGAAAATCAGCCAATGTATTTGCGCTGTCCTCAAAACTTGACTGAGTACCGTATTTAAGGAATTCAAGTGGTATTTAAAAAATTAACTATTCACATATATAAAGTATGATCTGTACACACTTCTACGAATTCTACACGCTCTTTGTCTATATATATAAGTTGTTTCTACACCACTCTTTGAAAGACTGGGCCGATCAGATAAGTTTCGATGCAAAATCCCATCCGCTAGAAGGTAGATTTCGTAAAGGAAAAGTGGAGAGTTGAAGAGCTTTGAGAACAGCGGCCTCATGTCACACGCAGCGCATAGCGACTTTGTTGACCTACGGGGAGTACATTCTCGAGCCAGCAGTGGGCTGGCGTATTTTGCATGCTTTCGATCTAGCGCTGTGTACGATCGAATGTGATGGGATGGAAGTTGCATGGTACACGTTAATCCCCACCAGAGGACGCTACCGCTGCGCTAACATGTTGCGAAAGCATGTGACCGTGTTACCACTTGTGCAGATTCGATGCAGATGAGGTATTATTTAGGTATATCTGGTTCCCAAATCCATCAATTTGCGTAAACTGATGTGTAAGCTCTACTGACTGCCATTTTGGGGAATAATAGATCTTTGACTGATTAAATCATAAATAAGACCTCTCACTAGACATTAAAAAAAACACACAATCAATCCTGTGGAATTTTATTAGGATTTCCCCAGATTATGACCATACAAGCATATTTGTTTTAAATTTTGATGTAGATTTTTAAATGCTAATTTCTTTTTTTTCTCTAATTTTTTATTGATATATGAAAACTTAAAATTTAAGATTAGATTAGATAGAAACTAGAAGTATATCCCTAATAGAGACATGCTACATCCGTCATTTAGTTTGTACGAAGGTGGACGACACCTGAACGGTTTTGAAATGCACGATTAATGAATCAGTCATGGTTTGACAATGATACACAAAGATACCCAGTGGACAGTCTCAAGACGGGAATCCGTCTTTGGAGACAGTGTGGTGGTGAATGGACCGGGCTCAAGCATAAAGAAGCCGGAATAAGGCTACTGGGTGACCATACCAACTATGTGTATCATAGTTCGATTATAGATTTTACCCATTGTATGATCTTTCAAAAATGAAGTGATTGAATTTTTAGTCATACATTACCATTCAGAAAAAGTGGAATGGAATACAATGAAAGTCCGTAATGTGTACATCGTTGGCAAACTACCTATTTTGTAGAAGTACTTTCTATCTGGAGACATGACCATAGCATAAATAACAAAAAGGAGAACCATCGAGATTGTCAAAACCTGTCCACTTTACAGAGGTTCCAACTTTATGGAGATGGCCACTAAAAGAGGTTCCACTGTATAAACGAAACTGAAAATATTGCAAAATAAACTGACCTTTGTGACGATAGTAGACAGGTAAATAGATTTGTCATAATGCCAGCCGTTATTACACGACATAGTCTTCAGATTGCTCTGATTCACGCCTCTGCTTAGCTCTTCAAAAATGGCATCTCTGCTGGTCTGGGAATAGTTTCTCTGATACATTTTACAGGAGCTGAAGGCAGTTTGTCCATCTCTCTCTTCCAAAGGGATGCTGTAGTTCTTGAATTCCTCAATGCTTAGATTCATGTCTCTGAGCTCGGGGATATTGCACCAATGTTTCGGCGTTGCCCCGAGAAATACCATTCCAACATTGTTGAAAGCGAAAATCAAACCCGATAATGAGCAAATGAAATACACCCGAATTTGGTACAAACCACAAGTCCCTATAGCTTTTTGTAGTTCATAAAACTGCATCTTGTACAATGGTTTATGACACTCCCGTTCAGCTGGGAATACAATAAACTCAAGTCTCTCTCAAGATCAGTAACCTGCTCACAGGTGAGGGTTCAAGTCACTAATCACTGTTATCTGTACTCTTATACTTAAATGCTATCGATTTCCCATATCAGTTGTAAACTCTTGATTCTGGCTTTGGCGTAATCCAATGTGTCCACAATATATGACAAATCTTCTTTGATCCCAGTCCGACAGCAGATATATAGTTGTTTATGTACATTTGGACTGTGTAACATATCTCTCCTAATATCATGATATTTAAAAACCATCCTCAATAGGAATTTCAGACAGTTGATTTATACGCATTGTAGAGAAAGTAATCACATACATTCTACATGTATGGCAGTAAGAAACACTGGTCAGGGCAGTCCCAATTTAATTGTGACATTAGCTGCAACAACAGGTTAACACCGGGACGTATCGGGGTTACATCTGTAATTTACAGTAGATCGTGGAGACATCAGGTGATTTTCAACATACTTAAACCGTCTTTTAAATATGTTAACACCAAGTCATATCGCACTCATATCGGGAAGGTATCAGGGTGTCCTGTGACCGGGGTAGCACATCGCTTCAGGTCTGTTTAATCTGGACGATAATGACTTCATAATGCGGGAAGAACATGATAAAACTAAATTCAAACGATGTCCTTTTTAAAAAAAGAAAAATAGCAGGTTTGAGATAAACTTCATTTATTTTTATGGATTGTACAACTATTTATTATAACTACTACGAGGCCCTCTCCATGGTACCGATGTTTACATTCGGCAGTCTGTAAAGGTAGAGGAAACCGGAGGACCCGGAGAAAACCTTGAACGGGCTACTACAATCCACTCTCATGGCAACTGCGGGGATCAAACTCGGGTCGCCACCGGGATATCCAAGCGTTTTACAACTCGATTGTGCAGATAATCTTTTCTGTAACATTTAGGTTATGATTGAAAAGTAAGCCGAGGATATGACCTTTTTTGCTGCTTCAGCCAAAAATTGCTATTAACATAGCTATTCTGTGGTTAAAATACAATCATTACTTAACTGTACGTAGACAGCTGTTGTATATCTAAAAAAATACTTCTTCGTAAGTCTCTAACTGTGACAACCCACAAAATAAACATATTCTTTCTCTCTCTCTCTCTCTCTCTCTCTCTCTCTCTCTCTCTCTCTCACACACATACGCATACATTGATTGATATAAATATTTTAGTTAAGAGCAATATGCAAGTGACCATATTTAGAGAATATAAACTGTTAATATAGAGTTCGATAAAATAAAGTTAGACTTTGTAAATCGTCAATGCTGGTATTGTCACTCGAATCTTACTCGCTTACTGCACTTCGTGCAGGTCAGAAATTGGGAGTAGTTAGTGTTAAAGCAGGGCAGGAGGCAACCTTGGTTAAACTATACACTTGGCCCTTTAGTATAATTTAAAGCATTTACCATAAATGTATAGACACACTTATCTTAGACGCAGTGGGGACAAATACGTTTACAGGTAAACGTCATTATAAATGAGCAGTTTCGCGGGCCTGCGTTTTCGTTCTGTACACAAACAGTCATGGGCTCATGACAAGCTGGTCTGTTTACTGAGATCAAGTGTACACGCAGAGCCCTATATGTTGTTGAACCCCTTTATGACACAGCACATTTGTGGCATCGTTCAATATTTTGGTCGCTCATTTAGACATAAAGCATTGTATAGGATTTTAAACTGATTGTTCGTCAAAAAAGGGGAGATTTTGTGTAGATAGCATTATTCAAGGTCCTTATTGGTCGATCGTGATCTATAGATCTCAAGTCGTAAGCACCAGCAACTCATTGTGCTTTTAACGAAAGACAGAGGAGAGAAAATATGGCCCCAAGGAAAATGGAGTTGAATGAACTTCAAGAAACTATTGGGACTTGTGGTTGGTACCAGTTTGGGGTTTTCATAATTTGCGCAATATCGGGTTTGGCCTTTGCTTTCAACAATACAGGCATGGTCTTTCTGGGAGCGACGCCGAAGCATTGGTGCAATATCCCTGAGATGGTTGGAATGAATCTAAGCATCGAGGAACTCATGAATTACAGCCTTCCTTCAGAAGAAAAAGACGGAAAGACTGTCTTTAGTTCTTGCAAAATGTATCAGAGAAACTACTCTCAGATAAGCAGAGAGGAAATATTAGAGCAGCTTAGTGATGGCTTCAATGGTAGCAATCTGGAGACAATGGAATGTCGAAACGGCTGGCAATATGATCAGTCTGTTTATATGTCATCCATAGTCACGAAGGTGAAATTTGTTATAATATGAGTGTTTGGGTAAGGTTTGTTGACAAGAAAGAGCACATTCTGTTATTTCATAGATTATAAAATAAAAGTATTTCAATATTTTTTATTCATGGGGAAGTCAAAATGGAGTCTCTCCATCGTAAACCGTAGATTCTGGTTAATATGATCCGAAGACATGAGACGATCATTAGGTGCAGCGCTGACGCTCCTGGAAATGTAATACATGAACTTAATTTCATTACCACTTGCACTGGTGTAAGTCTTTTGTATATTAAAGAAAAAAAGACTACTATTTACTTAAAAGATGTATTTAAAGAGTTTTTTTTCTATTTATTGATTCATTTCAATATTTAAAAACAACTGTCAATACTATGTAGCCTATTTTATTGTTGTGGAGGTTATGAAATCTTGTTGTGTTCCTTTTTAACAAAATCACATTTTCTTTGAACAGTGGGATCTGGTATGTGACCGTCAGTGGCTGCTGGCAACATCAAACTCAATCTTCATGGCGGGTCTCCTGGTCGGTGTCATCTTGTTCGGGGCTCTTGGAGACAGGTATTAGCTCTTGTATTTACATGATACGCTGAATCTTTCCCTTATCTATCTCGAAAAGGGGATACACTTCTGTATTTTTAATTAGAAAAATAAACGTTTCCTTGGCAATTTCAGTGCGTTTCATTTTGCTTGCATTCATGGAATAGACATAGATATGTGAAAATTCAGATCACTGCATCGGAAAATAAGCTCTGTTTGAAATATTGCAGTTTTTTTTTATTAAATTCCAGTTCATTCTTTTAATGTGTAAAACGTAATTCTTTGCTAACTCTAAATCAACCACTCCTTTGTTATTGGACTACTCTCGGATATTTTCATGCAGAATCGTGCTGACTGAAATACTTCACAATTCTTCCATGTACATTTTCTTTACGAAAACCCTTAATAATTTTTTCAGTGCATACTTTGATAAAGAATCGGATTTCGCGCAATACTTATGAAATGAATCCTTTATTGATATTTTATCTAAGGATCGGACGCCGTAAGATCCTCATCATCACGGCTTTTATGCTGGTGACTTTTGGAATTTCGACAGCCTTCGCTCCTTATTATATTCTGTATGTTTGCCTGCGTTTCGGGGTTGCAATGGCATGCGTCGGCATGTTTACAACAGGATATGTACTAGGTAAGTACTAGACTTGTGTAGCCTACTGGTAATGTACTAGGTTATATGGTTAGTTTGTTAATTGGGTGGTTTGTCTGGCAGCAAAAAAAATATTGTACAGAGACCGGCTTCTGTGGCTAAGGGGTAGAGCACAGGACTCAAAGCCATGAGGACGTGAGTTAAAGTTTCAGCCTAGGCGGTGAGATTTTCACTGTCGGCCCCCACAGAGGATGAGGGCTTTGCAGGCTTAATGGGAAGGCTGTGCCGAACAGCCGTGTATCATTCACAAACGAGTGCGTCCTTTTGGGTTCCCCTGTGTTATAACCTAGCATTGGGGATGTTTACACATATAGGACCAGCAGGAGCGGTAGACACTGGGCCTGGGTGACACCAGGATACAAACACAATATGATGGTAAGCGAATGCTACAGCCCTGTCAAGTAGTCCCAAACCAAAATGGAACTCTAGAGATGTACACATTTATTTAAAAATAGATAAGAAAGCATGAAAAATAGAGGCGATTACCTCCATAAAAAAGTTTATTAAAAGATATTTTAAAAAGGCATGTACAAATTTTGATAAATTTTATATAATATCCTGTCTTATTCTGGAGGTTATCTAGATCACCATGCTATGATTTTGATTGCTTGAAAAATATTTGTAAGATGGGACAAATTAGTTAACCCTGCCCAATGCCAGAAATATTCACCGGTCACCGGCTTGACAACAGAGCTTACCTGTAAAGCAGGAATGAAGATGGTGAATCGTGTCTCGCATTCCTCCTGGCTTGAATTTGTATATTTCCATAGAGTAAAATTGAAAATTATTTTCCTTGATTAATCATTTAGAATAAGATAAATGTACATATTGTTTTCAAACTGATTTTTTTTACTTTATCTGGATATAGAGATATGTGGAGCTAATTGTTGCTCTGTATTTGACCGGCTGGGGAGTCAAGTCCATAGTGCGTAAGAAGCTTTGACCTTATTGATATATGACATTACTGTTTAAAAGTCCGTTAATAAAAAGATATTTTTATATCTATTGTAATATGTTTATTTATTTATCAGTTTCTCTTTTTTTACTTTTCCAGTTGTTGAACTCGTAGGAAAGAAATACCGCATATTCGCGATGATGATGTTCAGCATGCACTGGACTCTCGGCTACATGGGGATGTGCGGCATCGCCTACCTCATCCGTGACGTGTTCTACCTGCACTTGTCATATACGTTACCATCTGTAATATACCTGTCTTACATCATGTAAGTATGAGCAAGGTACCGTCTGTAATATATCTGTCATACATCATGTAAGTATGAGTTAGGTACCGTCTGTAATAAACCTGTCACACATCATGTAAGCATGAGCTAGGTACAGTCTGTAATATAACTGTCATACATCATGTAAGTATGAGCTAGGTACCGTCTGTAATATACCTGTCACACTTCATGTAAGCATGAGCTAGGTACCGTCTGTAATATACCTGTCACACATCATGTAAGCATGAGCTAGGTACCGTCTGTAATATACCTGTCACACATCATGTAAGCATGAGCTAGGTACCGTCTGCAATATACCTGTCATACATCATGTAAGTAGGAGCTAGGTACCGTCTGTAATATACCTGTCATACATCATGTAAGAAGGAGCAAGGTAATTACTGTAATATACATGTCACACATCATGTAAGCATGAGCTGGGTACCGTCTGTAATATATCTGTCATACATCATGTAAGTATGAGCTAGGTAACGTCTGTAATATACCTGTCACACATCATGTAAGTATGAGCTGGGTACCGTCTGTAATATACCTGTCGCACATCATATAAGTATGAGCTGGGTACCGTCTGTAATATACCTGTCATACATCATGTAAGTATGAGCTAGATACCGTCTGTAATATACCTGTCACACATCATGTAAGTATGAGCTAGATACCGTCTGTAATATACCTGTCACACATCATATAAGTATGAGCTGGGTACCGTCTGTAATATACCTGTCATATATCATGTAAATATGAGCTGGGTACCGTCTGCAATATACCTGTTATACATCATGTAAGTATGAGCTGGGTACCGTCTGTAATATATCTGTCATACATCATGTAAGTATGAGCTAGGTACCGTCTGTAATATACCTGTCACACATCATGTAATTATGAGCTAGGTACCGTCTGTAATATACCTGTCATACATCATGTAAGTATGAGCTGAGTACCGTCTGTAATATACCTGTCATACATCATGTAAGTATGAGCTGGGTACCGTCTGTAATATATCTGTCATACATCATGTAAGTATGAGCTAGGTACCGTCTGTAATATACCTGTCACACATCATGTAATTATGAGCTGGGTACCGTCTGCAATATACCTGTCGCACATCATATAAGTATGAGCTGGGTACCGTCTGTAATATACCTGTCACACATCATGTAAGCATGAGCTAGGTACCGTCTGTAATATACCTGTCACACATGTTATAAGTATGAGCTGGGTACCGTCTGTAATATATCTGTCATACATCATGTTAGTATGAGTTAGGTACCGTCTGTAATATACCTGTCACACATCATGTAAGCATGAGCTAGGTACAGTCTGTAATATACCTGTCATACATCATGTAAGTATGAGCTAGGTACCGTCTGTAATATACCTGTCACACTTCATGTAAGCATGAGCTAGGTACCGTCTGTAATATACCTGTCACACATCATGTAAGCATGAGCTAGGTACCGTCTGTAATATACCTGTCACACATCATGTAAGCATGAGCTAGGTACCGTCTGCAATATACCTGTCATACATCATGTAAGTATGAGCTAGGTACTGTCTGTAATATACCTGTCATACATCATGTAAGAAGGAGCTAGGTAATTACTGTAATATACATGTCACACATCATGTAAGCATGAGCTGGGTACCGTCTGTAATATATCTGTCATACATCATGTAAATATGAGCTAGGTACCGTCTGTAATATACCTGTCACACATCATGTAAGTATGAGCTGGGTACCGTCTGTAATATACCTGTCGCACATCATATAAGTATGAGCTGGGTACCGTCTGTAATATACCTGTCATACATCATGTAAGTATGAGCTAGATACCGTCTGTAATATACCTGTCACACATCATGTAAGTATGAGCTAAATACCGTCTGTAATATACCTGTCACACATCATATAAGTATGAGCTGGGTACCGTCTGTAATATACCTGTCATATATCATGTAAATATGAGCTGGGTACCGTCTGTAATATACCTGTTATACATCATGTAAGTATGAGCTAGATACCGTCTGTAATATACCTGTCACACATCATGTAAGTATGAGCTAGATACCGTCTGTAATATACCTGTCACACATCATATAAGTATGAGCTGGGTACCGTCTGTAATATACCTGTCATATATCATGTAAATATGAGCTGGGTACCGTCTGTAATATACCTGTTATACATCATGTAAGTATGAGCTAGGTACCGTCTGTAATATACCTGTCACACATCATGTAAGCATGAGCTAGGTACCGTCTGTAATATACCTGTCACACATCATGTAAGCATGAGCTAGGTACCGTCTGTAATATACCTGTCACACATCATGTAAGCATGAGCTAGGTACCGTCTGTAATATACCTGTCACACATCATGTAAGCATGAGCTGGGTACCGTCTGTAATATACCTGTCACACATCATGTAAGCATGAGCTAGGTACAGTCTGTAATATAACTGTCATACATCATGTAAGTATGAGCTAGGTACCGTCTGTAATATACCTGTCACACTTCATGTAAGCATGAGCTAGGTACCGTCTGTAATATACCTGTCACACATCATGTAAGCATGAGCTAGGTACCGTCTGTAATATACCTGTCATACATCATGTAAGTATGAGCTAGATACCGTCTGTAATATACCTGTCACACATCATGTAAGTATGAGCTAGATACCGTCTGTAATATACCTGTCACACATCATATAAGTATGAGCTGGGTACCGTCTGTAATATACCTGTCATATATCATGTAAATATGAGCTGGGTACCGTCTGTAATATACCTGTTATACATCATGTAAGTATGAGCTAGATACCGTCTGTAATATACCTGTCACACATCATGTAAGTATGAGCTAGATACCGTCTGTAATATACCTGTCACACATCATATAAGTATGAGCTGGGTACCGTCTGTAATATACCTGTCATATATCATGTAAATATGAGCTGGGTACCGTCTGTAATATACCTGTTATACATCATGTAAGTATGAGCTAGGTACCGTCTGTAATATACCTGTCACACATCATGTAAGCATGAGCTAGGTACCGTCTGTAATATACCTGTCACACATCATGTAAGCATGAGCTAGGTACCGTCTGTAATATACCTGTCACACATCATGTAAGCATGAGCTAGGTACCGTCTGTAATATACCTGTCACACATCATGTAAGCATGAGCTAGGTACCGTCTGTAATATACCTGTCATACATCATGTAAGTATGAGCTGGGTACCGTCTGTAATATACCTGTCATACATCATGTAAGTATGAGCTAGGTACCGTCTGTAATATACCTGTCATACATCATGTAAGTATGAGCTGAGTACCGTCTGTAATATACATGTTTTACATCATGTAAGTATGAGCTAGGTACCGTCTGTAATATACCTGTCACACATCATGTAAGTATGAGCTGGGTACCGTCTGTAATATACCTGTCACACATCATGTAAGTATGACTAAGGTACCGTCTGTAATATACCTGTCATACATCATGTAAGTATGAGCTGGGTACCGTCTGTAATATACCTGTCACACATCATATAAGTATGAGCTAGATATCGTCTGTAATATACCTGTCATACATCGTGTAAGTTGGGCCAGCTCTCCTATGGATAGTACGATACTACTACTTAGCCTGAGAAAAACATTTCCGGCCATGTTTATATGTACGGGCTCTCATTGGCGGTAGGTGTACATACACTTTGAAGATGTACTTTGAAAGACCATGACTGTGATTCAGCGCCATCTTACATTTAAACTTGAAACAACATACAAATGTTTCATATACCATTAAATGGTTTTTAAGTGACACGTTAATATTTGTTTCTCTTAGTGAAAATGTACAACGGAATGTTCACGAAAATGGGCACTGCGTGTAACGTTCATCTGCTGTGGGCCCGATGAGACAACAACAACAAATTTATTTGTGAATTGGTTTACAGAACAAAGGGCTAATATCATCTAGTCGTGATAGATGATATACAAAATAATTAAAACTTTATAAGATATATAAGGAAGGATAATAGATAAAATATTAAAACATGGTTAAAATAATTAATATAGATTAAATTTTATATATATATATATATATTTATATATATATATATATATATCTATATATATATAAATTCTAATAACTATTAGGTAATATTATCTATATAAACAACGTTGCGGGTTTTATAATATGAAGTCAGATACATGTTAGATACCCCGACAGGTATGCCACCTTCAGTGATAAGTTCGTTTATCACTTGAGGTGTAACAAATCCGATCTTCCGGTCTCGAAACACATTATCCAAATAAATAATGTTCATATTTGCAAATAGGTGTCGCTAGTGTGGTAGAACGAGTTTGTATTCGTTGTTATATGTTATTGTTGACTTTAGCCCATGCTTTAATGTGTTTACATTATAATTATCACAGATTTGCACCGGATTCTTTGCGGTGGTTATATGTGATGAACAAACTGAAAGAAGGCGACAAAATGGCTCGTCGTATCGCCAAAATAAATAAGAAGAAATTACCAGATGAATTCACCGTGGTGTTTAAGGTAAATCACTAGACATTTCGCTCTTCAGTATATTTTATATTACAGCATGTTTAAAAATATGAAAGGAAATTCATTATATTACGATATTTGTGCGAGTCTATTCTTGGCTTTGCTTTCACCTCGGAAAAACTTATGTCGCTTTTTGCAATTTTAGTAGATCTGAT
Organism: Sipunculus nudus; assembly: GCA_026874595.1. Classification (NCBI taxonomy): domain Eukaryota; kingdom Metazoa; phylum Annelida; class Sipuncula; order Golfingiida; family Sipunculidae; genus Sipunculus; species Sipunculus nudus. The sequence goes on along the minus strand of CM049313.1, from coordinate 55,482,597 downwards.
CGCACAGCCAAGAAATTATAATATTTATGATTTTCTATCGCACAACGTTTATCTTTATTAACCGGCCCATAAAACAGGTACTTGGCAAAAATCTAAATAACACGTTCATAGACAAGGGACTTTGGCGGAGAGGACGCACCACCCTCGCCCAAAAACATAAACAACATTGCCCACGCCTTGTTTGGCAGTAGCCACCAAGAGTTACTAAATTAGTTTAGGTATCGGACAGTCACCATCCCACAAATACCCTCTAGTGGGAATATATATATATATATATATATATATATATATATATATATATATAATCTACGATCTGTATTTAAAAAAAGTGAGATAATAAGTCCATAATATTCTGGGGTATCATAGTTTATTTAGATATGATTAAGTCTAATGATGTAGGCTAATACGCGTTTCTGATCAGTTTAAATACGTGCATATTACTGAATTATACAGCAATAGTTCACAAAACCATGTCGCTACAATTAAAATCTCAGTGGTTAACTCCGGAGGTTAGGATTAGTACAGCTGGTGTCTTCTTGGACAAAAATACACAATAAATGAAGTAAAAGTCACTTCCTGTGGCCAATATATTGCGGTTGGACTCCAGATAAATAATTATACTTTTTTTTGGAAAGTTTAAATATCAAAATGTCTGAAACAATGATAAGAAATCTCCTTTTACAGAGACTATGATCGTATCGCGTTATAATACAACTAAACTCAATATATAGGTAGGCGACGAAATTTACATCCAATCCGTCATAGGTCCTCAGATATTTCGTCGCTGAAGACGGTTAATTTTCTAGCACTATAAGTACACGCCGGTTGATCTGTGGTGACGTCAGAAGTGCATGCTGCGTAATAGGCCAGGCCTGCACATATGGATCCGTACTTCCAAACGGCAGGCTCCTGGGAAGGGGGCTCTGGCTGACACAACACCTCCGTTTGTCTGCTACCACACACCTTAACATTAAAACAGGTGGTGCCACCTCAGTTTAATCTGTTCATTAAAATGTACCAACGTCCTCCCCCCCCCCCCCCCCACCTCCCCCCAACCACCAGTAGCTTTAATAAAGTGATAGGCGGCTGTGGTTTTATTGCACGTATAGTTATATTCATTTACTAATCTCAGATCTCCTTGAAAAAACAATATCTGTTCAGTTCTTAAATAAGTTGCTGTTTTACTCTGTGACAGGCAGAGTCAAAACCTATGGGGTTCCTGGATTTGTTCAGGACACCGAGAATGCGCCTTCGTATTCTGATCTGCTGTTTGATCTGGTAGGTGAAACGAACGCAGTCACTAAGTAAGCCTAGTTTTCTAAAACTAAACAGCTTGATCTGGTCGGGGCACGTTGAGTTATTAAATTATTTACCAGGAGGGTCGACAGTCTTACTAAAAATTTAATATTAAATATATTTATGATTAATTAAAAAAGAGACATCATGTAATGCCTCTTTCTGGATGATAAAATGTTAAATAAAAAATGAAATGTAATGATAAACGGGCAAACTTTTTTGAGATTCATGTATTATAAAGGTATCTTTTCTTACCGTCTTTGTTATTGAACGTGATGATATTATACACATAATCATGTTTTTTTATTTTACATTTTTCTCGTATTCCTTGTCAAGGCAATTGAAGAAAGAATCTGATATGTGGTCAATAATTACAATTATTGAATACATTAATGAAGGGAAAATATGGAATACTGAGAGCTATTTTTTCAGGTTGACCGCCAGTCTTGTTTACTACGGTCTAGTTCTAAACACCGCCAACTTCGCTGGAGACCCTTATTTAAACACGTTCATCTCCGCCGCCATAGAGATTCCCAACGGGCTGGTCAACCTTCTCTTGGTGACGTTTCTGGGACGTAAGAAGCCCCAGTGCCTGAGTCTGATCCTGGCCGCAGCTTTCTTGCTTTCGACCCTGGCCGTCCCGACAGGTTCATATTTATATGTACAATGAATATAATTATATAAATTCATACAATCAGTATACCCTTAACGTGCTCCATCTAAGTTTTACTCTTCCACAAAATGGTACGCCGCAGCCCCCTTGAACGGTTTCGGAATTTTTCTCGAAGTCCGGGTTTGAGAAGGGCATTGGAACACGCACGGAAAGTACTCCGAGGAGAGTCACCAAGTGGCAGTCTAGCTGCGGAGAGAGTTCACGTATATTTTAATGATAGAAGCAGGATGAAAAAGATCTCGTCTGCAATTGCAGTAGAATATATATGTTTATTACTTACAGGCAACGTAGGGCATAAAGTTCAAATAGTATTCTTTTCACAAAAAAATAATGTTTAAAACAATATAATGACTGTCTATGTCTTGCCTATACTCGGAGAGAGAGAGAGAGAGAGAGAGAGAGAGAGAGAGAGTAAAATGTTTTGTTTAATTTCAGACAACGACAGTGCTATATACGGGACCGCATTGTCATTGGCGGGAAAATTCTGCAATACTGTGGCATTCGGCACTATTTATGTGTTTACTGCTGAACTCATGCCTACCACCGTCAGAAATGTTGCCATGGGCACCGGCTCAATGTCAGCTCGAGTTGGGGGCATTGTGGCGCCTTACTTTGTACAATTGGTAAAGAAGACTAATTGCATATAAGATTCTTGTTTTCTTTTATAAACTGAATGCTGATTTGTGTTTCGTAAATGTTTTCGCCACGGAATGGATCTGTTTTGCGATCAAGAATCTAAAGAATATTTATATATGAATCCACCTTTTTCCTGTCTCTAAGATAAATGTTACGTGATTTTATCTCCTTTATAGAAAAAAGATTCACATAGCAACTGGAGAAATAATTATATATGCATTACATTTTAAAAGGCTTCAAAGAGATATGTATACATATTATATGTTCCCTAATAGTTATTGTCACATGCATTTAAAGCTGCAAAACGTATAAATCAGGAGTACTTGTGATATCTTAAATTTGTCTGACCTTGTATGAAAGGTTTATCATCCGATAAGCGCGGTGTTCAATGTTCTGAAGGGGTTAATTCTTAATTCCAGAGCTCTTTCAATCGCCTGATACCGATGTTAACGTTCGGTGGTTTGGCGATCTTGTCCGGCTCACTGGCTCTGTTGCTTCCAGAAACGAAAGGAAAAGACCTGCCAGAAACAATAGAAGATGGCGAAAACCTTGGAAGGTAATAATACTCGTCGGCATAATGTACGATATTCAAGATAAAATAACGTTATTCAGTCTATGTGGATAATTAACTATACTCTCTAAGTATACATTTAGATTCTTACATATACCTTCTTAAAATGCAAATCAGTAATATTTAACTTAACTTAATACTGTTAATAATTTTATTTAGCTTATACTGTTTTAAAGGTTCTCAAATAAAATAATGTTAAAGGCATTTATTTTTGGATAGAGACTGGGAACTTTAATCATGGATCAAGACGGACCAGTTATATTGATATTATGTAGTGGCGATTACTATATCGTATAATGTATACCAATGTTTATTAAGACGTTCATCCGGTTCGGTGGTCTAGGTGTTAAATGTTCAAACATTTAGACGAGTCCCTGCATGAATTACAGAAAACAGAAAGAAAAGAAGACAGAGGATGGAGTTTACGTTGTTGATTTGCCGGCTGTGAACAAACTGTAAACCTTGATTCCAAATGGTAGATGCATCAACTACTCCTGTCCAGATGAATGAACTTGGGCGATCAATTTAGTCTAGCCTCCCCCATCGGCCGGAAAAGCTTTTAGAGATTATTAGTTTATTTCTATATTCGTATTTGGGTATACATTTCATTTTTTCTGTTTGTTTTAGAGCTCCAATATGGCTGATTTTTTTAAACCTTGAATTTGAACACAATATCTTGGCCTTATTTCTATGATCCCCCATTATCGCTCAGTTGCGGAGATTCATGGGGACGCCTTCAGTGATCACTTGGCGATTGCATACATATAGCTATGATACTTTTGGTGTAGTTTTGAGATGAAGACCATAACATTCCAGAACAGTGTTTATGATCATTATCGTCATAGATAACAGTGTATGTTATATAGGTGCATAGGTAATATGTTCCTGAATCTCGGTATGTGTTAGTGACGATTTTAGCAGGTGTTTAGTGTAAATAAAACATGTACCTTACCTTTAAAGAAAAGAAAAATCTTGATCGATATATTATTGCGCCCCTGCCCATAAGGAGAGTAATATTGCTTATCAGTTATGATTCTTGTTGTCTCCTGCATAATATAGTGTAGTATTCCTTATTTTGTGTGTATTTGTACAATGTGTCACTACTGATGTAGTTCTCAATATAGGAAAAATCAGTTAAAGAATCCAGAAAAGCAGTTTTAATCAGAAATGCGGTAAACCGTAATTGTCATTAAAAACCTAAGTTCATAAGAGTAAGTACGTTATTAAAACCGGCTTCTGTGCGCATGACTCAAAGCCGGGAGATCGTGAGTTCGAATCTCAGCCGAGGCGGTGAGATTTTACAAGGTCGGCCCCCACCCAGGGTGATCGCTCTACAGGCTTAATGGGAAGGCCGTGCCCACCGGCCGTGTTTCACTCATAAATGAGTGCGCCTTTCGGGGGCTCTTCGGTGGTATGACCCAGCAATGGGTACGATTACACATCCAGGGCCCGCAGGTGCAGTAGTCACCGGGCCTGGTTAACGCCAGGATATTAATGAGAGGCAGCGTGTGATACTGCCCCGTCACTGAGTCCGAGACCGGAATAGAATTCTGCAGATATATATATATATATATATATATATATATATATATATATATATATATATATATATATATATGTATTTAAGTAAGCATGAAAAAATGGAGGTGGTTACCTCCACCGAAAAAATATTAAAAAAAAAAAACATTATGATAAGTGCTATGATCCATAATTAAGGGGGCATTATGATATGTGTTATAATTCGTAATTGTGGGGGGGGGGGGGGGGGGAGGGGCTGTTGTTCATGAAGGTAACACTTATTGCCTTAAATGACAAAGGGGTGTATGGAAATGGTTAAGTTTTCTCACAAGTTAGTTGTCCTTACAAGACTGCTAAATAAAAATTCAAAACAATTTTTTTTTCATTTTAATAAGTATATTAAGTTTTAGTTGTGTTCCAATGTATAGTTATTGTTGCTTGTGCCTATGTGGCCCGCGGGCGTTACCTTTGTACTCGTAATCAGAATAATATGTGGTTGCATTAAGACTCGAGTCCTTCCGGTAAAATTACCGTATTTGTTAACACGTAGTAAGACCTTGACACTTATAAAAAACCATTTGGAGTGGTGTCACAGCTGGAGTCCCACAGAGTAGAGTGTCTAGCCCCAGAGAACGTTATATGTGTGATCATAATTATCTTGTCGGGCTTAATCTGTAACATAACTAACGGTGGTGACATTAAACCCTACCCTATGATTTATTTTGCCTTTAACTGCCAGGAACCATGCACATTGTGATCAAGGCCATATTGTCACGCGAATCCTGAGACCTTTGACAATAATTCCTCACAAGGGCTATCACAGTGCCATCTATCAGAGACTATGTGAACTACGCATGAGCAAGTAACATGCTGGCTGGAATTGTATAAACAATTATGATTTTAGTCCACCTCGAGGCTGGTTTGCTTTAATTTTTTTGTCGTGGGGCAGATATAGGATGATCTAATAAATGTAGGCGCCACCTACCGCTTCCTTCGCTGCTCGTGGGTCGATCACACGGGAACATAGTGGGAGCAATAGTAAACTGCTCAGAAAACCCTCACTTGTAGATCCGGCAGAACTGCACGAGCAGGGGCGGATCTAGGATTTCGGAAAGGAGAGAGTCAATTCAATAAGAAAACCTAAAAAAAGATCTTCTGTTTGAATCCCTGAAAGAAAGGTTTATGGCGGCTCGGGGGGGGGGGGGGGGGGGAGGGGGGGCGGGCTCCACCTCTGGATCTGCTACTGACTGGTTACCCAAGTAGCCAGTCCGGTACTCTGAGTAAATAATAGGTCATATTACACCCCCACTTTGCATCACCTAGATCGACCTGTTATGACATTAATGATATACTAGACGCACCTGTGGAAAATCCATGCACGGTTCTGTATGATAAATATTTATAATGAGCTTGTAGGGACTGAATGTCGAATATTTTTTATCCTGTGGTTTTCGCAGGGACTGTCGTTCATGATATAAAAATATCACTTGTGCAAGGATTCTAGAGGAAACTGCCCCCTAAAAAGTCAGCAAAGAATAGCAAAGTATGTTATTCAAGAAATCAAACAAAGAACAGACGCGAGTCATATAAAGGGCACACGAATTTTGCGTGAGAATGTTTTTCCTTTCGATACACAACTTGGGCACGACATTATCATTGCCGGAGGGATGACGATTTTATATATAAACCATCTATTCTGTACAAGAAATTTGAAGAAATTATATGAATGTATATAGAAAAGTGAAATTTTATGGAATATAATTTGTATAAATTGAAAGTCAAATGTCATCACGAAGAAAATGATGTTTTTAGTTGTCAATTGATGGAATCATTTGGTATGATGACAAACTCATATATATATATATATATATATATATATATATATATATATATATATATATATATATATATATATATATATATATATATATATGTTATTTGTCTGGCAAATAGACTCAGGCTCAGGCAAATAGACTCCTACAGCTTTAAAGCTTGTTCTCAGCTTTGTTGTTGTCCCCAGATAACGGCAGGTCTACCGTCTTCGGTGGTAGTCCGTAGTAAGGAAATAACTTCAGCCCTGTGGTTAGTTAGCATTGTCGTTGGTAGAGGGTTGGCGTAGGACCGTATGAACAATCGATAAAATTTTGAAGATATTAAGATTCAACATAATACATTTTTTTCTTATATATCATTGTGACAATAGAAGAATTACTTTGTCCCTTTGTAGAAGCCGCCCTTTCGTATTCATTTATTTTGCCACTCGCAAGGTGAAACCGGGCACAGAAGTGTGATAAGGGCCACTGGACATTAAATTAACACCGGCGTAGCGAAGAATGTGGATAGTCATTGCTCAAAATGATTAACTCGTAATTGTTTTAAGTTGTGGACATATAAGCCTCTTAAAAAAATATAAGTTTTATTTTAACGTTTCAATATGAATGTCATGATATTTAATCAAGGTCCATCCAATTCTTTAAACAACAGAGCTAGCAGGACCCTTTACGTTAATTTCACTCCCATGACCCCGACGTGAACCACTCACCACGTCACATACGCATCATGGATTCGAGTCACACGGAGGCAAGGGGCATAATATGTCAAATACTCTATTATCGTGAACGATGTTGACAGAACTAAGAAGAGACTTCAGAAATAACTTATCAGTTAATCAACGATTCTTTTGTAATCATAAGAGTAAGTAATTCTGACAAACCTTTCTGGCAGAAGCGTCAAGACAACAACACATTGCGTACCTGCAAGCAGGTCTATACGAGAAACCATAACTGATTTAGCCATAAATCCAATTGGAAAACATGTTATCATTGATGTCCCATGAGAAGAAGGAAATAAAATTTCAACAACTAGAACAATATCAAAATTTATCAAAGAAGATAAATCTAGTTGGGTAGAGATTTACTTACATACGAAGCTGTCACATAACGCTTGAAATCTAAGAAATATTCCCTTCAACCAACCTCTTTTGGCCCTAGGTGCTCATTGAGCAAAATAATAGTCAGGTGTGGTATGTGTGTGCGTTGGATGCATGTATTCTGTTGTTTACGCACACAGCAGCACCTCGGGAACAGCTACGTCATGGCTCATACAGACGCACTTAAAACGACGAAATAGCCGTTGAAAATGACGATGTATTATACCGAAGCCACTTTTCCTGTTGTCACACCAGGTTATGCAAATACATGTTCAAATATTCAGGTTGAACTGTCATGACTAATAGAAGATAGGATAAAAGATAAATAAGATAAAAAAAAAAAAAATCACGCACGTAATGGATACTGCAGATTTTTATGCAACCAGAGAATGCCTCTTTAGCGAACACTACGTTTTTTTTATTGTTATATTTAAAAGAACGTGCTTTCTTATGTTCATCGGTTACTTGGTTGATGTCAATGAGCCAATGAGTCATTTATGAAATGATACCCCATTCAGACTTCAACGCATGAGGAGAACTGGTCGAAGTGGTCCATTTTATTCCCTCTTTCCATTTAATAATTCAATGCTGATCCTGAAGAGATAAAAATATAATATGAATTCTTAGGTTGTTTTAAAACAAACATATGTCAATTTATGTGATGACTTAATGCATATTTTGAAGAAAGTGATAGTCATGAGTTTACAAGGTTAAACGAATCCTTTATTGTGTTCAACAGATAATTCCTAGTAGTTAGTTTCAGCAACAAAGATAGATGGCAGCACGTACAAAATCGGTGATGGTCATGCATGATGGCGGGGTCAAGTAGCTGGTGTCCAGGCAGTAATTACGCAGTATTATACCTCGGCTAGGAAGGTAATATGTTTTCCTCTTGGTTCGTTGGGTGGGTTGCATGTTAGCAACTTTACACAATTTTAACCGGCTTTTGTGGTTCAGGGATAGAGCACATGACCCAAAGCCGGGAGCTCTCAGCCGTGGTGGTGAGATTTTTCATGGTTGACCCACACTAAGGCTCAGCGCTCTGGAGGCTGAATGGGAAGTCTGTACCAAACGGCTGTGGTTCACTCACAAACGAGTACACCTTTCGGTGGTGCCTCGGTGTTATGACCGAGCTATGTGGAGGATTTCACATCCAGGGCCCGCAGGTACAATATAGTCACTGGGCCTAGTTTACCTCAGGATATAAAATGAGAAGAAGCGTATGATACCGCCCTGTCAGGAAGTCCGCAACCGGAATGTGATTCTGGTGATGTACATATACTCAGTTAAGCTAGCATTGAAAAATTGGGGGTAACCTCCAAAAATATAAAAAAAAAACACACACAAAAAAGGTTATTGACGGATTTTGATGATTTTATTTATTTAAGATAGGGTAACACATCAGGAACAAGCATTTGCATTTTGGCGGTAACATGGATCACAAAAATATTTTAATTTAATTATTTATTGACCATTGTAACACAGCAAGGACTCCATTGTCCTAAGGGAAACCGCCCCATTCAGGTTTTAGGGCAAGCATATTAAAGCAATTGTCCAGGTGCATGCACTTAACATGACATGGTATACAGCACAGGAACGTTTGTTTCCGGGTATCTGGGGGAGGGCGGGAGGGGGGGGGGTGGTTAGGTAGTCTACGACTACACATATCTAGTTCGACATATTTTTATCGGCAAAACTAATACAAACGGCCTGGCAGATCTATCATTTCTGCCGTCCGTGTAAACCAGGCAAACTTAACCCTATGCCGAATGAACACCCCTCGGCCTTCCGCAAACCTTCAGGTCAGGTTTGTCAGGTTAGGTAAACGTATTAGCTCGTGGGTTTGTCAGGTCGGATAAACATATTAGCACGTGGGTTTGTCAGGTTAGGTAAATGTATTAGCACGTGGCTTTGTCAGGTTAGGTAAAGGTATTAGCACGTGGGTTGTCAGGTTGTATAAACATATAAACACGTGGGTTTGTCAGGTTAAGTAAATGTTTAAGCACCTGGCCACCGGGTTTGTCAGGTTAGGTAAAGGTATTAGCACGTGGGTTTGTCAGGTTAGGTTAACGTAGGTATGCAGGTATTTATGTATAATGGTAAGAATTTTGTATACTATATGCTGTTTCATGGGCAACCAGTGGAGTTGGTATAACAATGGAGTGATGTGATATCTTCGTTTAGTGCCGATTAACATTATTGATCTTTCAGAACTGTCCAAGAAATATGTGTACACAATTTTTTTTTCTCTCATATAATCTGTTGCTCCGAAACAATAAGATATTCTCACATTATGGTAACTATACTATTGCACGTGGAGGCTTTGCCAAGCGGTTAATTCTTTAATGATTTAAAAGGTGGTTTCAGATATGACTAATTCCGGTTACTTTTACAGGTGTGATTGATTTAACAAATGCAGGAGGGGGAGATGCTAAAGAGATGATTAAAAATTTCCGAAGCTAATGGAAATGACACGACAAAGATGGTCTAATAGAAATATTTCAACGAAGGTATACATATTCATAATTAAATCTTGCTAGATAATTGAGTGTAGAGGAAATGGAGGTACACACAATAATTAACCATTAACCACGCTCAAGATACAGAATTTTCAATAGGCCAACAAATACCTTTTTTTTAAATAAATCTTACATTTCTTAATGCACAAAAAAACTGCTCCAGTAGGCCATACTATGGCCTTTAGACTACGTGTAGGCCTAAATGCAAGCTGATATATACATTATGTGTTATATAACAAAGAAATGGTAATATCAGCACGCTTGTGTCCGCTGGAAAAGCTCAAATGTTCAGTCGAAATCACTTGCACACGTCATTGCCTAACTACCGGCGCATGCACTTTTATCTCTTGAGCATGCGCACTCTTTCAACAAAAAGAAAACAAGAAACAGAAATGTCACCCGGTCTTTATTGAGATCAAGTAGGCGTTATATATACACAAGGGACAGAGTGACCAGGGTAGACATATATCACGTAGAGAAAGATCGGGCTGGCGCATATTTTATATATAACAAATAACGAAACGGCCGATGTAACAGCAACAACATATGTCCATATCACAATTGGTTAAAATCCTTTTTCTGTCCATTATACAACTCCCTACACTTTAACAGTTCACCTTCTCCCCGCTGTTGCACATTACTGCAGAAATTATTTAAAAGGTAGCATGCTTTTGAAAAAAAGACAAACCATGAAACACGTATCAACTATTGTATATATATATATATATATATATATATATATATATATATACTCATATTTTACACGTGCTTTATATATATATATATATATATATATATATATATATATATATAATATACATTACATATATTACAGGTATATTATTATATATATTTAAATATTCTATAAAATTAAATTTTTAATTATTGTGCATTTCATTTTTAGCGTTTAAATTCTGTTTTGGTACCAGATCTAATCTGGTGTATGCATAGCATTTGGAGTCGCCATTCAATTTCCTGACGAGTATTTAAACAAGAGCACATTGTCATCTCACTGATCCCTGGTCAATTATAAAAAAAATTCAAACAAATCAAAATTCCTCGGTGCGGTGCAAGTAAGGAGTTTAAACAAGAGTGTCACCAGACGCATGACTTCACTCAACCAATAGCTGTGCGACAACAAAACTTGCTGTTATGTACAGGCAGTATTTGAGACGACAAAAAAACTGAATATGGCAAATTACTTCACATATCGACCCATTACAACTCTTATCTACAATGTGTAGCTCAAACTTAAAAGTCTGCTTAACTTAATTATAACATCTTTGTGTGTGAGAATATATATATATATATATATATATATATATATATATATATATATATATAAAATATATTATATATATTTACGTATATGAACATACATATATGTTTATACATAAATATTTGTAACCTTATCAAGGTATATATATATATATTTATTAATTTAATATGTATACCTGTCAGGTGAAATTTCTTGTACACATTATCATACATAAACTATATATATATATTCATATATATATATATATATATTTATATGTGTGTGAGTGTGTGTGTGTGTGTGTCGTGAAATTCTTAAGCCGGAGTATTATTGAGTTGAGCATTCATAAAGTTAGGTCTAAACAGAAGTGTATCATTTTTGTTTTGATATTTGTGCGTATATGTTTGCATGGACACAAAACGTACCCAGTGAGAACCTGCACAGCCTATGTACACTCGCCGTCACGTGACAAGACATGCAGTATGAATCTTTCGTCACGTGACCTGACATACAGAATGAATCTGTCGCCACGTGATATAAAACGCAGAGTTGAAGCTGAGCTGCACATGTGTGCCCATACTATACATAAAGACTATGTTGATTTGTAGAAAAATAAGACATTTAAATAACAACCACACAAGCGTATAGTCTTATAATACAGTTTAAACAATCCAAACTAATATAAGCCTGACTAGCTGTGATTGAATAACTTTTACAGCCATGCCACGATTGTAGCATGTTTCACCCATCCTGGATACTTATGTTTGGTAGTAACCCTTTCTATATTGCCATGTGTAACACAATTTTTCTAAGAAAGTAAATCTAGCTGCCAAAGAAATGAGGCGAAAGATGTCACCACGTTCCTCGTTCGGTCCACAGAGGGCGCCCTAAGAGCAACGCGATCAGGTGACATTTCCACGATTGAACTACCTTCTTCAGTTTACTATTACCACATAATCTGGTTATTACTTCATATAATGATAATGCCCGTTATTATCTTCTTAACACCCTCATCGTATTGTTGGTACTAAATTAAGTCCCTTCAGCAACAGTGCAAAAAGTGTAATAAAAATTCTAACAATGTGTTCATTTTGCCGAGTTTTTTTACTTTGATCATGCATAACTTTTCCAGGAAACAGTAATAAAACTCCCGCCCATAAATCCATGACGAATAAAGGAAATATGCCTGTAATGTAAGGTTAATTTCTTGAAAAGAAAGTCGTGTCACAGATACGTGTTGTTGAGACCTTTGCAGAGTGGTAGTTTCGTACAATGCACCGACGCAACAGTAATATTGTACTTCTAGTGCTATTTTGTACTTAATGCTCAAAATTATTAATATGCAAGTGGCTAAGATGGCCAAACAACTACAGCTGTGAGAATGAATGAGGTTCCAAAATGTCACAGATAACCGCAAAGGAGCTAAATCAACTGTAACGCAGCGTCTTTCTCTGCCATAACTTACGTTGCTGTTCTGTTTCATGGGTATAACTTAAAATTACATGGTCAGTTTTGGATCTTGCCAATTTTTTTAAAATTGAAATTTCCAGCCCCTCTCTGGTTTGAGATAAAATGATTGGAGTGTCCTTCACATTACCCTGGATCACAGATTAAACCACGAATTATACTTTAAAGATTCACCACCATAAATTCCGTTGGCTTGATAATTATGTTTTGTATGTTACTACTGTGGTTGACAGCTATTGAGTGCAAATTATCCTGTTCTAACAGTATGTTTTCTGCCTGACAAACATCAAACATAATAATGACGGACGCGGTGTGCCATACATTATAACCATTACATAAAAGGTCGCTAAAACTGTCGATGACGAGTAGAATCGGAGTCAATGTCCACCTTTCTCCGCCTCTGTTAGGCATACAGATTGTGACCATATATGTATAATCAATAACACACCGTTAGCCATTCAGAGATGCATTTGCCACGGGGAAAGTGGTCTGGGATTTGCATTGTCACCTCGCAGCTGTCATTCTTGGGACACAGTGTTTTTTTTCTCACAACTGCGATGTGCTTTGCCCATTGCCAATGATTATTTTTTACTCAGCTATCTAAACCAGCATGAATAATACAAAGCTTGCCCAGATTACATTCAGGCACCCATCATTACAACGTTTCTCCCACCCGGAGAGCCAATATGGCCGCTCAATCGGTTTCCTAGGCAACCATAAGCGCAGACGACAAGCGCGGTAAGTCTACAATAAACACACTGGTTTTTCCTTGCCCCGGCTCAATGAATGGGAATACAACATAAATTCATGTCAAGCAAATGGGAGTCCCCTGATTTTTGAAAGGGGTCCGATAATTGTGTGAAAGGCAGGTATGTTTCAACGCGTGTTGAACAAGGCTTGCTTGTACTTTCGCCTCGCTTTGCTGGTGCATGCAGCCATTGTTACTTTGTCGATATAGACTAAGCTGTTTAAGTGACGGACCACTTGCGTAATTGACTGTCAAATATTGCCTCACATGACCATTAATGACCGCAGGCGGTTCTCCACAGCCAAGTATTGTTTGCCCAAAGTGGTGGCAAGAAGCCAACACCAAATGGAACCTCATGCTGAATTTGGACTTATATAAAAATCAATATATATATATATATATATATATATATATATATATATATATATATATATATATAAGGGATAAATATGCGTGCTTGTGTACAAATAAGTACGGCTATCCTTAGCGACTAGAAATAATTTTTAAATATTATTAAATGCACATATGTAAGAATTATCATTTAGGCGAGTTAAGAAGATTGTTTCAACTGCATAGATTGTGAACATGTATATCATACGGACTTAATTAATGTGAACAATATTTTCTAAAAAAAAAATATACTGAATTTACATAAAATTGTTAAATAACAGAATGCTTTTTCAAACCCAAAGAAATTATGTATCACACCACGTGATTACAAAAATATGAAAGTTAACTCTGATCAGCCGTCTCAAAATGAAATGAGGGATTTACGGAAGTTTCAACATACGCCGGCTATAAACAGAACACAGGAAATAGCACCAGCAGTTCTAGCCTCGTTTCCATGGTCGGAATGAAGATTTCATAATACATTTCACCTGCGTTCCCATGGAAACGCGCGTGTGGCTACGGTATGACACCGTGGCCCTTTGAAGTACATTATCTAGATACTTTATATACAAGTACAAATATTTTTGTTCGTTATGGTAATCTCTATATAAGTTATATACAGACAACTGGTCGTCCTGTACATAGGACTCTGAACTGACAAAAGAAGACTATCAAATGTTGAATAAATGGGGAGTTTGAGTATATTTTTATAAGATTATCCTCCAACACACCTACGGTTGACAGACGCAAGCTAATATAATATGTATAGATAATATAATCAATTATAAACATGGCTTCTCCCGCTAAGGTCAAGCGAACCTTAATATCTGAATGCGAGATTAATCTATATTGTGATTTATATATTAATACTTTTGTGTAAATGTCTACATTCACAACTGCGGATTGTGTATATCTTTAAATAGTTTAAATAACATTAATTTACAAATGTGAATCATGTTAGGCAAAATGTATATGTACATATATATGTTAACTAAATGATATAAAATCAGGATTTTATATCATTATTCTTTCACCTAAGCATATACAATAATATGTATATTTATACATATATTTGTATAAACTCGTATATATATATTATATATAGAGAGAGTGAGATTCACTATATATGTCCATATACACATATATTCATTCATACAGGAGTATAATTTGCATTTGACTGCGGTTTTGAACCGCCTATTGATATATATTGTAAATAAAATAAATTCTCTAATTTAATTTATAGTGGTAACTTTTGGCCTGCTTGTACAATATGTTTCTTTGAAAAAAAAATCAAACTCGTGTCGGTTTACCTGCAAAATAATATTCACAAGGTCTGTACTGGTAGAATTTTTGTTTTAACCCAATAGAACAAAGGGTACTTGAGGAAGTCACACCACCACCCTCACAGTCCATATATTTGTGTTCAGATTTCTCAAAATGCAAGAAATATAAAGGAAAGGTTATTATAACTGAACATTGTTTATCTGATTCAGAAATCTGTTACAAAATATGATATATAATAATAAGTTTTTTAAAAAACTTCTCGTGCGCTTTATATATTTTGTTGATGTACTGACCGGGTTTTGGAATCTTTAATAGAATATTCAAAATATATTTTTTGTCAAGGTATTCTCAATAGACAAAACTTTCCATGGCAAAATAAAATGTAAAACATGATTATAATTCATCGAGTAACTCAGAAATACAGTGAAACCTCGTTGTGTCGAAGTCGAAAGGACCCTCAGAAAACTTCGACACATCCGAGGTTCGACACAAGCGGGTTTTATTTGGTAATAATTTAAAGAGAGTTGTCCGAAATATCGAGTCTGTACAACTTCGACAAAAACGGGGTTCGACACAACGAGTTTTCACGGTATTTATATATGCAAATAACTTGCATTTTTTGGTAATTTTATTTTAGGAGTTATTATTTACGTTAGAACCTTTTCTACTGATATTTTTTTCGGTAGTGAATCGTCTTAGATGTATGATTCTGAAATTGGCTACATGCATCTAGCATGCATTATATGCAGTGGTTTCAACTATTCACATTAAGAACGAAGAAGGTGTCGCGTCAGTTGGGTGGACTGGACAAAAGTGTCACGTGACACATACCCACGTTTGGTGACAGAATCACCCAATCGACCTCATCTTCTGAAGGCACTGTCTACAATTTATTTTTCGCCATAGAAATTTTAGAACCCCTTCACAGCCAGGAATAAAAATCCCTCATTTTGTATTTTCTTCCAAAATCTTTGACAAATTATTTTGGGAGAATGCAAAGGGACTGATAATATCTATTTTGCTTTCAATAAAGGTAGCGTGTATTTCCACCAAAGGGTAATTACCCCAACCGCCTAATTAAGATAATGGTTGGGTTACCGTCAGCTTGCATAGCTACAATACAATCGGGTTGCTGGTCCCGTTTACACAGTAAACAGGTCCTTTTACAACAGGATGAAAACACTGCAAAAAGCGGCGCAGAATCCTGCGTGCTACATACAGTATGGCTGATGTAGAGCACTCCTGTGCTACTTACAATGTGTAAAGGCAGCACCAGAAACTGTTATTGCATCCGGTGGTATATGATGTCGACATTCCTGGCACTCTCCGTCCGTGCTGCGCGCGCACGTCTTGTGCCTGAGAGGTCTGACACGCGGTCACGTGTCTTCGTGGTCTCGGCTTCGATCATTGACCTTCCCGTGACCTCGACCTTCAAGGGGAGGCACCCCCATCCCAGGGCCCGCTGTTTTAGCTTTGATCCTTGATCCTGTTTCCGCACGGAACTTAGAATCGGGGTCTGCGACCAAACACTTCCAATACGTTTAATTTACACATATTAACATGAACCCTGGGTCTGGACCGTGACGGGATTAGGATTTGGTAATGATTCTTTGGGTTTAGGCTTCATTTTCCTCCTCTTTGTCTTCTTCTTTTTTCTCTATTTTTTCTGTGACCTCTTCCGTCTTCGGCGCTGGGCGCATGCGCGGAGGAGACTCGGAACTCCGACGACGAAGGGGGAGTTCCCGTTTGGGCGTCAGTGACCTTGCGGCCGACCTGAACTCATTGTACTGTTGTACAGCAAGGCCATGAACGATAATTCCGGGCAAGTTTTCCAGCTGGCTCTGTAGATCAAACAAAAAGAGAAAAAGTAAGCGTGAATGTTATAAAGATGAATTGCTGTTCTTGTCCTCACATAAAAAAATCAGATTAGCGACAACCAACACTGCACAAATTGACCTGTTTACAAATCTGTTTATATTCACAATTTCTACCGGATTTATTCTATCAATAATCCATGAAACAAGTATCACACGATATCAAGACAAATTACACTGTCCAGTCCTTTTCGTCTAAATCTTGTAAAGTATGACTTTGTATCAATTTACATGTACCTGGTCATTTTAGACAGAGGGGCCTACCACTGGAACACCGGGGAAGAAAGCAAAGTACTTGCATATCTTACATCCCTTTATTTCTCAGAAGTGAGAAAATTCGTTGTTAAATCGTAAATGCAAATACAGCAGAAATTCACTTTGTAAAACAAGGACCCATGGGTCCCATCGCTCAGCTGAATTTTGAAAAACTTCAGGAAATTGCAAAATATACCAAAATTTATATATATACATATGAATTCGAAAAGCTAGGAGGATATGGCCCTGCTAACGGGTGATAATCCTATAATAAATATTAGGGCTGTATGAATATATCGATATATCGATACGAATCGATACACGACGTCGATACGATAATCGAAATGCGTTGCATGCTGTATTGGTCGTATCGATTGATTGCTAATGCTTAGGGATATAACTCTAACTTTAAATATAACCATGACGATTTATAAATCTTAAAGCACTGTATATTTGTTGCTTTGGCTTTTAAGACTTGTTAATAAATGTATATACGCATGCACGTCAGTACTTTCATGACAAGCAGGCACATGTGAGCGACAATAGGTGAATGATACTGACAATTCAATATAATACAAATATTTTATTTTTATGTCGGTTTTTACAAACAAAGACAACATTAACCATAGGCTATTATGACCGACCACACTCTTATCATACGTAAATTAAAATTAAATAATTTTAGATATTAAAAATAATAATAACAATACATTACCTTACATAAAAATAAGTATCTCAAGTCTAATCAATTTTAAGGATTACAGTTAAGCATGAAGTTGTATAATGCGATTAACATTTGATTTATAGTCCTTATAAATTACAGTGACCAACTCATATTGTGTAACATTGTGTTGACTGTTTTATTGTGAGCTGTTGACATGTCTCTTTTATTGTGCGCTGTTGACATTCTGATTCGTGTTTGGCTCAAGCCCTGGAGTTGCTATGCTACAGCGTTTTTAGTTCTAGCTGGCCGGTGCGGCCCACGTGTAGACACAGCGGTCATGCTACTCTGGGGCTTTCTCGCCTGGCCGAGCCGGGCCGGCCCATGTGTGAACCCTGATATGTAGAAACACAGCGATGTTGTTCTAGATGTTTCCTGTAACGTGAGTACTATTGGTTTCTTTGGATTGTTCGAGAAATGGAAAGTTCACAGAAGCGTGTAAGTCAGTTGTGGACCTTTTCCGATAAGTGCGGCAGTTAAAGATATTCTTCAAAATTTGTGACGGATCTTATATAGTCTCCAGTTTGCTTACGGGATTATAACAAGAACTTCACTTTGGGATTACAACGGATTGATTTTGTAAATGAACTGAACTGAAGATTTGTGTGAACTGTTCATCTGGGTTGTACGTTGACAGTGGTGATTTACTGTTGTACTGTTGTTATACTGTGTAATAGAATTGATTTAGTGAATTTTAATGTTAGGATTGTTTTAAGAATAAATTATAATTATTTGTTAACAAAAAAAACCACTAGACATTTCAAGCTGCCTAGTGTTACAGAATCTGATTTTTTTTATCTCCTTTACAAAATTTATGATCGTCACTACTACGTGATCTGTTAATATTAGGTTCCGTAACAATTGAAAAAAAAATCACAATAAGACATGAAGTGACAAAACAAATGGGAAATGGCATACGGCCCAAAGAAGGATGTAAATTTTTTCAAAGTGATATTAAGTATTACAAAGATTACAACTGCAGGATGTCTCTTCACAGTACGATAACTTTATTTTGAAGGTTCTAAGGGACTCTGCATTTTTATAGTGTATCAGAAGAGAATTCCATAGCATAGTACCAAAATTTTTTAGCGAGTGGGTACCATACGTAACACCATTTAATACCGGCAGTGCCAGTCCATAGCTAGCTAGTCTAGTGACACGGCCAGAAATAGGTGTAGTGAAGTACTGTTCAAGATACACTTGACTTAGATTATGAATTACTTTGAAAATCTTTACGCAGCAAGTCATAGGTTACTCGGAACTCCCGCGTTGGACATCAAATGTCAAATAAATGGTTAAAGCCTGGGGACAAATCCTGTACAAACAGGAGAGTGACTAATGGGATTCATATTCACAGAAATATACAAAACTGTGTAATTACATAACATAAAAACACAGCCTATGATCTTCCCCGCCAATCGCACTCAAAAAAGTGTTTGTGCATGGGGGGGGGGGGGGGGGGGGGGTAGATTTTGGTAGTCTTGATTAGATAGATTTTGATAATTTAAATCAACTGGTCTGACTATATATTTAATATCAAACTTAAGCTGCTTAAGTGCACAGCATACTAAATATGTTGTATGTTAAAATACAAAAATATATCTAAAAACAAGAAACAGAGCTTTTATTTAGAAATGGTATACAAAGAAAAATGAACGTATCGTCAATACGTATCGGTATCGAATTAACTGTATCGCAATACGTATTGTATCGGAAGAGGCGAACCGATACCCAGCCCTAATACATATATAGTTGCCGAACTAATACTATGCACTTTTATAGACTTCTAGTATATCAAAGATGCAGGAGTCTCTCATGTTAAAATATTTTTAGAAGTATCATTATTTCAGCTATGTGACAGTAATATTTGCATAAAACAGCCACGAGAATGTATGGACACCTGTCCATTATAGAATAAGGAAGAAGGTGGAGATTAGCTCAAGTATAACAATACACATTTAATTTATCAACTCAAATAAACGCTGTAAATTAAATAAAAAATTCAAATGAGTATTAACTTTATCAATCTGATAATTATATATTGTACTGTGTAATACATTAAAAGTGTGGTCTGAAACCATTTAATAAATCAATAAGGAAAAACAAATTATGTGCTTAAGAGTTAATGAAGGATACATTTGACCAACAAAAATGTGTTAATATTATTAATAAGTCTGGATAGAGGGAGGGGGAGGCGGAGGAGGAGGAGGAGGAGGAGGAGGAGAGAGAGAGAGAGAGAGAGAGAGAGAGAGAGAGAGAGAGAGAGAAAGAGTCAGAGCAAGAGAGAGAGGGGGGGGGGGGGCATTCAACTGTGCTTATAGTAAAAAAGTGTATTAAATATTATTATATATTTAATGAAAAACATAGATGGCAGACAGAGCTGATCACAGATATCCCATTCTGCTGTGGGAAATATATATTTTTCAATTAGATCCTAATTTTTTTTAGAACAAATTTATTTCTTATATAATAAATTTGTATACAGTTGCTATATAAGTAATGGGCAAGTCCACAAGTGCAAAGGGCTCATTGGCGGGGGGGGGGGGGGGGATTAATGATGAGTTTCAACACCTTTGCATATACACACAGGATATAAAATTTGCTTACAGGAGGAATAGTTTATTCATAATTATAATTATTTAAAAACAGAAGGCGAGGTAGACAAACAAAGCCAATCACTTTATCTCATAATGTGCTTAGGCAGGGAAATAATGAACAAATGTTTGCATAAGATCCTCATACTTTTCATTATATTATTTTTTTCAAGTTTATAAATTTTTTACATTTGTAATTTTACATATGTATCTCAATATACATGATGACTTACAATTCTTAATTGCATAACCATTTATCCCTTATTTTGTCAGATAACAACACATAATGCAGACAAATGTATTTAATTTTTCCACAAATATATATATATATATATATATATATATATATATATATTATAAATTTGCAAAACAATAAATATCTGAAAATATTAATTGATTCAGAATTTACAATTTTCAATCGCACCTTTATTTATCCATACTTTTGCTCATATATTATCAAATTATGCTTCCTAATTGATTTAACTGTGATTTGTTAAATTGTTTAAAAGGAAACTAATTTCTTTAACAATGTTAAATCACCACAAAATGGCAATATGGATAACTTCTTGATTTAGAACAGTTTTGAACAATAGAGTGGAAACAGCTTTATAATTAAGGAAATACATTCCAGACAAAAAATGTTTTGCATTACACTTGGCGGCAGTTGGGTTGGTGGTGGTGTGCGTATATTCGTGAGAACAACTGTACATCTGTGACCGAGTTCCCCCAGTGACCAATAACAGATCAGGTAAGCAAAGAGAGGTGCATTGGTGACCAATGTGGGCTGCTGGACACTGCATCTAGTGAATACAATAAGAGCCTAAATAATCAATAACAAGCCTAATTTTGGAGCTTTTATTTTCAATTCCAAGATTTTAAAAGATCTTTATGCGAACATGCTGAAAGAAAAAATAATCAGACAGCTAGTACTTACAGGGAAAAACGTTCCGTGGCCAAAATTTAAGGTACTGATTTTATATTTATGCTAATAGCTTATAACATTTGCAAAAAATCAGATCTAATTTTGGGTATACAATTGAATCTTGATATTTCTTGGCACCGCAGGTGCCATAGTATCCCCAGACAATTAATCCCCCCCCCCCATTTAAGAATAGACCCCCAATCTTCAGCAACAATTAATATCAGACCACAGTCATAGAAAAGGTCACTCTCATAGAAAAGATCATGACCCCAATTTCAATATACATCATCCCCTAACCTATGTATATGTATATGCATAATATGAAAGAAATCTGTCCATTAGTTTTTGACTTATAATGCTCACAGTACTGTTAAGTGGCAATGATGGGGCATTAAACGGCACGAAAACAAGTAAAAGAATAACATGTGGCGCTATCAGTTTCCGGTATATGACAACACTAATCAAGATCTTCGGTCAAGTTGATTTTTGGACCAATCCATGCGTCCCTTATTGAGATATTAATGATTTTGTGTTTTTTTCCACCATATATGGCAATATGCAAGGTCAAGGCCACTCTCATAAGAAAGATCTGGACCCCAAATAAAATATACATCATCCCATAATCTATATCTATGTATATGCATAATATAAAAGAAATCTGTCCATTAGTTTTTGACTTATAATGCTCACAGTACTGTTAAGTGGCAATGATGGGGGTATTAAAAGGCCCGAAAACAAGTAAAAGAATAACAGGTGGCGCCACCTGTTTCCAGTACATGACATTACTATCCAAAGACCTTCGGTCAAGTTGATTTTTGGACCGATCCATGCATCCCTTATTGAGATATAAATGATTTTGTGTGATTTTCACCTAGATGGCAATATTTAAGGTCAAGGCCACTCTCATAGGAAAGTTCATGACCCCAATTTTAAACTAGATGTGTCGGAACGACACGAATGCCCCCGCCTGGGGCAAATTAGAAAGATTTGTTAAATTTTGAAAATTTTTTTAAGCTTAGGAGGTGTCGTATGGTCAAAAGTAGGTCAACAAGGGCAAAATGCAAACTTGATCTGTAATGGGTCATTATCAATCAACACACCAAAAATCAGACCAGTATCTGCAGGCATTGTGAAAAAAAATCCATACATGTGCATTTTCAATAAAAATTTCTGTCTTTCATGAAATTTTCTATGTTTAGGAGCCATAAAACAATCAAAAGTAGGTCAACTTGGACGAAACGTGAACACGATTTGTAACTGTCATTATCTGCCCACACATAAAAAATATCAGGGTGGTATCTGCAGGCATTGAGGAAAAAAGTCCATACTTATGCATTTGTTATGAAAATTTCTATTTTTCATGAAACTTTCTATATTCAGGAGCAGTGAAATGGTCAAAAGTAGGTCAACTGGGACAAAACAAGAACTCCATCTGTAACTGGTCATTATCTGCCCACACACCAAAAATCAGGCCAATATATGCAGGCATTGCGAAAAAAGTCCGTACATGTGTATTTGTAATGAAAGTTCATATTATTCATGAAATTTTCTGTTTAGGAGCTGTAAAACGGTCAAAAGTAGGTCAACCGGGACGAAACGCGAACTCGATCTGTAACTGGTCTATAAAAAACACACAAAAAATCAGGCCAATATCTGCAGGCATTGCGAAAAAAAGTCCGTACATGTGTATTTGTCAAGAAAATTTATATTTTTCATGAAATTTTCTATGTTCAGGAGCCGTAAAACAGTCAAAAATAGGTCAACTGGGACGAAACGCGAACTCGATCTGTAACAGGTCTATATCTGCCCAAACACCAAAAATTAGGCCAATATCTGCAGGCATTGCTAAAAAAAGTCCGTACATGTGTATTTGTCATGAAAATTTCTATTTTTTCATGAAATTTTCTAAGTTAAGGAGCCGTAAAACGGTCAAAAGTAGGTCAACCGGGACAAAACGCGAATTGGTTCTGTAACCTGTCTATATCTGCAAACACACCAAAAATTAGGCCAATATCTGCAGGCATTGCGAAAAAAAGGCCGTACATGTGTATTTTTTGTCATGACAATTTCTATTTTTCATGAATTTTTCTAATTTAAGGAGGGGTAAAACGTTCAAAAGTAGGTCAACCGGGATGAAACGCAAATTCGATCTGTAACTGGTCATTATCTGCCCACACACAAAAAATCAGGCCAATATCTGCAGGCATTGCGAAAAAAAGTCCGTACAACTTTTTGACTTCGGAAGGACGGAAGGACGGAAGGACGGACATGGGTAAAACTATATGCCCCGGCCACTTTGTGGCGAGGGCATAAAAAACTTCATGCCATAACCCATATCTATGTATATGCATAATATAAAATAAATCTGTCCGATAGTTTTTGACTTATAATGCTCACAGTACTGTTAAGTGGCAATGATGGGGTATTAAACGGCACGAAAACAAGTAAAAGAATAACATGTGGCGCTATCAGTTTCCGGTACATGACAACACTAATCAAGATCTTCGGTCAAGTTGATTTTTGGACCAATCCATGCATCCCTTATTGAGATATTAATGATTTTGTGTTTTTTTCCACCATATATGGCAATATGCAAGGTCAAGGCCACTCTCATAGGAAAGATCAGGACCCCAAATTAAATATACATCATCCCATAACCTATATCTATGTATATGCATAATATAAAAAAATCTGTCCATTAGTTTTTGACTTATAATGCTCACAGTACTGTTAAGTGGCAATGATGGGGGTATTAAAAGGCCCGAAAACAAGTAAAAGAATAACAGGTGGCGCCACCTGTTTCCAGTACATGACATTACTATCCAAAGACCTTCGGTCAAGTTGATTTTTGGACCGATCTATGCATCCCTTATTGAGATATAAATGATTTTGTGTGATTTTCACCTAGATGGCAATATTTAAGGTCAAGGCCACTCTCATAGGAAAGTTCATGACCCGATTTTAAACTAGATGTGTCGGAACGACACGAATGCCCCCGCCTGGGGCAAATTAGAAAGATTTGTTAAATTTTGAAAAATTTTTTAAGCTTAGGAGGTTTTGTATGGTCAAAAGTAGGTCAACAAGGGCAAAATGCAAACTTGATCTGTAATGGGTCATTATCAAGCAACACACCAAAAATCAAACCAGTATCTGCAGGCATTGTGAAAAAAAATCCATACATGTGCATTTTCCATAAAAATTTCTGTCTTTCATGAAATTTTCTATGTTTAGGAGCCGTAAAACAATCAAAAGTAGGTCAACTTGGACGAAACGTGAACACGATTTGTAACTGTCATTTTCTGCCCACACATAAAAAAATCAGGGTGGTATCTGCAGGCATTGAGGAAAAAAAGTCCATACTTATGCATTTGTTATGAAAATTTCTATTTTTCATGAAACTTTCTATGTTCAGGAGCAGTGAAATGGTCAAAAGTAGGTCAACTGGGACAAAACAAGAACTCCATCTGTAACTGGTCATTATCTGCCCACACACCAAAAATCAGGCCAATATCTACAGGCATTGCGAAAAAAGTCCGTACATGTGTATTTGTAATGAAAGTTCATATTATTCATGAAATTT
This sequence comes from Sipunculus nudus, assembly GCA_026874595.1. NCBI lineage: Eukaryota > Metazoa > Annelida > Sipuncula > Golfingiida > Sipunculidae > Sipunculus > Sipunculus nudus. Next base: position 55,457,362 of record CM049313.1, on the reverse strand, counting down.
TCTGTATAGGAGCTGTAAAACGGTCAAAAGTAGGTCAACCGGGACGAAACGCGAACTCGATCTGTAACTGGTCTATAAAAATCACACACCAAATATCAGGCCAATATCTGCAGGCATTGCGAAAAAAAGTCCGTACATGTGTATTTGTCATGAAAATTTATATTTTTCATGAAATTTTCTATGTTCAGGAGCCGTAAAACAGTCAAAAATAGGTCAACTAGGACGAAACGCAAACTCGATCTGTAACTGATCAATATCTGCCCACACACCCAAAATTAGGCCAATATCTACAGGCATTGAGAAAAAAAGTCTGTACATGTGTATTTGTCACGAAAGTTCATATTATTCATGAAATTTTCTGTTTAGGAGCTGTAAAACGGTCAAAATAGGTCAACTGGGACGAAACGCGAACTCGATCTGAAACTGGGCTATATCTGCCCACACACCAAAAATTAGGCCACTATCTGCAGGCATTGCTAAAAAAAAGTCCGTACATGTGTATTTGTCATGAAAATTTCTATTTTTCATGAAATTTTCTAAGTTAAGGAGCCGTAAAACGGTCAAAAGTAGGTCAACCGGGACAAAACGCGAATTGGTTCTGTAACCTGTCTAACTGCAAACACACCAAAAATTAGGCCAATATCTGCAGGCATTGCGAAAAAAAGGCCGTACATGTGTATTTTTAGTCATGACAATTTCTATTTTTCATGATTTTTTCTAAGTTAAGGAGGGGTAAAACGTTCAAAAGTAGGTCAACCGGGACGAAACGCGAACTCGATCTGTAACTGGTCTATATCTGCCCACACACCAAAAATCAGGTTAATATCTGCAGGCATTGCGAAAAAAAAGTCCGTACAACTTTTTGATTTCGGAAGGACGGAAGGACGAAAGTACGGACATGGGTAAAACTATATGCCCCGGCCACTTTGTGGCGAGGGCATAAAAAACTTCATGCCATAACCCATATCTATGTATATGCATAATATAAAATAAATCTGTCCGATAGTGTTTGACTTATAATGCTCACAGTACTGTTAAGTGGAAATGATGGGGGTATTAAACGGCAAGAAAACAAGTAAAAGAATAACAGGTGGCGCCACCTGTTTCCGGTACATGACATTACTATCCAAAGATCTTCGGTCAAGTTGATTTTTGGACCAATCCATGCATCCCTTATTGAGATATTAATGATTTTGTGTTTTTTTTCACCATATATGGCAATATTCAAGGTCAAGGCCACTCTCATAGGAAAGATCATGACCCCAATTTAAATATACATCATCCCATAACCTATATCTATGTATATGCATAATATAAAAGAAATCTGTCCATTAGTTTTTGACTTATAATGCTCACAGTACTGTCAAGTGGCAGTTTTTGGGGTATTAAACAGCACGAAAACAAGTAATGAATAATAGGTGGCGCAACCAGTTTCTGGAACATGACAACCCTATCCATGATCTTCCATCATCTTGATTTTGGGATCAATCCATGCAAGATTTCTTTAGATATTTAAGAATTTGTGTGATTTTCCCCAAAATTGGACCTATTCAAGGTCAAGGACACTCTCCTAGTCAAGGTCATGACCTCATTTTAAATAGGCGTCGTCCTCTCACCCATATCTATACATATACCAAGTTTGGTAAAGATCCGTGAAATATTTTTTGAGTTATCGTGCCAACAAGATTTATATGCGGCGGCGGCGGCGGCGGTGGCGGCGGCGGCGGGACCGGTATGAAAACATAGTATCCCCCGACTTTGTCTGGGGATACAATGAAATTATATCCCTGAGAAAAGGTCTCTAGCTATAATAATTCTCATGTTACATGAGTAAATATCCATAACTTCAAAGAATTTACAAAATACTGACTATATTTCTTGTATTTATATAGGGAATATATAGAGAAATATCTATATTTAATATAATCAAAACAGATCAGTGATTTTGATATTAGGTAGTCTTGAAGTGTAACAATGGGTTTTAAATAGAAAATTTAGGTTTTTCCGTAATATCTCATAAGAATGAAGGCGTAGAGACCCAGTTAAGATATGGTAGGAGATTTTTGGTACATCTAACTGTATGGCAAAATTCGGATTTGTAGGTCCAACGGTATAAATATGTACCCTGTTAAAGGACGGACAGACGCCCGGACAGAGTTGCCGAACGGACGCACGACCGACAAAGGACCACCGCTATAGCTCTGATGACTTATAGTCAGCTGAGCTAAAAATCACAGCTGGTTATCAACAGCCCTTTACCCATATATATATATATATATATATATATATATATATATATATATATATATATATATATATATATTCAATTAAAGCAGCGTATCGATAACTTTTTGATCTAGATTATTCCAAATTTTTATTCAAATCTTATATTGAACAAAATAAGTTGCTATTTGTTTTCATAGATCAGCGGTATACCTATGCATAATTTTGACTTGCGACCTGTCATATCCTGGTTTTATTTTGCACGCTGAACTGCAACCCTCATCAGCGGTTCAGAGAAAATGGGACAAATAAACCTGTTAGGGTTCGACAAGGGCGCGGGATGCGATACGAAAGTGAGACAGCGTCCAGGAGAAGTCCTGATTTGCGGAGAGAGTTTGGTGGCTAAAAGACGTGTAACAAATGTTATTATGGTAGGATTAAATACAGTGATTAAGATACTCGAACACACGAAAAGGTATTCTTGTATTTCCGAAGGTACGTTCAAAGTATCCTCATGTGGATTTTATTATGTGACGGGAACATTGCCCCGGAATAGACACTTGATGTGATTGGCTAAAGCAAGTGTGACGTCACCGATTAAAAAAATACAATTCGCAATTCCTGTCGCTTTTATTCTTTCTCGAAAAGTTTGTGCTAGCAATGTCAAAAGTACTAAACTTTGATTCACATCTAGGTTGTGTTGCCAAAGAGAGGTATCCTTATGTTGACGTCATTGCAGATTGAGCTGACAATGCCAATGAAAGTGCTTACAGCTTTTTAAGAATCAAACGCCTCTTGTACTTTTTGTGGACAGATAATAAATATTTTCTGCAAAGGGGATGTATTTGGTTTATAAGCTCATGTGTTATATGATTTTGTGATGGAATTTGGATTACGTTTGCTTGACTTTTAGGCGATACTTCCGTCAGCAGGTCATGACCCGGAAACCCTTCCGTAGGAACAAGTTACCGGTGACACGTGACTTACCTGAAGGCCTTTCAAATTCTCCTCGATACGATCGACTCTTTCGTCTACCGATGTTTGTTTGTGGCTCATCTCCATAACAACCTCGTACATATTAGACTGTGTCTGGAAGACAGGAAGAACACGGGTGTATCAGGAAATTCACCTTCTTAGTACTTTGGCCATGGATTATCCACAGACAAATCATGTCTACAACCAGCAACCTCAGTGATTAGTCATATTTGGTATAGGATTAGGCACTAAAGACTTGCAATAAAAGACATAGGAAATATTATAATGTATAGAGATGTATTATTATTATACATTTACCATTTAAACAAAGTTTCTTGAAACAATACGTTTTCTGGATATAAATTTACTTAAAAATAAGCAAGTGAAAGTGATCTATGGCCAATGCATCTTCGATAATAAAACGAGTTATATATTTATGCTTATACTGTGTTTAGAAGTTTTCCTTGAAGTGGAATCCAAAGCCATCCGTGTCATACCATGTTGATCGCTTACAGACGGAAGCAACAATTGTTGATGCAGATATCAGAAGAGATAGGGTATACATTTTCACTTTTGCTACTATACGGCGTCATGTAGCACTGTGTGGCACTGGTATCATATCAGCCGTCAATATTATGCCTTTTGTACAAAACCTAGGGCATTATTCAATTATGGTCCTGATATTGCAGCCAAATCAATCATTTCGTGGACGGGTGACCTGGGTACACGTGCGAACGTTATTAATCAAAACGTCAGACAGCAATGTGCTGCACTCCTGCTAAACGATGGTTTTGTCGGATTATCCGTGTCTGTAAAATTACTGGTTTCCTTTGATTTATTTTATATTCCAGGGACCTGGAGCAAAACATTCTCTTTACCCTTTGATATTTTTTTCCATAATTAACGCAAACAAGACGTGATAGGGCTAGATCAAGGGGGCGTGTTGATACGGGGCTTACCAATGATTTAGTAAAATGTATTGATTTCCGTTAAACATAAACATTTTAATCAAATTGCCATATACTGTATTATGTGACTGGATCATTCCCCTTCACCCCTCCCCCCTTATAACCACCCTTGATCGTTATGTGGACGTTATGTAGTGGTTAAAGCGTTGGCCAGGAGATCTGAAGGTCCACGCTGGAAATCTATTTAAGGTTTTATAACGGAATCATAACAGCAGTTTAGATATTCACTCAAATATCTGAACTTAAAGCAATGACCTCAGAATAATTATCATTCGTAGACAACCTAGGGTGGCTTATTACATATCATTCTTAATTACTCTAACTAGCAGACAGCGCCATACCTGTAGAAAGTGTATATAGTTTTTAAGTAAACAAAATAATATGTCGGTCAGTATCTGTATATTATTCAAAAGAAACTCGTATAGTAGAACCAGAGGAATGGGAGTAACGATTCGACGCTGTACTTGTCTTCCTGTTATGCTAGCCCTGTGTAAGAGAGAGAAAATATAGGGGTTGGTATGAGAGTGGAATGGGTTCATCTTATTCAGCTGGTTCTATAATGCAGTTACTAATCAGTAGTCTGGGGAAATTCTCTCTAATGTCCGAGTACCTGCTGTGACTCCCGGCGTGTTCCCTGAAATGAAGAATGGCTAAAATTCGTATACTTCAAATCTAAATACAACCTTTTAACTTTGATTATCGTTGTTACCATACTATATTCTACATTCAATCAATAGTGCCAACTATAGGTCATGCGTGGTTATAAATTTCAATATATGATTCACAAAGTAAAGTGTTCAACTTTCGTCACAGTATCTTTACGGAAAACACCTACCATATATTGGGAGATCTCGGTGTATTTCTTGCTGTTATTCAAATGGAATTTAAATAGGCTTTGGTGATCATAAAGTATGCCACAAATGCCTGGACATATTGGCTCATGTCACTTTAAACACGAGCTGGTTTGATGAATGTTCTGTTAATTAAAATGCCTCTTAACATGTCTTGACTCGGATTTCCATAATTCGTTTAAAATAGAATTCTTAGCCTGATTTATATGACACTTCTGGCATAAACTTTTCCGAACAAGCGTGGTCTACGTGAACAACAGTCACGCACAGAATTGTTGAACCCGTTCTGATTAAATCTTTTCGCGGTAACCTTGACAACGTCCTTGTTTACTCGTTCTTGCTTGTTTAGCATGAAGGTCGGTGTAACTGAGAATTTAAGTAAGTAAAACTGAGACTCCCAAATGTCCCACGGAAAAATAAGCAATGAATTACTTCACGCAAGCCTATTCCTGTGACAAAATCAAAAACCAAAATCGATACTGTATACCGGGCACATCAGAAGTGACCTTGGCTAATCACGCTACAGGGATTTCAAGATTCTGACGCTGTTCTTTTCATCCTTATAAATAAAGGACCCATGGAGCTAAGAAACCGCTTTGTCTTGATGAGAGGGCCATTGCAAATAAGCTATAGGCAGTGTCTTTGAGAATTACTTGTCGATAGAAAGGTGTGATAAATAGGGCCTGGTATTTTCCTTCATGTTTCATAGCTCAAGTTGTTCCTGTAGCTATTTAAACGTAAAACTTCAAAGAGAAAACTTCAAAGCATACTTTGCATATTTTGCGCAACTGCAAAAAATACGATTGCAAGGCTGATGTTTACAGTTTTTCGTAATGAAAGATTGTATTTAAATGTTAATGTACATGTTTTTAAATTCAAGCACTGAAAGAAATCACGCGGGTATGCGTCCCTGAGGGATTGAGCGATAAAGAGGACAAAGAAAGATATTTAACCCATTGAAAATATGTACATCTGTCTATTTGATAAGACAAATGTATGTAAAAATATATATAACATGTAGATTTTTAAAGTGTATGGTCAAAAACTCAAGGAATCAACTTTGCTTCGGTTTAATTACACACTCCTAATAAAATAATCATGCTTAAATGTTGTTTTAAAATTGATAGACAAATTTATGAGTTTTATTTATAAGATTTTGTTAGAGTTAGCAAAATAGTAGAAAGTTAAAATAATTGAAGAAATCGGAAATAATCAAGCTGTTACTTTACGTGAACTGACATAAAAAAGCTACCTATTGAAACTTTTATTCCCATGCAGAGGCAATTAATGCAGCTATATACAATTATGTTTCGTGCAGTATACTGTAACTAACCTCTAATGCCCAAAATACTATTTAAAACAATATCGGGGGGGGGGGACATATTAGCCCGCACTAGAAGCACGATTCTCATAAAGCACTTGTAATCACTATCTACACTGTAAGTTTGTTTAGAATGCTTTGCACTATAAGCGGCTGTGATGAAATCATAGTTTATGATTAGTTAAATGTGCCAGGCAATGTTGATTAATTTAACAACGAATTGACTGAAAAAAGTTGTGGTTACCAAATGGTGGATGCGTTATACATGCAATATTACGTACGGACGGACAAACGATTACAGGTCTATAACATTTTTGTTTTCTTTGCAAACGGAGATGACGATTGGGATATAGGGTAGGGGACATATCTACAACGTCACAACATTAGGTAAAGCATCACAATTAGCCAGTGATACAAAGGACACCACACACATTAACATACAAGGCATAGTTTATGAATTAGTTGAAGCGGAAAAGCAACGATATAAAGGTGTCGCCTGGTGATCCCAGCTGGCCCGGCCAAATCACTTGGAAATAAAACAACAAGACATAAACATAGTTTGAAATATCACAGTAAATGTGAAAAAAGAGAACCCCAGTGGTTAGATTAAACCCTGCATCCCATTGGCTGCTGATTAATATGAATATGCATGGTTTTAATTAGCATATCCGTGAAATCCTTCACAGGGCCCGCCGGACCAGCTGCGATTATTCAAGCCTATGTGTAATTCAAACCTGCTTTAGGACAGCGGGTGGCTGCGAGCTATACACGCTCGGAACGCAGTCCAAGGCGGAATGTGCTAAGTGCTACAAAAACGCACAAAGAGAAAAACGTCATCAGTAATGGGCTGACGCTGCAATTACGTCATACGGACAGGACGAAAGCCCTGCCCAATCACGTGTATGCACATCTAAGTAGCTGCGAAGCACAGGTCCAATGGTACACAAAGAAATCAAAATGGCATGAAGTGGTTTATATTACGGGTATCATGATGTTTAACACATTGAAAGCCATCAGTTAGAATGATGATACCGCAGCAAATTTGTTAGTGTCTTGTACGACTACCACTGACTATTCAGCTCTGCGTCCAAACATGTGGTGTCCACTTAATGTCATCCAAGAGGCAAAAAACCCTAGGTTCCACATTCCGTCTTGGACTCCGGCAGGACAGACACAGAAACCCAAAATGAGGCAAGTTCCAGATAGATTGACAGTACCAAGACGTGATGTGACTTTCAAAAATAACACAAGTATACAGACAAGTAAGATATTTCATGGATGGAAAATTTTAACTTGTACTGGTTTTGGTAGTTAATCTATAAATATTATTATTTGACCGTATATGTTTACAATTACTGTGAGGCCTAGGGATAACGATTATGGTCCGAAATAGTCTTGGTATGCATGATCGAAGAAACAAGGTCATTGCATAGGCAGACACGAAGCATTTAATGCGGAAAAAAAACAGATAAAAAATGTTCGGTAGGAAATCAGTTTGTTGTAACTGAGTTTATAATTATAAAAGAGAACATCGCCTCTCTTAATCCATCCGTCTTTCATCAAACTATATTTTTATCCTCTCGATAGAATAATAGAACTGTTCATATTTCTTACGGCATAGTCATTTGTGCAATGTCTAAGCTCACTTCTTATATTCCAGAAAAGTGTTTGTTATGATATAAAAGAAATTTACCAGAAAAATCATCACGTTAATATGGACTTCGTTCCCGCAAATGACAAAGCTAATAAATGACTAGAACAAGCTTGCGTCACAGAAAATAGCTTTCGGAGTTTTATTCGTGGGAAAATGTCAAACATGTGTCGTCACAGTAAAGGTTTGCCTATTGCAATTATTACATTTATTTTATTATAATTCAAGGACCAGGCGATGCCACATACACTAGGTCTTTACAAATGTATTTCTCTTACTATATTAGGAAAGTTCTACAAGAACGAGGTAGCCTATTCCACAAAAGAGTCACATGGAAATTAGATAAATCTAGAAAATACTCCCTAAATATAGATAAAGATAATACTCATAATATTGTGCAAGGCATATAAAAATACTGTGTATATGGTGCAGAGATTCAAAAGGGAGTACGTACCCGCTAACTACAGGTGACATCTTGAAAAAGTAGGTTTAACAAGTAACCCTCACAAGACACAACTTTTAGTTTTGATTGATGTATTATATACTATAAAGAATATAGTAATAATATCAACACAAACAGACCACACGTACCTTTGCCATGTCCACCAACGTATTTGCATTATCGTTGAGCTTCCGCTGATCCATTTTAACTTTTCGTAAACTGGGGGGATATAAGAAAGAAAAAGAAAATTATTTTTGGTATTATCAGGAAGGGAAGCTGTTGTTTAAGAAGAAAAGATGCTTAATAATGTCAAAGTAACCAGCAAAATATAAATATAATTGGGTACCTCACAAAATGTGGTTATTATTTTTTTACGGTAATACCGCTTCTGCATTTCAGCACCACCTTGTGTTCATTCTGGGAAACACGTGAAGTAAGATACACGATAATTCTTATGAGTATCCTCATGGAGAAGACTGTACACACGAATACAATTATTTTGGCTGAAATGACCTAAACTATGATTCAAACTACGCTTTACTCAAAATGTAAGCTATATTTCAAACATGGGTCGAATACAGGAGAAATGAATTCGAATACGAATACAAATACAGCAGGGGTACACGAATACGAATACGAATACGAATACAAAAACTAGAAAACAGAAATGTATTTGAATATGAATACGAATACAAATTCAAATGTATTCATGAATATCTTTATGAATAAAATTTTCTGAAAAAAAAACTATCGAGTGTCATTCTTGTTTAATACAATTAACTTCAATCATCATATATTCCCACTTGCAAAATGTATTTTAGTCCAAAATTCAAAATATTCACGCAAGTGTCTAGTATATACACATGACAGAATATACACATTAATATTAATTTAATATGAATAAAGTAAAACTTTTCAAAATGAATAAATCAGATTGTTAGTGTGCATGTTTTAAGTGGGTCCAAATCAATAATTTCTGCAATAATGGCACATTTTAGGTCGATAGGTAACCAACATAAATGTATTCATGTAACGTATTCATGAATATGAATACTTCTGCAAGGTATTTAAATACGAATACAAAAACGTGTGTACGTTTTACAAATGTATTCAAATACGAATACGAATACTGAATATACATGTATTCGAATATAGTGAATACGAATACCCCATGTCTGAAGCTAATTATTTTTTTATATTAGAAGGTGCTGGCAAGCAAAAGCGGTATTTTCGTATACATCAAAACACTGTTCCGAGTCACCCAACTTGAATGAGAATATTTCGAACTTCCATAGAGGCGGTGAACTGGTTCCTAGGGCTACAAGAGAATACGGCGTTACAATGGGTAATAAGCAACATAGGGCCGGTCATGACATGTAAGTTAAAATGTCCCATCATGCACTTTGCATATTAATCGACTGGGGTGTTCGGGTATATGAATCAGCATTTTGTCAAGTGAAATGAAGCACAAGGCAAAGGCTCCGGAGGAACATCGATACTTTTATAAATTAAAACAAGAAAAAGACATGTTAGAAAGCATAATATATAGACCTACTCAATAATGCATTGCATCCTCTGTACATTTTTTTTCAAATGTTGCCAAACGGCTCATGAGCAGCAGCATGTAACAAGTCAAAACCGATACTCTTTCATCCTTTTCAGATTTTTACCTCTTTGACTTACGTCTCAAACATTCTTGTCATATTTCAATTGATACGTTTATGACGTATTAGTTAGTCACTGTTTTTTATTGTAATAAATTGTCTCTTATCGTACTGACAAAATTATGGCACGATAAAATAACCTGGCATATTTTCTCGTTTCTGTTTGCTGCTATATGTACATCAGTATAATATGAACATCAATTTGCTCTACTTGCAGACATAAGATAACAGTCGAGCTTCAGTTATAATAAAAATAAATCACTTTACAGATTCTAAAATCTAATTTCACACTTTCGTTAACACAATAAAGAGCATTAGTGATGTATAACGTAGTGCGCTCCCTAGGCACGGAGACGCAACTCAGCAGGCGTACATAATGGACAATAAGGCCACCTGACGTGGTCCGTAGGCTAAACCAAAAAAATATTTGTTCTAGGAATTTGGGGTGAAAAATTATGGAGCGAGCAACAGGGCGAATTCTTTCCGTCCTTTTGAAAAGTTACCGGTATAAACAAATTATTATTAAAAGGGTACATTTTAGTAAACCAAAATGTAACCTATCCAACATTGTTAAATTTAAGAAGTTTGCGTTATTATTACATGTAATCATTAGATAATTAGATAAAGACAATGATAGCAATAAGCAATCATAATACTTTGGTCACGGTGCTCATTATCCATGGATATTAAGATATTATTCATAATATTTAGGTGAGTCCTAAGACTTCTAAGACATTCAACAGCTGGTCATATGTGTTTTATTGTATGTACAGTTCAATGGTATTTTGTGAGAACAAGGAGACTCACCTATGGATTGCCTGCAAGAACTTCCTTTGGTGCGTGCGCACCTTTCGCTGGTTTACCCGCTTTGCCAGTTTTGTATATTTATAAATAAGCCACGTCTCCCTCAAGACGTTCGCAGCTGCATTTTTCAACTGAAATAACAAATTTCAACGTTTTCTGATCTTTTTCTTAAAGCAAGTATATTATATATTATATAAAAATGTCCTTAAAATGTGCATAAAAATGCACGGAAGGTATATTTAAATATATATATATATATATATATATATATATATATATATATATATATATATATATATATATATATTGCTGCTTCTATATTTTTAAATTCATGTTCTTAGAAATACATGAAATATATCCTTCTATTTTGATACAGTTATCAAAAAAGCAAATATAATTCATTCCTGAACGACACCTAGCGGTAGCTCTAAGTATCATTGGCTGTGACGTAAAGAAGACTCACCCGTTTTGTAAGCTGTGTGTCCATCATAAAATTATGTACATGTTTCTCTGCTCTGCTTAGCTCAAGCTTCCTGGCAAGAACTGCAACAACTAATGCTGTGCAACCCGCACCCTGTCAAAGATAAAATATAAGCATGAAGGGATTGATATAGTCCTTTTATTTAATGTCCTGCCGCTTTTTTATCCCAAACATTTGTGATATATATATTTCAATATGACATGACGCAGCTTTATGGTGTCATGCACTAGAGATGATCTTTCTAAAAGTGATGGGGATATAAATTGTGCGATATAACGTACATTATATGATCATTTAAAGAATGCACTCAATGGCACTCCAATGTTACCATGTATAGTCTATGCTTTAAAAAAATACATTTTTATATCTTCTCATGGCAACGTGTTACTATCCGAAGTGAAACAGGCCTAAACAAACAACAGAATACTTGTTTTCTATATACTAAAGCGTTATATTAGAACATTTGGTGTTGATTTCCTCCCTGTTGATTAGAAAAGTGATCCTTTCTTCGTACCAAGTTATTTTGTTTTATATGTTGAAGACCATTTCAACTGTTACACATAAATTCTTTCCTGACGAACGCGGAAGAGTATATGATATTAGATCTGCATGACGTCAGCAGAAATGTAAACCAGGATTTGTATTTATGGGCAAACCGCATAGACCAAATTGATGCAACATGAGAAAAGAAGAAAAAGACATGACTGCAATATTGAGTTTCATGGAGGTTTTTATTTTCGATAAAAGCTGCAATTCTTCTGCTGAAAAGGAACATAAAAAATTATTGTTGTTAACACGATCTGTATCCGATTTCAGATCTTAAGAAGACTAACGCCACATTGTGATGTAAATGTATGTGATGGAAAAGGCATCAACAGCAATAAACACGACAAACAAAACACAGATTAATTGTTATCGTTATGATCGGAAAATGGTAAAGACGTTGAAATGGTTGAAAAAAATGGATAAATTAAAGTTGTGGACAAAAATATTTTAAGCTAATTTGCTTTCTGTCGATAAAAAAACTCGCGGACAACACAGCAGGTCACTAAAACACTTTTATAACATGGGCAGAAACCATTATTTTCTTATGACTTATCTAATGAATGGAAATAGTAAGGAAATTATAAACACAATAAATAATGATATATTGTGATTTCCCCTTCGTATATTGTTTGTCGACTTGCGTGATCATTTAAAAAAAAACTAGAGACCCAGGGATCTAGATGCTCAGTTGTATTTGTCTTTAAGGATATTTTGAAGAAAGATTTCAGAATGACGGTCCTGTGACCTGAAAATCAAAATTTATATTACTTAAGTGGTTGGTAATTAATAGATCAATCTATAGATTAATAGATTTGAAGCCAATCTGTCTAGCAAAATCAGAATTATCATTCATAACTAATTTGTGGATGGTTGGGCCCGTGACCTTGACCTTTGGCCCTAAATCGAAAAGAATCTTCCACTATCGGCAGGTGAGTAATATCTTGAAAATGGAAGGTTTGTGATGAAAGGTTTTGCTTGAAATGCAAAAACATTCCTTTTAAATAAATGAGTCCTGTGACCTTGACCTTTGGACACTAGAACCGACAGGGTACTTACTTTAGTTGTGAGCCATATATAAGTAAAGTTTGCAAGCAATATGTCAAACAAAACTGGAGTTATCGTCTGGAAACTAATTTATGAACAGATGGCCCTTGTGATCTTGACCTTTGACCTTGTGACCCCTATTAAATGCCCTCCCCATACTGGCAATCAGCTAAATGTGCAAGATGGAAAGTTTTGGATAAAAAGCTAGGCTTAAAATGCAGCCATAATCTTTTTTTTAATAAATGACCTGGACCTTTAATCTCATGACCAAAAAATCATACAGGCTCTTTCTTGAGTGATGGGCGTGTTTTAAATACATATGTCAATCGAACCTGAAGTTATTATCTGGAAACAAATTTGTGTGGATAAACGGATGGAGAGACAGACAGTCAGACGAACAGACAGACAAACAGACAGGGTGATTACTATAGGGCATCCACTTGTGTTCAATAAACACACCAGGTTTTGGGACACCAGATGGAATCACAACTGAGAAACTGACATGATTATTGTCATTTTAAAGTAAAACATAGAAAAATATTCGTCAAAATATAAAAAAAACAGGTGGCCCTAACCCTGTCCGGGAACTGACAAACTAGTCATGTACAATATTCAAGGCAAGTTTCATGACAATCCATGCATTAATTTTCAAGATATAAGGAGGTTTTGTATCAAATTTGTGATTTTTCTGGGGGCGGGGGGTGGGGGGGGGGGGGTTACTTACAAGCCAAATAGCTCGGAGTATATAGGTCGCAGTGACCATATTCCAGGTTCCCAAGGAGATTTTTTATTGACCTCCTTGGATGTTCACCAAGACGTTTCTAGGGCCAGCAGTTACGATTTGTGCCCTGCTAACGGAATACCGGACGGACGACGGACAATGCGCCATTCCTATACCTCATTTGACTTAAAGTCAGCTGAGCTGAAAATCGAAATGAACAGAGGAGCGATAGGAAGTGAATTAGTCCTTAAGAAGTTTGAATAAGGAGCAGAATGAACTCGGTTCGAACCCCGCCTGGGCCTCTACGAGTAAAAAGTGAAATTATGATACCATTTCTTAGATTCCCGGCAGTTTCTTCACAACAGGGTATGACTTCTGGATTATTCCCAGACCTGTGCTTATAAACCTGGCATCCAGAGGGCTTCATATAAACATATCTTTCTAATCGTATGGCTACTGTAGTGATATTACTTTTTAAATCGTCTTTTGGTTCCGCCACCTAGTGGTGTGTTCGGTACTGCTATAGTTTAACGTGTCTTAGTTATAACACTGAGAAATGACACAAGGCTGAACAATGTGTGAACTGCTTGTTGGTGTTGTTGATGGCAACCTAGGAAACCTGTGTACAGCCCGGGATCAAGTCTAAATAAAAATACGGCTACCTTCAGTCTATTTTTAAGACAGTTACGTAAACTGGTCATGGTCCTATTCATAATTTAGCGGTGTACGTAGTTCCGCACTGAGTGTATTCGGTAACCTAAGGATGAACACTTTATTTCTTGTGTTTTTCAAAATTAGTGAAAGCCAAATAGTGGATAATGCGACAACGTTTTGTGTTAATTATGTATTATGGCTAGAGTAATGGAATCGGTAACCTAATGCCATACACAAGCTGTACGAGTCCTTAAAAACCATACATGGTTTTGTGACCTAAACTTACCGGAGGTATAATTTTTACCTTTATCCCAAGCGTATATGCTATCCCATTGGTACCTATAAATTATAAGCTAACACGAGCACACAAGCAGCAACACGACTTGCAAGGGAAAAGTTTGATTTGGAGTGTAACTCTCGATCTCCGCGGAGATGCCCAGTTGCTCTGCGCAGAACGCAGGGTCGCTGTTTTTGGTCGGTGATTAAATTAATGTAATGCAATATGCAGACACCAGACCCCCACTATACCTGGGCAGCTGGATAAAGGTTTTGCCTACTTACCCAGAACAAATAACTAACCTTGCGATTATCAGATTTTTGAACATGATTGAGACAAAAAACATTACTCACTTGAACAGCTGCTCATGCCCCGGCAACTGTAAACTGAACTTTTTCTTCTTCTTTTTCTTCCCCTTTTTTTAACTAAAGATCAGCTGCACATCTGTTCACTCTACGACCAAGGCCAATCCATAAATTCATCAAAGTTAAATTTGGTGTAATGTTATTTTATGAATCAAAGAGAGAGAGATGATATTTAACGTTAAATATCAAATAGACATAAGTAGACGACCAACAAGCACGCTGTTCTTCTGTCTAGCAGCTGAATATACTATTATGAACTGCACTGCGGATTACCTTGACAGTTCAGGTATGTTGTCGCATAGTTATAATTGTAGTCCCATAATCTTGAACTGCACACAAGAATTATAGACAATTTATAAACACGAATATACTGCAGTCGCCTTTTTAATACAGACAATAAAAATATCAAATAATTATTGTCTGATTTCGTAAAATTGTCATGTTAAGATACTGGTTATAAAAAAGTCCCGTCTTGACGTGCATGAACAGACACAATAAACTGCAACTGGCACACAAAAAACCTTAAATATATCAATTTGACAGGTGTAAAGAGATTATTTTATACTAATGCAGTATTTACTACTAAATTTTACATACATAGCCTAAGCAAATAGTTGAAGTGCCTCCTGAAGAGGGAAACTGTTAGCATATTATTTTTTTCGTCCTAATATACCGCTGCTTATACTAAAGAGCCAACTACAGAGCCTGCTTTTATACGTGACAATGGCAGATCAGTTATAAATAAAAATGGGGTTTAAGGAAAGAGATCTGCAGTAAAATCCATATGTAAGGATGCAGACTATTTTTTCTTGATTAAGATCAAGTTCACTGATAACAAGCACACAAGAACTACACCTAAAACTGTTGATTGGTCGTTTAATGCCCCATATATTCTAAACAAGGGACCTATGGGTCACGACGCTCAGCTGTTATATATGATAAAAAAATATTATTTAGAAATGAGGCACATGCTGGTTTTGTGTGGTAATAAATATAAGCTGTAATATGAGTTGTTGTTGTTTATCTTATGTATGATTTTGATAGTACCTTTGGAGACAGGGAAGAGGATTGATTTCATTTATTTTATTAACAAATGGAGTACTATTGTCAGACAGATTTTGACTTGGCAATATAACTTATAAGCAGAATATATAATATAAGGGTTTAACTATTAATTAAAAAAAATTACAAATATTGTCCCAAATATAATTTTTATTAAAAATAATAAGAGAATCATATGATTTTTTAAAATGAAATATAACTGAAATGATTATTAAAATAATATTAAAGAATTTATTCATGAATGCATTCATGAATACATTTTGAAAGTATTTGCACTGGTATCCATATACTTTCATTTTTACCTGAATTCCCATTCTTTATGCAAGAAATTTAATAATGGAGTACATAATCATATTCGTATTTAAATACAATTACAAAGTATTCGCACCATGTCTGGTATTTATTCAGTTTTCACCAAACAATGATGTTGAGAATCCAGAATATACAAAATTCACACATTTAAATAATGATCATAAGTACCTGGTTTTATGGCTTTTATATATATTAAAAAATAACTGTAATAAATTCATTTTGGACTAATTTCACATCAATGTACACACTAGACACAGTAGGAATCTAGATAAATATTATCAACTGCATCTTTGTCTATCATTAATTTCCATCATATGATCCCTAATGATTAGTAATGAATGATATGATTTACTTCTTTATCATTAAAATTGAACTGAAAAATACCATAGGTGACTGCATGGTGTTATTTGGAATACATGACATTCTATCCATCGATACAAGATTCTTATATCATCAGTAACTGCAAGTTAATTTCCTGTTATAATAAACTAACAAATTCCTTCTCTATTTTTCATTAATTTTTTATTAAAAACCAATAAAAATTTATTAATTTATTGTTTATTGTATGTAGTTGGTTAAAACTACTAGATGAGTTGGGTTGGACACCTGGATCAACTGAGGCTGGCCATAAGCTGCCTGGATTCCCTGTATGCCTCGCCTCAAGCATGCATAATTTGCTGAAAGTTCAACAAGGTCAACATACAGGTGACTCAAGAGGGGCTGGAGAGAGCCAAAGTCTGACAGGGTCTCATAAAAACATTAATAAAAGCTACAATTTTTGGCCAATTTCTTTCAGCTTTCTAAACTTAAAAGCTGAAATCCTTATGTGTGCATGATATGAAAATTATATCAACAGTGCTAACAGGAAACAAACGTGCCATGGTCAAAGTTGGGCAAAATTTAAGTTACTAATTTTACATTTATACTAATAACTTATAAAATTTGAAAAATTCAAAACTAATTTTGGGTATTCAATTGAATCTTGATTAAATAATGTTACATCCCTGACAAAAAATCTCTAGCTTCAGCAATCCCCTTGTTAAGGGAGTAAATATATTTCTTGATATTTTACAAAGTGCATTATGTTTGGGCCCATAACTTAAAACAATTACGCAATACTGACATCATTCTGGCATGTGCATAGAGAATGAAAAATATGTATATTATTTATGATTAAAGTCAGATCAGTGGTTTTGATATTAGGCAGTCTTGAAGTGTAACAATGGGTTTTTAATGGAAAAATGAGGTTTTTCATTAATATCTTGAAGGTATTAAGTCCTAGTGACCAAATTCTTGGCATGGTAGGGGATTTTGGAGACATCTAGCTGTATGCCGAATTTAAGGAACTAAGAGCTGAAGCTGGGGAGCTGAGCTCTTGCAAACTGCATAACACTAGCTTGATGTATACAATATGTTACATGGTGCTTGAAAACTTGAATAAAATCTACAGTTTTTGATCAACTGGTTTCAAATTTTTGGTGTTAACAGTTGAAAAGGTAACAAAAACATGCTGTGAAAATTAAATCCACAGTACTTACAGGAAAAAAATGTGCCATGGTCAAAGTTGGGCAAAATTTAAGGTACCAATTTTTTATTTTTATTAATATTTTAAAAAATTTAAAAGATTTTCATCTAATTTTGGGTATACAATTTAATTTTGATTAATTAAAGTTATATTACTGGAAAAAAGGTCCATAGCTTTAACATGTTTTGTGTTAAGTGATCAAATATCTTTCCTGATTTTTTACAAAATGCATTATGTTTGGGTCCATAACTTTTTTAAATTATATAATACAGACATATTTTCTTGAATGTACATAGGAACTATATAGAGGAATATTTATGGTAAATATGAGGAAAAACAGATGAGTGGTTTTGATATTAGGCAGTCCTGAAGTGTGAAAATAGGTTTTTAATGAAAAATTGAGGTTTTTCCTTAATTTCTCAAAGGAACGAAGTTGAAAAGACCCAGTTTTCGGCTTGGTAGGAGATCTTGGGGACATCTAACATTATGCCGGATTTTGGATTCCTAGGTCTTACGGTTTCAAAACGTGCCACATCTACGGACGGACGGACGGACGGACAGACGGACGGACGACGGACAATGGACCACGACTATAGCTCAGATGACTTACAGTCAGCTGAGCTAAAAAATGTATCTGTCAAAGTAAGGTTTGCAACCAATGGCGGACGCCATGTCACTTGACCACAAGACCAAGACAACCAAAAAGCTTTATAATAAAAAATGTTGGTTATTTTTCCTAAAGTTTGTATTTTCAGACCCATTTTCCGTAATGTACACGACTTGTCAAGGCCATCGCTTAACCTTCAGTCTAAAAGATACAGAGACTCTTTGGACAAGTTGATTCCAGACAGATGGCATCGATAAAATCTTTGATCAGAACCTTGCCCGTAGCTGAGAAGTTCCAACTGTTCACCAGGAAGCAAATCACAGATAACATCCGATAAGAAAATATTGCGCCTTTGTAACTGAGAAGATCAGGCATAAAATATGATTCAATCAGGCACTGAATCGACTTTGCATGCAGGCATCGGAGAACAGAGCACCAGCATCACTGGCATTTACGTGTGTGCATTCATGAAAGAAAATCTACATTTACACATCGACTAAGAGCAGTATTAACCATATTGAAAGGCAGTGACAACGCTGTACGTCGGCATTCTGTATTAACAATGGCTGCCGACAACCTCATGAATATTCATGAGGTGAGGGATACAGAGGTTGCCAGGGAGAAGGACAGTCCTAAGAGACAGGAATTTGCCAGCCTCCAAGGCTCCTATGGCATATCGACCATTGGTGTCGCCGGACTGATCATCTGCGGGGAATTCTACCAATGGATATTCCATGACATGCACCACCGTCTGACTGCCAGAAAAGAGGTGTCGTCTGCTGCGAAATTGGACTGTCGTCTGCATGCCCCACGACATTAGGTGGCGAGAGAGCAGCTCTTTTGTATTGCTTGGGAAGATTTGATTACCAAAACAAGACGGGGGTTTGGCAACGGGCTCCGTTTTTTTTCATATCCAAATATATATATATATATATATATATATATATATATATATATATATATTACTTGAATCTATTTTAAGGTTATAGACTATCACTTCAGCCTTTGTCGTTAGATCAGACCAAATTTGAAACTACTGAAGGTCTGATGGTATTACTGGGCTATTTGTTTAATTAGGCTAACACGCTAACACTTGTTAGGGAACCTAATATAAACAGATCACGTATGCGTGATGAACACAAATTTTGTAATGGAGATAAAAAATCAGATTCTGTAACACTAGGCAGCGTGAAATGTCTTGGGGAATGAATAAAGAAGTCAGTGGTTTTTTTGTTAACAAATAACTATAATTTATTCTTAAAACAACCTTAATATTACAGTACACCAAATCAATAGAATCACACAGTACAATACCAGTATAACATCAAATCAATATAATCACACAGCCTAATAAACAAAGTGCACAGTACCTGGATACCATCACCGCCAAAGCGACAAGTTCTTTAAATGTATACTCTAGGAGAATAACAGTCCAATGTAAAGCTCTTGTAACAATCCAGAAAGTAAACTTGAGGCAGGCAGCATTAAATTGTATAGAGTCAGTAATAGTAGAATCCCTGAAATTACTGGATAATCGGACAGGTCCCACAAACTGACATACAAACGTCTGTGTCCGCTGGAATCTTCTCACCTCTCTCTCGGTTTAAAACACAGACCCCTATTTATAACTTCTTGCCCTAAGCCGAGAATTTTCTACTTCTCGAACAGTCTAAAGGATCTAACACAATACATAGCAAACACGCGTTACAGGAATCATCCATAAAAAAACATCGCTGTGTCTTCACATACCAGGGTGCACACGTAAGCTCGGCCAGGCGATAAAGCCCCAAGCTAGCATGACAACGAGAGTTCAACCAGTACTTATTAAACTGAGAATGTAACAAGCGGCCCGGCGAGGGCGCTTCAACACGATTTACGCCCGTGCCACACAATAAAAAGAGCACCTGTAACACACTATGTTTTTCAATATGACTGTATAGCCAAAGTCACTCGCACATTTAATATCCCAAGCTTAGCGGCTTACCGATGAGGTAAAAACACTGCAAATCATTGATACACATGATTCTTTGTATGTAAGTAATGAATCCATAAAATATTCTATAAAAAGAAACACCCTACAATCTTAATCCTTCAACCTTCACAAATAGATTCTTCAACATTCAACGAAGAAGAAACTTTCTTTGGAAAAATATAAATAAAGTTCAAATAATATATTATATTTTGTGATTAACATAAACCATCTGCCACCGAGTGACGAACATGCGCTCTGTCAGCAAGTCGTTTGCAGCAGGAACACGCTAACCCGTCATTATGGGAAGTGTTGTGTCTGTAAAAGGTCCAGTCCGTCGAGATGCCCCTCAAGGCGCGAAACACAGCATTGCAGTTCCCTTAACTGGTGTTCTGAACTCTATTGGCCAGCAGACGGCAGGTACAAGTCAAGACTCTTCCTTGGTAGTTGTGCATGATCCACACCGCATACCAATCACGGTTTTCTTCCCTTCCTTCTCAATCACTGGATGTACTATATTATATTATTTCCGGAACATAAGTGGCCTTAGTATAAAGACCAACTACTAGGTGGAAGGATAATTGTTTGTTTATGTGTCAAATAATGGTTTAAGTAACCCACAGTGCGGATTTCGTCAAATTAGATTAGTCACAAAATTTAGGCTTCCCCGGAAACCTTACATTATAGAGAAAAATGTTATTATGTGAGGTAATAATATTATTAATAAATTACATGATACATTTTTTATATAATAGACCCGATCACTCAGTGCCGGTCATCATAAATAGGTGTCGCCGGTGTGGTGTGGGAAAGGTCTTTTGTTGAGTTGTCTTGGTTCACACTGTGGTACAATGAGTGCCACTCTGATAAATTGCAATTCAAATTCCTCAATTCTCTTGTTTTAGAAAATAAATAATATCATATTCTTATGTATTGAAATTTCCTTGTGTAGCACATTACTACCAATCATGGTAACCTATACCCAGCGTAGTTAAATTCTTCTGTATGTTCGGTTTCAGAAGAGCAGCAAGTAAAGTATACATATTTAAATATAACCATCAAAGAACTAAAGCAGGCCGAGGGGCACATTTAGAGGAGGTGCAGGATATACGCCATCCTTGCTCGACCTAAAATCTGGGAAATGGAATAATATACCGGCTTCTGTGGGTAGAACACAGGACTCAAAGCCAGGAGGTCGTGAGTTCAAATCTCAGCCGATGCGGTGAAATTTTCCCAAGAAGAGCGCTCTCCAGGCTTTATGGGAGGCCTGTGCCCCACTGCCGTGTGTTACTCAAAAACGAGTGCGTCTTTGGGGGGTTTCTGGGTGTTATGTCTTAGCAATGCGGAAGATTACACACCCAAACCGAAATGGAACTCTGCAGATGCTCATATCGGGTACTTATTCGAATAAATTTGTCAGAAGCTGTATAAATGCCTCATGGAATTTACATTACGTTCAGGCAGCTAGAGTTTTCCTCGGCTAAAAAATGTCGAATATATGTGAATATACGCGTGGACAAAATCGCTCAAATTATATTTAAACTGTGCAAGACCAATGTGTACGAGGCTTTATCATCTCCAGTGGGTTTGCCAGTAATATTTGTGTTTACTTGTGAAAGAATTTATCAAAAACCCCATGTGCGTGCGTAATTAAGTATACCCGTGACTGACAAAAGATATATACATGTGTGTGTAATGTCAGTATCACACAAGGTAGGGCCGGTATTGGGAACTTTCCTGGTTTCTTTTCTGTGATAGGAGTTTTTGAAACCACATTACCCGGAGGCAATTGTAGCTTTCAGTTTATAATTGAGGACAGTACAGGACCTTTAGTAGCCGGAAATTTCAATCAGGAACAATAATGTATCTGTTGTCAGACACTCGACGGGTGTGAAAAGAACTTGGAATGATGGACAACTGCAGCATCTTGAAATCTTGTCTATATCAGCATGAAATATTGAGTGCCGACCGGGCGTAAGAGCCTTTTAAGGAGTGAAATGGCCGGCCGTAAGGAGACACTTCATCGCCGGAGAACTGTATCACATCATATCCTGGAAGTTTTGATCGAAGATGGGCTGGCGTCCACTGTTATTGCGGTACTGGCATCCTTTGCTTGGGAGCCCGAATCGATTGAGAGTGTCGCGGACAGACTGGACAGGAATGATCAATTATTCTTGAAGCTCCTTTTATGACTAAGATTCATTACAGCCCGGGATAAATTGGCAATATTTCCTTAAGGTCGCTTTTTGGCCACTGCAAATTAGGCCAAGGATCACATGCATCGTGCTGGTACGTGATTCAGAATAATCTTTATGTAATAAGACCGACTAATGTAGCCAGGCACGTTTCCTTACTTTAATCACTTGCAGGTCAGGGCTCTGCGTTTTATCAAGACTATACTGGGAGAGTTTGGCATTTGATGGAATTGCAAATTTTGATTTGATTCGATACCACAATTTTACCACAAATTTACGATCCGAATCTCGATTAAATTTAATGACATTTGACAGCATTCTAATTTCAGGTTGATTGTAAATAATAAGAAATGTCAGAATTCGATTCAAACTTGCATTGAATCTTATTTTATTGAAGGACATTAAATTTTGTTTTATAATGCACCATTCCAGAAAATTAGTTTATTTTTTTAACACGGTGATAATACGAAGAATGTTTTTTTATTACATGGCCATACTTACCACATACAGAATTATTTGTAAATCCATGCAAGACTTTATGATTCAGTACCTAATTAATTTGAATAAATTGTAAACTGAGATAACATAAGAACAATATTTTCCCCCACATTTCTAAAATGTTAGTGAATTGTTAAAATTAAGTCGAATTTTAGTGATTCTTTTTTCGATTAACAGCAACATCCCTTAATTATAAGAGACCTAATTAGGAGCACATTGATAGTAAAACTAGTTAACAAACTGGCGAAGTACGATTCCGGACACTTCATAAACGAAAAATTTACGCGGTCATCTTTAATCTTTTAATGGTACTTAGTGTGGTATCACACGGGCTCTTAATGTTGAGTCAACAAGATCAAAACACATAAAATAAATGCCTCACAAGTCTGCGTAGTTTGCTTGCTTAAGAAACAGAAAAATAAACAAGTGATTCAAGGGCCATTGCGCCAGGCTGATTGACTTATTATTTTATGGGCTTATATTCGCAGCATTTAGTCACATCTAGAACGACTGTTTGCCAAATTTGTTTACCTTGAATGATATAAATACATGTTTTGTTAAAGAACATTACCTGATGGTCCATTAGACAGAAATATTTATTGCTGAGCTAATACTGTGGCATGATGAATCTTCACAAATTCAAATTAACCATTAAGCAAAAAATGAAAGGATGTTCAGATGGCACCACGGATAAAGCTATCCACGGATAAAGCTATCAGAGATAAACATTAAGAACAATATTATTGGCGAAAAAACAGGCGATCCGTCAATATCGATTCAGAAGTTGATACTTTTGTAAATGATTTGTATTTAAAACTTACCAGTTATAGTGAAACTTTGATTACAATCTTTGGCCCAATCTTGTTACAACCTTGCAGCATTATGCCTGATTTTTAGACATTATTTTAATAGTTAACCGCTAAATGTATGGTTGTTTTTTCCTATGTTTTGTCATGAATTCAATTTTTCCCTGTCTCCTAATACTTGTAAGCATACCAAATTATTTATTTCTTGATAAATTTACTTAAACATTTGTTTAACAACCTTGACCACCAAGAAATGCGTTTTCGTCCAGCTGGTGACTGTGGCCTCATTTCAAATTTCCCAGACTTGCTACAGTTTCCTCCGCTGCAGCATTTTAATTAGCGTTTCTACAAACATGTTCCCCGAAAACAAATAGCAAGTCTATAAGCATGAAATTTTCTATTGGCCTTCAACCTTTAGCTCAAATGTTACGGACACAGGTTACATATGATTTTAGCCGTGCATTTAAACTATAATATGATACATCTTACCATCCTAAGTGACCATCAACCTAACGCAAAAGAAAAAAAATAAGGAAAGGAAAAATAAATAAGTACGTGATTTGATTTATACTTGATGATAAATAAGATATAGTATTTCCTCTGTCAGAGCTCAAGTCCGCTTGCCATAAAGTTGTGGGAGAAATCTGCAGCTTTCGGTGAAAAATACATCTCTGAGAATGTATAATGACAATTAAATATAGTGATAAAAGTTTTAGTTATACCAATTATTTATAAGTTTATTTTCTAAAAAATAAAGAAACAGCAAAAGAGTTCCACCCCCCCCCCCCCACCCCCACAGGAAGCAATTGTTATAGTGTTGTTTCCGATAATATATGTTCAATAGGATTTTAAAGAAAAATATAATTGTAGTCACGTTACGTTAAAAATCCTGACACATCTACAGAATCAGCGATATCTGCAAAGACAGCTAGATCTCCTTAATAAAAAGCACTGGTAGAATTCATTTGTCTGAAGTTTTTACGGCTGCGACGTGTCCGCTTGCAGTCTGGGCGCTGACAAGAAATTTAGCATCAAGTTAACACCAGGAGTCACCGACATGGGGCCGCTTATAACATGGTAAATGGGTAGCCATCAGCATCCTTAAGAAATTACTCATCCACGCGGGAGGCAACTACCTACCTCCTACATCTGACTCCTTGTTCTCTTTCTTACTTGTCTCTAACACTAAATTTATGTGACCGTTAATCTTGTGGCGTGGCATGCTAGAATTACTGCCCTGTGATCAGGCCCCGATGAGGGAAGGCAACCGAGTTATTAATGGTTTCTTCGACTGGACCCGGCGCCGAGTTTAAGCTATTTATATAGAACGCTGCGTGGATCAAGACGAAACAGCAATAACTAGCATGCGGAATACAAATAGGTACACTGAAAGTGGACTATTTGGATCTACATAATACATATAGGCTCAATGTTACCCCTGTTCTCACGAAACACATAACGATTAAGTGGAAATGTCTTGTAGCCACTTTGAGTGTATTTTCATACACTCAATAAAAATGTGAACTTATTGTATTAACACACAATCACAAAATAATAAGTTCAATGAAAAGGGAGGTATTTGTTTCTAATGAATACAGCTAAAATATAAGAAAATACCGAAACTCTTGAGCTCGCATAATAAATATATCCATAGATATTCAGTGGGAAAATAAATTCCCTGCATCAAACTTATGAAAAATACACTAAATGAACACGTGATTTTTTATATGCACAAATACAATTAGATATCAGTGGGCGAAGAAAATGTTTGGATTCACATAAGACATGTTATCAGTGCATATTTGAGCAACTGTCGAATCTAAAAAATATAATTAACTTTTATGCAAAAAATCATGTGTTCAAAATACAAAATTGGCTTCTATGAACAACATGCACTCTTGATATGCTCTACAAAATTATAGAGGCGCATACACTATAGAGGTGAATCTATACGATTCTTAGCTTGCATTGTGGAAAAAATACCAAATAACAAACCATAATGGGATAATAAAATCCTCTAAATCTTAATTGCAAAGTTTGTTTTAGGCACGGAAAAATCTGGTCGACATAACAAAATAATTATTGTCACCATGCCTTTATTTGCGAGTGGAGGTTTAAGCAGATAGGCTTTTATAATGAATTAAGTTACATAGATTTAAGTTTAAATAAATCACCAAAAAATTAACCTTTGTACTTTATTGTGACTAAATGGTAACTACAATGTTTGATAATTGAACGGAAAACAACAGTTTGGTGGTAAAAAGTATATGCCTTTCATTAAAAAAACACAGATAATTCAAAGAATTATATAAAAGAGTAACATGCCATTGAAACGGTATAAAATAATGCGACATGGCATGAATAACTCAACAAACTTAAGAATTTTCCAGTAAGACTACCAGGTGGAGCCTCCTTGAGGAATTCAACATATGTCCGCCAGGTCGGACGTGTATTTATTTATGTCCAGACACGCAGGGCAGGAAAAGATATTTACAGGTATGTCCTGCAATAAATATCCCCAGCAAGGTCTCCCTCGCCTGGGAGAGTAAATATAAACAGTACAAAGACGGTCAAGGACGGAATACGTCATACAGAGCCAGATTTCCCGCACATTTGCGGTATTAAGCTGACCGTTTATTCTAAAAGAACAAATAACAAGGCTGGCAAACAGAAAACGGTTTGTATTCAACTGTGTTTAAGATGTAAGGTAAACTTGTGCTATTGTCTTTTGCAGCTGTCGGCAAATGAAACCAGGGGCGAAGTTAGAAGAGGCGCAACCAACTCTTTTCGACCTAAATAGGTTAATATACGCAGGTTACTGAAACAACAAAATTTAAGTGAAAGTTCATACGTCCAATTTATAAAGATATGACATCATTACAAAGATGAAATAGCAGGGTCTATAAACTTAAACCATAAACTGACCTTCGTTCACCCATCCCCCACGCCAACATTAGTCCCACCATAAAGTTCATCCTCACTGTACATTAACTGACTGTTGAACACTGCCATCTTAATCCTTTGTAGAAATAACAGGGTCAAGATAAGCTTTAAGTAGCTTGCACTCAATATCTTTGATGCATGTAGGATGTGATATTTCGATGCTATGTTTCACATCACAAACAAAATAATACCGAACAACACCGCCCTGACTTTGCATCAGGCCGCTTTCTTTCTTATATTTTTCCATGCGAGTTATGTATTAAACCTTTTTCTCTTGTGCCAGTGTGTCAAGCACCCTCTTTTGCTAACATCCCATGTCCGTCCCTGGAAATAAGCATTGAGTGCCCTCAGCCTGATGGAAGGTCAATCAAGTACTTTTTTAAGGTTAAAAAGAAAGTGGATTTCGAGACGCCTCAGTGAGGTAAACCAGGCAGAAAAATTTGTGATACAAAAGTTTAGTAACTACTCAAAACCAGCAATACAAAAATGTTCGTATCGGAAGCCACACCAAAAATATCATTTTCAACGTTTACAACTTAGACTTTACGTCGTTTGGGACCTCCTGGAAGAAATAAAAGGTTCAATAGAACAGAGGAAATTAAATAGACAGCGATGTAACCGGGACGTTATGATGCCACAATTGCTTCTTGATGGTCAAAGCGTTGTTGGAACCCCTGAACAAACGGAAAAGCAGGTGTGTCAAATAACCTTTTCAGGTCGTGGCTACATCAATACCCAAGCTATTGACCCATCAATAGGAAATGACGATAAACATTACTTATTGGATCATCCAGTTATAAGCAAGGTCTGTTTGGTATCCCATGATAAATCGCATACACTGAACTGCAAGTCCCCAAGGTTTTCTTCAATCCGAACAAGAACTAAGTGGTAAATTGATCTATGACCTGTTGCGAAAAGCAGCATGCAGTAAGAACTGACTCGCCATTTTAGAACCCATTATGTCTTCTGCCATTCAGATGAGAAAAGCACATAACTTTCCCACGACGTAAAATTGTTGATACACGGGGCACCAACGAATTTGTAAGTGTATAATATACAAAAAAGTATCATTATCATCATCATCATCATCATCATTACCGTCGTCATATGGGCGAACTTCGCATCCATAAAATCAGAATGCTAACCCACTTATAATTAACTAGGTGTATTCTTTAACTGGCAAACATTGATTAAATTTAAATAAAAACGTAAGCTAAAACGCTTTGACATATTGTTAATGGACTTGTCAAAACAAGACTACCAAAGGTAGTTTCTGTTAGGTACATTTTAAAAGAATCTTAATATCCATTTTTTTTTTGTCAAATTTGCTGCTGACTGCCTGATGTAGTTACCATAAATATATCCCATTTTCACGATTGACTAGAATATAATTTCCTGTGGTGTGGTAGGGTATTTTTTTAATACTTGAGCAAACTAATTAATAAAAAACAGCAAAGGTCAATCTGTATGCTGATGTGAAGGAAAATACAGAATCTAAGTCAAATCAACATGTAACAGCGTTCGACGTAACTGATTTAAACATATGGGGCATGATTCGAGTCCAACTGTGATATAATTATTTTTTTGCTTTAAATCAGATAGGGGTCATTTCCTTTTTCTTGTCCACGTGGTGCTTGTTAGGTAATCACGTGAGATCCCGTCTGAGCCGACAACTATACTGTCTCATAAATCAAAATGTCCAGACGCATCGTCCGCTCAGAAGGCAGACCATTTATTTAGCAAAACAAATATGAAAAATGTAGGTCCGTGACACAGAAAATGGGAATTTCATCACTGATAAGGCTATTCAGACTGCCAGGTGTCATATAAAAGTAATAACGATTGACTGAGTCCTATGTGAAGAGCCAAGTGGTGAGACTTACCATGACTCCAGTTGCCACGGCAATAGCCCTACCGCAGTACGTGTTGGGGACGATATCACCATAGCCAATGGCGAAGAACGTGATGGCGATCATCCACATCGAGTTCAATAAGTTTTCATGCTGCGGGTCGTGGTAACTGAAATGACACAGAAAATAACTATTAGTTTCGAAGCAAAAATGTTCAAGGTTGTGTCATGATTAGAGCACGGTACCCCTGGCCATGTTTTAACACCTTCTTTATCCACGAGTTAACGGGCTCCGGTCATTTTGCTCATGAGAAAAGTAAGCCGGGGCGAATTCCGGTGGAGGTTGGGGGGGGGGGGGGGTTGTGTAAGAAGAACTGGGTGTTAAAAATTACAGTCTCGGTGTAAAATGTAAACGACCCCCTTTCAAAAATTCTGGATCCGCTCCTGAGAACGTAAACCCTAGAAAACATGACTGAAAAGCGTAAAGCCGAAGAAGACTGACATCGTTAGTTATATTAGAACACAACTTTACCTGTTAATCTTTATTTCGGAAATCAATAATTATATTGTCATTTTACATAAGTAACATTTCTTGACTACCGGGGGCTAAAATAAAATTGCTTAACTACATATATAGATGATGTCACATTAAAACATAATCTTATTTTACGCCACTTGTCTTAAAGGCTGAAGCGGAGCAAGATATATATCTGGAATTATATACAGATAATATATCAAAATTAAACCAAATCATGCAACGCGTCGTAGTAAGGAATAAGTTAAAGGCATATACCTAGGTCTATGCATGGACTATACATATCTGCCGGGGATATCTACACTGTGTTATATTTCGCCCTGAATTAAACAAACGAACCAAGACGACTGAAGGTCTTTTTTACTTAATAAAAGAGGATTG
Organism: Sipunculus nudus; assembly: GCA_026874595.1. Classification (NCBI taxonomy): domain Eukaryota; kingdom Metazoa; phylum Annelida; class Sipuncula; order Golfingiida; family Sipunculidae; genus Sipunculus; species Sipunculus nudus. The sequence goes on along the minus strand of CM049313.1, from coordinate 55,427,693 downwards.
CTCCAGATTTTCATATTTTCATAATCCCGTTTATGCCATATGCGTGGCTGGAAATAAACATTGTTAAAATCATATATTAAATTCTCTAGTGCCCGTATATTGAGGTATATTTCCAGTCATATAGCTGATCATAGTATCAAGTGACACTGCAAGCTACGTAGTAAAGGAGATACCGTACAATATCAATTGTTACCATCTTCGGCGGTAATACAACTTACGTGTTCTTTATACATTACTAAGGCAACATTTTCTACCGGTGAGACACTGAATATAGTATTCAAACACATTAGTGATATCACAATATTTGGATTTAACGCCCCTGCCCCCCCCCCCCCCCCCTTCCCTTTCTGCTCTTGATTAACGTAAATGATAGTCCAGAACTGAAAGACAAGGTAATTCGTGAACGATATATATATATATATATATATATAGAGAGAGAGAGAGAGAGAGAGAGAGAGAGAGACTGAGACTCTAATAAATTTCATCCACAGAAATGATAATAAATATATTTATAACTGATCGCACACGTTACAACAAGTTATTGTTTGATAAATTTATAATATCAGTTGTGAGGCTCCCTTGTTACAATTAATATATATAGGAATATATAAACATCAAATATATAAGAATATTAGCCAAATGGTCTAGGTCTTCCAGAGAAATAAGACAAGATAACCTAATACAAGAATGTGGGAGGCATATCAAGAGGCCTGCAAATGTATTACAACAACCCTATTGGGAATTCCGGCGTTCCAATAATTCAAGATGAAATAAGAATGACATAAAACATTGTTTTATAATTGTGAATATAATATGCATAAAACAAATGTAATAAATATTTGCGAGAAGTAATAATCAAATGCAGCGAACAGTCATATAACTCTACGAAAACAGAGAATACCAACATATTTTTTAATTCCTGGGAGAACTATACTCTGTCAATACTTTGTCTATACCCTATCTGTAATCTAAGGTCAAAATATGTAATGGACACAGAACTATACTCTGTCAATACTTTGTCTATACTTTGTCTATACTCCAAAGTAATAATATGTAAATTGGACACAAAACTATACTCTGTCTATACTCTGTCTATACTCTAAAGTCATAATATGTAATGGACACAGAACTATACTCTGTCAATACTGTGTCTATACACTGTCTACACTCTATGGTTAATATATATAATCGACACCTCATGATAAGTACGAACATTTACATAAATTACAACCTTATTTGTTCTATTGCATCTTATAGACAGGCAAAAAGGCCTCTCTCACGCAACTATTGACGATTAATTCTTTGGAATAATAATAACACCTTACAAGCAATCAGCAGGATTAAAATGCATTTATCTGCATTTAATAAGTGTTTTGCCCATCAGTAGTAGGATTAAAATTTTGTAGAAATACGGGCTGTTTCTCAGATACTGATTATGTTCCATTCTATAATATATTCAAGGTATGCTTCTGGCTGGTTTAATTCTAGTCAAATCGAAGTATACCCCAGCACTTTATTGCAGCTAACTATGTGGAATTATCTCCCGATACATAAAATGTAGTCGTGAGCTCCAGTTGGTGCGACAGAGTGCAAGTCAACTCATTATGTTCACAGTACCATGTTACAGATTTGTAGACGGCACACTTCTCCGTCGTGAAAGGTCGGAAAACTGATGTTAAAGAGTATACATAAGGACAAAAACTCCGCTAAAGGTTGACTTGGATAAGGCACAATGCAAGAAAAGAATAAAAATAACTGCGATTTGGATGTTCGAAAAATGGTCCGTTGACCTTTGCTAATTTGTTTGAAGCCCGTCAGCTTTTTAACTTTGAATGTAGTTTAATGAGTGTAGGCGAACGCAGGAGTGTAAAAAAATGAAAATAGAATGGAAGATTGTTGGACATTTCATCCGTGATTGATATAATGAGGCGCATGGTATAAGTTCAAGGAACGAACGTGTCTTGGCCTCTCTTCCTTTAATCCACTGAACAAAAGAGCTCGGAGAAAGTCTTCCCCAGTCTGATAGCAGCTGGTGAATGCTCGCCGGTTGCTGGTGACAGGCTGTGAATGTTATAGTGACTTGGCTTTCGGTGCTGGAGGGCGCCAGTGTGCCGTGCCATTGTACGGTTTGACATAGCGTCGGGTTTATGACTGTCCCCTGCTCCGCCCATTGAGCGGCTGGGCGGCACAGTGAATAGCCAAGGCCGCACTACGCTCTGGCAACGTCTCCGGCTTGCAAGCTCTCAGATGGCAAAAGTACCGTGGGATTAGTGACAGAGAAGAAGGCTTTCACTGATGGTAATATAAGCAAGAAACAGACGGTCATATGCCATTCCTTTCATACCTAAATAAATTTATGAATCACATGAGGACTGAAACTAAGATTTTTGAAACGTTTTACAGCTTGTGCCTCTTTTTGCCCAATTCAATTTGGTCATATATTCCAAAACCACAGATAACACTATATTAAACACCAACTCAAACCGATAAGTTTCCCTTATTGAATATAAGTTATGGCCTTCCTTAGATCACAATAGTGAAAAGGCCTCCAACAGACCGATGCCTATGAGTTTCTTTATTTCACTGCTTCCAATCATTCATCATAAAACAAATTCAGTGATTTATCAAATTGTCAGGAAAACCATGACATTTAAAGGACTATCAAGTTCATGTACATCAATTTCCTTACTTTCGAGCCAAAATAAACGCAAGAAATTCAGATTACAATAAAAGTTATCCGATGTATTCCTCATGAATGTGTTTAAAGTGTTAATGTGAAAAAAATGTTTAAATGAAAAAAACAGGATATATACATTATAATTATGGAATTCACTCCAAAACTATGTATTTGCATATATGCAAACAAAGTTAAAAATGAACAATATATATATATATATATATATATATATATATATATATATATATATATATATAAACAGTAGAACGCCTGTATTACGGTCACCATCGGGACTGGATGAAAGTGTCCTTAATACAGGAGTGGCCGTTATACAGGACTTGACCAGGATAAGGGGGTTAAGATGTTACACGAAACCAAGTTCAAATCTTTATTTCAATCCAGAAAATAAATGTATATACAGAGTATTAGTATAATGACTGTTATCAATAAAAAAATATATAAAAAAATTACAATCACGTTACCAACAATATATACAAATACAGTGTTTGTTATAAAGCACAAACAGATTGTATATCAATAATATTTGTAAAAATGTTGAGAAGCCCTTTGTATCCATCAAAGCATACTAACATCCAGATAAAGATCAGGCTCGCACGACTGATTGCCAAACATACCCGCTGGTGGGAACACATGCCTTACTATTGTGCATACTAATGAGGCTGAGTGGGGTAGTGCGACGCTGGCTCCGTGTCAAACATCTCAGTCACGGTCGAGTGCTTACCTTTATTCAGGCACTCATTAACAGAGAGGAATATGTGAGAGCGGACCCTTGTGAAATGATATTGAGGTCAGAAGTGGCCGCTCGATTTGTTGAGCCCATATTAGGAGTCACTGCCCCTGACCGTAATTGAGGCGTTTCCCGGCCTGCGGGACCGAGAGACCTGGCCGTGAATAGAGGAGTGACCGTAATTGACAACAAAATGATCATGAAATATAACGGTCGAAAATTCAGGACCGGAAAATCGGACCGTTATAGATGTATATACCGTTATTGAGGCGTGGCCGTTAGCAGGCGTTCTACTTTATATATATATATATATATATATATATATATATATATATATATATATTTAAAGGCCTTTGTCTGACAAAATTGATGTATATGCATCCTTTTGTTAAAATGAACTTTATTGTATTTTCTTTATTACATCCATTTGCCATCATCCCGATAAAAAGCCAACTATTCCCAGCTGCAAATAAAAATATTACCCTGGATATGTGAATCAAATATGTCTCTAAAACAACCTCGAGAAATGGCCACAGAAAGCAATCACGAAAAAGCATTTTCAAATATTGGCAGAAAACAGAGGACTTTACGTGCCATCTGGGGAGTAGACGGTATTCAGAGATAACAGGCCTTCGTCCGAGGCCATTCCCCGGTGGCAAAGAGATAAGGTTATGTCGACATCAAGGGCCCAAGCGCAGTTATCCGAGGAAAGAACTAAAATAAGATAAAAACAATACAAACACGCACATTATCAATCTTGATTAAATATCTGATTTGATTAACGCCATTTTACGATTTACGACCCTCTGGATGTTTCCGCGTAATATGGCCGGGTTCTATGGTGATGAAAGATGAAAGTTTTTTCCTTGGTTCGTTGGTTGGTTTGTCCGTTAGAATCTTACGTATATGTTAGGAACGGATTTTGGTGAAAATGTTTGGAAGGTTAGGCTAACACATCAACATTATTTCATTTTCATTGGATTATATTGTAACACAGGGCGATTACTTTGTTTCCAGTAGACTTCGCCCTAATCATAGGTTTAAGGAGCAGCATTTGGTCAACAACAAAAAAAAAAACACGTGATTTAGCTGACGCATGAATCTGAGCCGCATATGAAAGCTTAGTTCGGGGATCCTGACAATAATGTTAAACATTACACTTTCTTTATTTTACTTAGATCGTAAACATAGTTATAATAACTAACACGAGGACTTTCACACGTTCAGATGGCGCCCGCATGTCTCCAGAGGTGTAAAAACTAAAGGACCCGCAGAAATCCACCGACCTTTGGCGGGCGGCTGCAATCCATTCCCCTTGCCAGGCAGGGTATTAGGCCTGGAAGCTTGATGTTCATGTATATCCTGATTCGGGTGCGAAAATCCTACACATTTTTCCCACTATGAAAGAATGTTAATTAATGTTCGATGGTAAACATTCTCTTTATATACTTTTGTATATAAATATATTAATTAGATTAAAACCGTATCTAATTAATGTCCATAATACTTCAGTTTTCGGTCCTCCTGAATGTGAATCCGCCTTTTTACAGTTGTTTTTGGCATTTTTTCAAAAATGTCATTATAAGCTATTGTTCTGTTAACTTACTTGGCCATATCCTTAGATAAGTGTTTTACCCTGTACTTGCTCTCATCCCTAAAGTACAAGCGTACCATGTCCCCCAAATGAACATGGAAACTACATTATACAGATAACACTAAAGCAATGTATCAAGCAGTCTTCGCATATTGGGATTTTTGTCTACGGTTTTCTATAATGCGGCGTATTACGATTTCTTCCGATTTCCTAAAACAGTCATTGTCAAGATTGCGATTTCCTGAGACAGTTGTTGGGAAGATTTCCTCTGACTACCTTGGACAGTCTTTTCTGAGATTCCCCCCGATTTACAGTGGTAAACAATCACAGGAAACCAAAGCACATGGCAACATGGGAACCCCCCCCCCCCTCAAGAAACACGTGTGTGACACCTTGGTAAGGCAATGGAAGATGACAATTTCTTATATTATACAATGACTGTTTGCAATTGTTTACGGTGTTTTGGGACCACCCAAGACAAGCACATTGTCTGAAGTAGGCCTCACGCGCTGTGGTTTTTTTTTCTATGAGTTTCGATTTGCCTACACCATCTTGAATTATCGCAGAAAAGGACCTTCCTTCTCCACAATGCGGTACCCTGCGACTATTTGTAATCGTTTACAATATGTACAACTGTGTGAGATTGTCTGTGATTTCCAGCTACCATTCCCCATACTCCTAGACTTTATCCTATTGTCAATATAAATTCGTAGAATAAGCCCAACTGCATCCCCTGTTTTTGTTAACATTACCCAAAATACGATTCGAAAAGGTTTAATGTGTTTTCCTACGCTACGATCTGATACCCCTCAATGCTACGATCTTGTACCTTACGCAGTGATACCTTTCAATTTCCAACGACATCGTACAAATCATAGATAATCTGAGAAACTGGCTGTATGCGAGGCCTGCTTTGATTTTCTACGTTTCAACGATATCTTATATTTTTTTTCCTTGCGTTGCATGTTGATACAGTGTACTTTTGAGGGTTCTCTTCCTTGGCATTCGTGCTTTAATATATTACCGGCTTAACACTTAATGAATCTTTCAGAGCTATTTCAGTCACCTCATTGAACCTTCAGAAGTATTGCAGTCCCCTCTGATATCATATACATGTAAATATAGTCATTCTCTTAGATACTGTCTTTACTGATTACACTTAGTTCACCAACATAATGGTTACAAAATGCATCAAATATAATATAAAATACTACAATCTAATATGATATAATATAATAAATACACACTCTTCATCAGAGCGTCAGACCAACAAAAATATCAGCTATAATCCCATGTTATTGTTTCACATTTACCAGGCAGCTGCTATGCGCCTATTTGTCGCCATTACATTTTAATCGAACATGCCCTAGTACTATGGATACAGCATTTTGACTTCCTTTGATTTTCCATTTTAATTGATTATTATACAATTAACTCTCTAGCAGTTTTGAATTGATACAATACTATTGAGATTATAAAGTTAGTATCGAGTAGAAGGGTACATTCCAAATGTTAACAGCAGGCACTATTCTACTTTTTGTTTATATCGTCAGACCCTCAGCTTTTTATTCTTAATTATGAACATAAAAGAATAACGGTTCGGAAAAGTCCTCCGGACCATGTAATCCCTTACGGCTAAGGGCTCCTGTACAAAGTTTTGAGAGCAAGGATGCGCCTACTTCACCATGTTGTAAACAGACAATGATTACGAAGCACATACCTGGGTTTAATGCTCTTGTTATTATTCTTCATCGTAATATTTGTTGAAATAATATGAACTTCTTTCATGCAAGACGATTGTAAGTTATTTGAGCATGTGAGCATGAATTATATGAATGTACCAAAATAATACTTTCTATGATATTTCGTAAATCCAATTTAATGTGTATTTGAAAATAAATGCTCGAAGAAATATTATTATAGGGTGTGCTATTAATTCAGACATATTACCCTCAACCCCATGACCCTGCACGTAATACCATCATCAGGAGCCGTAAACGAGGCGACTAACCAAATCTAGAGGATAATCTTAGTTTCCCCTTTTTGCTAAACAGTCTGGGAACAAATAACTTGAAAGAGATAGAGGCAGATTAAACCTGTCAGGCGGCTTTCAGGGCTGGGTCCCGTCATTACCCGGGTTGTTTTATGAAAGTAGTGCAGCAGATCACGGTGGGCTGTGTAATAGCCTGCTGGCTACTTCTCCTGATTACTTTTGGCTTCCACCAGCCGTGGTTGCTGTCTTCTGGTGAATCTTGTTTGTGTGCTGCGGCTAATTGGTTCAGAGAACAGCGGGCCGTTCCATCCATTTGTTAGATAAATCCTGACACCCGCAGACTGTCTGGCGTTGGCATTTGGTCTACACTAAAGCCCGTTACAAGGTGCTAAATTACTTAAACATTTTGACGTATTTAATTAAAACATAAACTGTTAAGCACATATCTTAGAAATAACATCAAATGCCCATTAGGCGCTCAGGAAAGACCTGCGAAAACAAATCATGACGCGTTTTACAGGAAAGTAACGGTACAACATATAGTATGCACACTTGCCTGATTCAACTAATTGTTAAAATTACTGCCACAATTTCGGGAGATTATAAATGGTTCACCACAGGCATTAACAACCCATAATATAACATATCACTTTATTGAGTACAACCGCGAGCACTAGGAAAGACTTACGACGTTTTAAAATATATGAAAAATTAACTTGGGATGTTCAGTGTGAATAACTGGTAGCTAACATTTTATAGTATTCTAAGAATTTCATGAAAACAAATTCACTTAATTTTCCCCGATAAAACCCTGATGAATTTTCAAATTTTGATGGAAAACGTTTAGATATATTTCTAGTTTGACACAATTTAATGTCTTTACAAAGAAAAGAATTTAGTGCAATAAAACTAATTGATGAATTTAAAATACAATTATTGTACATTGACTATAGCATGTGCTGTCTTTGGAATCCAAAGAGTTCCACACTAAAACCCGCCAGAGTCAATCGTCAATCAGCTAGTTTTGATGATGATACATAATAAAAAGTATATAATATTCCCTTGTAGGACAACACAATTACGATTTTTCTCTGATTTGTGATATTATTCTCAATTCCGTTATTTCTCTGACTTGGATAATGGAAACCCCTTTTCCATGTTTTCCTGAGTCCGGTGTGGCCGGGAAGCCAATTATAAGATAAAAATGGAATGAATATATACATTAATGTTAGACGAAATGGTGGCTAATATCCAAATGGTCATGTTTAGAAAAATAAACAAAGGGCTAAAGGTAGCAGTTGATCCATAAGCAAAGCTCAATAATATGGTTTGTCCTGGTTGTCTCATGCCCAAACTGTTGTCAATATTTGTACTGGATATGTTCTACAAAGCCTGACAACAGGAACAAGAGACCAATTAGTCATGTCGCTCAGCTGAATTTGTAAAAATTTAGTAAATGCATATATACTTATTTCGTTTGTTCTTTCATATATATAAGCATTTGATAAGCTATGAGGAAATGGCCCTGCTAAAATGAAACCCTGTAAAACACAGAATAACAGACACTAGAAAAAGTATAATAATAAACATTAATTTATTAACTGAAATAAAAAACTGTAAAAAATCAAATTAGCTTTACCAAAATTAGGGTATAAATCACATTTGCACTGTGTAAAAAATGAAACTTATGGCCTGAATCAATTGAATGATGCAATATGAATAAAATGGGCCCTAGGGTATATGAAAGGGTACATTTCATAAACAAACAAATTATGAATATAATTAAGTATTCAATAGTTAAATATATGACCATATGAGCCAAAGATTAATCCCACGAAAGTTTGCTCAATAGTCCTGATTAACTAAGTTTAACAGTGTTATTCAAAGCAAGGCCAAGCCAACTTTAGGAGATATGAATGAAATGGTACAAACTATATATTATTTAATCTTTACATGTCAATGAGCACATACATTAGAATGTACACTTTATCACATTTGAATATTAGGCTTCAAATACTGCATTTCTCTAAAAATTAATTTCAAAATTGATCCAGTTTCCAATAAACATTGAAATAATAAGACTCATCTTGTTTGTTAGTCCTGTTTATTGAAGGTGTGTGTGTGTGGGGGGGGGGGGGGGTCTCTGTTGTTACTGCTAGTTGCTGAAAAATGTGAAGTTATATGATTCATCTTGTTTACTGAACAAGTCTTTCAAAAATGGGATGGAGAGAGAGAGAGAGAGAGAGAGAGAGAGAGAGAGCGAGAGAGATGCTCTATGTGCTAATTACTTTAGACAGCCTGACAAAGCTCACCTAGACAGAGGAACCTGGCCAGGATTGAAACGATTGCATAACAGCATTGGGAGCTGCATCCTACTGGCTTGAGGTATACAACACTTAACATAGTGCTTGAAAACATAAATAAAATCTATAGTTTTTAATAAATTGGTTTCCCATTTTTTATAGATAATATGCTAATGTAAATATGCTGTGAAAATTAAATCCACAGCACTTACAGGAAAAAACTGCGCCATGCTCAAATTTGGGCAAAATTTAAGGTTATGATTTAGACTGATAATTGGCAAAATTCAGATCTAATTTTGGGTTTACAATTAAATTTCGATAAAGAAACTATCAAGCTTCAACAATTCTCATGTTAAGTGAGTAAACATATTTCCTTAATTGTTTACATTGTGCATTATGTTTGGGTCCATAACTTTCAAAAACTGTTCAATACTGAAATAATTTCTGGTATGTACATAGGAAATATATAAAGAAATATGTATTATAAATATAATAAAAAAAACAGAGCAGTGGTTTTGATATTAGGCAGTCTTGAAGTGTAATAATGGGCTTTAATGGGAAATTATAGGTTGCCCTTAATATCTCGAAGTAAAGAAGTACTAGTGACCGAATTTTCGGTATGGTAGGAGATTTTGGGGACATCTAACTGTATGGTAGATTTTGGATTCGTACATCCAACGGTTTAAAAACGATGCCTGTTAACGGACGACGGGCCATGGCTATAGCTCAGATGACCTTTAGTCAGCTGAGCTACAAATGCTTGAATGCACTAAAGACCATGCAGTATACGCACAGTATATATACATATAAATGATTTGATGGCGTTTTGGGAAGAAAAGGTGCAGAGTGCAAATCTAATTACAAAAGCGCAAGTGAAAGATGATTATACAAGCTGTCATGTTTACCATGTTTACATGCTCGATTTTGAACCATATAAGAATATCCTTCCAGACAATATTGTTTATGTCAACTATCTATGAAAAAGCCAATGTAAACCATTAATTGTGATTTATTTACAGACAGTGTGCAGATAAAATGTGAGAAGTTGCCAGTTGAAAAATGGAAATAATCTTCTACAATGAAAACTGAAGTGAGGACATAACACTGCAAGCCAAATATGTAAGCCTCTCTCGTGGATAGCTCTACGCTAATAGGTAGCCTATATTTATGTATCCAAGCAAACCATTTCCTTGGCTTAAACATTCAAAATTATAAAAGATGATTTTGTAGTGTTCCTTTTTTTTATTTTTTTTTACGAAATCGAACAGGCGTTTAACAATAAAAAGAAAAGTAAAAAAAAAAAAAAAAAAAAAAAACTGTTTGTGATGTATTGTGGAACAATATTTATATGTAATTATATTCCATTCTTTGTGCATTATTGTATTGAAGCGGTAACAACAGCCCTTGCGCCCCGCTTATGTCGATTTCACTTTGACGTCATCAAACAAAAGATGAGTCCCCTCCTGCCACTAAAAGGGTTGGCACGGCGCCAGTAAAAGAAATCCGTTACGGACGTCTACCCGTTATAAGAATTTGATGTAAAAGTATTTATATTTTCTTATACTTTGTGGAATGTTTAAAATTTTGTAGTTTTAAAATAAACGACCCGAGAGAGATTGCTTCGATAATATTTTCTTTGGAATAAGACTGCATGAAAATGGATACTGCTGCGTTTATATAGATTACTTAGACCAGTGAAGTGCATGTTTAATCCATACTATGTGATGGATGACACTAGTCTTATTGGGAAATGCCCTTTCCAAATGACCTATCTTATCTACTAACAGTTAAAAATCTGTGTCAACCACAACCGATTAGGCGGTGTGCCAAGACATATATGCTACGGAAAAGAGGCGCTTACTCGAAATTGACATAGTCACATAATACATGTCCGAATGGTGAGAGAATCATCCGGCTTATGAATATTCATGAATGATAAGTCACAGCTGCAGATGTGCTAAAAATACACATTTAACTACTTCTTCTTATTATTATATAAAATTATTGTGGTAGGAAACAATGTTAGCATTAATATTGTCATATTTACCATGTTTACATGCTCGATTTTGAACCATGATTTCAAGTATATAATATATATATATATATATATATATATATATATATATATATATATATATATAAAAGTATATCCTTCCAGACAATATTGTTTATGTCAACTATCTATGAAAAGCCAATATAAACCATTTATTGTGATTTTAATTACAGACAGTGTGCAGATAAAATGTGAGAAGCTGCCAGTTGAAAAATAGAAATAATCTTCTACAATGGTCACTGAATCATCCGGTTTATGAATATTCATAAATGATAAATCACAGCTGCAGATATGCTAAAAATACACATTTAACTACTTCTTCTTCTTATTATATAAAATTATTGTGGTAGGAAACAATGTTAGCATTAATATTGTTCAGCCATACAGTCTAGTCACAACTGCATTCATAAAACAATTCAATTATATTAACAAAAATATAAAAAAGTACTCTTCACTGTCTCTTATTTTAAAGAAATGTTTTAAATGCATTTAAAAAAAAGTAAAAATCTTTGTAACCAGTTATGCAGTGCTACGCATCTCTACTTTTGGCCAATATAATTTAATTCACCCAGTGTAGTCCCTGTATATAGTTATACTAGGAAGAACTTCTTAATCTACATTTAGGCATAAAATTACTTTTCGTGAAAGGAAGTTAAATGTATTGCATCAGCGAATTAAAAACTATATGTTTAATGATAAATAATTATGCTGTGCCAAATTGAGCGAATAAATTAAACTGCTCAAAAAGAAGGAAAATAAGTCAATAATATGTTTCATCAAGAATTTCCTTTGGCAACTCAGTCCAAAGCTAGAATACATATTCGAAATAATATGGTTTAGCTGAAAGCAGTCCACGTATTGCAGGTAGCATCATTAGTATAAGCGGTATGGATAATTATATATCGGCAACAGAGTAATCAATATTGGCGGAAAGAATTTTGGAACGCTGCCAGGTTAGAATCTAGACCTGTGACAGGCATGACGAAATAACAACAGTTGTGGCAGAAGAAAACAACAAGACAGGAATGTGCCAGCGTGGCGCAGGGTAAGAAAAAAATATACATAACACTATTTAATGCAATAAACCAGCAGTAACTGCATCTTTGGAAGCTCAAGCACAGATGCTAACACTGCTATAGTCGTTCAACTGCATTCGAGGATTCACTGTTAGACTTGCAAATATGCCCGAAACGCTAAACCTAAAGGTTGCATTGTATGAGAATATCTTACCTCGGATATTCTGAAACAAGTGATACGGGCAACGATAATACAAGCAAACAAATGTTTGTCCGGTATTTTTCCTTTATGTCGGCTGTGCCATTACACTAACAAATGTCTTTGGCTTTAGGGTTGTATGAATATATTGATATATCGATTCGAATCGATACACGACGTCGATACGATAATCGAAATGCGTTGCATGCTGTATTGGTCGTATCGATTGATTGCTAATGCTTAGGGATATAACTCTAACTTTAAATATAACCATGACGATTTATAAATCTAAATGCACTGTATATTTGTTGCTTTGGCTTTTAAGACTTGTTAATAAATGTATATACGCATGCACGTCAGTACTTTCATGACAAGCAAGCACATGTGAGCGATAATAGGAGAATGATACTGACAATTCAATATAATACAAATATCTTATTTAATGTCGGTTTTTACAAACAAAGACAACATTAACCATAGGCTATTATGACCGACCACACTCTTATCATACGTTATTAAAAATAATAATAACAATACATTACATAAAAATAAGTATCTCAAGTCTAATCAATTTTAAGGATTACAGTTAAGCATGAAGTTGTATAATGCGATTAACATTTGATTTATAGTCCTTATAAATTACAGTGACCAATTCATATTGTGTTACATTGTGTTGTCTGTTTTATTGTGAGCTGTTGACATGTCTCTTTTATTGTGCGCTGTTGACGTTCTGATCCGTGTTTGGCTCAAGCCCTGGAGTTGCTATGCTACAGCGTTTTTAGTTCTAGCTGGCCGGTGCGGCCCACGTGTAGACACAGCGGTCATGCTACTCTGGGGCTTTCTCGCCTGGCCGAGCCGAGCCGGCCCATGTGTGAACCCTGAGATGTAGAAACACAGCGATGTTGTTCTAGATGTTTTCTGTAACGTGAGTACTATTGGTTTCTTTGGATTGTTCGAGAAATGGAAAGTTCTCGGCTTGAGGTGAAAGGTTAAATAAATAGGCTGTTTTTAGAGCCAAGAGAGAGGAGAGAAATATTCCAGCGGATACAGAAGCGTGTAAGTCAGTTGTGGACCTTTTCAGATAGGTGCGGCAGTTATAGATATTCTTCAAAATTTGTGACGGATCTTATATAGTCTCCAGTTTGCTTACGGGATTATAACAAGAACTTCACTTTGGGATTACAACGGATTGATTTTGTAAATGAACTGGACTGTTATTCTCTGAGAAGAATTGTGTGAACTGTTCATCTGGGTTGTACGTTGACAGTGGTGATTTACTGTTGTACTGTTGTTATACTGTGTAATAGAATTGATTTAGTGAATTTTAATGTTAGGATTGTTTTAAGAATAAATATAATTATTTGTTAACAAAAAAAAAACTCACTGACTTCTTTATTCATTCCCCTAGACATTTCAAGCTGCCTAGTGTTACAGAATCTGATTTTTTATCTCCTTTACAAAATTTATGTTCGTCACTTCTACGTGATCTGTTAATATTTGGTTCCGTAACAATTGAAAAAAATCACAATAAGACATGAAGTGACAAAACAAATGGGAAATGGCATACGGCCCAAAGAAGGATGTCAATTTTTACAAAGTGATATTAAGTATTACACAGATTACAACTGTAGGATGTCTCTTTACAGTACGATAACTTTATTTTGAAGGAACTAAGGGACTCTGCATTTTTATAGTGTATCAGAAGAGAATTCCAAAGCATAGTACCAAAATGTTTTAGCGAGTGGTTCCATACGTAACACCATTTGTTACCGGCAGTGCCAGTCCATAGCTAGCTAGTCTAGTGACACGGCCAGAAATAGGTGTAGTGAAGTACTGTTTATTATACACTGGACTTAGATTATGAATTACTTTGAAAATCTTTACGCCGCAAGTCATAGGTTACTCGGAACTCCCGCGTTGGACATCAAATGTCAAATAAATGGTTAAAGCCTGGGGACAAATCCTGTACAAACAGGAGAGTGACTAATGGGATTCATATTCACAGAAATATACAAAACTGTGTAATTACATGACATAAAAACACAGCCTATGATCTTCCCCGCCAAACGCACTAAAAAGTGTTTGTGCATGGGGGAGGGGGGGGGTATATTTTGGTAGTCTTGATTAGATAGATTTTTATAATTTAAATCAACTGGTCTGATTATCTATTTAATATCAAACTTAAGCTGCTTAAGTGCATAGCATACTAAATATGTTGTATGTTAAAATACAAAAATATATCTAAAAACAAGAAACAGAGCTTTTATTTAGAAATGGTATACAAAGAAAAATGAACGTATCGTCAATACGTATCGGTATCGAATTAACTATATCGCAATACGTATTGTATATGAAGAGGCGAACCGATACCCAGCCCTATTTGGCTTATCAATCTATCAAATATCTCCAGCATGCAAACGGGAAAGTTGCATTTATTTAGCAGATTTCATCTAGTATATTTAAGTATAAGAAATCACGCTTTGCTATCATACAATGGTCTAATTGTATACAAATGTCCCCTTTTCGAATTAGCCATCAGGCTTGTTTTCATCTTGACAAACGGAAATGTTGCATTGTGAAGGTATATTTTACATGGCCTTTTTGGGAACAGGGATAAGGAAAAAAACAAAGCATGCCAGCAGATACTTGCTTTTTTCGTTTATGCTTTCGCAATAAGCATCTCATTCACACTCACAAACTATATTTTGTTGGTTTTTTTTTGTTTTTGTTTTTTTATCAATAGCTAAGATTAGTGAAGATCACAATTGATGGCGGTATCACTGGACTTTCGTCACGTAACTCTTCCGTGGCCACGCCTCGGAAACCCCTTTATTGTATTTGAATTTTCGGAAACGATAACAATTAGTGTTTCCTAAGTTGGGGGGGGGGGGGTAATTTCCCATATTTTATCATAAATCCTTAGAAATTATACATTATAACGCAAAGTGGCCGTTGTAGCGCGATCTATCATGGACTACGTGCATGACACACACAATTTTAAATGCTAGTATCCAGAAACATTGGACGAGACGTACAACACTGCATCTGGGAGAAACAATAGTTGAAAGATGCAACACTGTACGCATGAATTATCACATCATGCATGCAAAAAATTGAGCATTTTGATATATCTGTCGTTCCGAATATAGAAATGACATGTGAAGCTGTGTAAGTTTATTTAAAATTTTTATTTTTTTTGTATATGCAACACAATAATAATAATAATAATAATTATTATTATTATTATTAAATAGGCTTATAATAAAGCAGTATTAACTATAACAAAGGTACTTTGTCGTTCCCTTCCCTTCTTGGGTACGCCATAAGGCGCGGAACCATGTTTCCCAGGAAACCGAGAGGCTGGACGCATTTTTGGTTTATGCGAGTATTTTTTTCTTGGAGGTTACGACTGCAGTAATGTAATACTGAACACACCAGAGCAGCTACAAATAGTGTAAGCGCAACGTTTTTGTTGTAGATCCATCACCTGTCCTGTTCGTCTGCTTCCATGGCGATCCAGAAGGGCACGCCGCAATAATCAGCTGCCTCAAACTGTGCCGGTGTAAAGCGGGAAGTCCCACCCCGCTTAATGTTTTCCCGAAAGGGTGACATGTGCCACTAATCAAAGGGCAAGCGCGGGTCTGATGCCTGGAATTATTGTATGATTACTGTCTGCTGGATGCAATATGTTTGTGTATTTATAAATACTTCGTGTTTTATGTTTGTTGCTGGCAGCTTGTCACTAATGAATATACCTGCGCATATACGTGGACTATTGTAACCATGACTAATTTACGACTGATATAAGCTCCACAGCACGAACGGGTACACATATTATAAATTTAATTTGATTTGGTCTGAGTCAGGGATGAGTGCTACTAAGATTCAACATAATCATCAATGGTTATTACTCATGTACGCTTGAATAGAAAACTAATTACTATCAAGTTCATTTTTTAGATCAATGCATTTTGGTTCGGACCTACTTCATTTTAACAGCTAGACCGTTTAACAATCTGTTTTACGATGGTTTGTGTTGCCTGTTCGTTCAAAACTTGGGATAGAGTATCTCTCGGTGTTTGTCGATCGTGCTCTGTGCTTATACCTTTGTCGCATCTATATGACAATTGAAAGATTTATACAAAACGATGCATTAAATTAACAACAACCGCGTACAAGCAGCCATATTTCTCCTTCCACACCACCCGCTTTAAGTCATCTCATGAGACGACTAAGGACAAAACATCCATGCCCAGGAAACACGAGACTTGAAATTCAGTGTCTAATTTCAAGCCTTTATTATGTTTTGATCGTTTATTTATTATTCAAATAACAAAAAAATCGTCAACCCTGGCTTTAATGCGTGAGGAGGTTCAAGCAATTAAAAAATAAGTTGTTGGGTGTGAAATTTCCAATCCAGATATATCAGAAAGGCATCCACTTTGGCATTTATTTTACCACTAAATTATTAAAACAGTATTTCACAACTTCAAAGATTGATAGGAATCTTGAGATGTCGGTATGCAAGGAAATCTGTTTTAGATATTAAATGAAACGATATTTCCTACAACCTGTTTAGATTACCTGACAACCTTAGGCAATATGGTTACCTAAAGGAATCAGGCTGGTGATCATTGATTGTTCCATGGACTGGGAACGCACATTTTTTGGCGAGCGGGTGATTTTATATCGGTTGAACATGTTAAACATACCCATCCTGCTGGAAGGATACTTCAATGTGTGACAAGTCTAGCAAGGTATTTATGAAAAACACATTCTACTTCTTCTTAAACTTTTACGAATGATTTTATGTTTATTATTAACACCAGAAATGATTAAGGTTGAGTGATTTCGGCATGGAGAGTGAGTAAAACTATTAATACTAGGGCTGTATGAATATATTGATATATCGATACGAATCGATACACGACGTCGATACGATAATCGAAATGCGTTGCATGCGGTATTGGTCGTATCGATTGATTGCTAATGCTTAGGGATATAACTCTAACTTTAAATATAACCATGACGATTTATAAATCTAAATGCACTGTATATTTGTTGCTTTGGCTTTTAAGACTTGTTAATAAATGTATATACGCATGCACGTCAGTACTTTCATGACAAGCAAGCACATGTGAGCGATAATAGGAGAATGATACTGACAATTCAATATAATACAAATATTTTATTTTATGTCGGTTTTTACAAACAAAGACAACATTAACCATAGGCTATTATGACCGACCACACTCTTATCATACGTTAATTAAAATTAAATAATTTTATATATTAAAAATAATAATAACAATACATTACATAAAAATAAGTATCTCAAGTCTAATCAATTTTAAGGATTACAGTTAAGCATGAAGTTGTATAATGCGATTAACATTTGATTTATAGTCCTTATAAATTACAGTGACCAATTCATATTGTGTTACATTGTGTTGTCTGTTTTATTGTGAGCTGTTGACATGTCTCTTTTATTGTGCGCTGTTGACATTCTGATTCGTGTTAGGCTCAAGCCCTGGAGTTGCTATGCCACAGCGTTTTTAGTTCTAGCTGGCCGGTGCGGCCCACGTGTAGACACAGCGGTCATGCTACTCTGGGGCTTTCTCGCCTGGCCGAGCCGAGCCGGCCCATGTGTGAACCCTGATATGTAGAAACACAGCGATGTTGTTCTAGATGTTTTCTGTAACGTGAGTACTTTTGGTTTAGATTGTTCGAGAAATGGAAAGTTCTCGGCTTGAGGTGAAAAGTTAAATAAATGGGCTGTTTTTAGAGCCAAGAGAGAGGAGAGAAATATTCCAGCGGACACAGAAGCGTGTAAGTCAGTTGTGGACCTTTTCAGATAAGTGCGGCAGTTATAGATATTCTTCAAAATTTGTGACGGATCTTATATAGTCTCCAGTTTGCTTACGGGATTATAACAAGAACTTCACTTTGGGATTACAACGGATTGATTTTGTAAATGAACTGGACTGTTATTCCCTGAAAGGAATTGTGTGAACTGTTCATCTGGGTTGTACGTTGACAGTGGTGATTTACTGTTGTACTGTTGTTATACTGTGTAATAGAATTGATTTAGTGAATTTTATTGTAAGGATTGTTTTAAGAATAAATTATAATTATTTTCGTTAACAAAAAAAAAACCCACTGACTTCTTTATTCATTCCCCTAGACATTTCAAGCTGCCTAGTGTTACAGAATCTGATTTTTTATCTCCTTTACAAAATTTATGTTCGTCACTACTACGTGATCTGTTAATATTAGGTTCTGTAACAATTGAAAAAAAAATCACAATAAGACCTGAAGTGACAAAACAAATGGGAAATGGCATACGGCCCAAAGAAGGATGTCAATTTTTACAAAGTGATATTAAGTATTACACAGATTACAACTGTAGGATGTCTCTTTACAGTACGATAACTTTATTTTGAAGGAACTAAGGGACTCTGCATTTTTATAGTGTATCAGAAGAGAATTCCATAGCATAGTACCAAAATGTTTTAGCGAGTGGTTCCATACGTAACACCATTTGTTACCGGCAGTGCCAGTCCATAGCTAGCTAGTCTAGTGACACGGCCAGAAATAGGTGTAGTGAAGTACTGTTTAAGATACACTGGACTTAGATTATGAATTACTTTGAAAATCTTTACGCAGCAAATCATAGGTTACTCGGAACTCCCGCGTTGGACATCAAATGTCAAATAAATGGTTAAAGCCTGGGGACAAATCCTGTACAAACAGGAGAGTGACTAATGGGATTCATATTCACAGAAATATACAAAACTGTGTAATTACATGACATAAAAACACAGCCTATGATCTTCCCCGCCAAACGCACTAAAAAGTGTTTGTGCATGGGGGGGGGGGGGGGGGGGGGCGGGGGGGGGGTAGATTTTGGTAGTCTTGATTAGATAGATTTTTATAATTTAAATCAACTGGTCTGATTATCTATTTAATATCAAACTTAAGCTGCTTAAGTGCATAGCATACTCAATATATCTAAAAACGAGAAACAGAGCTTTTATTTAGAAATGGTATACAAAGAAAAATGAACGTATCGTCAATACGTATCGGTATCGAATTAACTATATCGCAATACGTATTGTATATGAAGAGGCGAACCGATACCCAGCCCTAATTAATACCGCGGACTTGGATCCAATTCACAGAAAAATTATTCTGTGAAAAAATAGGAGTGGCAGTTCAGCAGAAAATCATTTATCATTTTCTTTTATGTGGATTAACACAGTGAAGGTGGCAAGAAATTGTGGTCACGTGTTAAACATGACCTCTTTACGAAAATAATTAGAAACATATTTATAATACAAAAGAAACATACGAAGTGGAATGACAAATATGCTTCATCTTTGAGCTAATTGATCAGTTTCTCCGATGAATATTAATAATTAAGCATATTTAGCCTTTTTCAAAATAAGTTATATAATCTGTCGTGTAGTTAAACCCAAACAAACCGAACTTGTCAACCTTGTGTATTTGAAAACAGACCCTGCCTTTGAAGCGGTCTGTCACGACCTTAAGCTACGTAGTTATGTTGAACCTCCATAAAGGACCGAACGATGGCGGTCTAGGACTATATCATAAAGAAAAAATAAATGTTACCAATATGTCTTTGATTGTCTACATCTGAGCATTGTATAAACGTTGTCATGGATTTTGCCAGCACTATCGGCGCAGCGTGGATTAGACAGATATAGAAACAAGTAGGTAGTACTTATTAAGTATAAATAGTATTTAATATGAACAAAATTGTTCGATTTGATTTTCGAGCTTGTATGGCACAACGAATTAGGAGGTCAAGAGGGAGTATGTTCTAAGAGCATTTTAGGTCAATCTATATATTAATATACGCGATTTATGTGATTTTTCCGTATCTCCTTTGATACTACAGTACGGATTGCCGTAATTTGCGACATACACATGCTCGGGGTTCGTCCGAAGAGATTCCACCCACTTTTATATGCAATATTTGCGTATTATGTGCATAATTCATAATTTATATATCCCCCACGGAAGTCCCTCTTCTTTGTGCGTTCCGGGCCATAGAGTGTGTGATGCCTGGACCGAGCTTACCTGGAGGGCTCTATGAGGAGCTTTCATGCATTTCGCGGTCAGTGGCTTGAAATAACCCCAATTGGCGATCCCTTCTCAAATGGCAATCTCCGCGGAGGCATAAGGTCTATTGTGCAAAAGGAGATCTCGCGTTAGGAGAATGCTCAAAAGGGGGTTCTTTAAAAGAATCATAATTACCCGAACAGAAATAAATGCAGTGATTGTCTCACTGGAAAACACTGACTTTCAAATAGGAATGGGCTTTGGTAGTGTGTGATATATAAAACAATATATATATATATATATATATATATATATATATATATATATATATATAGCCATTATATGTACCACATACTACACTTCTACCTTTTGCACAGCGGGATTGCCCGACCATGTGAGTGCATAATTGATTTGTTTGATAATGGAATGCAATTATCAAGAACATGTGTCAGCGCTACTGTATTACCCTGCAAGATAACAGGTTCCTTTATTGTCGGATTGACGGGCTCGGGGGCAACTTTAAATAGAAATATTCAACACAAAATATTTTCATAAAAATAATGATTTAATGAATAATCATACCAACTTCTCCGAAAAATTCTCCGGCACATCTCTAGGCTTCAATAAGATTTTTATGCTTAAATCATACATAAAACGGATATATATATATATATATATATATATATATATATATATATATATACATATATATATATATATATTATATATATATATATATACATATATATATATATATTGCATAACGCGATTTTATGTGATTTTCCGTATCTCTTCTGATACCACCGTATGTATGACGCGATATTCGACATGCATTTGCTCAGGTTTGTCCGAAGACATTCCACCATTCGTACCGGAACGTATTTGTCAAAGTCATCCAGAATAAGACACAACGTCAACTCAAAGACAGAACACGTAAACCAAATGTAGTCTTCAAAGAGATCTAATGACGGTTACATTTCAAGCGCGAACCCGCATTTAGCTTCTGTGTCTCTTAAAACGTCAGTCACAATCGAACATCAAATTAAATGGGAAATGATAACGCTTTAATCAGTGCATTTTCCGCTTATCATGATTGAGATGCCGATTTTTAAACCGTTCACGGGGATCTACGAAGAACGAGTCTGCCCATACAGTAGACCTTGTAATATAAAAAACCGTACTGACAATATCGATAAGGAAACATATTTTCGTCATTTTTTACAGCGCCTCGTCATCGACAAGTACATTGTCACTGAAAAAAAGTCAGATTAACCGTTAAATACACAAATCAAGTGAAAAATTAAGAATATTGGTAAATCTTTCTCTGAATGTATCTTGAATTTCTCATCGTTACTTTTGAGCATGTCTCCCTAGGGTTATGTGATACACATCCTAGTCGTGTGTAGTGCGTATATTGACAGCGGATACCAAATATATCTAACTAACAAGAATCGGATCTAGAAAGGGGGTTAAAACCCTTCGGTCTCCTTATTTGCAGCCATTTTTTAGGGGTTCAGACCATTTTTTGCGGCTTCGAAACCCCCCCCCCCCCCCTCTTTCGGACTCGGGCATTTTTTTCGGTTTTGTCATTAGTCCTCTTTAGGTTGTACACTCATATATGTGTATTTTTTTCGTCACTCGTAGGCTCATGCAGAGGGTATGGATGGTGACTGCATAATAGTTTCTGTATGGCTGGCGTCACGACTCGAAGTACTTCATAACAGACAAGTGTGAAAGCTCACTGGGTCATGTATTCCCCCATGAAGCCAACTGCATTGTGTTATTCCGCTGTTAAGCCTATATGTTACTGAGAAAAATTCGCGGTAATTGCACATACACAAGCGACGCAAACTAATGCTAGTCTGATTATTAAAAAGGCTATTGTAACTGTGCTTATTCAAAACAAAACAATATATTGTACTTTTCATGCGGACCTATTCTATGTCGCCCATGGCAATAGGAGAAGAACCCTTAACCATAAAAGAATAATATGTTACAAATCTGCAGAAATATAATAAATATTGATTTTACTGCCTGACGGGTGGTTTGTTTTCAAATTCAATTTGTAGATCCTTTGAGGGAACAGAATGAACGGCCGGCTTGCTACAGAGACGCACTATGACTTTAATGCAGGCCCCAAAGTCGTTCCCAGATTAATTTTGCTCTTCAGTGATTCAATTAACCTAAAATCATCATGCATAAGCGTGCAATGATTCAAGAACTATAATTTTTTTCACAATTGTCAATACAGGGAACCAAGGATATATATATATATATATATATATATATATATATATATATATATATACTTTAAAAGAGACATAAACATAACAAAAAGCCCTATAAAACCTTGTAAAATGAGATAAATACCATGCCAATCATATTCCGATCTCATGAAATCAGTAGGCATGATTAAGAGGAAGTAAGTGAAATTATTAAGTGTGAACGTATTTATTTATGTTTATATATATATATATATGTTTGGTGTACTCCCCGCAAACAATTAGACCTTACACAAAACTACAAAATATCTAAATGTATCTATGACCAACAGCAAAATGAAGGCAGTAAAATTATAGTAGTGCTGCCACTGTGAATTTTGTGCATTAAGTATTAATTTCTCAATGAAAAATGTGTAAAATTGTCTTAAAAGAATAAACAAGTAAAAATCTTTGCAAAAATCACACATCTGTACTATATATGTGATACTCTTAAACAAGCATTATGTTTGTTCGAAGGTACACAGAGATTTCGAATCCTCATGCAGTATTTCATAATTTAATAATTTATTATTGTCAAAGATAAATGAGATGACAGGAAATATCCGCTCACTCAGTTCTTCTATTATGAAATAATGCTGAAACAACATATACCTGAGATTAATGTTTAAACTGCTTTAAACCACCACCTTAAAGCCAGCTATACACCTGCCTTTTCTGTAGAATGTATGTGATCTCTGGCTTACTCTACGTACCTTTTTAAGAATTGTTGGCAATGTCTATTAAGAAAATTTCCTGTATACCTCTGCCATGGGTGTAAGAGCTTGATTATCTACGAGATGTCAGTAAATAAAGAAAATGCGCAAAAAATGACAAACAAAAAAAATCATGTGACCTACGGTGGTAGGTTGCATATGTACGGAAACTAAAAAGTCCCTGGTTGCAAAAACTAAGCTTCGTCTGACTTAATAAGCAGATACAAACAGAACTAAGAGCCTGTGCGCTGTGGGACAGGCATTTTCTCTCTATCATTTTTTTTAATAAAAAAAAATCAAAGGATTATCTTAAGAAGCTCACTTTAGCTGGGTAAAGATTTACTAACATAGGAAGTTGTTACGAAACGCTTGACATATAAGAAATATTCTCTTCATCCATTCTCTTTGGGCCCCAAGTGCTCAACGGGTCAAATAATGCACGGGTGTATGCGTCGGAGACAATATGTTGTTTACACACACAGTAGCACCTCGGGATTAGCTACGTCATGGCTCATTAAAATGCATTTGAAAACGACGAAAAAGCCGTTAAAAATGACGACGTATTATATCTCTGAAGATCGCAATTTTAGCAAACAAAAATACAAGTAAAGTATTGCACCTGAAAAAGGATGAAAAGGTTTAAAAGTAGTATTCCTCGTAAGAGTATAATACTTGAAGAAATCTTTCTTTTCAGCACTGTTATAGTCAAGTAAAATTAATGATGAGAAACGAGGGTATTATTCAACAGCCTTTTGCTGCAGCAGTCAAGCTGATATGCTAACATGTTGTAATCCAGGTGTATCAAGTGTGACGTAATGGCCCACTTAGACATGAATAGAACGGAAAAACCGTTCCAAAGATTAATTACAAATATAAGCATAATGTAAAGAAATGGAGGGGGGATAACCGTAAGGAATATGGTAAAAACAAATTCTATCCGCCAGAAATGGGGCTTGGATGACGTGAATGTAAAACGTTTTCGAAAGTCACTTGCGTTATTTGATAATACAATGGTAACTGGATAATTTGCTTCAGTTCATGCATATTCTATGGCGATTTTTTTTTTCTGCGGCTGCACCATGGTTTGTGACAATTTGATTGCAACAAGAATGCCTCTGCTAGACCTGACCTTTGTGACATTTCCGAAGTGCGGTTCCTCCCTGCTGGCATTTATTCCACCAAACATTACAGCAGACATGACCTTCTCGGAGAGTGGGAAATCTGATACGCGGATGGTTATTTCCCAATGGTCTTTATCTCCCGAACGAGGTTGGTATTAGATAGTAACTAAAGGTCACAAGGTCACATTGATATGCATGATTTAGCTTCCTGAACATGATCATCAGTAATAGGTGTTTGGCTATCAATGGGCACATCACTTCCCAGAGATATTGTTGAGTTTTGGTGTGCTCATAGAGTCAATCGAGATTGTAGCATTTGTTTATCCTGTAATGCAATACTCTTACAAACTGATGTCTCTTCATATATTTATTTTTCATTCTACATATTGCACTCGAATGAACAAAAACGTGATACAAACAGCATAACATTTTAATATAAACGCATACATTGTGAAAAGTCAATCATAGGCACTGGAAACCGACAGTCCTAATTATTACGGGGTGGAGGGCACGGAAGAGCACAACTACTTTTGAGAAAAATTAAGTTTTACATGTACGGATTATGTACTCATACATTATAATCTAAAGCGAAAATTGATAGGTATTATTGACAATCGGCAAGGGGAAAATAGTTTTGAAGCATGTTGATTTCGGACCTGCACAGATGGCATGTTAACCTGTACGCCTTCATTAAATCCTCTGTCGACTGACGCTATCATATTTTCCCTTTAAGTATTTATAAAAAATAAAAGACAGGTCACCTGTTTTAGTTTGTAACTAAAAACGTAGGGCTGCAATTCCCATAAAAAATGACAGTGGGCATCGTTGTGTAGAGGGACTAAACATTATAACTTCCTCTGCTTCTCACTGGTCTGTTAAAATAAATGTGTGTTACCATCATTAAAATCATATGATAACACTTCTTAAAAATACAGAAGTAAAACACTTGCCTTTTTCCTTATATCTATGTTCATACATATAAAAAATAAACATCTAAAACCTATCTCTTGGTATAAGAATATATATTCTTAGCATACACATAATGTCTTAATGTTTTCATTGATGAAACATTAACGTCTTACGCCTGCAATACCTTTAGCTTTTATCAATTTTCTATAACAATCGTATCAGGCAGCAGGGTAAATATAGACATTGCCTGCAGTTTGCCTCAGCTATACTAAAGATAGATAACCGGTGGAGATACTGAGATGGGCGTATTCCAACATTCTCAGCAGTCTAATCATCTAGAAACTGGATGCTGGGGGGCATGGACCGTGAGGTCAGTTTGTCTCGCCTCGTGTTCACAGTTCGAAAGTCTGATGAAACCTAACTTACTACCGTCTTCCTTATGATAACAACACTGCCCCAAGCTGTGCTCACGGCACGCTTTTTGTCTAGCGAGGCTGTGTAATCACTTCAGACGAACGGTTGTGCGTTCGTTTGCATGTTTCCAAGAACTTCCCACAAAGCCCCGGGTTCAGGTCGTCTAAGGAAGGGTGCACTCTTTCCACTGAGGCCAGAAGGAATGCTGGTCATGTCCGGATGGTACTATCACGTGGGCGACTTTTAAACGGCGGATTAAAAAGCTACTCCTTTTCATTTTCCTGGATATGACTCAAAGCAGTCAAAAGAAAAAAAATGACATTCTTGATATCAGAATGATAATCCAGCAAGACTAGCCATGGAATTTGTTTTAATAGATATTATGTATTCAAACGGCATTGTTTCGCTAGATAAAAACTACAAGTTTCATTCCACGGATGACAAGAGTGATGAATTTAGCTGCGTGAATCCTAATGGCATAGAATGTAATTATAAACGGATGCCTTTCCAGTCTACACTAATTATATATACTGACGCTGTAGTTCCCAGCTATTGTAGAGCCTGTGTAATGGATGAGGCACTGAACTATATGAGGAGGGCCATCGTTGATTCGCGTTCCGTCCGGACATTGCTCAGTGCTGAACCCCGGCCAAGGCCTTATCCACCTTAACGTGAAAGGGTACTAGTCAGAGGCGGCAGGCAAAAATTACTGCTGACAGTGTAAACCTCTAGCGTTTTTCATGGCTACTGTAAGCCTCTAGCGTTTTTCATGGCTACTGATGTTTGTTTTAAGTACCAAGGGAACTGAGGAAACTTGATATTCTAGACGGGCCCGAAAAATGAGGAGGGGAAATTTTGATCGGATATGGCAGTACCCTTTGTGATGTAAGATTATACCCAAATTTTTAATTTAAAGAAATTTGAGTGCGTTTAACATGGCAAAATGATGTAGCCCGGCAAGATAATTCACACGCAATGAAAGAGTGTTACAAAGGTGGCTTTGGTCTTCTTGTCACGGCAATATAAATATCACTAAAGGTCAGGACCAGTGAATCCAAACCACTGTAAGAGAAAGCAAATAGTAGTTCGCATGGCAGGGACATTATATGAAATATAAAAATAAATACGTTTGGGTGCTCCGTGACTCCCACCAAATACGGGGAAAAATACAGAAAAAAAAAACAAAAATTAGATCACTTACGCGCAAACATTAACGACACTCCTCTCTAAGTAAAAGTACTTTCCCTCCAGAGTGTCTTGTCTTCTCCGGAGAGTCATGCTTGAGGGACAAAAGTCAGAGGTGCACTAGAACATAGCGACCCCTGATACTGATGCATGCCTGCGGCCCTCGCTTGGACCAAAACATTCCCGTGTATCTCACTGTTATATCATCGTTTAAGTTAAAGTAAATTACGGGGATTCAGGTTACCTCCACTCTTTAATGGCTGGTTCGTAATGCGTTATCCAATATCCCCGCAAAATTTCATTTACATTTGATAAGAACTTGTTGGAACACATTAACTTACAGCAAAAAAAAAGATTGCGGAAATTTAATACATCGCTACCCTGTGATGGTATTATTATGTAAAACATCCCGATACAGGGGCGGATCCAGGATTTAGGAAAAGGGGGGTCAAACCCAGGAGGACTTATGGGAACCCAAAAAAAAGGGCATCAGGTCCGGAAAAGGGGGGGGTCCAGGCCGCAAAATTTCGTCTAACACCCTTTAACAAAGGTTGCTTCGGGTGAAAAAAAGGGGGGGGGGGGGGTCCGGACCCCCTGGACCCCCCCTCTGGATCCGCTTCTGCGATATAGGATACGTTATTGATTTTCTAAAATCCCCTTAAATCTCCTAAATGACATACTTTTCTCCCATGATTATGCGCATTGCACGTGGTGAACGGAGCACCTGAAAAAAAATTAAATTGACGAGCTAACAGTCGAGAGAAAGCAGATACAAACTAAAGAATTGGGTCTGAGCCTACAAACCCCAGTCGTAATCTCCTAGCGAGACTTTATATGTGTAACACATACTGAAACGTTAATAACACTAGGTGATATTAGGTGAATGGTATAACAAATGCTGCCCGTTGTATCTATGATTGGGCGGACACACCAGGGCAAGAAGGAATCGCCCTGTGTCACAATGATATAAAATCCTTTGAACTAAAAAATTAATACTATGGTGATACTGATTTCCTCAAAAATCGAAAGATTGCTCCTTGGGCGTTACCCTATCAGTCTATGAATTTACATCAAAATCCATTCATAATTTGTTGCACAAAATTTCGAACAGTCAAACCAACCAAACCATCAAACCAGGGGGTACATAAGACATTTCACCTATCGTCAAGAGGTTCAACAGAAATTAATTGAAATACAGCCCGGCAATACTCCCCTTGGGGCAAAAAAAACGAATGCTGATTTGTTTTGTCCACGGTAGGTGTAATTAGTTCGGTGGAAAACTCCAACTATGTTTATGATTTTCTTCTTAGATAAACACGCAAAAGTATGGATCATTACATACATAATATGTGTTTAAACTACATGACAGGTCACATCGTGTGCAACGCGGCGGAACAATCGGGCTGGTTTGACTTGATGCAAATATACACTCTATTGAAAACAATCGTAGCTTCTTTATGAATATGCTAAAAGAAAGAACATTAAAATTTTCTAAAAATCTGAAGAATGTGATCACATGTCAGGTATCTTTTATGCCATAAAAAATATGTGGTCTATCTTTTAAGAAAGATGTTCTAATATTCAGAGTATTCACTTACTGAGATGTCGTTGACTTGAGCACATTCTAATCTGATATAAAATATGTTATCACTGATCATAATATTATCTAACACAAAATAAGCTGATAAAATTTTAAATAGTCAAGGTCAATAGTCCGATGGAAAAAATGGTTCATAATAATAATGTAATGTATAACAGAACAGGCGACTTCAGGATCCGGCCTAGAACCGAGGCGGCGCAAGTCATACAAGTAAAACTGTCTTTTCATCAGTTTCTAGAAACGTACTGCAAAGAGCTTAAGGTATTATAAAGAACGTGATGCCTCTGTGCAACCCATAGACGAGAAATAAAATTATCCAATTCTCTTTTTTCCCTTTAATTTAATACTCTCTTGGACGAAAGTTACTAGGATAGATGTAGGAACTTTTTGGACGAGAGGAAAGTGTAGATATTGTACACTCGGGGAGGTGTATAAAGAAATAAGTATTGTGTTAAACCTGTTTCTCTTAAGTCAATCTAATGAAGGGTAATCGAAAATGAATTACGGAATCAGTGCGTCACCTTACCTATGGATAATAATGGTTTGGGTCCCTTATCATCTAATGGATTTTTTTTATTACTTTCCCAACCGAAATTTATGAAAACTGAATACAGAGATTCGATGCTGTAGTATTTAGCATGTAGTTTACAAAAATCCAGTACCTTGTGAGCAATACTGTCCTTAAAGCTATTGGAACCAAAATGTTACATGTTTTACAAGGATTAAGAGGTTGACGAAGCATTCTGAATAAGGCATTGGTCCCTGATTCGATCCCCTCCTCTAGTTCCTATAATATTCACCTATAAAATCAGAATATTAATTACCTCTAATAACATATAATTAATTAATGTATCGTTAGTGTCCCATTATCCTCATAAAACAATCAGTGCTCCTTACTGGCTAAGACCTATGGAGTCAGGTAATAAAATCACAAGATAAAATTCCGAATATCGGGACAGTGGGAATATTAGAATTTCAAAATATTTGCAATAAGATGATCGGAATGTCAGTGTGGGCGGAATATCGGTTTCGGTCGGAATATTGAGTGTCGAAATGTTGCTGACGTGGAAGTAACGAAGTTTATTAGATTATCAATAAAAACTACAAAAGCATGGTGTCAGCTTAACTAAAGAACTTGTATCCTAAAATTTGATACGGTAAGTGTAGAATCCCATGCAAACTTTATATATGAAACAAAGTATTGCGTCTTTCTTTCCAAACAATCAAGACTATGGCGCAGCAATGTAAAGCTTATCGGACTACAGTGGACAGGATAAATATGTGCAACCATAACTACAGCCATTGTTCTTGTAATCTGCCTGAATATCATACATAAATGTGGGCGGCCATGGGATTGGCAGTTAAAACAGTCGAGGACCTGCATTAACCACCCCGCAGGCGCTCATATCATACATGTTACGGTGAACCTCGTTCTGTATTCTGGACAGAGTTCTAATCAACCTCGTCTTGTTCCATTTTCAGCTTGCCACCAGCAATTCAGATCCCATTTTTCCAGCCTTGTGGAAGTGAATCTTAATGGGATTGAGCAGAATATTAAGACACCAACCAGCAGATATAGGTGGGAATGGCTTATGAACCTGGATGAACACAAAGGGTGGTATGCTGGCATGAACGAGCGTTCATCTGCACGGAAATGTGTTAAATGCAAAGTGAACAGCACATAAAATATCAAGGAAAAAATTCTAACTGGTAACTGTATATACAGTTTGATCCTGGTACCACAAACAATTGTATCCCTGTTTTATACTATTGGTTTAAACTGTCAAAAAAACACAAAACTGGTTGTCATCATATGGCTGACTGTAAACAAGGCAGAGAAAGACTGATTCCCTGCATACTCGAAAACGACGAAATAGCCGTTGAAAATGACGTATAATACCGGAGCCACATATCCTGTTGCCACACAAGGTTATGAAAAAAGTTATCAAGGTGAACTGTCATGACTTATATTTCAGATACAAAGTTTTCAAGAGGATATAAACTTAACAAGATGAAAGATGTGATGCATACAGCTAATATATATGCAATAGGAGAATGCTTCTTTAATTAAATTAATATACGTCATCTTTCGGTAATAGCCGTGACAACTCGACCCAGTAGGCAATGATATTTGGGTTGGTAAACCTGCTCCTGCAGGCCAATAATATGGTCGTAATGTCAGAGGGTCGATATGACGCTTATATCGTGATAGGCTCCTCTGATGATCGCAATTTTAGCAGACATACTGTTATTCAACAGCATCAAGTGTGACGTAATGGCATCATTTAGAAATGAATAGAATGGACAAACCGTTTGTAAAATATGTCAAAATGGAGGTATACAGAATGTCGAAATGTTGCTGACGTGGTAGGAAGGGAGTTTATCAGACTATGTATAGAAATTACAAAAGCATGGTGTCAATTTGAATGAAGAACTTGTATCCTAAAATTTGTTACGGAATGTGCAGAGTTCCATGCAACCTTTATATATGATTCAAAGTATTGCGTCTTCTTTTCCAAATAATCAAGACTATGACGTGAGAGCACTTACTGACCAAATTACTGACCAAAATTTGAATGAAATCGGATAATAATAAGGAAAGTTATCGCACGGAAACGAAACCTGACTGACAGATAGACAGACAAACCTAAAACAATGTCCCCCGCTCCGCGGAGCGGGGGACAATAAATGATATGAAAAAAAGTATTATAAAACAGACTTTTGCTGAAGCAGTCAAGCTGATAAGGTAACATGTTGTTATTCAGCAGCATCAAGTGGGACGTTAGGCATAATTTAGAAATGAATCGAATTGTTTGTAAAATATGTCAAATTATATATAAAAATTACAAAAGCATGGTGTCAGTTTGAATAAAGAACTTGTATCCTAAAATTTGATACGGTAAGTGTAGAATCCCATGCAACCTTTATATATGAACCAAAGTGGTGCGTCTTCTTTTTCAAATAATCAAGACTATGACGTAGCAGTGTAAAGCTAATCGGACTACAGTGGACAGGATAAATACGTGCCACAATAGCTTCAACCATTGTTCTTGTAATCTGCTTGAATATCATACATAAATGTGGGCGGCCATGGGGATGGGTCTAAACAGTGGAGGAAAAGCATACACCATCCCGCAGGCGCTCATATCATACATGTTACGGTGAACCTCGTTCTGTATTCTTGACACAGTTCTAATCAACCTCGTCTGGTTCCAGTATCTGCTTGCCACCAACAATTCGGATCCTTTTTTTCCAGACTAAGTTTATACAGCCTTGTAGAAGTGCAGCGTAATGGGATTGTGCAGACAGAATATTAAGAAACAAACCAGTATATATAGGTTTCTGCAAGGAAAAAGGAATGGCTTATGAGCCTGGATGGACGCAAAGAGTGGTATGTGCTGGCTTGAATGAGCATTCATCTATACGGAAAAGTGTTAAATGCAAACTGAACAGCACATAAAATATTAAGTACACAAATTCTAACTGGCAGATGTATACAAGTTTTGATTGAATCCTGGTACGACAAACTATTGTATGCCTATTTTATACTATTGGTTTAAACTGTATATAAAAAAACACGCCATTTGTTGTCACTATATGACTGAATGTAAACAAGGCTCAGAAAGACTGATTTCCATCGCTATTCTGGCAGCCTTATGCAAGGTGAGAAACATTAAGCGAGGCCGAACAGAGACAATGATAAAAAGTACTTGTTAATCTCTTCTCCTAAATTACCTACAATGTTAATACCTTATTTTTGTTGTTAACACTGTATATATGTATATACATGTATATGTGTAAATATAATAGCAATTAATCGGCTTTGCCCAAATTAACAAAATAATTATATATATATATATATATATATATATATATATATATATATATATATAAATACAGAATTTAGAACGAAAATGTTAAGTTACACATTAACACGTGTTTTCATGCTGTCATAATCGTCAACATTTAAAGATTTTGACAGCATGAAAACACGTGTTAATGTGTAACTGAACATTTTCGTTCTAAATTCTGTGCTTCAACTCTTAGCATCAGGCTTACAGAGCACTGTTGGATTCGTTCAGCGCTTATATACTGCTAGTTTATATATATAAGTATAAATATATATCTTATAAAAATAATTGAATATATGAATATGTGTATGTATTGATGTAGAAGATATGATAAAAAGATAAAATGTACTCACCTTTCACACGCCCTTAAGGTCCAGGATGCTATAATCCATAACGATAACATAAACACTAAGAGTACAGTACCCGGACAAATTGTCATTAGTGTCTTTAACACGAATCTAGTATTGAAATTAATTCTATTGAGGGCGCCTATACTTCTGGAGGAAGCATCAGTAAAGAGTTTACTATGCAGGAGCATGACCCTGCATATCAAATACAGTCGGAAGAACATGGGCAGCGACAACAGAAGATCAACGGGCACTGCCACGGATGATAGAGTCTCGTCATGCCGTACTGTAGTCCAGATAAAGGAGAAATTGCCCGGTATTGGATGTATTGCGCACACTAGCATCTCAATGGTGATCTGTGTCACCCTTTGGCACGACATGGCTATCCGCCAGTCCTCCACACAGTTGTCTATGGCAAATAACTGAAACAAAGGAAATTAATATTAGCGTCTGTGTACAAAAAATGACCGAAATGTATTCATAGAAATCTGGTTTGATAACATCTCACTAAACAGAAGGAAATAGGAAATCATTCTTACAGAAAATACTAAATTATACAATTGGAATAATAAAACCTAAGCAAAACAGGAAGTTCCATGGATCAATTTACATAAATATCTAAAACACCGTGGATTAATATAATATTTATGCATCTGAAACAAAGTAAATTTATATGAATATTTGTGAAACAAGAAGAAAAAAGTCTTTCCGAGTTTAATCCATACAATTTGTTTATTTTATGATTTAAGAAATACTGAAACAAAGATATTATGTAAGTATTTGTAAAAAAAAAAAAACACTAAAAGAACATATATTCATATTATTACAAATTGGATCCATACATTCATACACATAAACACCTGAATATAAAACCAAAATATGTGTCCAAGTAACCGGAAAACGAATGGAAATTTTAAAGATTCTGAGGTCTTTTTCTTTAAAACTGATCGCATACAATGCTTGAAGGATTTTTGTCATATCTAAAGTGTTATTATTAACACCTATCAGTTGTTTTAAATGATACATGTATACACGTTATCTTCTGTTGGAAATACTGCTTTAACATGCATAAATATTGGTCAAGTACGGGTCCCTCATAAAAACAGCTGAAAACAGGTGAATTTCAGTTAATACAGATATATCATAGTGATGACAGTGAACGATTGAAGCACGAGCCGGATATTCAGAATTTATCATGGAAATATTTGACGTATTACCATAAATAATTACGAGTATCGTAAATTATAACGAACTTCATTTTGATATACACTGATGTAAGCTTGGAACTGTTATTTAGTTAAAAAGAGGATGAAGGTTTCTAGGATCTATTGCCAGATGAGGAATTATGATAATCAAGCAGACGAGTGAGGTAGGATTATGGAATAGCCTTACTTTTCACGCAGGTGCGCTGGAGTCGTTTAATAAAGCATCGTGATTCCTCAAAACTTAGGCGAGTTGAAATCCCCAAATATAATCCACAAAACATACCATTGATATACTAAGTTTTTTTTTTCAGCTTGCAGTCTGTGTTTTGTATACGGCAATAGAAAGAAAGAGGTCACTATGACGTTAAACGTGCCGGAAAAAAACACGTTAAATCTTTTCAACCGTCTAAGTCTAAAGCCCTCTATTAATCTAGCATAACTTTCACTGCAGTCATCGGTCGTTTTGTAATTTGTATAAATCAGAAGACTTCTAGTAAATAAGACATTTAGCCCTAGCCGGTAGTATTGGTGGATATCTTACGAGGCCATAGCTTTGCACTGATGGCACTTGGGCGGTTTTTTGCTTTCACCATGGAGGCGGACATGAACAGATGCCACAGAGGCAAGTCTAGTGTAACTGCGTCATAAAGCCTTCAAGAACGACCAGCCCGTCCTCTCTCTTGAATAACAAACACAGATTCTAGGCTCCTCTCAATAGTTTCCTTATCCAACGTCTGGCCCGTGTTCGCCGTGGAAAATTACATTTTTCCTGAGCGGTGAGACCTTTCCTAATGGAAATTCTAGTCATTGCGCAAAGGCAGGTACACGCTTTCTCTAGGAATTGCAATTTTCTTCCCCTCTTCTCGAGCAACTTGAGCAACATACAGGAAGATACCATAAAGCATTTGCTAAAACGTATAGGGTTGTGGGTTTTTTTCCAAGAGCTTTTTGTTTTGTATTTAAATGCGGAATTTTCAGCGTTTGTTTATTTTTTTAAGGTTACTGAAATAACGCATTCAGAGTATGAACAAAGAAAACTCTATGAAGTCAAAATTTGCTATACCATGCACCTTTAAAGCCAATGCATAACATATGACTTAAAGTAACAATCTGCAAGTTACTTAAAGGATATCAGGGTAAATAGGATATTCTTGGGGCGTTAATTCTTTTTCCTGTTTGCCACATCCTTAATTCAATAAATCGATATAATGATTAAAAAGGTCTGTTGTAGGTTTTACGCAAAGAATAAATAATTTCTTTTAAAAAATACAACCATGTGTAATATTTTGACATCCTTGGGTCTGTAAAGAATAATTATATAACCCTCATAGTTTTTTTTATATCGGATAAGAAAAAGTCCCTGATACAATATTTGACCTATAACAGTCTTGAAACACTTTAAACTCTCCCTCTGTTAATATCTACCACATACCCTCTCGAGTGCCATGCACGAAAAGTTGTTGCCCGTGCGTTCGACTGAGTGAAATCAAGAAACTTTTTTTCTCTTCCTGCTATGCGTTAAAGGAGAACAAAAATCAATATCACATTACAACTATCTCAAACGGCAAGTGGTCAAATCTGTCCTGTCATTAAGGTATACCTATAAACAGAAGCGGGTCCAGAGGGAGGGGGTACAGGGGGGTCCCCTATTTCATCCGCTGCAACCTTTTTAAGGGTTTCAGACCAATATTCGAGGTTTGGACCCCTCACCCACTTTTTCCGGACATGTGGACCTTGTTTTAGGTTTGGTCATAAGTCTTCCTGGGCTGGACCCTTCTTTTCCTAATCCTGGCTCCACCCCTGTATTATTAGGTATCACAGGATCAAGGGTTCCCGTGGATTATCCTTTTAAACATGCCTGTACTACTACAGCTATGTGGAGAAATACAGAATGATCCTCCATCGAAGCTAATACGTCCTGCTACAGCTCCTTACACTGCTCCCTGACCAGAACGACTACTCTGTACCTCGTTCAAGGGGTTAGCTCTTCTGGCTAAAATCGAAACGAAGCTACTATACTAAGTTTATCGACGTAATTGGTCAAAGTTGATTCCGCTTCCTGAATCGTGACAGGAACGGGTCGTTAGCGAGGGGGTTTAGACTGCTCAAATGCACGTACTCCCTGAAGATACTTGGCCAGGAATGTAAAGCCAGCCACTTGACATATTTATCCGTGCGCCTGGCAGAGTAACGCTACGTCTGGAAGGAGCTCCAAGACCAGATCGCTAATATATCAGGGGCTGCACCCAAGTGAGACCAAACTGGAAAAGATATTAACGAAATGCTTTCCTCTGCCCCCAACCCGCAGACCAAGCCACTCCCATCTGATTACGACAATGAGTGTACCCGTCCTTTGGCAAGAGGTTCAACCCCTATAGTATTTATCATTCTGGAGAGGCAAAGTGCAACACTAAGTCTATGCATATAGGCATTTTTCATGAAACCAACATAAAGTTTACTGTGTAAGGTTATACAATTGGTCAACCTATGGATAGAATATTTCAGTCACAGATGGTAAGAATGTGCGTATGTATTGGCAGACGAGCAAGGTCGTAAACAAAGCAATTTGTCACCTGATTGAGAAAGAATATTTATCAAGGACCAAAATACACCTATGCCATCTATGCCTATGTCATGATTTTTCATGACCTGGCAGCTACAACACTACCACACAAAAAGTCACAACTCACAAAGTCAAATTTGGAAATGATGGTTCCACTTATAATAATAAGAATACCATTGAAAAAGGTGCATATCATTCGATCAATGTACACAATGCATATTGCTGAAATATTTCCTGGGTTGGGTATTTCTATCGGATATGCTACGGATTTTAAATCTACGAGACATTTCTTCTTCTTTTAAAGCACCAAATTAAAGAGGGAAACTCTCTAAAAGATAATAGTTTACTATAACTGGCTAAGATTGTTTTCTTCACTCACGTTATCCAGGTAAGTAACCAACCATATGGAAAAATTGTCCTTTCAATGTTTACACGTATTACATGGCCTCGCTTTGACGTAACGAAAGCAGGTCAGTTGAAGGCATAAGAACGCTGGCCCTCAAAGTCATGTTCATTAACGAGGACATGACAGTGACTTCGTTTAATTAAGCAAAACAGTATCGGAGCGGGCTACCCATATTCATTGAGCAGTGTAGTTTACAGGTTGATGTTACTTGTGCCAGCAGCTTTCCGATGTAATCAGCTGCTGTGCCAGCTTCAATGCGTGCAGCATCTATAAATACTACCAGCACAGTGTTCTGCCTAGTGTCGATTGAAAACCATTATTTCTAATTTATATAGCATTTGAAGTGCTCTGAAGCGATATGCATCTATAGCGCTTTGGAACAGCTGCATAACCGCTGGCGCAAGGGCTGGCAAATTATTCATAATGTTTATGAAATGACCTTTTGTACCAAAGTCCAATGGGAATGCAATACAAGCTACCCCATTTAGATGTATCAAATGTCCATATCAAACCAATACGAGAAATGAACATAAAATAAAACTAGTGTATGCCTTACAATAGCATTCCTCGAAACTCTTCACGTTTATTTGGCGGCTTTCGCATAACGTCCCTGACCTTTCAATAAATTCACTGGCCTTGACCTAAATTTTAGCCTATTTTTTGGGACGCCCGGTAGATATTCTCCAGACTTTTTTTATATTACCACGTGGTGTTTCACAATTACTGTCACTTAGATATTTCTTATGACGGTTTTAGTTTTGCAAAAAATGCAACAAGAATTCGTGGTGATGAATCAACTAAGAAGAACTGCAGAGGAAATACCGCTCCATTTAATACTTAGGCCCTCATGGTGGCCAAGTATTTTCTCATCTGTACCCCTGTCATGAAAACAAACATGTTCACTGTGTGGGAAATTAGCTGCTAACAGGTGGCTGGATCAAATGATCAGAATTCTATCTACTTTTTTCAAGTGTGACGGCAAGTGATGTCAAATAAACGTTATTCCTGGTGTGGCGTTCTTTTCTAGAGGCAAACTAATCCAGATAGAAAATGCTATGTTTGTTATATACGTGCGGACTGGACAGGGTTCACTGTATGATATCACTGACGATGCGGACGTTCACCTTCTAACACTTCGAGAGTCACTCTGTTGATATGTTTACGCGTTAACTCTCAACAGTTCCCTACAAGTCAACTATGTTGCACGGTCGTTGCACATTAAATGTCCCCTTGCAAGAAAAACAGAACTTCACCCGCCCATAATACAGAGAATATAGTGTACATATATGTGGTTAAAACCTCAAACTAGGGTCTCTTTCTAGTCTAATAAAATGAGGAGAAACACACGTGAACAAGTTTATACTAACCTACAGTAAATATCTTTTTGCTTTCTCATATAAAGCAGACCATGATTTCAGAGAAGAAATAACAAACCTATAAAAGTGAATAAACTTAAATGTTAATGCATGCCTATCTTATGAGACTGCCTCTCGCTGTATCTCTCTCATAGTAACGACCGCTGGGACCTTTGTTCAAACCAGAAAGTTTTCATACCCCATGCAAATATGTGTATAAAACCATTCCTTTTGTAAGAATTAAAGTAAAATTTGGCATTTCAGGACAAATATCACTTTGTAATTTTAAACAACGATGAAAAAGGAAAATTCCAAGGAGTAAAGCAGTTCGATTTTTGGCTTTAGATAAGTATTATAAAACATCTAAACTAGATCTAATGAAAATACTGTTTACTAATGGTAGAACGAGTTATCGAGGCAACCAAGAAATTCTTTGGTCTACAATGTAAAAAAAAAAAATGGCAATGCCTTGGTTGTAGGAGAGTGTGATTTGATCGAAACAATGCGTCTTGTTCAAGGAACTGGGATTCTATTTCGAAAAGGTAACCCCGTTGTAATTTGTTATGGAGCTTCATCTCGGCTGTCTAGAATGATAAGATGTCAGTTGGAATGACAGTATTCAAAATAATTGAACGGCAGCCTTAGACTAACGTGACGATGTTGATGAGAACACTCCTGTCGGGCTTCAGATATTCAATTGATTGCCTGTCAGTCCGAGTCTGAGCTGAGGATTGTGGGATTCTCTTACCAGTAGCAATACGAAAGAATACATCTACAGGGAGCGGTGCAATTTTGACTAATATTGTTGCTGTAACAACACCATAAGCACTGTACGAGCTGCTGCAGAAATACCCGGGCAATATTGTTTAAAGAGAAAATCCGTTTGAAGTGAATCAGACTAGCAAGATGTGAGTGAAAGAAAAAGTTAATCTGGGCAAGGGATGAAAAGCCTAAAAAATAATATAACTACAAGCTGATTGCTTTGCTTATATTTTAAACTTGCTGAATCTTTGAAAACGTTGCAATTCGCAAAACAGATTTCTGACTTGTCCGCCCAGGGGACACGAAGCTAATTTATCTCCTTTTAACGTGGACCTGCTATGCTCAGAGGACCCGCTACCGTTGCCGACCAGTCTTTAAGGTACCGCTCAGTCAAATTGATCCCCTACCATGGAAGGCAAAAACCCTGGGGCAATTGTTTGAGTGAATCAGCCAAAAAGGCAGGGACAGAAAATGAAGCAGCGTGCATCGGTCTCCGTGGTTCGTGTCAAACCCGTTACAAAATTAAGCTTCAAAGAAAATCAAATTTACATTTATTATTGGTACAGGGAGTTCCAATCAATACATGTGTGTTCCAGTTCTGGAACCCGAGCATACATAGGCAGGTGTCCAACTAGACTTTTGTCACCTTTTACTGCAAACTGCACTTCCTTGATTCGAACATTTGTTGGTGTGTGATGTTATAAAGGCAGATCACAAAACGAAGATTTTAGTGAAAATAAATAAAATTTATGAGAAATGATAGTGTATAAGAAAGTATAATAGATCGATAATTAAAAGTATTGATAATAAAAGAATCGATAATAATCATCAACCTAATAATGTATATAGTGAATATTGGATTATGAATTTATGACGACAACAACAACAATGCTAAAAATGCAAAAAAAAAAAAAAAAAGCTGATGCTCATAATAATGCTTCTAATATTATAACATATAACAAAGATATTAAACGTGTTGAAAATGCTGTAAACATCATAATGACTTATGGTGTAGACAATGGCATATATATATATATATATATATATATATATATATATATATATATATTTCTATATATATATATATATTTATATATATATATATACACACACAAAATATATTGTGAAGACGATATGAATTTATATTTAGATGATGCAGCAGTAAACCAAGGCTGGACATATAACCCTGGGGCTGGGGGGGCGAGCCGAGTAATCTGGTTTACAGCTACAGCACAGTTGGCGGGATGGTCCAACAGCTGTGTATATTTTTGGTCCTGGGCTAACAACAGCCCTGTTTTCCCGAGTAATGGCTTCTTACGCGCTGTCCAGGAAGCTCCAGAGCTGTTCAAAAGAGCCCCATAACAAAATACAGGTATAAAACCAGCTCACAATCGTCACGCCAACTAGCAATCTTTCGATTAAATGGATTTGTGGCCCGCGTAGATTCCGTTCACGTGACCTGGCAGTCTGAAAATCCTCGCTTGCATGTGAGCAGACGATATCCTGTGAGTTTGTTTTCGGGGTGGACAGTTCAAAGGGTTGCGTAGGCTTCTGTAAATGTTGCTTTTGGTCACATGATTGAGTAAATAGAATGCGAACTATAAGCCAACGTAGTTTCGTAACTCGTCAAAGATGTTATCTTCAGCTCACAAATGTGGACATTTTCTAAGCTAACTAAAGAAAATAGGTTTCCTATTTGAATATATATATATATATATATATATATATATATATATATATACATATCGATGGGGTATTCTCCCTCATCAAAGATAAATTTAAATCGAAACTAACAGAATAAAAAATACACATAATTATGATAATGGTCAGTGGTCAAATTAATGCATCATCGCTGACTGCATATGTTTAAATTCTTGAAAAACATAATTTGGTAAACGCTTTGCTCAACAACAAATACAATATGGCAGTAGGTTTAGATTAAAGACCTTTTTTCTCTGTAACCAAACCCAGCTCCTCTGAGATTAAGGTGATAGTTTCTGTACTCCATGTATACTGAAACAAAAACCGTTGCTAAATTCCTCCTTGGCGTGTAGGGAGCTTGTATTTGTTTCCCGGGCCTTTTAATGAATGGCAGTTCCATTTGAATATGATTTGGTTTTAGAACTAATTGGACACGATGTGACAGAATCATCTTACGCACATCCTGAGAGAATCCTATCTTACATGATATGCCTAGACATCAAGCTATTTTTTTTGTTAAACATCAACTTTTGTGACCTGGGAACCTGTGCCTAAGCGCCAGTATAGAAGATACATTTGTCTGGTAAATCAAAACGGAGCAATATGATTTCAATGCAGAGACACTCTCTTCTCGTGAAATCAGATCATAGCTTATTTTGAGCCGACTTGCATATCAGGCTACATATCAAAAGTGCGACTCTATTGCTTATCTAACCAATCATATTTTGTCGTAGAAAACGTAGCTTTTGAAGATTCCCGACTTAAGGGTTGGGACCGGCGGCTTTGAGATCAGGCATCCTTGCTGGAAGAATTCTCAGAGGATTTAAATGCCGGTGCAATGTTTCGGTCGCGCGGGCTCCCCTCGGAGTCTCGCTGGTGTGTTTAATTCTCAGTCTGGCTCCTTAGAGAGCACATTCATCCTACGACTTAACTCAGCTGCCTTATTAGTTTTCTAGTTGGCCAGGACAGTCAGCATATTACCAAAGCAGACGGCCACTTCTGGACCATTGCTTCCTTATGACTTCTGTTCTCCGTGACTGTTAACGACACCACTTGACTGGATTTGTTAACCAAACCGTTGTGTTTTTTTTTATAATTTTGTTTTGAGGAGGTAACTTTTTTAATGCTTAATTAAACTACAAATATGTATATCTGCAGAATTCAATTCCGGTTTCGGACTACGTGACAGGGCAGTACCACACGCTTCCTCTCATTTAATAACCTGGCGTTAACCAGGCCCGGTGACTACTGCACCTGCGGGCCCTTGATGTGTAACTTCCCCATTGCTTTGTCATACTACCGAGGAGCCCTATAAAGGCGGACACGTTTGTGAGTGAAACACGGCCGTTGCGCATGGCCTTCCCATAAAGCCTGCAGAGCGCTCACCCTGGGTGGCTGCCGA
Source organism: Sipunculus nudus (assembly GCA_026874595.1). Taxonomy (NCBI): domain Eukaryota; kingdom Metazoa; phylum Annelida; class Sipuncula; order Golfingiida; family Sipunculidae; genus Sipunculus; species Sipunculus nudus. Next base: position 55,385,230 of record CM049313.1, on the reverse strand, counting down.
CCGTGAAAAATCTCACCGCCTCGGCTGAGATTCGAACTCACGATCTCCCGGCTTTTAGTCCTGCGCTCTACCATTTAGCCACAGAAGCCGGTCCTAACCGTTCCTATGTGTGTTTGTTTTCCTAACAAAAACTGAAGTATACATTCACCTTAATTTTGGATATTAGAATAATTGTATAAGAAACAATGTATCTTTAAAAGTCTATGGTGCAACAACAACATATATACATATGCATATAAGATAAAATTTTCTAATGAACATCACATTTTTTAGTGTGTGTGCAAAATTGGTAATAAACAGCACTAGTGATCATGTCACTAAGCATGACTGAACATTTTTCTATTTGCTTTAATGATGGAATTGATGTTTCGACATGTAGCTTGCAGAATATAGGCCGCCGTGACCTTATTTAAGGTTTCACTTCAGTTTTTTTCCATGACCTCCCCAGATATTAAGTGAGAAGTTTCTGAGTCAAATGGTTACGATTAGATCCCTGTTGTAATTCCAATTTTTAGAAACTGAGAAACTAACCACATGGTTGAAATATGGTAGTCTCAGAAATACAGAAAGAAATATTTGATCGATATGCAAAGCAAGATTCGTGGAAATCCACGTATGAATTACTGAGTACCGGGCATTTGTGTCACAATTTTAATTATTCTGAGTTCTGCAAACAAACAAAATCAGTCTAAGAATATATGTCGCAGTGACCGAATTTCAGGTTTAAAAAAAGATTTGCCGATAATCTGCCTGGATGTAAAATTATAAGTTTCTAGGTCCAAAGATTACTATTTATGCTTCGTCAAAGGACTTTGTACAATTTAGGGTTTATTTCATCTACTCCCGTCTGTGTGTTGTGCTATTGATTTTCCGTTAAATTAGTACATATGTTTGCTAATACGTTCAGCATGTGTTTAGGTCATTTACTGAGTGCTCACGGAGCGTCTGGTTCGCATGTTGGTACTGATGTGTATTTAGACTAAAATCATCAGTATTGGACCAAGAACTTGGCATGCGCAGATACAGTTTACCCAGCTTGTCAGTAATCGACGTAAATATTTAACCAGGCCAAATTTCTTCATAATAACTCAACATAAGATCACTTATTACATGTTTCAGGTGTTATGGGGTCATGCCCCTGTATTTATCAGGTTGTGATGTTTAAACAAGTGTAAGTGAATATCTACAGTATTTAGCATAAGTTCTTCCTTTCACAGAGTAACATGTATGCTAGCATGTATGTTTGGGTTTTCATATTATTATTGTACACATTTGTAGGAGATTTATGGGTAGTGTTACGGATAACGCATATTCAGGCGTGAAGTGTTAAAACAAAATCAGCACATAGTGGCACAAAGGGACCCGAACATAAAAGGTCGCTGTCATGTATGTCAGCCATAAATATTAACTGGCTGACAAAATGAATGCATACTTGGGGGTGAACAAGTCAGGCTAATATCAATTTTAGCTGGCATGACCTTTATTAACCCTCAGGTGAAAAAACTGAAGCATCAATAGATAAATAAATATATATATATATATATATATATATATATGGTTTTTGTGTTCCTTTGTATGTGTGTTAACATACTCTGTGAAAAACAGCGAATCCATATTCCATATTCCATTCCTTGATGTATACATGTCTAAACAGTCCGGTGTGGTACAGTAAATTAGGTAAGTGTATAATTAAGGATAATAAATAAATGCATACAAACTCTTAAAAAAGTCTTCTAAATGTCACAGAAAACCTTTGAGGAATGTAGGCAAAAAATTGTGTTTATATTTGACTTGTTCAAAATGACAAGTTGTCTACACGTGACGGCTATTGCTAGGTGCCATGTTGGTTAAAAAGTGAACCTCCGACCTTTTTTTGGGAATACTGTATATATCACTGCATAGAGCCAAAGTGATTGACTGCTGAGAGCTTTGGGGGAAAGGGGAATGACTTGTCGTGTAAAGTGGGGACAAATATTGAAAATGGAAGTGACGGCCGAAAGTAGCGTCAATATCTTCAGGGGCCTTTTTTCCCATGGCTGAACGAGCCCTGGCGGGAAAAATCAATACTGCTCGCAATCTGATAAATTACTGTGTGAATAATGAACAGTTTTTAACAACAAGGAATCCAATAGATAAAAACATACACATAAACATATTCAAGGCAGGAGGTCATTAAAGCATTGATGACTATGCAGTCATGTAGTGCTAATTCATTTAAATCAGCTTGAATTAGCCCTAAATTGTGTCGTGTATCATGGAAAAATTCCAAACATTTTGTTGGTTATTTCTATACATACGAATGTCTTCGCATGTATTTTGTCAGAGGAAAAATGGTTGAAGCACTTAAGGGTATTTTTATCACTCTGGTTATTAAAGTATAGTACTTTGCCAAGAAACATCGATTGCAATTAATAGCAATTTTAAATGGCCTTCAATTGAGCCTATGCCACAGGAAAATAGAGTTAACAAAAGGTCCTTGAAATCGTTGTCCTTAACTTACACACCCATTATCAATCAGAATTATAAAGAACCATAAGAATTAAAAGTAAATAATAAGGCATAAATACATTAGCACTGTGCGCTAAATTGTTGCATTAGAATATTATGGCATAAGAAAAAGTGTAACTATACAGTCCCAAAATAATAAAAAAAAACACGTTAACAATGGCAAATAAACAAACGCTAATGACGCGCATGCGCAGAAAAGAAGACCAAACAAGTCCTAGGTCAGCAAGGACATTCCTGTCGTCTGCCAAATATATATTTACACATGAACCTAATAAGGCCAGTGAATACAAGTATAATATCCAGTAAATGAATGTGATATTAAGTTTCGGTAAATGTTAGTTACATCGTTTTAATGACCAAATACCTTGTTTTATGTAGCTCCCATAAAAGGCGCGTTTGTTGTAAATGAGAATTAATTCTTCAAATATATTAATATAAATAATGTAAGTATAAATAAAATTTGCGATATGTATAACATAATTCATTATGATTCACTTAGTTGAAATGTTGATCAAATATATGAAGAGGCTAGTTCCATTGACCGACTGACTGATCTAGAAACTAATATACGTAGGCTATGCAAGTCAGTTGTAAAACCAGTAACCCAGCTGTATACAAACCTAACTTTGAAACACTTTTCTTTCACCTTTCACATGCTAAAACACACACACACAAACACACAAATAATGACCATTAAGTCTACTGATGTGATATATCAACAAATACAAGTTTTAAAATATTTTTCTTCCAAGCTGCTAACATTAAAACAGTGCCCATATATTGTTAGGCCACATAAAAAACAACTGTTCTCCCGAGTCGATCTTTTAAATTTAATGACCACCAGTTCATAGGCATAAATTATTCCGATTGTTTCTGTTGTCTTAGTATCTTCTAAAAAATCATTACAATAAAAAATATGCAAACTTTCCAAATAAAGGTGGCACTAGAATGGAGCAAACTAGTTCTTATTCACCATTTCAAGAATTACCGCATATCGGTGTGTCTATAAATGTAACAATTTTGTCTCGATCGGTATAAAAAAAGAAGAAAAAGCAGATGTAAAAAAAAAATATTTTGAGTGGCCTTAGCTATATTTTAAATCATTACAGATTCGTCAGCAAATTATATTTTACCGCCCGCCAGAGCCTGCATGGTTTTATAGAAATCCAAAAGTAAGATCTCTCTTTCATTTAGTCTGCGTGTGTGTTTAGGATGTAACAATTGCTATTGATTAAAACGGGGCTGATACAACACCTGGGCCTAAGACCTGAGTTGTCTCTTCAAAATCCAAAACTGGTCTCTGACGTTAAAGAGGGATTAACGGGACCTGAGCGCACCTGTCACGGATTGCCTCCACGAGAAAGACATCTGCTCTAGCGTGTAATTTACCATCTTCGCCTCCAAAATGTAGAAAGAATCGCCTTTCAAGTGTTTGTGGAGACTATCAGAAATACTTCATACAGGCTTGTGTAGAGAGAAAATAATTTTAAACAATTTCTTCGAAAGACCCTCACAAATAGGGTGTTACGGAAAGGTGAATTCTTCGCTGGGAGAATTTCACTTAAAATGGTCGGAAAAGCCACAACAAAATATTCATGGTGTATGAAAATGGAATGCCCTAAAAAGTTTGTGTATCGCGTTTTGGGCGAAAGAAACGCATTCGCAAATTTATCAGATTTTTTACGAATAATCAAATTTCTATTCCAATAATGCAATACCTTGACAAACGACATGCATAAAGAATCGCATGCCTGCTCTTTCTTGAATTGTTATGGCTACGTTCATAATGTTTAATGGGTTTATGTATTTCCCAATAGAAAACACAAAACACCCATTTTCTGCGGGAATACCACATTTGTTCACGAGAGTTTTTCACATGACCATACAAATGTTCCCATATATATATATATATATATATATATATATATATATATATATATATATATATATATATATATATACAATTTCTTCAACAACACAGCCATGAAATGGTTTATAGAAATTCTGAATTCGCGAAACCTATACAATATAACATATACCATATAACATATACCGTATAACACCCTGTAACATATAGGTCTGTGCACAGGAGAGCGGTCATAAAATGGATACCAGGAGGGCATGTAAAATATTTTTGCCGCGGGCGTACACTAGGGCTGCGGAGAGCAAGCGTCTACTTCTAGTATAGCACGGCTAGTACCTGGTGCTGCCGCTGCTTTTGCGACGTTTAGAGCTACCAGCCACATTGAAACTGCCATTCCATATTGACTAGTGGCTCAGCCAGACGCAATCCTGTATTGAAAGATAATGACCATGGCCTCCAGCTTAATACAAACGCTAAGCAGTCCTCGGTCTTGCCACTCTGCTGGACTTCAAGTCCCCGTAGTGTGTTGAAGTCGCAAAGGGGAACTATATTATTGTAATTACTGCACCCTCTCGTGGTGTGTGAGTAATTTGGGAGCCCTTTGAGAAGACAACCCTAAGTCCATCTTGAGAGATACATGCATTACGACAACGTGGGATGAACACATGGGGAGTCACGTGGTCCAGAGTCTCCTGGTGAATCTTTTGACTAAGATATAAGATATAAGCACAAATATTTTTCGGACAACAACTTAAATTACGCACGATTAGGATTATAACATAATACAGCCAGAATGCTTCGTGCGTTTTGATAATGTGCACTCTGCAAGTGAAATGCCTCAAGTGCTATATCTTAAAGACAAGTGGAGACAACTGAAGAAAAAATAATAATAAATAATAACCATTTTAAAGATTAAACGCATTAAATAATTAAAAAGCATTTGCGGGGAGATAAATCGTTAAACATATATATATATATATATATATATATATATATATATACAAATATATATATTAAACCCTTCATATTATGTTTATTTATATAATATATTTCATAACAGCATATAAATATAAATAAACGTGTTTCAAAAGTTTTACCTAAATGAAATATACAGAGAAACACTTTCTGGCTTGGAGCTGTCAAGATTAGCAAAGATATACGGGTGAACATGATATTATCAAGGAGTTACAATTTGTCTTTCTGAATGATAGAAGTGACCCTAATACCATAACCTGTCATGCTTAAAAATTTAGGAAAATTAATATTCATTATCAGGTCTTAAGTTTTCAGTCATTTATAATGAAAGTGCATTTAAAAAGAGAAACACAAGTGAATAAATTAGAAAACAAGTGACGGGATATTACGAGTGAGCAGGAGCGAGAAGGTGAGTTTATGTAAACAAGGCTCTTAAGACCGGCCGCGTAACCTAAGCACGCAGCGGCCAACAATAGCAGATAAGTGAAACGCGAGAGCGGGGCTTTTTTTACAGATAAAGGGCTGCACGGATGCTGGGATCTTGAAGATGGACTCATCAACAGTTGCTTAACAAGCAAAACCAGCTGAGTAAAGTGTACGGGTGTTATTTCACCCCGAGGAGCCCAAGTTAGCCTCGGGCACTCAAAGAGGACTCAACGGGGTGGCGTAATAACGTGTTTCTGCTTCTCCACAAACGTGCCACCAGGGCCCTCTTGAAACACATACATCGTAGGGCATTTAGTGCGATATATTTCGGACACCTGGAAACTTGTTTGCAAGAAACAAAGGAAAAATGACTTCTTCATGGTTAGTTATATCGCCTGATGCGTGGGTTTTTAAGAGCTGATATTACCCCCGAGTATGTTGGCGTGGGTGCATAAACCGTCACATCTGATATAAAGATCCCATGGTTGTATGCCTGCACTTAGCATAAAGAACACCACTATTGGGTTATTTGGTTGCGATTATCATAAACAAAACAGATGCAGGATTAGCCATGCATACGGTGATGGCTGGAGTTTAACCTGGAGGTATGTAGCCTACATAGTAAGCCCCCAGCGAGGCTTACAAGCACTCTATATAAAATACTAGTGTGCGAGCGAGGACACAGATTCTTAAATAAATCATATAATTAGCTTAAAATAAACAAACTTTCATCTTTTCCTTTATGTGTATACCATTTCTAATAAGTTAAAACAAAGTAATGTGCAGGCAGCAACAAGTCCCGCTTGGATCATTTATTATGCCTGAACCACAGGCACTTGACACAATGTTTTCACCGGGTGAACGATATTACAATATGCCCATCCCCCTTGTCACCTATCTGGCCAGCCTTCCCACTAATTTAATTTGGATCCCTTACTTTGACTGCCCATCAACCTAGATTATGCTATAATCAAGTCTAATTAAAACTTAAGACAATTTTTCAATCTATCTACTTGGTCGCTTTGACTCATCCTCTGGTAAATAAGAGCACAGAGTACCAGTCTAGTTTTCAGTAAATGTAGAATGTGACGGATGTACACATGTGGTTTCAGGCTAACGTCTGGTATAAGTTGCTGCAAACCAACGATTTATGGAGGTTACCATTGCCGACACTACATGTTAACATAAAAAGATCGACTCTTAAAATACGTAGGCGTGCACATTATAAATATATTTATTATTCCAGGTAGTATTTGCACCAGTATGCGTATATAACCACCTGTGTATATGTATACACAAGAAACGGCTTCACAGTCATCATGGTGTAATAAAGCATCAATACAGCTGTGCTCCTATCGTGGTAGTTATACAAAACTTGCGGTTGTTCTATAGTGCGTTGGAGGACAATGGGCTGGTACCAGTTGACGAGAAACTGCGTCTGGCATACAACCCTAGTTAATTTTACCTCTGCTCACTGGCGGAGGTAATATGTTTTTGCCTATGTTTACTCAAAATTATCATGAAAGGTTGTTGAGGATTAGGGTAAAATCAAAGGAACAATACATTATATTTTGAAAGTACTCAGGATAACCGTTATTTTTTGTTTGAAAGATTTCACCCATTCAAATGGACAATATGTTAGTCTCGACGGCGAGACAGCCGCCATTCACTAATATAACTGAAAACATCAAATGAAAATTCTGAATGTGGTGAAGGTTTCAAACTTCCGACGCCTGCAATTTGAAGCTCCCTCATCGGAGCCGGCGGGCAGGGGCTAAGCTTGGCCTGCAGTTGTAGATTAACAGATTTCAAATGCATTTCATTATCATTAAATTACAAAAGTCTGATCAGAATCATTGAAAGATTCCGATCATTGTGATCTAGAGTTAGGCGGAGGTATGCAGTCTTTGAGAACTTTCTAGTTTAGTAATGGTATGCCCGTCACGCTATTTACAGGTTGCTCTCGACTTCAGCTTCTCCATCACCCTGCTGTGAAGGCTCCCATCATATTGCCAACGGCAAACCGGGATGCACATTCAAGGTCTCTAGCTGCACTGAGTTTAACCCGTGATGCATGACCAGAGGTTCCCACTGTCATGTCCATCAATGTCTGAAGTCAAGCCAAGTCGCCGGTTTTATAATACTGTGAAAGAGAAGAATTTACTGGGTCACATTCACATTCGGTTACTCCATGGAAGGACAAAACAACCCGCTATCCAATTCTGTGTCAATGTTATACCATTTGTTTCCTTATTCATGCATGTGGTACATTCCACGTAAAGTTGAGGAAAACTTCTGAAAACTGCTGAACCAAATTTCATTTTGCGAATAAAACTGAATTTCATCAATCTCGAATCTTCACACACCGTCGTAGTTAGAACCCGTATCTTTACAGATAAACATAAATAAGGCTTTTCCAATAAAGTATAAATTCCAGGTGGGGGGGGGGGGGGAACGAATATTAACTCCGGGAAAGAGAAATCGGTCGGGTATTTTGGTCATCCTATTTCTGGCCAGTGCATGTCGGGACGGCAAATCAACGGCAGTGTGACAAAATTAAACGCTGATTTTGTGCAGTTGTTTATGCGTTTCTATAAATAAACTGTCGATGAAGACGAAGATAGATAACGCACTGTGACAATAAAAATTGTTAATGAAAATAATCTGACTTGATAAGATCCACTATCGATGGATAATAATATTGACAACTGATGACGCAGTTGGATAAAAATTAGCCGTTTTTGATTATCGTGTACAGATGAGCCACTGATGACGTAATATAGTGAAATCAGCTTCGGATGACGGAATGTGATAAATTTATTGCTGATGACACAATGTAAAAAAAATACGCTGTAGTGACGTCATGTGAAGAAAGTGTTAATAACCTAATTTAGTGACGTTATGACGTAATATTAACCACTGATGACGTATTATGAAAAGAGAATTTGGGTGAAGTAACGTGATAAAAATTACTAGTGATGGTATAATTAGATGCTAATGATGTTTTGTGATAAAATTAACTGTGAGTGACGTAACGTGATAAAATTACCTGTTGATGACATAATCGGGTAAAATCAATTCTTGATGTTTGTGATAAAATTAGCTGTGGGTGACGTGACGTAATCAAATTAACCACGGCCAAATGCAATTATGTGAAATTCACGACTTACCTGCTGCTTCGTTCACAGTGTTAAATTTGCTGTTGTCAGATTATGAAAATATGCTCGCTGACGGAACATGTGTCAGTGATTTGGATTATTTTGCTATTTCTCTTGCAAACATTACATATACTTCAATATAATAAAACTCATTGGTACAGGCCATGAAAGAGCGGCGCCTCAAATTTCGAATATGTGAACGGTATACGTAAATTAAACATTAATATTGCGATCACGTTGTGCTGAAAATGAAAAGACGAAATTAATGTGCCTACAATCACCAGATTACCTCTGCCACTATCCCCTTCTTGTAAAAGCAAGTTGGTCTGCATTTAATGGTGACATTTGAGTTATTATTTCCAGTAATATATCAGTAAACAACACTGCGGCGCAACTACCACCAGCAGATTTACGAAATGAAACAGCTGAAAAATTTCTCTACATCAGAATGGCGCCATTGAGTAAATTTGCGCTTGAATAGGTAATCTCGGGGATTGGATAGGAAATTAGATGGTGGAAGGGGCCTAAATTTCCATAGAATGTATTCATGGGTTTTAGGCAGAGCTCTCTTGCCGGAGATGTCGACACGACGTACTCTCTTTTAGTTCTTTATCTTAGCTCTTGAAGCTGAAGACAGTAGGACGCTCTCCGCTGACTGATGAATGTAGGTCACGCTAGTACAAGGCACCAGTCAGAGTGAATTGTCTAAAAATAATATCCTTCCGCGAAAGATAGTACGTGCCTGTTGGATTGCTCTTGCCGGCTAAAACGTGAACGATGAATACTTTTAATTTAATCTGATAAAGAGCGGCGTTTTGGAAACCTATCACTTCATCTCTATTAACTTGTGGCAATTTCAAATTTGTCTGAAAATACTATGTAAAAAAAAGATTTCAAGTAACAACAAAGAAAATATATTTCGGGATTATATACCAACACTGATTGTAATTAATGTTGGAGATAAGGTTACTATACTAAATATAAATTTCTCTAATTGGAATTAATGGTTAATGAACGCTTTTAATAATATAGGTGATTTAGGGCGGCCCACCAGAACTAAAGACATACATATAACATACATACATACAATAGAAAGACACACCGTAGCTTATCACGTATAATGTCCTGTTATACGGAAAGGTGGACAGAATGAAACCTTATTAACACGGAGAGCTAGATAATGCTACTAGAGTTAGAGGACAGTTTGAAAAAGGTTGTATTGACCTATTTGCTGTATGCAAACATTATGCAAATATTATTGTGGTAATAATCATTTACTGTTCACATAATTGCAGAAATGTTACTTAGGCTGCGACATCACTCTGATATTACTAAGATATTAGTGTGATTAAACAAAGTTAATCGTATTATTTATCTATCTTGAAACGGCAGCATAATATATATAAGAGCAAGGGGCGAGGCATAACTTGTTGTAAACGAGTACCATTAAATTATTTATTGAAAGTCAAAAGGTGACAAACATAAAAGCAGGTTGTACAATATATATTATTTAACACCGCTGGTACAGTTTAGGTTTTTTAATGTCCATAACCTGCATAAATAAAAAAGAAATTTTCCGTGTCAGAGACATAAAGGGCAACATCACATTTAACACCATTCCATTAAAAATATATGAAGTCTTAAACAGCATTTTTATTTTCCCTTTGACGGGGACAATATTTTTCCATCATACAAAAAAATCAACTTTGAGAACTAAAACAACAAAATACTTAATGCCCGTCTAGGCGGTGACCCCATCGCTCACTTTGTGCGCTCCCAATCTAAAATTATATCCTGTAATTACGCTAGTACTGAGGCCGCTCCCGGGAGCGCCGCCTTTATTGCTGATTGCCATATTACAGGGATGTTTTATGGCACCAAACTGGCAACAGGGACACGAACAGGCGGCCCACATTAAGCACTTAAAGGGACGGACCCGGAAATTTTCAATGGGGAGGGAGCGGTCCGATAACTATGGTGTACAGCTATTCTAGTATGCGCATAAGGGGATATTTTAGTATAATATGTATACAAAACTATGGAAACGGGATACTTTTATAACTTAGCTGTATAGACTTTAATCTGATTTGACTGATAGTTACTTTCAGTGTGTGCGTATATATATATATATATATATATATATATATATATATATATATATATAATGGCTTTCGTTAGGAAGAAAATTGGGACAAAACTATGGCGCGTCAATTGGGCATTGGGAGATGATAAATGTCGATTTCTGAAGTGTTGTCGTAAAATCGATTTTCTATTTATTTTACTTCATACTACAAGATATTGTGCCAGTATATGATTATTTGATCTGAGTGATCACGAAGGTTAAGTTTTCAGCCTACTTTGTGCAGAAATGACTGTTTTTTGAGGAAATCGGCAACGGTCAGTGACTGCTACAAGAGAACCTTTGATTATCAGAATGCTGCAGCTCGCAATTTTGCGTGTCCGAAGGGGCGCTTGGACCTCCAGAAACGAACGTTCAAATGAGATTTCGAGCTTCAAAGTTGCTTTACCGGCGTTACTGAACGCCCTGATATATATATATATATATATATATATATGTGTGTGTGTGTGTGTGTGTGTGTGTGTGTGTGTATAAATACACATTGTTGCACGCATGTACGTCAAGCCACCAATCTCCGATTGAATCTGCCCCTCTGTTTATACCCAAGAGGCCACAGCCCATTGAATATGGCAACTTGCCACAGCAAATGTTAAAGCCAAGGTAGCCTGGCCTTAGGATCAACATCAGAACCAAACTAGTGGTCTTTAATCAGGAACACCATAAATAGTCATCTGGTAAAAAAGGGGGATGCTGGAAGATTTATATGGGTACATGACGCACGAGTTTAATCCCCATATCATGTTCAGTTACGTAGTTTGTTCGCTTGAAGCGATTTGTTGGCGTTTTCTTGCAATGTTATATGTATTATTACCATATGTATAAAATTATGTTATGTTTATAAGTAAGGTATGTTTATAATAATGATAGGTTTTTAATTATAGTAGTTTTATAAACATGATGACATTCATAATAGTTCCCTTGATACCAAAAACCCATTATTTTATCCAGTAACTGTTCCTCATATATTACACTAATACTATATGCATCCCTACTGACACAACTGCTACTGGCAATAACAGTATCAGAGAATTACTGTGATGATCCTGAAATATACAGCTAAACCTGCGTGAAACACCTTGTTCTAAAACTGAGCCAATTCCATACAAAACTGCATAAACTACCTTTGATTATTTCTTTCCAGCATTCCAGAGGCATCATACATGTATATTTAGATTAAATAAACAGATGAAACACATAATAATCACCACATAAGTGGGTTAATGCATGGACAGATAAGTTTTCTGTACAGTACAGGCCTTTAGGAAGCCTTTTTGGCGAACACGATCGCACGTTTGATTGTGCCCCACGCTTTCAAGGTCTTTTTGTTTGCATTCTAATGACCTTCAAGGTGCAGGCCAGGAAAGTATATTACAATAATAAACCTGCAACAGCCTCATTGATATTTATTTGAAAATAACGATCACAAGGAGCCATACATCTTACTTTCCAAGGAATAATTACTCCCATATCTGTTTCATCGCCCGTATTTTGAATTGTGTACAAACCAAATAAAGAATGACCCATTTATTTTGGTGATTTGAATTAGGTTACTTCGTAAGTACTTAAAATCGAGTCCTACCACGTAACACGGGGCCAAATGGGAATTTGTACTTTGAAAGCTGAGATTCCGAATGAAGAAAACAGATATACTAAAAAGCTGTATATTTTTTCAGGTTTTTAGTTTGGTATCTTAATATAATAAATTTATATCTGGAAGGGGTGTTAAGTTACAAACATGTTTTGTGACCTCATCCATTCCCTTTCAAGATATCACGAAACAGGGAAATTACTTTGAACTTTTATAGCTGATTTTACCAAATGCGGAAAGAAAATGTTTTATTTGTATTTAATATTTTACGCAAAATCAATTTATCGCTTCACATAGCGATAAGAGACAGTCTGTGTTTGAAATGTTATAATATTTGAAAGATCCATCACGAGGCACGGAAAGAAATTTGGAAATCTGATATTCCAAGCAAGGACATTGAAGGTTTTTCCACTGTTGTTAGCTGTTGTATCTGAATTAATCAATGTGTTACTGTGCTGCGTGTGAAGAAACAGGCTTGAGTTGGTGAAGCTATCGGTTCTCTTTCAAAATTCCCACGTGAGGCACGAAAGGGAATTCGCACTTGGAAAGCTGAGATGGCAATATGACAAACGGATATTTTTTCTCCTTGTATCTAAAATTTAATAGATTTATCACTCATGTATGAGCATTGTGGATTTATCAGCTCACTGTAACTAATACAGGAATGTGATCACAAAGAACACACAAACGAGCCCGCACGATCGTACTGAGATTTTGACAGACTGCCTTTCTCTTCGCTCAGAGTCGACATTGCGGACCCTGCGATGTGTTTATCGATTAATTAATGCATGGCGGATTTGTCATTGTGCCTAGAGTAACTGCAGATGCCAATACCATAATTTCCCTTATAGACATCTGACATAATGAGGATAGCGGCTTGACTAATGGTCAGATTATAATGATGGGGAATTCAACCATTTTGGTTTCAAATGACAAGGCCTATTATACGAGTTAATAAATTGACGTTTTCTTTACAACATTTGCCTTGACTGGTGTGAATATTCCTGCCTTTTCACCAACCATCATCCTCACTTAACGACACATTCAAATAGCATTACTTGTATTATTATGAAGTCAGTTTCAGCTTCAAAAAACTGCTTGGATAACTTTCTCAGTATCACCATCCCGAAGCTTTCACCCTTTTATTACCATTTTTTCCAGTTTACCTGAATGCACTTGTTAACCTTCAGTAAAGGGAGTGCGATAAAGGCAACATGGCAAAATGTGTCCTGTGCACTGTTCTGGGTAATCTACACTATTGTTCCTTTATTGTTCCTTATAAAATCTTATTGTTTCACCTTGCACTTTAAAAAAGAAGCATTTCTTTACTAAACCTAAGCACGATTATACATTAGAAAAGTACCCATGTCTACATTAATTTGAGGATTAAGAACAATACTAAATGACTATAGGGTCAAGACACTCAGCTTAAGGGCTGGGTACATTTGACGTAGTATTAAACGGTGTATTATTAATGTATGTGTATGAGCATAATTAAACGGTACATCGGGTAGCTGTTCGCTTCATTGTCAGGAGAACAAGATCCAGAAATATTGAGGAACTTCTAAAACCACATCAAAATAAACTGCTCATAGATAACCGAAAGGCTAAATAATAGTTCTTTTTTAATCTACATACAGTTTACATTTTAACAGACAAACTGACCTAAAAAGCCGTCTTAATTTCTAACTTGAAAAGTTTAGAATAATGATTTAGAATGATGATGCCAATGATTTTTTCAAGAAAATTGTTTTTTCTCCTGCAGCATTAGCAGTAAAATTAAATGAAGTGATGGAGCATGTGTGGGTGCCTTGCTGCAAAAGAAGTGTAAAACATGTTCACCATGTGGTAATGAAAAGGCATTAAACATTCCAATGATTACTTCTTATTAACGACATTTAATTAATATAATTAGCATTGTACAAAGGCAACTAAAATCGTGTTCATTTTACCAAGTTCTAGATTAAAACGCATCCAGTCTCCTTTCTTTCCTTGCGATCTTTAATGTGGTGTGTAACTTTGATTCTCAACATGGGAGCAAATGAAAAAGAATATTAATTAGGCTTATTAGCACATGCCCGCACACAACACCGACTCTAATTGACTCCTCAGGAAATATGCAAAGCAGGGTGCCGTGACGTATTGACGTAAATTCTTAATGAGTCGTCCAAAGCAACGGTATTTGCACTTGATAAGAAAGCATGCTTTATTCTAGATGCGCTTTTGAAATTTTAATATATACATCTCTGACATTTTAACACAGTATTGCACATGGTAGATTAATTTGAGACTTGGTTCTTTTGCATATCTTTAAAATAACAAACTGGGCTTAATAACTTTGCTGGAAATAATTCAACATCGCACACATGAATAACTTAGCCACATCAATAGGGCAGTATTTACAAGTAATATGGACAGGAACGGGACGCTGCAAAATCAGATTCATTTGCGAGAGGAACACGCGTAATAAATGACGATTCTGGAAATACCAAGTGCTTTTTGGAAATTCAAATAAAGCCCAGAAAATATTGACTCAACATATCTTTATCTCTGAAGGGATCATTTTTATAATCAATGCTTGTCCTCGGCACCGTCCAGCGTTGTTCTCGCGTGTTGACTCGCGCGCCGTGCCCTCCATGATGCCGTTACCGGTTAGTTTTAGGACCCGATCGAAACTGCTATTGACACTTGGGTAATTGTGATCGATCAAAAACTCTCTGTAGCCATACTCAACTGATTGATATGGATCCGGGGGCTCTGGGATAGGCAGAAACTAGCGGGCGGCTCGCGTGCCAGAGTCAAGGTGACACAATGGTCATGCTGTTATCAAATGTTTGGTGCCTCCCATTGGAAGGATCCCACGCCACAGGATCGAATCCTTTTTCGGTCCTGCGTGATATGAGCCAATGCTGCATCTTAATGATAACAGGGACCCCCTCCTCTCTCTTTCTTGCTAACAATGTGTATATGAATGCATTTATTCAGAAATGTTATTTTAGCCATGCCGGTTAGGTTTACCAGTATACAAAAGCTATAGAATGGGAATACATGCAAAACTCTCTGACGAAATGTAAGTTTTTTATTGGATGTGTGTTTGTGTATGTATTCGATATGGCATTTTTTTTCAAAACCTGAAGCCGCATCGAAATCATTTGCACGGGCTTGTTCTATCCGTAGCACATTCGCTGTTCTTCTTCAGGTAGAAAGTCATATCGCAATAGGTCAAAAACATCTATTCTGTCTTACATTGTAAATATTCGATACGTCAGTGATTACATAAATAAATAGTTGCTGAGCCGGAAGGCATCGGAAGGGAATATGCGTCATTGGTGAACCAATAAAACAAATGTGTAATTATTCGGGGAGACAAGCGAGGGCAGGGTAATTTTGATATCGAATTAACTGTCAGAAACAGATCTTACTCTGGCATATTTACGGGTCTTACCGCAAAGATGATAAATGGCGAGCACAGTTATGATAGAGAAGAAAGACGTTACGAAGCAGGACAATGTTGAAAAATCAAAGGCCAAAGCATTATGTCAAACGCATAAATGAATTTCTCTAATCACAGATAGGATTTATTTATCTCTGACACATAGTACGTCATATCCCTATCATTTACGATGAAGACCTATCTTTAGTTCGGTGCCCGGAATGTTGCCTATGAGAATTATATATAGTAAATCATTTTCCTAAGATGTTCTTAATGGATGGCTATCACGCAAACCTGGCTTGTATACAGAGCAAATAATTGACACAGAATAGCTATTATATGCAGACGTCAGAAAATTTGTTAGGTTTGAAATAATATTTTTGAAACCTTTATCCGACTGTTAAAGGTGACATTCTACGTTTAATTAAATATGGATCAATATTGGATTTTTCAAAAAGTTAGAAAATCGTAATGTGAGAGACAATGATTTGTAGGTGTCCTTTTGCAATTCTATCTTCCACACTATCTCCTTACTCAGCAACCGTTATTAATCTGCAAATAGTCCTGTACAGAGAAGTAAGAAAACTATATTATATATATATATATATATATATATATATATATATATATATACATAAATATCTATCTCAATATATATATATATATATATATATATATATATATAGGCTTTATATATAGGCTTTATATATTGTATTTATATTTACATTTATATATGTACATACATACCTTTAAAAACTGCCGTTTGATACTAATTTAAAAGACTTTACCACTTATACATGGAAAATTAAAAGAGTCTGGCCAGATAATTGAATTTTAGTTCAGGGCGAAGAAGTTTATTAATAAAGTACAATACGGGTAGTCTACGACTACAAGCGACAACATGTATCCTCCATATCCCAAAGGCTTATGTAAGGTAAGGCAAGGAATGTTCCTGACAGGACTCAAACTTTGTGGCACCTGTGATGCAAATTAATCTCCTCATATATGTGCAATTTTCACCCAAAACAGATATACAGATGGATACACCATGCAATATTTCAGGCCGAGACACCAATCCACTATTGAAACAAGTGCATCAATGTACTCTATTAAAACAGAACTGCAGGTGGCGCAACTTTCTGGTCTACGAGAAAGCCATCAATGGTCTACCCAAAGCAAATAGATAGATGGACACCGCGCAAAAGCACCTGCAGATTTCGCCACAAGTTTTGAATACAAGATGGAAGTATCCAAGATCTATGGACATGCACACTTTAAGGCCGATACGGCAAATCGATCCTAAAAAAAGGCATTAATATATTCTTTAAAAACACGGGTGAGTAGGTGGCGCCACCTGGCTGGTCTTTAAGAAATCTAACAAAGATGGATGGACATGCCAAATTTCAGACCAAAACATTAAATCACTTCTCAGATATGAGCAATTTTCGCCTTAAGCAAACGTACGGATGGTCGTCACACGAAAACGATTGCAGATGACCCCACCAGTCTTAAATACGAGATTTAGATATCCGCCATCTATGGACTTAATAATTTCAGGCCAATACGGCAAATAACTCCTGAGATAAAGACATTAATTTATACTATGGAAAGGGTAGCGTAGGTGAATGGAAGGAAGAATGGACGCCACACGATAACGATTACAGATGGCGCCACCAGTCTTGAATAAGAAATGGAGGAACCTAAGATCTATTGGCATGCGCAAATTCAGCACAATACATTAAACCAGCCATTAAGATGAACAGATTGCATGCGCATGGATGGACGCCATGCGAAAATCTTGATAGGTTGCGCCACCGGTCTCATGACTACAAGATGGAGAGATCCGAGATCTATGGACATGCAAAATTTCAGTTCAATACATTGAACCACTCCTGGGATTTGAGTTGTTATCAAAAAGACACCCTTATTCATACTGCCCAATAAGAACTGCAGTTGGCGCCACCAATTTCTCGTTTGGCAAAACTACTCAGGTGAGCAAATGACAATGCCTTGTTTCGGAAAGATTAATACAAGGGTCTCTGAAGAGTTCTCCGGAAAAAAACGCAGAGGCGAGGGCGGAAGAACCCAGTCAAAACCAAAGTATCCGCAAAACTTTGTTGGGAGGGATTCAAATATCGTACGCGTATTTAAGTCGAACAGATTAAATTATAACTGAGTCAGACAAATAACCTGAAAAGACTTTATTTTAAACCTGAATCTGTCAGCTTTGGAAATGGCAAGACCTCTTTACGATATTAGTAGAGACAGTCGAGAGCACCTGGAGCATCTGAAGTCTCCCCTTATACTACTCCCGCCTGGTTAACCGAGACTGTTGACCACTCGACTCAAGCCCTTAAGAAGGGATTCTCAGATGACCTCGTGCGAATATTGACCATTTCGGAAAGCTGCCATTGTAGACTATTGAAGAGTGGCGCATGGCAGTGTTTGAACAGGGATGACAATTTCGACAAGCCATGCGGTCAAGGGGCACTTGGGGGATTTTAACAAGGTCTTGCTCTTAACGATCTCAAAGGTGAAGGTCGGTCTGAAGAGGGTTAAGAAGAGGTGTAGGAAACACATCAAATATTGCTGACCCTACTTTCTGAGAACCATAAAACATAAATATTACAATGTCCAAGTACAGTGCATAATTAGATTTTCAGTCCCAAATTAGCACATTAGGAACCTTCTATAAAAAATATCAGAAGCCTACGACAATCACTTAGAAACCCAAATATTACCATTTTTCAAAACATTGCATGATTGGACTTTCAATCCTAAAATTATACATTTTAGGTACCTTCTATAGAAAATATCAGACGACCCTAACTATACCCGAAGAACCCTGAAACCAAAATTTTACCATGTCCCAATACATTACATGATTATTTTTCTGTCCCAAAATTCATCTGAAACCTTCCATAGAAAATATCAGATAACTCCAGCATATTCCCTCTCGGGGTGTACTTGAACTTTACGTAAAATGTCACCGATGTCTCTCCTGGAATTTGCAGTTGGTGGATAACCTATACGATACTGACATTACCGGAATATATTCGTAAAGCTTATCTTTCACTGGAAGTCATTTTAATGGAAGTTTAAACATGTGATGAAAATATTATCTGCCCCATTTAATCATCCTCTAGAGGCCATTTATATTAAAGTGTAAAACTGGTGATGAATATTTTATCTGCCCCTTTCAATCTTGCACTACACGCCATTTTAACACAGACGATAAAAGCATAATATGCCCCGGTCATAATGTTATCACTCAGATGATACTATATCCGTTATTTTAAAAGGCAATAACATTACTCCCCCTCGACATGACGTCATCATTATTGCGACAAGGGCGACAGAATCCGTGTTTCTGTTCTGCTGCTACAAGCCGTTTCATATTTTATACATAAAGACGATTATAGGAACAGACTGACAAAAGGCGTGGGTGTGTTTTCGTTCCGCTTCTAAATGCCCGGGGTTGCATTTCTCCATGAAATATTAACCACTATATCGCCCGACACTAGGCCATACATGCTACTCCGCTAACAAACCGTTCACATTACCAGTAGTTCCCGGAAGAGCATGGCGCGGAAGAAGATCGACCCGCGTGGTCTCAAAAGACAGCTACAACGACGGTTTCAAACTAGAATAACAGAAGGTTTATTTTGTGGATTGTAGTATATCAGGAATGTTGCCCTGTAAATAAATAAAAGTGGAGGCAAGCCACCAAGATATTTTAATTTTTGGAACATTTAAATACAGATTCAATCGATATTTTATTTGTAAGACTGGCATGTAATACTTTTGTTGAAATACTTCAAGAGAATGCGCAATTAAGGATATGATTTCAGTTACGTCAGGAAGCCAAGGAAATGTACAACCGTTTCATGATTTGTTATTACACAGCCCAGTTTAATGTTGGGCTGAATAAAATAATCATAAAGCCAAGTGACTAAATGGGACGTTGCTAAATACGATGAATGTAAGATCCCGTTTTACACCTGCAAGTCCCCATAACAAACCATAAACATATATTTAATTAATTAATGTTCAATTAGTTTGACTTTATCTGTTGTAGCTGCTCTAACTCGCCATGTACATATCTCGAATATAATGAGAATCTAACACTTATGCCAGTCAACTTCTGGCGAGTGTTATTTTTGTTAACTCGCATTAATTTTATGTTCGATTATTTAAGTATACACACTTGGATAAAATATGGCGTATATAATCATGTTAATGTAAAGAGTGTCAGGCTTTGAAAACAATTCAAAAATACATATAAACAGTACAAGGATTATATACTTACACATTTCTCACACGTTTTACTATCTTTTCTATATTGTTTGTGTACAGAAGTGAAGTCTCCAAGCCCTATGGTTTTTCTGTAACATTATGGTGGATGGCTTAAAACTGATAAACAATCCATGCAAGCTATTTGTACTTTCACTAGAAGCTTGCTATCCCTCATTTTTTTTAATTTACCAAGAGACTAGAAAAACTTTCCTCTTTCTTGAAGATGGGGTAATTAAAATCACCTGTAAATACCTAACTACTGTGACTGGAGCTGGATGGCCAGGCTTGATGTTTGAAAGCTGCATTTTCAATAATAATATAAATCTGAAAATGGCATGCAAATAACAGTCAATGAGTATATTTTCAAATATTTTTTTGTGTTTATGTACTTTAATTACCTCAGGTTAGACTATCTTTATTACGTTTTACTCCAACTGGCTTCAGTTCGAACTACATTGCTGCAAAAATATTTTATCTACGAAAGACCTGTATTATGGAATTCATTATCAGAAGCTTCACATGAAAAATAGATGCAGTCACCTTTGACAGATTCAGTGACATATACTAGTTAATCCATTTCAGTTCATTTAAATGTGTGCTGACCACCTTGTAGTTTAGTTTAGTCGGTTGCAGATGGGCTTTGAGAACAAATATAGTGTTAAATGCATCTAAAAGAGACTGGTTCAACTCGTGGATTTTTAATTTCAACGACATTACGAGGTGTTTCGGTGTAATATATCCTAAGATAAGGTTATATAGTCACCTAAAATGATATGTGCTAAATCTTTCACTCACTTGATATATACATGAACTACAAAAGACTGTTTGGTGTATGCTACTTAATTTTCAATGTTAAAATTTAACAAAGCTCTCCTATCTTAAGATAATTTATTTTCCGTGCTTACATAATAACACACCGTAAACAATATATATATATATATATATATATATATATATATATATATCTCAGGCAGTATAAGTGCAGGAGTGAACTATTCCTTTACAAGGTTTTAATTTATTGAATACATACGGTGCATAATCGACCCAACTACTCCTATCCTCGTTTTAAGATAAAGGTTAATCAATAATTAAAGGTTCTTGAAATATAAATAGATAATTGAGTATGATACGTTTTAGTCTACGCATTTCTGCTTTCTGCTTTCTCTGAATATACTATCATATTAACTATAAAAATGATAAATAATATCTCTATGTTGGACAGTGGTGCCACCACTGATCGTTGACATGAATTACGTCTTTGCTTTGAAACCCTTGTAATTATCTGTATTATGTCTTGTCATTGGATTTCAATAAAATTCATTAGTTATTTACTTTCTAAGCATCAACAGACAAACACAACGGACTGATGCAAGGTACATGCATAAACACAATATCCCAACAATTCAAGCACGGGCTATTAATAGCGTGGGTTTAAGGCCAAGGCTAACGGGCCCATCAAAACCAGCCACGGTATTGCTAGACCTAACTGACCGTGCTCAGCCAATACAGCACAGAAGAAGGTAGGGTCATATCTCAGGGTCCGCCAGGTACCTCGTACTTACCACAGGTGGTAGCATGTGTTATATCTATATATACTTACATACACAACTACCCCCCTGCCAGATCCAGCTCGTCAGGCCGGCCGACCCTCGCCATGTAACACTAGCTCTGCCAGGTCAAACCGAACCCTTCACCTCACTGCCGCTAATATTGCAAACTTTTTACCAGGCCGATGTTTTGAATCCGCTTTCTTCATGCATACATAAGAATATACATTGTATATAAGAATATAAAGATGTTTTACTTTTGTCTAGTCATGATCATGGAGTTCTAATGCTCCAGCCGAAGTTTAAATACATCGTGTGGTAACTTTCTGCTCAATATGAGAAAAGGATAATTTGGAATTCAACTGGACTGTAAGATACATTACATTCACAA
The DNA here is from genome assembly GCA_026874595.1 of Sipunculus nudus. Lineage (NCBI taxonomy): Eukaryota > Metazoa > Annelida > Sipuncula > Golfingiida > Sipunculidae > Sipunculus > Sipunculus nudus. Next base: position 55,362,904 of record CM049313.1, on the reverse strand, counting down.
TACTGCACAATAGGGTATCTAACTTTTTAAAAGTTTGGCTTGCGTGTATTCTTACTAAAGAATAGAATTAAATCTAAGAATGAACCATGGGCTAGTCAGGTTTTGCTTGAAAAATGAAGACAAAACAAATGTATGATTACTAAGATCCAGGATTTGTAAAGAGATGGACTTAATCCAGAATGAAGGTTCAGGCATGAAAATTAATAAGTTGAACCTATACATCCAGGGAAATTGCAATTTTTATTTGCCATATATGTTCTTTTATAGTTTGAAAAAAAAATTGGGAAGATTCTACATTTGAGGTCTTCATTAAGGTCTGTTGGCGCACTGTCAGAGCTGTTTAGAAACACTGCAGCCTGCGGATGACTCAGGAAAGCTTTCACATTGCCCCAGTTGCCCCCCCCCCCCCCCCATTCTCTTGTTTACCATCACCAGTTCACTCTACTTACCATAACTAAAGTACCAATACAAGCTCTCCCCCAGTTCCTCAGAACAGTCTAGAATAGCTATGGCTAATGGGAGGACCAATTCGTCACCTGAAGGGGGACACGGAACGGTTATTATTGATCAATGTGACGTAGACGCTGGTTTATTTTTACCTGGTTTTAATACATGTCCATCTGTTCCTCGGTAGTTTTATACAGAGCAGTCACACGTCATGTGAAGAGAATGTTTTAATTATCCCATCAGGGTTTGATGAGTTGACTTAATGAAGCGACCGGTCGTTGCACTCCTTGACGCTCGCCCTCGGCCACATGCTTGCCCTTATTTTAATTATTCTGCCTGCATGGACACAAATTATCAGGGGACTGCGGGCCTATAACACAACTTTTGCATGAAGCCGAATAGTAAGGAGTCTCTCTGTTAAATAACCTCAGTTGTAGAGACCAGTGAAAAATAAAGCTTTTGTTGCGGGTTTAAACTCCTCATTTTTGCTACCTTGAGGTTACATATTAAGAGGGTATAAACGTCCAGTTCTTCTGTCCTGTTCGTGTGCAAATCCTGATCCCAGAAAAATGTCAGATGCTAAAGACATTCAACTGCCCAAAACCTAAGATAACAAATTTTAACTAAGCTATGGCTGAAATCATAAACATGTATTTATTTATATATATTAAAATGTAACCGTGTACTGTACATACACTAATCAGGACTCGAATTACGTGCAATGGATGCCTTGCGTGCTGCAAATATCTGATGTAGTACTGAGTTCGATTTGATCGGGTATTAGGCGGGTATTTAATTCGGGTATTTGTTAGCGATTGCTACCGTTCTCGTGTTGATCAACACTCTAAAGGTATATAGAGATAAAGCTAACACATGGCCATATCACATGCCACAGGATCATCACGCAGCTGTTGCAAAAAGCTAATCAGCTCAGTGTGATTTCTTTGGAGAATTTCCACTAAAGGAAATTAAGGCGTAACCGGATTCCCCGAGGCATACTTATACCATTGGTTTGCCTGTATTCCATCGTTAAATCACATTATTCCTAGGTATAATATATATATATATATATATATATATATATATATATCTATATATATATATATATAGTCAATTCTAATCGTACTTAACTTTGTATCAAATGTTATATAAAATTGAATAATACATATAATCTTAAAACTATATGTTGGCGGTTATTCGCATGAACCACTGACCGACGCAGAGTGATCTGGGTAATTTTAAAATGGCTGGTATATTGATATTTGATAGTTTACAGTGTAGTCATTGAACTTTGGAGAGGCGATGGCCGTTTTACCTGGCGGTTCCGCCCGCATTAAATAATTTATGGTGTTATTGGCCTTTCCTTGGACAATGACCATAATATCTCCACCAGAGTTAACATCATAAACATACCCAATATACCGTACATATGTAGCCGTTTGTTCCTAGTATGTGTTAATCACATTATATATTTTATGGTGTTACTGGCCTTTCCAAGGACAATGACCATAATTTCTCCAACAGAGTAAACATAGAAATACTCGTATACCGCACATATGTGGCCGTTTATTCTCAGTATGTGTAAATCAATCTAAAGTATAAGGAATGAAGCCATATATTCAAATAAGCCGCATCTCAACAGTCAAACACGGTAGGTGCATCCATTTTACGCAGGACCAAGAAAGATAGCATCACAAGATGCTGAACGTTCGTCTTCTTCTTCATCGCCCATGGCGACTGCCTCTGATATAAAACACACAGCAGGCTGTGTGCCCCCTGAGACTAGCGGGAGATAGATAACCAGGCCCTGGTTGATATCTCAGTATAAAGCATTGATGTTGTCCCTATCCTGCGACTATCCCAGTCTCAGTGAGACCCGACCAAGAGAACCCCAAAATAATAGCTCGGCAGTGAGCAAGAAAGAGATAAGACTAAGGCTCCCTGGCACAGATGAATAATGACAGCTTACCTAGGCTCACATAGGAATATGAATGCAAAGATGCAAACAACGGGACGTGCAGCAACCGGGCTTGTTTCCCTGAATATTGCGTATTGATACTGATAAGGATACGAATCGGGCAACCCCATGTAAAACGCTCTCGGAGTAATGGTATTAACCCATACCATAACAGACAAATGTTTTAAATGATCTAAGGACCTTTGGTTATCATAAAGAATCTCGTTTACAGTCATATAAAGATGTCATTTGGCTAAATGGTGTTCATCAATTTATTGAATCAATGTAACACGCCAATAAAATCTATGTTATTCCTATATTTTGCAAGACCTTTGTCAGAAATTGTTTATTTTCCATTATCAAGGTCTCATCAAATGATATAACTCAGTAAATCCTTTAGGATAAAAGAATGTTAATGTTTTAACATGAAAAACTCATTAAATCTAGAAAGAACAGCTGTAGATAGGTTAAAAACCATGTTTCTTAGACCCTAACGGATTATGTTTAGGAGCAAAGCTATAAAGTCAAGTCAGATGGTCGTTAATGCCAAAGAAGCCATTACAAATGTGGTTTATAGGAATAATATATCGTATTTCTATCTCCTGGCAATCAGCTAAAGTCCTACTGAAAAGCAATGAAACGGCAGGCCTGGAGGAGCGGAGGGGCATTCAAAGCTCAACATTGGCGTCTTGACCTCTTCCTGAGGTTGCACGTCTGACCAGCCCAGGAGGTATCTCAGCTTTTTGTTTTTTAAATTTAAGCATTTTCTGTTGATTTCCTTCATGGAGCTTCGAAGTTCACGGACGGTTATGTCTACCCATTGCCACAAAAAGACGCCACTTTAGACAATAATGCAGTATACAACCTAATTGAAAATGGAAAAAAAATCAAACTGAAACTGACCACTTCCCATTTTAGACTGACCGATGCAAGTCCCTGGCTTTTGACTTATTTGGGAAAATTTTCTAAATTACTTGACTGTTTCTTGACTCGAAAAGTTAGAACTGTTTTCTTGGTTTCCTTAGTGGGTGGGTGGCACCCGTGTGTTTTATAAAGAGGTTGGGGCACATGAATCATTTAAAAAAAAGACAGCTTATTGCGTGCGTTCAATGCTGAAGGTCCAATACCGCGTGGATTAGCTGCTTTAAAATGAAAAGGACAGCTTACATTTTTTAAATTGTTAAAAGAACGCAGTAACGACTGCAAAAAGATTACGTATCAATGATCCAAACCATTAAGATCCGTGATCCAACAGCCATGGTACCAGTAGCAATATTTGTATGAGGGGAAGTTATCTATCTATTGGCCATTGTTTTCGCAATATTCTCGCTCCAGGAGGTTCAACATTTGATAACATTTTACGATATGATGGTGGCACCAGTCTTAAAAATGCACTAAGCCCCCTTATAGAAGCAGCCGCGGTACCCCTTTTCCCGCATGTATTCGCAATGTGACGTGAATGAACATTTTGTTACAATGTGCCAAGTATCAGTTGTTGGGTATCACAGCTCATTTCAAGGTACATTTTAACATGTAGTTGGCCAATATTGTGCAGCTGTGGTGGAAATGTGCAGTTCTGATTCATATCTGTGCAGCTTTTAAATTTAAATACATGTTCCCGTCACAAACTACAAACCACTTTTATGCCCGCGAATAATAATAATTGAACTTCCTCGTTCATTCGCATTAAGATTATACATATATATGATATAAGATTCACATATCTATAATTATTATGTATAAGGCAAAAAAAAAAAACAGGTAAGGCTATCAGGCACCGCGGGTCAATTATAAGCCCCGCATCAAAACTTTTTATTTTGATTTTCAATAGAAACTTACCAATTTTGACCTCCAGCCTCTCCGACATTTCTATCAAGAAGATAAAACTAGACATTTCTTGGCACCGCAGGAGCCAGAGTATCCCCAGACATAGTACGCCCCCCCCCCCTTCAGAATAGGCCCCAATTTTTAGCAGCATATACTGACACTTGGCAAGCAATTATTGTTTCTTCAATCCATCAATCCACAATCTTTTTGAAGATGTTGGTCCTCTGACCTTGACCTTTGACCTCATGACCCCAAAATCAATTCGGGTCTTGCTTTTTCAATGGGACATATACAAGTCAAGTTTGAAATCTATACATCAATAAAAGCAGGAATTATCATCCAGAAACTAATTTTTTGACAGATGGCTCCTGTGGCCTTGACCTTTGACCTTGTGACCCCAAAATTGATATTGATCATCCACTTTTATATATAAATCAATAGAGGTCTAGATTTATTGATGGGCCATATATATAAGTCAGGTTTGAAATCCATATTTTAATCCAAGCTTGAATTATCATCTTGGGAACTAATTTTTGGACAGATGGCTCCTGTGACCTTCACCTTTGACCTTGTGACCTCACAATTGACAGGCGTCTTTCTCTATTGGCAGGGGAACTGTATGTCATGATGAAATGTCTGAGATGAAATGTTTGGCTGAAAATGAATCCACAATCTTTTTAAAGATGTGTCCTGTGACCTTGACCTTTGACCTCATGACCCGAAAATCAATTCGGGTCTTGCTTTTCTAATGGGACATATACAAGTCAAGTTTGAAATCTATACATCAATAAAGGCAGGAATTATCATCCAGAAACTAATTTTTGGACAGATGGCTCCTGTGACCTTCACCTTTGACCTTTTGACCTCAAAATTGATAGGGTTCTTACTCTCTTGGCAGGTGACCTATATGTGCAAGATGAAAGATCTTAGATGAAATGTTTGGCTGAAAATGCATCCACATCTTTTTAAAGATGTGTCCTGTGACCTTGACCTTTGGTCTTGCTTTTCCAATGGGACATTAACAAGTCAAGTTTGAAATTCATACATCAATAAAAGCAAGAATTATCATCCAGAAACTAATTTTTGGACATATGGCTCCTGTGACCTTCACCTTTGACCTTTTGACCACAAAATTGATAGGGGTCTTCCACTCTTGACAGGTGAACTATATGTGCAAAATGAAAGATCTGAGATAAATTGTTTGGCTGAAAATGCATCCACAAGTTTTTTGAAGATGTGTCCTGTGACTTTGACCTTTGACCTCATGACCCCAAAATCAATTGGAGTCTTGCTTTTTCAATGGGATATATATATAAGTCAAGTTTGAAATCAATACATCAATAAAAGCAGGAATTATCATCGAGAAACTAATTTTTTGACAGATGGCTCCTGTGGCCTTGACCTTTGACCTTGTGGCCCCAAAACTGATATTGATCATCCACTATTGGCAAGTGAGCTATATATTCAAGATGGAAGACCTGGGATAAAAGTTTGGCTTAAAATTCATCCACAGTATCTTTTAAGATGCGAGTCCAGTGACCTTGACCTTTGACCTCATGACCCTAGAACCTATAGGGTTCTTACTTTAGTGGTGGGCCATACATAAGTCACGTTTGAAATCCATATGGCTATCAACACTGGAGATATCATAAGATGTGTGTGATTTTCACCAAATATGGACACATTAAAGGTCAAAGCCACTCTCATGGTAAAGGTCATGACCCAAATGTAAATAGACCTCATCCCATAACCCATCTCTCTACATGTGCATAATATGAAAGAAATCTGTCCATTAGTTTTTGACTTATAATGCTTACAGTACTGTCAAGTGGCAATTATGGGGGTATTAAAAGGCGTAAAAACAAGAAAAGGACAATAGGTGGCGCCACCAGTTTCCGGTATATCACAAGGCTATCCAAGATCTTTGGTCACCTTGATTTTTGGACCAATCCATGCAAGCTTATTGACATATTTAAGAATTTGTGTTATTTTCAGCAAAAATGGACATATTCAAGGTCAAGGTCACTCTCCGAGCATAGGTCATGACCCCATTTTAAATAGGCTTCGTCCCCTTACCTATATCTATACAAATGTAAAGTTTGGAAAAGATCAGTGAAATATTTTTTATGAGTTATCCCGCTCACAAGGTTTTTCTGCGGCAGCGGCGGCACCGTCGTGAAACCAAAGTATCCCGACTTTGTCTGGGGATATAATAATACAATTTTGATCAAATTTCTTTGGTAATGTAGTGCTTATACTCATTAGTAAAACATTTATGTTTTATCCTGTTTATCCCTGATCATATTGCATTTTAATCGAAATATATTAAAAATGTTACAAAAATTGTCCTCGCGCAGTGATTTCTGAAAAAAAGTATCCGAGTACCAACCCTTTGTTTGCCTTATTTAATATATTTTCATTCATTTTTCATTCATTGTATTAATATGATATTAATGAGGTATATATACAAGATTGGAATCGAACGGTAATAGTTAAACTTTGAATTTAAAGTAAGCTCTGTATGATGACCCTGGTGCCTACGAAAATAAATAATGTGAAGCATCCATGGTACCGGTTTTCTGAACATATGGTTGTGCAATATCGACAAGTAGAAGGTATTTTTGAGAAAACCGCAATTCTGACAGGCTCAGAATTACATATCCAAACCAAACATATACCAGACCAAAGAAAGACATCAACCTGCATTAGCTGGGGCCTTGTCCGACATTACGACCAGCTACAGGTGTTCCTAGTTTACATTCTTCCTCTAGACGGGAGATATAGACGTCTGAAGGCACTGCAGCTACACCGTACTACTTAGCTCCGTCTGGTCCTGGCAGCTGCCCTAGGACGCCCCGGTTGACAGGTTTGACAGCCAAGGTGCACATCTTGACAGGAAGTAGAGAGCCAATATAGTGCCAGCAATTGCTCAAATCGGCCCAAGTCAGGCAGTGACCTGGTCGGCATAATGGACAGGTACATGTGATAGACCGACTAACATTCTGGTAAATTATATTCAGAAACCAAGCCCTCTGACGTAATGTTATGTAATAAGATCAAAGAGGTCCTTTGGTGTTGTATAGACAACAGACTAAGTTAATTTAGTAAGAATAACGCCATATCAGAGAGGTTGTCCAGGTGAGACCACGGTACTGGTTTAAATATTTGTTTTTAACAGGGCACATATATATATATATATGGTTAGAATAATTTCTTATATTACAACTGCACCATCTTTGATCGATGATTCCAGAGCTTAAATATTCCTATTGCATATTTAAAGTCTTGCTACTTGAATAAGTTTTGCAGAATGCAGTTATACCTAAGCACAAAATTAAAATAATTTTCCGTTCCAACATTATTTATGGTCATACATTTTGCAAAGGGCGGTTACCCTGGGCATCATGTGTGAATAAAACAGTCCTTGATTTTGCAAAAGACATTCTTGTATACGTTTACAATTAAATATTAATATTATTTATTTAGTTAACGACTTTGTTACTTCTCTCTATGAACCCTAAGGACACTGAACATGAAAAGGGTGCATTTTAAATAATATAAAATATAAATTAAAGGTGTGTGTGTGTTCGTAACTCACGACAGTTGCGGCCCCAAGAAAGCCGTACATCAGTCGGTGCGATTTAGATACCAGATTCTTATGTCATTTTTGGCAGCTTTGTAACATGCATTTGCATTTCAAATACTTTATTTTCCTATTGAAAGAATTTGCCATCAAGAACAGGGGTATTGGGAGGGGGAGTATTTATATATATATATATATCCCGCTTTTAAGCAAGGGGGGATGGTGAATGAAGTCACCTACCTGCTATTCAGAGAATATATATATATATATATATATATATATATATATATATATATATATATATATGAAATGAAAATATTTATAATTAGAAAAATTGACATTGGTTCTATAGCTGAGTTTACTCTGAAATATCATATTTCTAAACCTTGTTTATAGAAGTAACCTATACCGGAAAGATTAAACCTTATTTTTGGAAACCTTATAATTAATTTGAAATGTGTCACACAGACAATAATAGATATATATATATATATACATATATATGTGTGTGTGTGTTATGTTTATAAAAAGTTGTCCCAACTTTGATTACCCTTCTTCTCTAAGTAATCCCCCTACCCCTGAAGATAAAATGACACCACTAGTCAGGATTCTATGATTTATACTAAAAAACGTCAAATGACTGGAAAAGAGAAGTAAACCTATATGTAATTTACCCATAAACCTAAATGTACCTTGTTACTGAAAAACAAACAATGACAGGACAATGTTTTCCCTGACTGAAGCTCTCGCTATTATTTCCCATACACTACATACAACGTGTTACAAGCTTTGTCTTCCGCACCAATCTCCTTCCGACGAGAGCTGTTACCTAGCAACGTGCCAACATTAAGAACGAAGCTTATTATGCAACTGTCTACGAGTATGGTGGAACAGCTTTCAAAGCACACTACAAAGCGAAGTAACTGTCTTGGTCCGCAGCCGTTTATTAGGCGTTATTCTTTTGTCTAAGGTAATTAAAACAACGGCATGATTTGGGCTCTGCTCTTATTGCCGGCGGGGTCATATGTGGTCCTCTACTTATTTCCGACACTCAGCACGAGATCGTGACGTCGTTCCCTAAAGCCTGATCATGTGACCATTAGGAAGCAATATCTGCTGCGACGCCGTGCTGTATCATTGGAATCAAGACAATCATTCTTCAGCATGGAACAGCATGAAAACGAACGTAACAAATCAGGCATTTTTTTCTGTTTGAAAGACAAAACGATATTTGAAAAAAGTCAAGGACATTTGTGGCTAGGCCTATAACATCCTGAAAATTTAAAGCACTCAGAGCCTGCATACCTCCGCCAACATCATGCCAATTATATATTAACAGAACCCTGATAAACCTCTCTGAATGTATACTGATCTAAGTCGAGATAAATGTGTTTCAATGTTCAACAAATCTATAGTTCTATAACAGGTCAGGGGAAACTATCATATCGTTCAGCATTTTACACACATGGTTTTTTTCTTAAAAGAAGTAAATGGGGACGGTCTCGAAATGGATTTGGGCAAACAAATTGCCCTGTGTCGCAATGATATAAAAACGGAGGCAAACGGCGAATTCCCTCAATGGGGAGGTAAATTGTTAATGAAATTACTGATTTTTTTTGCAGTAGGCCGTTGGGTTCTGTCACGTCCGGAAACCTGCAGGGCCTAGAATGTGATATATAGAGTAGAATCAACTTAATTGACAAAAGGCAGTTTAATCAGTCAATGAAGCTTTTATATGGACATGTCCTGCCCTTTTATGCAAGGAACATAAAGGTATATTTTTATCGTTTCAAACTTCTGCAGTCTTTTAATGAACAAAAATAAAATAAAGTCCTGTATGCCTAATTCGAATATGTGCAATGAATATACGTCAGGTATAATGCTTCTATGCCTTGACCGTTACTTTTCACGTACAGGTATGACATGTATATGTACCCAAGTACAGGCGCCAATTACACAAACGTCACTGCTGAAATCATGGCATGGGTGCACACAACACAAAAATGATTGTAGGTTGCACCACCAGTTTTGTGTACGAGAATGATGTATGGACATGCAAAATTTCAAGTTATACTTCAAACCACTCTTAAGATATGTGCACAGATGTATGAAAAAATTGTAAGTGGCGCCACAACTCTTGTATACAACAAAACTATTTGAGATGTTTCGACATGAATAATTTCAGGCTGATATGGCAATCACAACTGAGGATGAAGCAGGAGCAAACACTGCAAAAATTATTGTAGGTTGTGCCACCTGTATTGCATACGAAGAAGCTATCTTAGAGGTATACATATGCACAATTTCAGGCTGTTTTATCATTCCCTCCTGAGAAATTAGCAGGTACATACACAAAAGTCATTGTAGATGGCGACACCAGTCTTGTGTACGAGAAAGCCACCAAAGATGCATGGACAGGTCAAAATATCAGGCCAATACATCAAACTTCTCTTGTGTCAGATGCATTGGTCTGAGCAGGCTAAGATGAGAAAGGACCGGAACATGAGTGGACCGGAACAATTTGCTAGCTTCAGTTACTGCAATGACTGAACTCTTGACCTGTACCTGAGTTGCACTGAGTGATTTCTTTTTACCTGCCGGCTGCACTGAGTGATTTCTTGACTTATTGCATATATTGACACAGTTGACAGTCTTTCAAAGGTAAAATAGATCGAGATTGCCTTTGGCCTGTCGGCAAATCTGAAATAGTTGGCATTCTGCAAAACTATTTATAGATACAGACACAATCAAAGCTTGTTGGTAAATTTGTTTACATACACTGAAAGACTTTGGCTTCAATCCTTTTTCAAGCTGACATATTCGTAAGATTTTTTTCATCAAAGTGTTTAGAATTATAAAAGATGCGGTCTTTTGATTGTTTAAGGTCCAATAATTCTGCCGAAAATCATTTCAGTAAACATGAAGAAAGGCCTCCTAGGAATTACTTTTGTACAATGAAAAAAGAAGTTGAAACAACAGTTTTGCAGAAGAAGACTACTGCAGCCCTCAGTGTAATATAGGCTTACTTACGGCCACAAGATCAGCTTCAGCTGTCTATTACCCTACAAAAAATCAATGAACCTAATTAATTCTTATACAATTGAAAGAACCCTACCCCAGGACAATTCGTGTGAAAGATAAAACGATTCAGCTTGGCAGTTTCCTCATCAAACAATTTTAAGTTGAAAGAGGCTAAAATAATGAGGTTTTTGTCCGTAAAAAACAGGTCTATGCAGGTGGCACCGCAAAAACTGCAATTTCAAATATTAGTCATGTGACCAACATTTGGTGATGCAAGCTCCTATCTTTTTGAGACTTTTTTGTTAGTTTGCTTACTAGGCCAATAGACTATTTCACACTCCTGTAACTCGACCAAAATCCATCAAACCTTAACCATTTTAATAAACTTTAGAGTGCTCGTCTCTGGGATCATTTCTGTGAAATATTCAACAATATTGCTGAATGAATAAGATTTTCGAAGGCTTTTCAGCTTTCTCCCCGTAAAATGTAAGCTAATGCAGTTGGGTCACAAAAAGCTCAATCCCACAACATTTGAAATTTGGCAAGAGTTTGCATAAAATTTGGGTATGATAGCTCCCGTTTATCCTGAGAAATTATGGGTTTATGTACTGATGACAGATGACCCTCGTAAAAAAAAGGTTGATGCGGATGGCGCCTCCAAAACCTCAGCTTCAAATATTAGTCATGTGATCAACATTGACATAAAATTTGGTGATGACAGCTCCAGCCATCTCTGATACTGACATTTCAGTATTTTTTTTTTGCCAAATGACTAAGTTGAGCTTCCTGTTACTCGGCCAAAATTCACCGAAATGTAACCATTCGAAAAATTATGAGAGAGATGGTTTCAGAGATTATATCTGTGAAATAAAAATTTCAGCTTGACAGTTTCGAAGAAGAAGATTTTAAAGTTATTTTTAGCTTTTTCCTTATAAAATAAATCTAAGTAAATGCAGGCAGCAAAAAAATAAGCAAAATCGGATAAAGTTTTTTTAGATGACTGATTTTTTGCATAAAATTTTGTTATGCTAGCTCCAACGGTTTTTGAGATAGCTTTGTTAATGTACGAACGACGGCGGACGGACGACGGTGCGCCATCGCATAAGCTCTCAGGTTCGCTAAAAATAAAAGAGCTTTTATAGGTCAAGCGTGGTGAAAAGGGACACTAATTTCAGGAGACACATTAATTGCATTTAAACTTTTTTACCAACAGATATTAGTCATGAATCAAGCACTTTCAGACGCACAATAGAGTGCACTTGTACTTAATCGTTTTATCACAGAACGTGACATCAAATCCACGCTGGCTGGAGCATGGACGAGGACATGTATTGGGCTTGTAGAGTTTATCACATCAAAGCATTTAGGCGGTTTCGATGTGATTAGAGCCAGGAATATTGACCCAATGCCATCGGAGAGACATGGGGAACGAAAGGATAACCAGATTACTGATCCCAGCTGGTGTCGTCTGACTTCATGCTTAAAATGACTAAACAGGCGTTCATCTGTGAACCACTATTCACGTAACCAATCACCGCTGCCGACGCGAAGCCTGATCAACACTGATAATGATAATAAAATAGTTTTAGATTCCACAATATATGACTCTTGCAATGCAAATTTAAGTAAACCCTAAATGCCACAACCATCCTACATCATCCACTAAACTGGGCATGTTAATCGACGGCGTTTTCGATATTGTAACTAAAGATAGCAGTTTTAATTATTCCGTTTGGACTTAACCTGCTGCTAAATTTTGGTCATATTCGCAACATTTTAAAACGGTCCCTTGTGTTATCAACTGCTGATAAAATCAACATTTTGTATGCGCGTACTTTAGACGTTTCAAACAATTAGTTCAAGGGACAGATGCTGTACAGTAAATTTACTTCATGACCCAGATTGTCACAGAATCAACTAAGGCGATATTTGAAAAGTATTAAAAATAGATTCCCATTGACTATTTTAAGTACTGTTTCCATTGCAGTCACAGTATCTTCCATTCTCTACGATCGAACTTAAACCTTACGGTAAAGACCTGTCTTACACCATACAGGGGGTCGTCGGGCTACTTATCGGTCTCGGTTAACTGGCAATGAGTCTCGCCTATCATAAACATCATAGTGGCGCCCCTATGAGGGGACTGTCAGCTTGAGCGGTTGTGCGAAATATAGCACATAAAGTTGGTACATGGTGTTTTAAAATCCAAACTCTTCATTTTCTTCGCCTCCGCTGCAGTTCGCTAAAAAGGACGTATGATGAACCATGAAATCACAGCATCTCTGATTATCGCTAATTTTTCACATGTGTTTTTGTTTATATTTTGTTAATTCCGGGCATGTCACATACCAAAAGAACGGTTCACCACACGAAACTATCTTATAACTTTTCTTACATGTACAAATAAACAGAAGCTAAATTGTGCAGGAATTTGTAATAAACTTTCCAATACTTGAGCACTTTTTTTGCCGCGTAGTGGGTGATGTGGTGTGCGTCCGGCGCATTATCCAGGACCCCCCACGTAGCGTCCGTGAGGCTGTTCCCTTCCCTGGAATAGCCGTGACGTCACATGAATGATTATCTCCAACAGTTTACTAATGCTAAGAAGAAAGCAGTATCATCTATTTACTTTCTTATAAGCATTATCTCAGAAGTATGAAGTTCTCAAGAAGACCTTAAATTTACACAGATAAACTTTCTTATTTAGGTTTACATAAGCAGGACAGAAGGTTACATTTAATTTCTTGTCAGGCGGTAAAGACACGGTGGTCAATTCCAAATTTGAAAATAAAGAATGGCACCTTTAGAAATGTAATATTCATGATGCAAGGTTTCAAGGGACCGGGCAGTATTAAAATTCGCTGCGATCAATGAATCCTAAAGATTCGATGACGTCATACACACGGCTGGACCGCCTCTTTCAGATTTACACAATGAATGAACCCTCAAGATTCGATGACGTCATCCACTGATCTGTCTTACTGACGTGATACGATATCTATATATACTTTCTTGCCATGGAAACTAGGAAAACCAAGAGATCAATGCATCTTTTGGATCCTATAATGCTATAGTACACCGATTTGACCTGGTGACGTAAGTGTGCACCTAAACCTACAGCAAAGTACAGTCAAAGAACATCTGGCAGTTGTTACGAATTCTTGGACCACCTGCGCTATTTAAATACTGCAGCTGAAAGAACATGTCAAATGTACTTGATGACCCCGTGAACCCATGACCGTTTAGCCACCTACCTGTACCTCCAGTGCATGGTATGCCACTATTAGCCCCAGCAGGATTATAGTTGACATTGAGATGAGTGACTTCATGGCAATGGAAAAGAAGGAGATCTGCAAAAAGAATGAGTTCATTAGTACATCCCAACCGTACACAAAAGTTTAGATATTTACCAAACTGTTTATACCTAATATATGTATATAAATAGTTTTACATGACGTTACAATTATCTTACCTGTGGAATGTATGAAAGTAAAAATGTCAGTTAAGCAGATAAACAAAAACAATTTCCTACTTGTCCGTGATTTTCTTTATTATAAGTGGCCTTTCTACATTAAAATCAAATATGCATTCATACAAAATCAACTGCCTGAGCAAAACTAAGACAAAAAGGACAAATGCGTGGAATTAATGTCCCCCGCTTATGGATCTTGTTGTTCTTCATGCTTGATAAAGGACGGACAGACTGAGTGACAGACAGACAGTCAGAAGCCAGACACTCTAAAAACAAATCCCAACCAGGGTATGCATGAGAGCAATCACTGACCAACATTTGAATGAAATCGGATAATTTTTAGTAAAGTTATCCCACAGAAACGAAACCTAACAAACTGACAGACAGAGTGACAGACAGACAGACGGACATAAGCCAGACACTTCAAAACAAATCCAAACCAAGGTATGCATGAGAGCAATCACTGACCAAAATTTGAATGACATCGGATAATATTTAGGAAAATTATAGCAGGGAAACGAAAACCTGACAGACGGACAGACAAAGTGACAGACAGACAGACAGTAGCCAGACACTCCAAAATCAATCCAAACCAAGGTAAGCTAGAAAGCAATCACTGACCAAAATTTGAATGAATTCGGATAATATTTAGGAAAGTTATCGCACAGTACAGAAAACTGACAGACAGGCAGACTGACAAAGTGACAGACAGACAGAAGCCAGACGCTTCAAAGCAAAACCCAATTAAGGTAAGCATGAGAGCAATCACTGACCCTTATTCGGATGAAATAATTAGGAAAGTTATCGCACGGAAACGAATTCTGACGGACGGACAGACAGACAGAAGGACAGACAGACAGACCCAAAACAATGTCCCCCGTATCCGCGGAGCGGGGGACAACAATAAACGACTGGCATGCCTTACAGTGTGTCCTAATTAATTTTAGGAATTAGGCGTGGTTAAAAAAAATGTTATTCCACAAAAACTGCCGATACACGTCCCGTTGTTTATTGATACTCGCCTGGTCGTTGTTCTCGGAGGACTTTTGCGCAGAACCCCCGAACCCTGACAGGTGTTTCTCTGACATTTTCTGAAAACAGCTCCTGGGGCTGCTCTTTGCGTACACACTAAAACCCGGATGTCACAGGTCGAAATTATGGGAATACCACTTTTCACAATGGTAATTTAGCTGCCAGACAGTAGTTATCGTTCCTCAATAATGAGATCAATCAGCGGTTAATAATTTCGATGACGTAATAGCAACACTACTGAAGCAGCTGGCATTCCTGCCGCGGTAACGCGGATGACGTAATACAACAAAGGAATCATGGGTCACGTGGCTCAGCTGAAATTTGAAAATTTTTTTTTGCAAATGCAAAATATTATTATTATTTTGTTTGGTTTTTCATATATATTAGCATTTCCAAATAGGAAATAAAAGGAAATGTTCTTTAACGATCAACAGATCTGAAATGAATTTTACCCCATTAATATACAGCTTACTGTAAAATAGCATTTGTTTACCTATTTTTATGTGGGAGTTGTACCAAATGCATTGCGATAGTATATCATTAACATTACACTGGTTACTATGGTTCAGTATGCACCAATGTCTCATAACGTCTTCCCAAAATAAAATTTATATTTTATAATATCCTTTACGTCTCTGTATGAAGTGTTACATTAAAAGGTAAATTCCTTAAGTTTCAAAGTTTCCAGAAGAACTCTTTTAAGGATATGGTTGGAATTTTTCTCCATTAATTTCTTTATCCATGCAAGTTTTAATGCAGAATTTCTTGAAGCCAGATGGACCATATTTAGGCCTCCTTTTTCTATTGGTGCAATTAAAACTTCTCTTTTGATTATATCTTTCCGATTTCCCCAAATAAATTAGAATAGATATTAAATATTTGGAGGTGTAGGTAGTACTGAACAATTGTATATTAATTGTGGAAGAATGCATGTTTTTATTATTTTAATTCTGCCCAACGGTGTTAGCTTTTTGTCCTCCCATAAGTTAATAATGTTGGATATAAAATGAAATACTGTAAATGACAGAATAATGGACATGAGCCAAAGTATTATAATAAACATTAATTTATTAGGTGAAATAAAATGCTGTAAAAAAATCAAATGAGCATAAGATGAATTTTATAAGCATGTTAAAACAGGCCAATTAAGTATATTTCGCATTTGCGCCGTGTAATAAATTAAACCTGTGACCTAAACCCAATAAATGACGCAATACGGGAAAAAGGGCCTGAAAGGTATATGAAAGGATACTTTTCATAAACAAACTAGACACCCATGGGTCTCGACGCTCAGCTGACTTTGTCTATATGGGTATGTTAATGAGGTTTTTCAAATTGTTTTTTCAATGATCAAGTTCGAAGCCAATCTACCCAAACTGGAGTTATTATCCACGGACTAATTTCTGAATGGATGGGCCCTGTGACCTTTGACCGTTTGCCTCCAAAATCAAACATAATCTTCCCTATTGGCAGGTGCACCACATGTGGAAGATGGAAGATTTGAGATGAATTGTTTGGCTTTAAGTGCATCTACAATCTCTGTCAAGAAGTAGGTCATTGACCTAGACCTTTGACCCTTAAAACCATCTTAGTGGTACGCCAAATATAAGTAAAGTTTGAAACATATAATTAAATCCAACCTGGAGTTATCATTTGGAAACAAACATGTGGACAGATGGCCCCTGTGACCTTGACCGTTGACCTTGAGATCCCAATATCATTCATGTGCTTCCCCTATTGGCAGGTCAGCTATATGTGCAAAATGGAAGGTTTGGGATAAAAGTTTTGGCTCAAAAATGAATCCACAATCTGTCTAAATAGCTGGGTCCTGTGACCTTGACGTTTGACCTCATGAACTTAAAATCAACAGTGCTTGCTTTTAAGGTTGCCCATATACAAGTCAAGTTTGAAATTCATAAGCCAATCTAAACTGGAGTTATCATTAGGATACAAATTTGTGGGACATACTGAAAGACAAACAGACGGACAGACGGCCGGACAGGGTGATTACCACAGAGCATCCGCTAATTAAAACAGGGCCCTAATTAACACTTCTCAAAACATAAAAAAAAATCATAAAACTTAGAAAAAACACAGGTGGCGCCACCATTTTTCAGGAACTGACAATCCTGGTCATGGTCAAAATACGAGGCAAGATTCATGGCAATCCATGCCTTAAATATCAAGATACTGAAGGTTTTGTGTAAATTTTTTTATTCTTCTTGGGTTACTTACAAGTGCCATAGCTCGCAGTGACCTTATCTCAGGTTTCCAAGGACTTTTTTTATTTAACTCCCTGCATGTTCACTAAAGTTTCTGGGGCCAGCGGTTGCGATGTGTGCCTTGTTAACGGAAGAAGGTCAGCCTGACAACATGACGGACAAAGAGCCATTCCTATACCTCAGCTGGCTTTCAGTCAGCTGAGCTAATAAACCATGTCAAGGTGACTGAGAAACAGAGAGGATGTTGTTTTAACAATAAACTTAATGCTAAACCACCGAAATAAAGATTCATGTCATGTGATAGTTGATCTAAAATCACTTTAACGAGTAAAAATGCTACGAAAATATAAACTACATTTAATGCATATTATTTCTAGATATGGTTACTTTTAATATTCCTTGCACGGGTAACGGTCGGTGCAACAGGGTTAAGTGAATGTTGAGATCTGAAAAGTGAGATACCGCCTTGGTTACAATAAATTGAGGTTCATAGGCAGGCGTTCCCAATAACATTTGCATATTATGCCGGCAGGGGTCACGTAAGGGCAGTTCCTTAATTTGTGAACTTCTTAGTTTCTATATTGGACTTCGTTTTCACCATCATAGCCTACATTTATGTTGTTGCACTTAATACTCTATATGCAAGTTTATTTCATATTTCATGAAAAAATGATAAAAATAACGCTCTAAACAAATTAACACTGGAACTGATAAAAAGAGTGTGCTGCATCATTTGAGTTTGTTATGATAAATATTAGCGAGAATCCACAGAGTGACTGCATAAATTGTCAGGGGACAGAATTATCATTTAGCTAGACATTGCTCGGCAAACCTGTCCATAGCCCAATCGGATTCAATATTATTAGGCCCTGTCATATATTATTACATATGACAGGGCCCCATAATAATGAGTTCGATTAAATCGGGCCAATCTTTCAAGTGACCTGACCCGTGTCACGTTTAACCTGTAGATCACAGGGTATTTTTAAGAGCTGTCCAGAAATGGATTTACAATCAAATCTGGTGGAATAAGTCACCATGACAACATGTCTGATACCTCGGCAGTGCGTTTTGCAAACAATATAAATATTGGCGGGATGCCAAATACAGACTTCATGCTGAATTGGTGCTTTCATGCCTTTTGGCTATAGGTTATTTCGTAACACCAACCTGTCCGTATCTGTCATAATTCAAAGTTTCAGAACAATCAGTTTTCATATCTATTTTTCACATTTTACCTCTAGCTCCTGTTGCACATGTCAAAACAGACTATGCATAAATGTAGTATGTGACCTCAATAGCTACATTTATATGCGACGTAAACTGTTGGTTCTGCATAGAATATGAGAATTTTGACATTTGAAACCGGAAGGTCCTTTTTTTCAAGGAAAGCTATTTGAATTTTATAAATAAAAAAGCTGTGTGTACCCTTTCGGCTAGTCCAGCGAATCAATGTCATAGCTAATAGTACCATCTCTAGAGCGCTTGCTCTTTCAAACACGATGGATACTTAACCTGATTTCCATTTTGCACCAGGAACAGAGCAAAATCTAAATTTATTAATTATTTTCTTGCATTGCTACAAAACTGATTGCCTATTTACGTCTGGAACAGAGCAAAATCTTGATTAAATTTAAAATGCATCCCTAATCTTCTTACCAAGTATCAATGGTTTTAATTAATATGTTTTAGAAAAGCCTGCACAGAGACATACAAACAGACGTGTGGTTACTTAATCCTGCGACTGGGTCCGGCTTAATTCTAATTTTATTACAGATTTCAGTAGCAGTGTCTCAAAATGTTTCATGCGTTACTCACTTTCAGAGGTATTTGGGACAAACATGTACGCTGACCCTGATCTTGATCGGTCTTCCATTTACTTTTCTAGCCTTTCGACCCATCGCTGCACACATCTAACCTCTATAACTGTAAAACTATATATCGGCAGATTTATATATATATATATATATATATATATATATATATACATATATATATATATATATATATATATATATATATATATATATATATATAAACAGGTGAAAGCATAATCTATGATCGGTCCTCTGGAGGAGGTAATCAAGTCTCAGGTAATCATCTAATTGGATCCTGACTTCTTCGATATGACTTTTTGTTTTAAAGGACAGACCCGTGGCCTGTTGATGTCCTTTCAAAGAGGGTAAAAGTAACAATATGATATGAATGCTATGGTGTTAATAAGCCCTTTTAACTTCAGGTTTAAATTCGCGGTAATAAGAAATGATCAAGAACTCATAACCTGTAATTAAGTAATTTGAGCAAAATTGTGAGCCCCATTAAGATTTTGTAATTGAAACGCTTGCATGAAGCCCCGAAGTCCAACGCTACCACTACGTTATACGTGTAGTATATAGAGGCTCTTTTGGCCCTCTGACAGGGTAGAGAGCCAGTACTCAGAATGGCGACAACCTGCTAGGCTTCAACCCTGGAGGGGGGGGGGGGATATATACACCCAGCCGTCCATAACACTATACTTTACTCTTATAATATTCACGGTGTCAGTATAAAGGAAATGACAAAACAGTGTAACGTAATTTGTTTCTCCTTGCAATAAATGTTAGAGTTCGCGTCTACTAATCTTTCGTGTGCTAAAGAAAGTAATGTATGGCTTATTGTATTTGGGTCAGAAGTTACGTCTGTATTTCAGAATTATAAGGATGAAGTCTGTGGTATTGGAATAAACCACACCTCATTAAGAAGACTACAGGTTTTTATTATTTCTGTATGACAGGCTGTGTACGACTCATTGTCAAGACACGTATTCAGGCAATTTTGTGGATGAATTGAGGGGGGGGGGGGGGGGGTTCAGAAAAGAAACCTTAATAAAAAGCTAAATGGTATACGTGTTCAATAGCTTTAGTTTTTCAGTTTACAAAGAATGTTATTTAAGAATTTTATTTCACTGAAGGAGTTCATTTTCAGCTGATTTCCGGACTGAAAAGGTGGCACAGGTAATACATTACTTTTAAAGGGAGTCTTAAATATCATGTGTGCGAGCGTTAATTATTAGTCAAAATGAAAGTTTCTTTTCATTGAAGGTATTTCTTTTCACTTGATCCAGCATTGTGTAAGGATGCACCTTTATGGTCCACATACCCTTTATCTCTTCCAGTCTGATGTACAAAACAGGAGCGTGAAAGTGTGTTAACCAACCCTTTCAGACTGCCATGGTCTTGTTATCCTAAGGTAAGCTGCCCTGACAGATAAGACGCTTTGTTTTACAAGTCCTGTATCAATACTGCCATTGGCGCTCTTATCTATACCAGGTGCGGGAGTGGGAAGCCGGCATATGTTGTGTGTAAAGGGCCCTTCAACTAATGTACACAAATCAACACTGTTGTTAACGAACCCTCCACGCGAGGTCACTGGCCCTTATTATCGCTCAGTATCGAGCCTTGTAGCAAATAATATGATTTGACTTAATTGGCTTTTGAGACACTGTCAATAAATGAATTATTACGAATTCTGCCGATATGATTACACAGCTTTCGCGCATTGATCTCCATGATATAATTCACCAGTATAGATCGATGAGTTTTGAACAAAACGTTGGCAGTGTACTCAAGGCTTACAAATTAGTTGTAGTAGATTCTTACAATTATCATGTTTATTAACAAGATCACGAGATGTTAATATTGTCTCACAGCTTGAATTGGCTTCACCATGAACTTTACTAGCATATTACTGTTCCGTGCAGCCAAGGTTCAGGTCGCCGATATTCATGTAAACTGTCAGTCACCTGACAATTATAAATTTGCATAATTTGTGAGAGCTCTGAGAGAGATTATAATAAATAGGTCAAAAGGGCGCGGCATAAGGGCTCTCGTGGTGAGGTTAATTGGCGCTCGGGGCACTTAATAATTATACTCAGCTGGCTGAAGTAACATCCATGAAAGGCAAAATAATTTTAATGTATGCATAAACAAGCTACAGTTTTAAGTTTCCCCCAATAAGATATATGGTGCCTAATGATAAGTATGGCAATTAAAAGTTGATGTAAGTCTTGTCTATCATGACACAACATACGGGTGAATAAGGCCCAGTTGTTTTCTTTATCTTTTTACAGAAATTACAAAGTTACAGGTGAAAAATATTTAAACACCACTTCTAAGTCAAACAAATTCCCGATTATAAATGCTTTTATGATTAAGATACAAGAAAATCTGAAGAAAATTATGTACAATATATATATATATATATATATATATATATATATATATATATATATATATTGAAATATTTGTGTCATTGCTATCATCCGAAATGTTTAGAATAAATCATCCATTTTGAAGTGCATTTATCGCTTACTTGGCAAATAATGTTTAATTTGTTTAACAATGGATGGGTTTTTCAACACACAGTATGCTGTAATAGGATGTGACCGAATAAAAAGGTGCAAAGAGGAAGCGCCTTGAATTGTCTTGAAATTTGAACTGTCTCAATGTCAGTTTCTATAATTTTGTCAAACCTCTACCTTTATATAACGATATAACGATTAGTAGCACACAATCATTCTGCATTATTAGCTATGACCCAAACTGAGACTGAATTTTGATATCATTATGAATCGTACGAATATCAAATCAGTTCTTAGAGTCTTCCTAGTAATCTTTGCCCGTGGCTTCTTGGTTTTTGCTAAAGAACTCATGAAAATTAGGACAATTTAGTTTACTTTGGTGTACTTATTACTTCCTCACTTTTTTGTTTAAATTAATGTCGTAATCGTGACAATTTTGTCATAGATAAGGGTGAATTTTGCAATGAGAAGCATTTATGTAAAAGTGTCACTTCATTGCTTAAATTATTGTTAAATAAAAAATGTCCCCGCATATGACAGTCACAGTGACATGCCAGATCATGACCAGAACATATTACACCGGGTATCATCTCACTTAATGATACCAATTGTCACATCATAACGAGGTTAGAGCCTCACCCTGGAGCATTACTTTCAATGCTGTTATTGACATAACACCAGCTATTCCGGAGACCCAGGGGTGCTGTGGGATCATAAAATCTGCTGCGAAGTAAATTTTAATCACCCAGAATGATCAGCTGCGAAAGGGCGTGCATGCACACACCCATGTTACCAAATGCCATTCAATTATTAAATAATTAGCTCCTGGTCACGAGTACTAATTGCAGCACAGATACAGGACTGATGACGCATTTAAACATTCCTTCAGCTGGGAACAATGAGTAACATGTCATTAACAGCTGATTAACGCTATTGTGCTGGCTAACGCTTAAATCGCACCATTGACAAAAGGTCAGTACAGACATATGATGGAGAGACATAATGTATGCATATATCGCGGGCGGGTCGGCTCTTGTGCTCAGGCAGCAAACCTGGTCGATACAGGTAGCATCTAGGGATGGGGGACGCATACCGCTATACCGGACATGGCTGTGAATAATACAAATGAGCGTTTGGCAATGTGGCATAGGCCCGCATGATCCACACCGCTAGGGCGGGTCATTGGGACGTTCACCATCGCCGATGAATGGCGGAACTCAAGGAAAACTGACTCTCAATTGATCCAAGAAATGCCCAATGTCCAGTGTCCACCTGATAACCTAGATCACGCCCCGGTTAGTCTAGTAACTCCTCCTAGAGCACCTCTGGTTTTAAGACAAGTACTCTCTTCATCTTAACAATATCTCCTTGCCTCATTGCAAGCATCGCAATTGATATCAGCCACATCTTGTCAGCATCGTGCTGTTGCAGCAGCTAGGGCAGCAGCTAACGGTTCCTGGCTTATAAAAACAAATGCCTGTGCTGTTTTTGTATTCGGTCTTGACAATGGTGGGGGAAAGCGCGGCGGTGATGGTGAGAGCCACTGTATTTGCGTTGCATGATACACACAAGGAAATCGATGACACGCTAATAGTATAAAAAAATAACGCCAGGGTATGCAACAAAATACCTCCATTCTGACAACGTGCGCGGGGGTTTGCAATAATATGCACAACACAACGCATGATGCAGCGGCATATTAACGATGCACACTTACCTTTTGGTATACTTCCGCCATGGAAAACTCCGTCTCTAGGACCATTACAAAAATCCCAAACATCCCGAATACCAAAGCATAATCTGATATTCGTTTGCGCCGTTCGAACAGCGCTTTACGTTTTCCAAGCCGGTACCCCACGTTGGGTTTGGTTTTAGACTGCTTGATTTTATTTTTCTCCTCGGTATAACGTGGGTAATCCGAATTTCCCCCAACAAGGGCTATTCCTGCTTCCTCTGGTGTATAGCTCATCTCATGAGTGGTAGGCAAAGAGTGGGTAGATACTGAGCCAGGTTTCTGTAGCTGTTTGAACGGTCCGATGGCCCCATTGACTTTCATATAATCTGCACCGATCTCGGACAGAGCGGACTCTCGATTAGCGCGAGAGGTCGGGCTCGTGCCGAGACGAGTTTCAAGCTCCCGTGGGTCCCGTTTGGTCGCAACTGCACTGCTTGTCGCCACTGCGGACACTGCACTGGTACCACTGGTGCCCTCTGGCGAGCAGGCCTCTACACTATGTTGACTGATCAATCGTTCCTGTGCGGGCGCGGCCACATTTGCATT
Organism: Sipunculus nudus; assembly: GCA_026874595.1. Taxonomy (NCBI): domain Eukaryota; kingdom Metazoa; phylum Annelida; class Sipuncula; order Golfingiida; family Sipunculidae; genus Sipunculus; species Sipunculus nudus. The sequence goes on along the minus strand of CM049313.1, from coordinate 55,338,723 downwards.
ATGAGCCCCTTTTAACGGAGGTAAATGGCGGTTTTTCTCGGGAGCGCCCACCTCAACCTTACCAGCTCCACATGTTACGTTATAATTGTGCATCTCGATGTCCGGACAGCTGTAACCGTCGTTTATACGACCCCCTTGGTTGCCGCCTGTGAACTGAACTTCCATTCCCTCCTGCTTATCACAGGGTTGCTCCGGGACCGCTAGACCCGAGCTCTCGCTCAGCTCTACCTGTCGCTTATTTGGCTGGATGCAATCAGATCCCACTGCAGACGGAGTAAGCAGCTCCTCCGTGGAATCAATACGCTCCTTCTGATTGGCTGGTGCAACTACCACCACAGACATTGCTTTAATTTGAGTCTCAGAGACGTCAACCAATCACACTCTTTCTACTAAAGCGACGTTGACAGGGGCAACGGTAGAGATGCATGTCCAATGACAGGTTCTAATGCAGTAACTGACTAGCATCGTCTGCTTAGACTGGCAGTCGTGAGCGGTCGTGTTGGTAATGTCAGCGTTTAACTTCATACATTAACCCCTGTGCCTCAGTTACCTGGCGCGATTACTTTATGCTTGTTTCTGATTAGGATGCCATCAGTTTCCATAGCAACACGACAACCTGAAAAATAGAAAAACAAAGAACACGTGTGAAGTTTTTTTTTCTCAACATTAATACCATTAGGAATTAAAATTTTGAAGTTTGGAGATAAACGCCAACGTAAACTTGCGAACTTAGTAAATTTTCAAACATTTTACATAAGTATACAGAATATGAAACAAGGGCGTATCCAGGGAGGTTGCCTCAAGGGGCCATCCCCCCCCCCCCATCCCCTCCATCCCCTCCTTCTGAATTTGCATGTAATATTGAAGAAAACATTCAAAACATAAATATCTTCTATGAAATAAAAACAAAGATTGATATAAAAATATGCAATTATTTATGTCATGCTTACGTCAAGTCTCATGATTGTTCACTTTCATATGCAGGTAATACAATTTTCCTTTTTGTTCTCGGTCCGAAATGGTACAAGGATATTAAAATAGTAGTATATATATAAATATATATATATGCACATGCACTCCTTGGTCAGCGGATATGCTTTACCCCCTACCCGTCTAAAGACCGCCCAGCCCCCCCCCCTCGTAAATCCTGGCTACTTTACGTCTACTTTAAAACGTTACTGCAAAACGCATAATACAGTGATTAATAATGTACTTTCAATTATATATGATGCCGAACGTAATATCAGATGCTGAGCTCCATCAGAGAAAAAAGTACGACCGATTCAAACTTGAAAAGTTTTAGGAACAGATCAACTCCGCACTGCTCGGTTTTCGGTATAACTTCAGGAATTTATGTTTATATGTTAAAGGGACATAATCAGGAGCAATATCATTCTTTCACACTATAAGTTCAATTTTGCTTTTTACAAAACTTTCCAGCAAAACCACCCCAGCACAAAGTCTCATTCCTCGCATACGACTGTTTTACACCTTGGTGTAGCCCCTCGTGTTGGTAAATACAGTCTGTTAACCATAAAAAAGGTCGCGTGACCGGGGGTCCGATAAAAAGAGGTAACACGCGGTGTTTCACTCATTGGGAACATTATTAAATTTTTGGGCCCAGTCATTCAGGGTATCGCCTGATTTACACGTCTTGTTGCTCCACGATCCACACGGCCCCACGCGCTTTGTTTATGTTGACACCTGCGGTCGCGCAGGGTTAACTGCTTTTAAAAGTCATTTACAGGAGTAAGCAAACGATTTCAAGGCAATATTTTGGCAGGTACTGATTCTTTTTTAAGGGAAGGAGCAATATTTCGTGTTAACTTAACTTGCTTCATAGGTGATTGGGCCCCTTTAAGATGCTTTAGTATGACAGCCATCTCAGCAATCAGCGAACTAACATCTAGTCTTGCAAAAACATTTTATGAAAGCTGGATAGATATTCACAAATCGAGTTACTATGATTTAGGAGACTAACGAATAAGAACTTAATATTATTAAGAAATGCTAAACCTCGGTTTCGTGTGTGTGCGATGCAGTTGCGTTAACATTAAAAATGAGATGGGGTTAGGGCTTGGGAGGGGTGAGGTGTGACAGTAATATATATTGGAATGTTCTGACGAAAACAAAACTAACAGGAGGTTATATGTATAAATGTTGACACCTTTTTTTCACTGTTAAAACTGAATATATATATATGTGTGTGTGTGTTTGTGGTGGGGGGGGGGAGGAATGTATGGGTATGTGTCTATAAACAGTAACTGAAAAAATAATTTGGTTTTAATTATGCAGACTCCTTTGGACCACCCGATATACAGTGGCGTATTCAGGATTTGAAGAAAGAAGGGGCGCAGCACCAAAGTAACCACGGTCCCCTAATATTTTAAATATATATATATATATATATGTATATCTAAAAATGAAGCGTAAGCGAGTCTAGCATGGGAAACCAATGTTGAGAACCACTAAGAAACTAAATAGTTCCGATATTGTTAAAAAAACATAATTTATTCTGTTTGGTTTGTCGTCACAAAGGTCAAAATCTAGCTGTACACATACGCGTGGTTGAGAGAGGAAACGTTGGATAAAAAACGATCATAAGTGTCATGACAGAAGCATTCATCCAGAAGGAATTCATCCACTCTGGCTTAAAGAAACAAAGAAAACAATGTACGAATAGATGTTATGAATTTTCCTTGCCTGACCATGCGATTTATAAGCAATGCCCCCCAGAGGAGAAAGGGGGCGCCCCTTTAAATTGCCCCTACCCCCCTTATATACGGCCCTGCGGTATGCAGTACGCATAAGGTGGGTTGGATTTAAGGGGTGTCGCTATAGTGCCACCTTGCCGGGCCTTGTGTTTCAATGGCAGTTAGTTTTTTTTCCGAGCTCAAGGGTATATATAAATGTGCAGTTGCCCCTATTTGTGCAGTTAAACTGGAAAATTATAGTTGCTATTCTTGATTCTATAGTTTATCCCAGTCACAGACAGAATATACCCTTGTTCCCATAATTGAATAATTGCATTTTATCGATCACTCTTGGAGTTGACACACCATATAATTGGTTCCGGTTTACGAGTTTGCAAATATTCTATCGTATATTCTACCGACATGGAACGCTTCATTACAAGTTTGTGAACTTCCTTAAAATATACTGTGCCGAGCTCGACAGCACGAGTGTTCGTATAATATGTATGTCTTTTCTGTTGGGCATGTTTATGATTGGTAAGTGCTAAAGGAATTGATATGTAAGTACATGTATATGTCTTCTTTTAATACATACAAAGAATTCTGGATATCACGGTCGAATGTCCCTTTGATTACCTGCTGATTCATGGCACATATGTGGGGCTGTATTGGTGAAAAAATGTATTACACACACAGCTTTCTATTTTAAGTTCCACCTGTGTTTAACACCATTAATTGTTATAAATTATATAATATTGATAATGGTATTAACGGTAACCAAGCATTTGTAATACAGGTGCAATATAAAGGAACTATATTTTAGGCTCTGACGAAATATATTCGTCAAATTTCACAATGGTTATTGTGAATAAGCCGCCGGTGTGGACATGCTATATATATGTGTGTGTTTAGACAGGGCTGTGAGACATTTAATATAATAAATCGCTCCTTTTGTGGTGATACTGGTTCCCGCCATTATAACCGGATCTGACAGAAAAAAAAAGACTGGGGTCTTCCTTGTCTCATGTTCCATCCCTCCCAATTATCTTGGAAATCAGTTATGTTATTTATTTTTTCTTTCGCATAACCCTGCAGGCGCACAGATCAACACGGATGAAAATATACTTCGATAGAGGATGGAATAGGTACTCTGCTGGTAAATCTCCTCATGAGGCACAATCAGAATTCCGGGCATAAAAAGGGGTGGGGGGGGGGAGGAAAAGAAATTAGATTAAACTGTACAAGTCGCATAAAATGATGTTTATGACAAACCGAGTTTTAACTTCCCAAACCCATGAACGATCCCTGTCGCCGACGGCTCAGTTATATCGACTAGACGGGCCAAATTTCGATAATAAAAAAAGATAGAGGTAAACAAATACTTTTTCTCTTAAACGGCAAGGTTCTTATAGAAGAACCTAATCTCTATTCTGAATGTCATATGACATAAACCGAACTGCTGATTGAGCAGACGATTCCGTATAGACCCATGGTCGTGGAGATCTCGGAGATCTGTTTGATTCTGTGACGTTGTGTAGGATATTTCTCACATATAATATAAAACATAGCAATTTAAGCTAGAAATCACTGCAAGTCAATTGGTTAAACGTGATAACAGTGCTGTAGCACAGCCTATTTAACAATATGGATGGCCTATCAATGGGTCAGTCAAAATATAGATAAGATGGGTGGCAGGTGGGCCAGATGTCCTACCCCCACCCCCCAAGCCCTTTATATAAAAGCGCATTTTATTATAAGATAATGAAGACAACTTGGCCGTATAAAAGCAAAAGCAAACTTTGAACAGACGCACATGACAGCCTAAAAGTAAGAAATAAACTGGGGATAGATTTTCTAGTAAAAACTTGGAGTTTGCAACTGTGCTTTGAGTCTTACCAGATCAAGCAGTATATGATAGCAAGTTTATTCAAATAAACACATCAGCTAATCATATAGTAATAAAAGAATACAATGGCAAATCACGCACCAGAAAAAAACATTGTGTGCGAAATATTTTGATATAAAGTCCGAATGAGCTGTCGTTGTCAGCATCACAACACATATGACAGCATTACTCATAAATCACTGTGCTTGTGACCCTGAGCTGGTATAATTTAAAATGTTTTTTTTTCCGTGTAACTCAGCACAAAGTGGTAAATCCATTGATATCTATTAATTTTATTGTTTTTATTATTTAAATATGTTAGGAGCACTGCTTCCGAGCAACATCAACTGTATCACCCGGGTTATAGCTTTACTGAACATAACGCACTAGAGGGACAGGAGGACGAGCATGTCTCTCTCCTGCAACAAATAAAAACAAAGCACCAGTATCTATTCCACCTAAATTGCTTCACAAAATATATATGTATATATATATATACATATACACATGTGTATATGAACAATAAACAACATTGTGATTTTTTTTAGAATGACTACCCCTGAGAGCTTACAGGTCTGAATAACTTGACTTGCCACGCTGATTTAGTTAATGAATGAATTATCATATACAGGATGAAAAAAGAATACAGTCAGCACATAATTATACATTACCAGGGTTTATATGTACCTTAATGGATGCAAAGATGCCTGATTAAACTTAATGTATAATAAAATGTTTTAATAATGAAAATTGTTACATTAGGTTATGCAAATAATGTTATACTAATCGAAAGCAAGTATCTACCCTAGTAAGCCGTATCAATAGGAATTTGCAGAGAGACCAACAGAACAGTTGGTTGAATTATGAATAAAATGTCACACTGTTTAATCCATTAATTACACAGAGTGAACCAGCTAATAACACGCTAACAATAATATATTGGGTATCATTCATGAATTAACATGTATTTTCATGCATTTTAATGCAAATCAAGTAATTTGAAATGTGTTATACTAGAAATAGAATTGAGCCGTTAATTTTAATTGTTCATATGTTAAATTATTAATCTATGTACAAGGTTGTTATGGCATCCATAAATATTATCATGTGTTTCTTGTTCCCTTAAAGCCATCTTCAACATTCTTCACATATAGCAAAGATACATATTCTCAGCCAGATTTGACATATCCGGGATTATTGGACTTTATCAATCTTTTCTGACACTCGAAATGATGCTATATACAGGATGGTAAACTGTGACCCTGTCGGCTACTGACATGAAGGATGGATTTAATTATTAGTGTCTGGATTTATAAAGGGCTGTGACCGTTGTGTGTAACATAATCTAATACCAGTATGTACTCTTGACAGATATGCCTGAACTAGTGAATTAGTGCATTATCTTTTTGTGCAACGGACATGTGACTGGTGATAAATTCTCTCAAGATGGCTGTTTACAAACTTTACAAATACCTCTTTCCGTTGCCAAAGGTGTTAAACGGGAACTTTATTTTTCTAGGCACAACATATTTTTCTGTGTGGATCGATCGAGCATCTTTTTATGGTTTAGTATTTACCAACTAGGGCTTTTTTAAAGTTTAGATGCTTGATTTTTTAAACAAATATACCCATGATGATTGAAATACAAAGAAAACTGACATCGGCCCTAAAACAACAGATTCTGCCTCTGCACATATTTTTAAATTAAAAGTTATCAATTTTAGCCGTAGTGTTTATTTTCATTCATAGATTTTGTACAATAGGATTTAGTACCAACACTATTTTCACAGGTGGATGTAATTGGATTTTTTAATGCTTGCTTTAATCTGTTGATCAAATTAACTTTTGAATAAGAAATTACTGGTTTTATTTGTTCACACATCAAATGTTATTTGTCAACTTATAAATTATGATTTTAAGCATTAAAATATCTATGGAATGTACCTATCTTGAATTTCTATATTATAATATGCTTTCTAGAAGTATTTCGAATAATGGCGAATAAAATCTGTTGTCAAATGATGACAGAAAATACATTCACACACTTGACTTTTAATAGGGTCAGCCTAGTGAAAAATTTACACTTTTATTACCATAAATGGTTTCCTCTATATGTTTAATTACAAAATCTGCGTTTATTCGGAGCTAATGTAGTTTGCCCTTTATATTCCTCCACTTCTTAGTATATGTTAATGGTCTGAACTGGTTTCACCAGCAGACAGACCGTTACACTTTTATGTATGCATGGCTCCTTTTTTATTATACTGACCTTACAGTTAATGAGAGTTAATGAGTTAATGTTAATATATTATTACTAAAGGAGATGGGCTTAATAATGTATAGGACTTATCACCTCACCAAAATTATAATACACCATTTAAGCTGTTATTCACTAGAAGTTTTTTATGATCTGTTTAATTATTATTTTAAGGCGTATGTGCCTACATCTTTAAAAAAAGTTATAAATTGTAAGATCCTGTTCAGACACCATAATAAGCAATTTAAACCAGCCTTACACATCTTACAAATATATACAAAATTACATTATTATCCTTAGGCTATATTTTATACTAATATTTAAATATTTTAATGAGTGTTATATGGATTGATAATGAGATATAGTTATATAACTTTTGCTAAGTTTTTCATGCTTTTGTGTCAATTTTAAACTAACGGAGTTGCACACTATACAATGCGCCGTATATATATATATATATATATATATATATATATATATATATAGAGAGAGAGAGAGAGAGAGAGAGAGAGAGAGAGAGAGAGAACTTTATAAAAATATCTCAATCAATAAACGATTGCCTGTCCTCTGTCTTTTTTTAACATAACAATGATAAAAGTTCTGCATTGCCGAAAGTAGGTATTTTAGAAGCCTTGCAATAGATATAACAACGCTTACCCATAACAACCATCAAAACTCCACATTTACAGATAATTAGCACACTGTTATATCGCTATTCATTTAGTTCATGCTGCCTTACTCTGTACATATAATGGATACACTTTAATTCATAATTCATTATTTCAGGTTTATACATTTCATGTAGATTTGTCTTTTAATAATACTGTATGCACACACCTGTGTCAATAAGTACATCACTTCCAATTCTCACAATATAGGCCTAATCCCGCACAAGTTATTTAGCACATCCCTTATGCCATTCTTTACCCCAAGCATTAGCACATTTGCCCCATGAATTACTTTATATATATATATATATATATATATATATATATATATACAGGTCAATCACCTCACAACAGGTGCCACAATTCTGACAAGCAGCCTAACGCGATGGTCCACAATTACTTCTCGCTCAAAATATCTCATGCTTTTGCTTCGTGACCATTACCGCATTTTACATTGATTGGCAAGCAATTATATCTGTTGCACGATACTTAACTGCGAAATAATTCAGCCTCTTGGCTAATTATGGTTATTGTCAATACAAGCGATCTTATAATGTACAGTCTCCTTTACTACATGTTCGTTTCGGTGGACAGCGGCCAAACTTACCTATGTAACGGCAATTCACCACAGAGCCACAAAAAACCACATAAGCCAGTTTTTCTCAAGCCATCTATACGTCAATTCAATTTAACAAGCTACTTAGGGCAATTTTTGATACGTACTCATTGTTCTCGATGACACTTAACTAAAAATAACGAAATTCACGTACCTTAATATTTCCAGGAATCTGTAACTTCTGGATTGGGCGGTTGTCTTAATCTTCGCTCTCCTTAATTTCATCTACCTTACTACTTTGATCGTTTGTGGGAGTTAATGTACAATTTTGAGGAAAAGTTGTTGCAAAAGTGATTTAGATACCGAAATATAGATTCTTATCACAACTTGCAAATAAATAAATTTGCAAGCATAATATAAAAACACAGGAATGTAAGTTTAAAATTAACCAAGTGGACGAAAGGTCTGTCCGAAAATATACCGCCAGTCTATAAGTTAAACGTGATAAACAGGGAAGCTAAAACAACCGCGGCTACAGAACTACACCTGATGTCGATTAACACTGAGCCCTTAACACGTCAAAATGACGTAGAAGTGATCATTCAAGTGCTGCAGGCCGGCCTACTTAACAATAGATGCGGCCTATTATTGGGTCAGTCCAAATATAGATATGAGGGGCTGTAGGTAGGCCTGATGTCTTACATTTGTACGCCTCTCACGCAGCGGTTATACCCTGCAGTCGTCCCAAATCTCTTTTAGAGAACCGACGCTTTGTATAACAAGGTTCTCTGGTCCTGAACATCAGAGTGTGTACACAAGAGTTATCAGACCAGTGAGAGCGTGGCATCGCATTTTACATCCAGCACAATATTTTTTACATGCGACACTGGCTCTCGTTGGTCCGATTTTCAGCGCTATGCAGAAACGGTGTTATCAGTCCAACGAGTGCGGGTGTCGGATGTTCAAAATCTGGAGCTGAATGCAAAATGCAATACCACGTTCTTATTGGTCTGATAACCATTCTTGGCTCTGTGCGCACCCTGGTGTCAAGACCCAGAGAACCTTGCTATAAAAAGCAGTGGTTATACGAAAAAAGAGTTTTAGACGACTGCGGTGTATAACTTCTGCGTGAGGAGCGTATAAAATTGAGGTAGAAAATGACATCAATCAGACTTTACATGTCGTTTACATGTAGTTGCTCATTATAATCATTCCACACCGAAATGGAACTCTGCAGTTGTACATGCTTATTTTTTAAGAATTAGATAAGAGAGCATAACAAATGGAGGCGGTTACCTCTACAAAAAAGTAAGAGAGAGAGAGAGAAAAAAAAAAGAAAAAGAAAAAAGAGAGAAAAAAATCAAGGTCAGGCTAAGCTAGAATTTTTCAGCTAAAATTTTGTTTTATCTCTATACTCATTTAAACAACCCTTACCATACACTGTTCCTTGTGGTATTTCTGTCAAATCTATCTAAGTAGAAGAAAACCTGAATTCTGACAGATGTAAGGAGAAAAATTGAAGTAATTACTAAACTAAAAACTGAATTACTAAATGGCAGTGGAGTCAATTTGTCTTCAAGGGTGGGGTTTGGGGCAATTGATGTGGGACAGCCTTATTATAAACACATATATGTGTCTGTTTGTGTATATCTGTTATTGCCTGTGTGGCACATTTAAATGTATTTAAATTAAGTATAAGATTTTAAAGAAATGAGGTAATATGTTTCCAGTTTAGGTTAATTCTTAATCGTTTTAAGTATATAATATTTCATAATAACTCTATAAAACAAATTCTATAAATCTAATTACTAACATATTTCATTTCTTGCTAAAAAGGGAGATGTATATACCCCGTTACCCCCAGTATTGACTTAATGGCATGGTATGTTATGCTTATACCCCCGTATCTGTCAAGACATTCTGTTTGTTAACATTAAGTCCATGTTACTTAGTGACGTTCGAGTGATATTATAGCGCAATTGACCTGTCCACCATAGCCCTAATGCTCCGCCCTTTTTAACTTATTATTATAATGAGTCCCCAGAACGCTCCTACACGGAAGGTCTTCCATGCCCATGGTAGCGAGAGCTGCTTATAATATAATAATGACGTCAGAAAGGTCGATGTCGCATGACGTCGTATTGACAGACGTCATCAACTCGTATCACCTGACCATTGTTTACTATTTCGCAGTCATTATGAGTTCTGTCTTGCAATATTTTGGATTATTTGTCCCATAAGAATTACGTGCCAGGTAAGACATTATTATTGACTCGGTAGTCGGAGGAATGGCCCCTAGCTGCAACCTATAGCCTAGAATTTTTATACTGTCTCCTTTGTATAAAAAATATCTTGGAAAGCATGCCGACATGGATTCCGGTAGTTTTAACAGGCTACACGTGTTTTGTTTGACAGAGCTCTGTCAAATTATGCAAAATTTTATTTTTTTCAGATGATTGACACTTTACAATGATTAAGGTCACCTAATTGGTTGCTCATTAGTCCAATGCTTATGATTATCCATTGAATGAATATGCGATTAAGGTCACATAGAGTTTATGGATAGGTCAATTGACCTATCCACCACAGCCCAAATGCTCCGCCCTTTTAAATTATTATTAAAATGAGCCCCCAAAACGTTCCTACACAGACCCATGCCCATGGTAGCGACAACTGCCTACAACATAAGGTCACAAAGGTCGAAGACGTCATCAACTCGTATCACCTGACCATTATTTACTATATCGCAGTCATTATGAAGGGTCTAGCAATATTTTGGATTATTTGTCTCATACGAATTATGTGCCAGGTAAGATATTTTCATTGACTCTTTAGTCGGAGGAATGGCTCCTGCAACCTATAGCCTATGGTCTCTATAATTAATATGCAGCTTTTTTTGGACAATGGTTTCGTTCTGATTTGGCCTTCGAAATTCGGCACACGTATCGGTGGTTCGCTCTTTTGGGACAAGTTTGATTTACTTTGCGTGATTATGCCCTATGAAGCTGCAAAAATAATATTTTTAAGTTTCTCAAGATAGGTGCCCCTATTTATTTGTGTTTTAAGGTAGTCCAAGACTGTCGCGTTTTTTGGGAGTTGCCTTGGGGATTTCCTGCAAGTGTTTCGTGATGTCCTTTAAGCTTCAATTTATAAATATTATCTTTCATAAACTTTCACTTTTCTATACAATCATATAATTTCTTCAAACTATTTTCACAGTATAGATGGTTTATATATGCAATAGCCATCACTCCGGCAATGAAGATGCCTTGTCCATGATGTTTATCGGAAAAAAACGTATACGCAATATATGCCTCACGTCTTCTTCTTTGTTTGATTTGATTACCAGTATTTTTTTTATTTGATTACCGCCCGCATCAATTTTAAACCCCTGCATAAGAAAATTTTTATTTTGATTTTCAATAGAAACTTACAAATTTTGAGCTCAAGCCCATCTGACATTTCTTTCAAGAAGATAAAATCATACAATTTCCTTTATTATGTAGTGCATATACATGTTTAGCAAATTAAAACTGTTATTATGATGTTTTTCCCTTGTAATTTGAACATTTTATCGAAACATAGAAAAAAATTGAAATAAAAAAAAAACGCCCGCCCGCATTGATTTCTGAAAAAAAAAGTGCCTGAGAACCATACCTTTTTTATTTTGGCCTTACCATTCTTTTATTAGGGGATGGGGTTTCCTGGAGAACCCTAATACAAGTGATCTTTATATCATGAACAACCGCCCCTGCGAAAAGAACAGAATAAACATATGCGACATTCAGTCCATACCAGCTCATTACATAACTAGAATACGGGTACTCGACAAGCGACTACGTGTATCCGCCAAAATTAGTGAAGGACGGGTGAAGTGAGGCATGGATTGAGTGGCAAGGGGAAACACACATAACATAAACATGATTGTAGGTGGCGCCACCTGAATGAGAAACTATCCATGATGTATACACATGCAAAATTTCATGTGGAAAAGTCAAACCACTGGAGAGATATGAATGATTTTATCCCACAGCAGACAAACAGATGAACGCTGTGCAAAAATGGCTGCAGGTGGAGCCACCATTTTTGTGTATGTTATAAAGCTATCCAAGGGGCTACATTTGTGTAAATTTTTTTTTCCTGATTGGTCAAACGAGTCCGGAGATATAAGCATTAATGTCTGCAGCGTGAACGTGAAAGAAGGTGGGGCCACCTGTCATAAAATCAAGAAAGGTATGTGGGATGTATACGCATGTCGATTTTCAGGTAATTTGGTCAAACCACTGCAGAGATATGAGTTATTTTAACCCAAGGCAGACAAACAGATGGACGCTGTGCAAAAATGGCTGCAGGTGGCGCCACCATTTTTGTGTATGTTATAAAGCTATCCAAGGGCTACATTTGTGCAATTTTTTTTTTCCTGATTGGTCAAACGAGTCCGGAGATATAAGCATTAATGTCTGCAGCGTGAACGTGAAAGAAGGTGAGGCCACCTGTCATAAAATCAAGAAAGGTATGTGGGATGTATACGCATGTTGATTTTCAGGTAATTTGGTCAAACCACTGCAGAGATATGAGTGATTTTAAGCCAAGGCAGATGAAAAGATGGACACTGTGCAAACATGGTTGCAAGTGGCGCCACCTTTTTTGTGTATGTTTTAAAGCTATCCTAGGGCTACATTTGTGTAATTTTTTTTCCCTGATCGGTCAAACGGTTCCCGAGATATGTGGGTTCATTTGTGGAAACAGACGCACAAACGGACGCTGGGCAGAGAGGAAAGGTCAGAAAGGTCAAGGTCACTTGGTTAGGCACCAGTTCACATGTGACCCGATAATTTGTGTAAGTTTCGGAAAATCCGTCCAGTAGTCTCAGAGGAGTTCTCCGGAAACGAACGCGGCGGCGGCGGCGGAACCCGGTCAAAAACTTCGTTTTGGCGGATACAATTATTTATCATATAGAACCGTGGATTTCCCACGGGTGCATCTACAGTATTATAAATTGATGAACCAAATGTTTTTCATCGTCTTGCCTGATCTTCGAATAAGGTAAAGTATTATTATTATTCCAGTTATTAAGCATTTTTTCTCGTTCTGTCTTCAAAATGGAAGGTTTTTCATATTGGCTGTTGTTAATGGGGTATAGAAACTTGTACAAGGATGGTTGAAAGGACATTAGATCGGACTGCCAAATGTTATTGATGGTCACTTATACAACATGGAAATCCTTCTCTGTTGATTCTATTATACTAATTAATGTAAAATCTTCCTCGCCTTATTAGAAACTACTGTATTAGACGGTCTTTCCAGCTGCGTTGTTTGAACATCAAATGTTTATTATTATTTTTCAAATGCTAGAATTGAGACGACAGTTTTGAAGATATAAACAGTGTGAATGACATGTCTGTCTCATTATGTAATAGTGGAATGGTTAAACAAACTAATACAAACACCAATATCAATAGTAAAAATATTTTTAATATTGCTATTATTATCCATCAGAGAAAATATATTTCGCATAAGAGAAAAAAAAAAGAAAGCTGATAACCTGAATGAAAAAAAAAGTGTTTCAGACAGATGTGAGCAGAGGGTATGGAGAAGCGGTTTTGATGGCAAACAAAACTGACACACAGTTAGACGGTATCACGGGGTGTGGACGCTGCGATAACAAGGACCTCATCTCCGCTGCACTTTGCGACAATCTTAGTTCCTTTCAAGTTTTCCCCTTCTTTTAAACCAAAGCCGTGCCGACACACAATGCCGTGCACTGAGCGACTGTAGCATGTCGTTACTTATATGAAGAGGCATAGTGGATGGTTGAAACACTGACAGGTAGTGACAGGGGAGTTGAGGTAGAGTCCCGTCCGGTTTCCACAAAGCTTTCACCCAATGAGATTGCCCATCCAGCTTTAGCACCCTCCCATTAGCTGAACAAATCAGTATGTATGGCTGGGCCGGAAATCGTTGTGGACAGCCCTGTTTCAGACATCTTAATGAAAAAAAGCGACAACCACCTCAAATAGACTGACATTTATTTTGAGGCTCAGGAGTTGCTGGTGCAGTCATCGCTCTCATACCACGGTACTGCTGGCTGGCCAAATGTGCCTGATTGCTACGGCGGTTTTTATAATGGTTTCTCAGGGGCGTTTCCAGAAGGGGTGCCAAGCCCCCTCCCCCCGCGCTCTGTATTTGTATTTATAGTGATTGAAATTGTGTTAATAAAGTACACATAATAATATTCTTTTTACCTGATGTCTGATTGATGGCGGAATTTTATATGTCAGTAGTCACTTTTGTTTATTTAATTTTTTTGCAGGCAAAGCGGCACACTACTAGCAGTTATTGATACCTTTTATTCGATATCTGACCCCCCCCCCCCCACCTCTTGTACGAAGAAAAGTTTCATTGTACTCAGTAACTTATACGTTGTTTTAGGTTAATGTATTTGTCATGCATATATAGATACGTGTGAGTGTGTTGCAGTAAGTGTGTAACGAGGGATATCGCGAAATCACGAAAAAACTTTCAGGTTTAGGGTTTTCATGAATTACTGGAAATAGTACCTTTATATTACACAGTCTTACTGGATGGATTTCAGGGATTTTGTGTTATGACATTCATATCTTTTGCAGATTGCACTCTGTATATTTATCACGGTTTGCTGCTCACGGAGTATTAACATTATAATATTCATATCATTTCACACTCATTAGGCACCACAAAGGGATTAATGTCACGGTTAGCTGTTTCAAAGAGATGGCTGTCAATGCCAATTGTATTCATACAATTTCACATTAATTAGGCTCTACAAAAGGATTAATGAGTTCACAGTTCACTGCGTACTTTAATGTGTGGTTCAAAGTGATAACCATAGGATCCATGCTTTGAGGAGTTCACTGTTGAGTATTTGAATGAGGCGTTACAAAGGGCAGCGGTCAATGCTTTGATGAGTTCTCTTATGATGATTATTTTAATCCGGTGATATAAAGAGCCTGACTGTAGGTATGATCATTCATTTAGCCTAAAAGTTCAGCTATACCGTGCTCATTCCATCATTCCATCATTTAATGCGCAATGGCACAGCTGAATTTTGAGACAGAAATTAAAGAGGATTTGTTCAAAAGGTATTCCCACTGTGTAAAATATCTCATTTCTAAGGGGGTGTACTACAAGACCATTCAGGATCTGAAAACAGCAGCTCAAATTTCCAATGAAAGTCACCAGAGGATCGCCCAGTATACTACGCAACCATAGGAGACACATATGACATCATCAGTAAAGCTCAGACCGCAAATGGCAAGAATGGTCGTGACAGGATGGTAAACACCATGAGCAAAAGTATGCCTTCGTCACAACATATGATGTTGAACTCTGCAAGTCTTACTGTCACCGTGTCAAGAGAAAAAGGAAGGTCATTAGACTAAGGCGTTGTTGTAAAACCTGTTCTTTTTTGTGAGTTCTACTCCAGTGGTGAAGTAGACCTTGTCACAAACGCTGTCATCCCAGGAGGCCAGTTCAAAGGGATCATGTTTTACCAGTACCAACTCACAAAGTCTGTTGTCTTAACACCCTTGACTTGAAACAGAGCTACTGAAGTTGCCTTTCAACTTTTAGAAATCCTCCTCCTCTTTGGTGCCCCATCCATCCTCCGGAGAGATAATAGCTCAGAATTTACAGCCCAAGTCAATACAGAACTAAAGTTATTGTGGCCTCAGCTCATCATGGTTCATGGCAAGCCAAGGCATCAACAAAGTCAGGGCCATGTTGAAAAGGCTAATGCTGACATCAAAGACATGCTCCTAGCTTGAATGAGTGACTACATTTCCCATGACTGGACAGTGATTCTCAAATTTGTGCAGCAACAGAAGAACATTGTTCATCATGCTAGCATCAACCGAACTCTAAAAAAAAAGCTATGTTCGGAGAGGACCCTAAGGCTGGATTCGATTCTACAAACAGAAATTCCCATAAAAGCTTAAATCTGAAGGTGATCTTCTGGTACTTCTTCTAGGTTTGACATCTGTTCACAGAGACTCTTGAGTAAATCTGATGGAAACCAGAATGTAACACTTCGCTACGTCAATCTCTCAAGACTTGCGGACATGTGTTACTCCGCTTTGGCTACAGCAACTTTTAGACAAGAAACAGTGTCAGACAATCCGGTGCAAATGCTATAAAGCATAATGCTAAAAAGAGACTTTGTCATGGCAGGTGTCACAGCAGTCTAACTGGTCAAACCTGTTAGAATTTGCCATGTTATGCTTCGACCAACACCTTTCTATGATGACCTTTGACTCTACTGAACATAAAGTAAATTGCTTATTGATAGAATTTATAATGTGTTACTTATACTTGTTATTTATGTGTAGAAAGTATACAATAAAGCCGTAGAACGTGTATACTGTGATACACTGTAGTTTTATTTATGTGTAGAATGTATACATTAGAACTGTCAAAAGCATTTATATTTTGTCATCTATTTATGTTGGGTGACAAATAAAGCTAATGTTGTTCATAATCTGTAAAAGCGATGAACAAATAATTAAGAAGCTTCTATGTGTTCCATCTTTTAAAAATATATATTCAACAAATAATACACTTAATACTTAAATAAAAAAGTAGAATTTTTACTAAAGAAGCCTCGTAGCCGAAAAGTAAAGAACGGACCTACAATTAAAACATATTCAAGAATTTTGCGAAATAACTGGAGCAATATTTCAGGGATTATGTGAAATCCCTGGAATTTTTAGTGATTTCTTGAAATATCTAAGCGGGACAGTGATTTCACAAATTCACTGAAAGTTTTAGCGATTGTGCGGAACCCTAGTTTCACACTTTTACTGTAATATATATATATGTATATATATATATATATATATATATATATATGTACATACATACATGCATACAATATATGTATAATGTGTGTGTCAAATGCCTATGCGCAATATTTCGACACACGTTATCCCTAATCCTGGATACGCCTCTGGTTCTTATAAATGGAGTCCTGAATTCTGATTGGGAACAGTTCCCTCAAGTCAACATAAGGCCTCGGGTTGGAGCTTCTTTGCCGGTTGATGGTTCCTCTATGAGACATTAATCTGGTACACGGATGTGATGTTACACCTCAGACGAAACCCAGCTGACTTTACAATCAGACCTTTAAACAAATTACCACCGCACAAGGTCGTCTACTCTCCGCCATTTCATTCAATATGCATAGGTGAGACGCTTGGAAATTGAACGATGTTCTGGCTATTGGGTTGAGGGTATCACCTGAACCTCAACAGATTGTCCCAATCATTGAAAAGGCATACAGTTCCCATATAAATTGATTTTTTAAAGAAACAAAATACAGTATCACGGGGTATTCGAACACATCGGCCTACTCCCTTTATCAAAGATTTGGTTTTGCAATCGTGACCATGTTTGTCAGGTGTCTGTTTGTGTTGGTGTGCTTGTGTGAGTGAAAGAGAGGAAGAGATGTATTGTTACAGAACCTAATTTAAACAGATCACGTATGCGTGATGAACACAAATTCTGTAACGGAGATTAAAAAAATCAGATTATGTAACACTAGACAGCGTGAAATGTCTAAGGTAATGAATAAAGAAGTCAGTGGTTTTTTGTTAACAATCAACTATAATTTATTCTTAAAACAACCCTAACATTACAATACACTAAATCAATACAATTATACATTAAGACAGCGGTATAGCAACAACTCAATTCAATCACACAGAAAAATAATGTGCACAGTACTTGGATACCAACATCGTCACCACGAAAAGTTCTTTAAATGTATACTGTCGGAGAAAATCTATAATTGCCGCATTCGTCGGATAAGGTCTTAGAAACTGACTCATGCTTCTGCGTCCGCTGGAATCTGCTCTGCTGCTCTCTGCCTGGCTCTAAAAAACAGCCCCTTTATATACCTTCACACCTCAAGCCGAGAATTTTCCACTTCTCGATCAGTCTATAAGATCTTGCACAACACAGTAAACACGCGTTTCAGGAATTCTCTTGAAAAACAGCGCTGACCTCGGCCAGGCGTGAAAACCCAAAGCTACCATGAAAACGAGAGTTCAACCAGTACGGATCAAACAAAGTATGTATCAAACGGCCCGGCGAGGGCGCCGCAACAGGAGCTACGCCCGTGTCACACAATAAAAAGGGCACCTGTAACAGTATAAATTCTTCTAGAAACCTGTTTATTTAAGTCAATATGTTAAAGTTAAAGAATAAAATCCAGTTCCCATTTAAAAATGGGTTGCAGACATTTTGATTAATCAGTTCAATGACATTATCATGTCGGACAACAGAGGGTGAGCAACCCATGATAAGATTTTAATTATCATAACTGGCAGTGGCCGCGAAAGAAGGCTACGTGTTAAAAAGCGGTGGTAGATTCAAAAATTGATTATTAGATTTTAATTATCATAACTGGCAGTGGCCGCGAAAGAAGGCTAGGTGTTAAAAAGCGGTGGTAGATACAAAAATTACACGTGTATCTGTGCAAAATGCATTATACGACTGTTGGTATTAAATATTTTAATGGTAGCATACTCCTCTCGTTATCCTTCCGCCAGGTAGACACTTCATTTTACCCTGGCTCCACAGGAGAGTTCCTGTCCATCTCAAATTCAGTCTTCGTGATTTTATTTTTGTAATTATCAAAGCCTTTAAGAAAAATTATGTAGAAAGCCCAGTTCTGTATACACTGCGTACTTCATTGGTTGGGAATTTTAAATATGATCATTGGCGGTTGCTAACATCATATCTTGGCTCATTAATGAGTTTACGTACGATCTTCTAAAACTCAAGTTACTGTAAGACCAAAATTAAAAAAATCTTGTTTTCCCTTAAGACTCATTACCACATCTCAGTTACAATTAATCCAAACCTATGTTTTAATGGAAGAGGATCATGATTAGTCTATTCTAATTTTGACTTGGTAAGATCCTATAAATAACCTAACTAGAAACTACTATTCTCGGACAATCTCATTTTCTTGTTGAAATACGAAGGTAACTAACACTATTAAGTAATTCAAAAGTTATTTATATTCCAGTTACCAGAAAGACATGAAGTGCTCATTCAGTCTGTCCAATATTACAGCCAGTTAGTATCATAACAGCTGTCTTCTAGTACTTGCTGAGAATATTTTACTTGAGCTAATTGAAAAAGGAACGTTGTATTTGCCGCATGAACGTCTCAATGCATGTTCTCTATCAGTTATGAAGATCGCAAGATGCCATACGAGGATTCTAGCTCCTAGCATCTACAATATTCATCAAATATTGCTTTGCCTGCTGAATCATGGCAGAAGTAAATGGAGCCGTTTTGTCAGATACCTTTTCAGGTACCAATATTCCTGGTGACGTCATTTCCTAAGGGGCTCTGAAGTGGTGAGCGGAAACTGGATAGATCAGGACCGAACCTTTGAGGAAGAATCTGAAGGGACACAAAATAGATGCTGGTGCCTTTCTATTGCTGCACCCTTCGTTCGTTCCTTTTGTCCTGCTTGCAGATAGATGAACAGGGGCCTGGATAGTCGAGGGGTATAGGGGCCTGGATAGTCGAGGGGTAAAATGCTCGGCTCCCTCCGCTGGTGACCCGGGTTCGATCCTCGGAGCGGCTATGAGAGTGGGTTGTAGTTGCCCGTCCAAGGCCGGTAGTTTTCTCCGGGTTCTCCGGTTTCCTCCACCTCTAAAGTCTACCGAGAGTGCCGCAATTAGTTATAATAACTATCTGTACAAAATATGTAAAATAATTAAGTTTATAAAAGTTTATATTTATATAACATTAGGACATCTATAACACATGCAGTGTCGATGAGGAAAATATAGTAATCTAGCCTTAAATAAGTGGAAACACTGAAAAGCAGCGTAGTTCTGTAGTTCCCGGAATATTTCAATTGACTACAAGACACGTCAACATTCTGGTCAATAAACAAAAATGGAACTGCTTTTGGAGAAGCTAATCCATGGTCATATGTGTGAACAGTTACCATTAACATAGCCATAAACAACCAATCATGCTAAGCATGTTGTCCATGGGTAGTAACGACTGGCATTGTACAAAGATTTACGACAATAAAGACGATAAATCTAGATCCACGGTTAATCCAGGCACACTGTCTACTTTCTGAGAAATATATTGCTAACATTGATTTTACAAATGGATTATCCGGTATTTTTAACTATTTACACGCGGAAGTTTTATGTTCGGGTATATTGATTGTATATATGGTGTGTCATACTATCAAATGCGTTACTTTGTCCAGCTGCTATGGTACTATTTTTCCTTGTCCCGCAAGTGCGAGAAGATGGAAATCTATAAGAAATACTTTCAATGATTTTATAGGTTACATATAATTGTGAACAATATCCAGATAAGAAATGTATGTTGATCACGTCAACTTCTTCTCACAGAGGAGAAATTCAACAGGTCATAGGTCAATTAGATGCCCAGCTGTCAAATATCATATTAAGCTATATGTACAAATAAGAAACATGGAATGATGGCTGAAATAGTGGAAGGCAACATAGTTTAAAGTGCCTGCAAGATGGAAAAACAGGCTTGGACGTTTGCAGCCACCACTAAACACACGTTCTTTCTTAGCTGTTTTCATGCCCCCGCCACAAAGTGGCCGGGGCATATAGTTTTACCCATGTCCGTCATTCCGTCATTCCGTCATTCCGAAATCAAACAGTTGTACGGACTTTTTTCGCAATGCCTGCAGATATTGGCCTGATTTTTTGTGTGTGGGCAGATAATGACCAGTTACAGATCGAGTCCGCGTTTCGTCCCCTTTTGACTGTTTTACGGCTCCTAAACTTAGAAAATTTCATGAAAAATAGAAATTTTCATGACAAATACACATGTACGGACTTTTTTTTCGCAATGCCTCCAGATATTGGCCTGATTTTTTATGTGTAGGCAGATAATGACCAGTTACAGATCGAGTTCGCGTTTCGTCCCGATTGACCTACTTTTGACTGTTTACGGCTCCTAAACTTAGAAAATTTCATGAAAAATAGAAATTTTCATGACAAATACACATGTACGGACTTTTTTTCGCAATGCCTCCAGATATTGGCCTGATTTTTATTGTGTGGGCAGATATTGACCAGTTGCAGATCGAGTTCGCGTTTCGTCCCGGTTGACCTACTTTTGACCGTTTTACGGCTCTTGAACATAGAAAATTTCATGAAAAATAGAAATTTTCATGACAAATACACATGTACGGACTTTTTTCGCAATGCCTGCAGATATTGGCCTGATTTTTGGTGTGTGGGCAGATAATGACCAGTTAAAGAAGGAGTTTGCGTTTTGTCCCGGTTGACCTACTTTTGACCGTTTACGGCTCCTAAACTTAGAAAATTTCATGAAAAATAGAAATTTTCATGACAAATACACATGTACAGACTTTTTTTTTCGCAATGCCTGCAGATATTGGCCTGATTTTTGGTGTGTGGGCAGATAATGACTAGTTACAGATCGAGTTCGCGTTTCATCCCAGTTGACCTATTTTTGACCATATGACAGTGATCCTGAACATAGAAAATTTCATGAAAGACAGAAATTTTTATGAAAAATGCACATGTATGGACTTTTTTTCACAATGCCTGCAGATACTGACCTGATTTTTAGTGTGTCGCTTGACAATGACCCGTTACAGATCAAGTTTGCATTTTGCCCTTGTTGACCTACTTTTGACCATACGACACCTCCCGAACTTAAAAAAAATGTTACAAAATTTAACAAATGTTTCTAAATTGCCCCAGGCGGGGGCATTCGTGTCGTTCCGACACATCTAGTTTTTTTAATGAATCCAGCATAACTTACAAGTCCATCAGAAACCCAAGGATTCCTTCTAATGATAAACAGACTCTCTAACACCATAGTTAAAAAAGATGTTGGTGATTTCCTTCACAGAGATTTGAGAATTTTAGATTTGACTATTTAAAGCTTGGACACCGTCAATGTAGAGCTTTCCAAAGACTGATCATTAAGGCTCTCCCAGGCCTTTGATGGCACAGTGCCAGTGTAGACAACGTCTTAACAATGCTTGGTGCATATGTTAGACAAAGCCTGTGCTTGTTCACGCATTGATAAACGTGATCCTGTAGTGCCCATCTGTTAGATCTCGTCTTGCAGCATGGCTCGAGGTAGTGGGAGGGGCGACCTTGTGTGTGTGTGTGTGTGTGTGTGTGTGTGTGTTACACAGCACAACTACCACAACAACCTGTGGTCTGTTATATAAGTTGCTGTCGATAGATTCCCATCAGCAGTCTCTTCCTTTTTACCTATAATCCTGTGAACCTTGCTCTAAAAGGAACCGAACTGACATATTTTTAAGCATTCATTCTAGATCGACGGACATACTCTTTGAGGCCTACCATTAAAAAATGTGGTTCTTCCCTGCTGATCTAATTTTGATACTACTTTCGTCAATGCTCCGACCATTTGCCTATTCTTAATGAATACTGGATATCTGTTCGAGTCAACAAAGTCATCGACGAAGATTGAGAACAGACAGATTTTCCTAGGAAGACGTTTCACGTTCGAGATAAGGTAACGAGGAGATCAGTGGATTTTATCTATTTGTGACAAGACTGTGTGGGCAGTTTTGAACGTTATGTGCAATTCTTTTTCCATTATCTTTCTGAAAACATTCAATACTTTCTTTCGGAGCAGCTATGGAATCCTTGTTGCTTACAACTTTTACGGAAGCAAATGTACTATGAATACAGCATTTAAAAATATGTAATACTCGCACTGCATTCCATTAACCAAGCTGCAATATGTTCAGTACTAAGATGCTTTATCAACATAAAACTCTTGCATGATTTTTCAGATATCTTTATTATAACTCCCAGGTTGGTATTCTGATTGTTTGCCGCTGTTTTCTGGTCTGTAGGAAGATTTACTCAAAACGTTATGAACAGATTCTGATGTAATTTTGTAGAGAATAAGGGTTATACAGGGACCGCATGGTAAAATAGATTGTGAAAAAAATTCGAACCGTCTATGTTCTGGCGTACAGACCTCGCCTGTGATGCAAACATCGATTAGGGCCACCTTGAAACACGTTTCTCTCAATTTGGATTCATATATTTCCTAAACTTACTTTCCACATGCCAAAATCTTATCAAGACACCAGTGAAACGAATTATCTGATGGTCATCCAGCGGAGAAATGCGGTCCCTGGGTATATTTCTGATATTTCAGTATACATTACCTCAGGCAAGGTAATAGGATGGTATGTATCCTTGTTGTTGGTGATGAGCATTTTCATTCTTTGTTTATTGAAAGATGATGCAAGAGGAGGGAGTCGTGATGGAAACAAAGAGTGTTCAGTTTGGTTTCAAATAATTTCATTTAAAGTATTAAAGGTGTTATGTATATTCCCTCATACCCCAAGTCACGATGTCAGCAATCGCCCATGAAAAAGATTCTAACATTCCATTATATAAATACATATTAAATTCCATACGATAGGTGATATCAAGCATACATCAATTCTTTTGGTAGATAAAGAAATTGGAAGACGATTCTGGAGCAGTCGAAAGGTAAGTTCGTGGAAGGACTTTACTGGTTATCTCTATTTATTCAAATTGAAATCTTTGCCATGTGTGATAAAGGTTAGTTCATTGGCAAAGAATGGGCTCTAGGAATTATAGGAGATGCGATGAAAAATGAACGTGAAATTTATAACCATACTCTATCTGGCTAAATGAGGAATCTTTTATTTTCTGGTTATTTCATTGTGAAAACCTCACATACAACAGAATAGTCAATTACATGCTTCTTGAGCAAATATATTGTATATGTTATAAATTGATTTCTATGTGCGCATGGCATTTTAGTATGATGACAACCGTCACATGACAATCGTATTGTCTGTTCTCACACAAGGAGGTAGTCATAGCAACCGCAATATTGTGAGCCATGCTATATTATAATACGTACATCTGAACATGAATGACCATTCCACGCTTCCACCTTCTATGAATTCCATCATATAGTCTTTCCCATCACATGAAGTGTCTTGTTGTATTGACAATATAGCATATCCGTATTTTAATTTCCAAAAGAAAATTGTGAATGCAAGTACTAAGTAGGTTAAATTCGTCCAATTCTAACCATCTTGGTATAACTACAAAAAATATTGGACAAGGGTTAAGGTTATAGCGTAAGGAAAAAAACACACGTTTTTTTGCTGTTTTTATGGGACTTTGGATAAGCCCGAGAGGTATAAGGAATGATATCTGTGACCACGATAAAAGTTCATGTTTAACATTAATTGTACCTAGGGTTTGAACCTATAGCGCTTGTAGCTGAACAGATAGAGACACAGATACACAAATATACATGACTGACATACGTGCCGATCCCACGATTCCGGCAAGCACCGCTCAGTGGCGAACACATTGACTAAGGGGGGGGGGGGGGAGAGAGAGAAAGAGAATGAGAGTAAGAGAGGGGGGGGGGGGGGGGTTGGAGGAGAGAGATAATAGGATATTTACAAAATTGTGCCAGTTACATCGCAGCAAGTTTTCATATCCTGCCAGACCCATTTGTATCAAATCTAGCCATTTGAATGTGGCCATACAATCATAGTTCTTGAATTATTTTTGTTTTTGTTTTTCATACATACGACCATGGCTTGAATAATATTATGAGAATGATAGACTTGACAATGAAAGCTATGTCTTTACTATTTTGTGCGAGTCCCCGCCATATGAATCACAAACACTCAAAATATAAGCGATTCTCTCAGATCCTGCTCTGGTTTTCAAAACAGTCACCTTCATTTTTAACAATGTAAAGAAGTACCAACGTTTAGACGTTTAAAAGTAATGATAAAACATAACCTGACGCCAAAACCTCCATCATAACAACAACTCATTGCTATTCCTTCTTCAATACAATCATCACCAGCCAGTGATGTAAAGACCGGCCTGTCTAAGACTGAGAACCGAGGCCGTTGACTCGAAAAACAACCCCAAGGCCAAAGGACCCGGGACCGCGACCACTTGACCTCTTTTGCGGAAGAATAAAAAGGAAATCAAACAAATTACACATGTATATATGGTATCGAGCACACTTTGTATATGATTGGTAACGAAAGCTAGAAAAGCCAGAAAGCCATTCTGCTAAGAGACAAGGATATTCGAGGGCAAGACAGAGACAACAAAAAAGTGGTCTAGCAATCACTGCAATCAGCATTGACAATCCACCATATATATATATATATATATATATATATATATATATATATATATATATATATGTATTTATATATGTAACTATTTAAAACTAAATATAACTAATTATATATATGTATATAGACACACATATATATATATATATATATATATATATATATATATATATAGAGAGAGAGAGAGAGAGAGAGAGAGAGGGAGATGAATGAATAGCCATGCTGGTTCATTGTATATAGAAATCAAACATGCATACACATAAAAGTCGGTTCACTGCCGCGACCGGCCGGCAATCGTAAGGTCGTGGGTTCGGTTCTCATCGTTACTGAGTTCATATTCGAGTTATATATATATATATATATAAATATATATATATATATATATATATATATATATATATATATATATATATATATGCTGTCGCGCTATTTCACTGGAGGATATTAAGGGATCACGGAGATAATGGTATTAACTTCCATGTATACCGAATATGAAACATTCATGAAAAAGCGTAGCCCCAGGAGACCTTCCACTAGTATCTATACAAAGGCCTGCTGTTTATAGGCAGGACCCAATCACACCGTGGGTAATTAATCCAGGTGCTCTCTGTCAGTGCAATTTATTATAATGCCCTTTGAATGGTTGCCATGGTAAGGTGACGCAGGCGATGGCACTTGGACATGAGCCAAGAGAGTTATTAATCTCCCAGCATGCCCCCGGCGACCAAGTTATCCGGACGTACCAGCGGTTGAAATTAAAACTGAACCGCTCGTGGTCGGGTTTTAAAATTGAAATGGGAGCATCTTGGGGATTTGTAGATGCTCTGTTTTTATCAATCTTGCACGATCGAGCTATTTGTCTGCGTATCTCTCAAATAGATTAGTTTTCATGTCGTTAATCAAATTTGAAATGTTAATCATCAGTCATTTATCATGCATATGTGAATTAGGAATGAACCATTTAGACCTCAAGATATGTTTAATTGTATTATAGTAACAACTTTTATTTCGAAACTTTGTTCGGTTGAACCTGACGTTAAAAATATGTTCAGTAACATTCAGTAACAAATGCCATGATGCTGAGAGAGAGAGAGAGAGAGAGAGAGAGAGAGAGAGAGAGAGAGAGAGGGAGAGAGAGATTCATGTGTATAACCATTCGGACACTTTTTAGCTGAAGAATTATGATGAAGCTGCATGGAAACTCAGAAGGAGACTGTGTGGATTGGGAAGAAGATATAATGATGCAGTATGATATCAGACAGCAGTATGAAGTCAGTTGAACAAGTAAGGGGATTATAATCAAATATATAAAAGACAGGACGAGGACATGAAGAATGACAAATGGACTTCGCGTGGAGATCGGGTGTTTTAAAGGTTGACTGAAACTTTGAAAGCTGCCCATTCAACTAACTTCTGAAAAATAATTTATGTGATTGCTGGCTTCCTCTGTGTACGTATTATTAATCCAAGGGAGGGAAATACTGGGTATGACATTCTTATTACAACTATGTGAAGGATGTATGAACTTGTTTTTTTTTATTAAAAACGTGTTTGTTAACACAGCTGTGTTAATCAACGGGTAAAACATGTAACATAAGGTGGTAGTTTGCATATATGCGAATGTATAAAAGTCACTTGTAAAACGCCATTAGCAAAGCACTGGCTTATTTGACTTGCTGCATGATGCCCTTGTTGAATTTTTTTCATTATTTTTTCGGACTCCCACATATTATAAACACGTTTATATAAACAAAACAAGCACCCTTGTGCGTTTGTATCAACGTTTTCTAGCCTATCTTTATAAAAGCTCCACGGGATTGCTTTTAGTTTATAAAGATGTCAGATAGGTGATTGTGCCCCTTTATCTGAATAGGGGAAAACGTGTTTTTTTTTAGAAGATTTGCTTTCACATGTATGCTTGGCATGCAATGGGCAAAATTGACTTTGTTCAGATTTGTTTATATAGAAAAATGACATAAACAGGCCTGAATCTGTCCTCATAATTAAATGTGTCCAGCCGTAATGTAATCGTGACAATAACATTAACTGCATCTTCATTGATACACACTGCAAGTCTTCTCTTATTTCTGTTTAAATCGGGTGACTTACAGGGGCGGATCCTGAGGGATGAGACAAGAGGTTTAACCATCCTTACTGGAGAAATAACCCTTTTATAGTGTTTTATTTTTGTTAATTTACGCCTAAATCACCCTTTTTTGAGTGGTGAAATTGGTGCTCATATAATAATTAAATAAGTGATTATCCTGAGCGAGTCCTGACATAATATATGAAATAACATTTCTCCGAATATGCCATTTCAGCAAGAAAATATAAAAAAATGTACTCATAGCAAAGTTATGGAGCAAGTAGCCATTAAAAAAACGATTGATATTTAATATGTAAACTTTTACAATTGCAGGATGGATACAAAATTGAAATTCTTGACATGGTGCATATAAATAACAAAAAATGCAATAAATTTTCATTCATGGATTAATGAATGGAAATTTAGTATTGTCAGTTCCTGCAAAGATTTCTTTGAAAGATAAAACAAGAAGGGGAAAAAATACCCCGAAAAAAATATGTGTAAGTAACATAAAACCAAAGACGTGTGCCCAGTTACTATGGGTTGGCTTAGGGTTCGGTTATAGGGTGAATAATAAAATCGATTATCGATAAATGCCGATACTTTGAGGACACAGGGAGTTTATAAGCTAAAAAGGGTTGGTTTCTAAGCCATCACATGCATCGATATTTTTTTATCCCGCATCAGAATTATTATTGTGATTGGAGTGGATACCGCTTTTGAGCTCCGGTCCATCGGTCAAGTCTGGCGTATGAATGGCGTATCAATCCAGTTATTAAAGTGTAGTAGGTGATATTGGCTTGTTCACTTGAATCACATCGGGAACGATCGGGAATCACCGGGGGAAAATACGACGGTGAGGAAAGATCGCGGAAACATCTAAGCAAGAATTCAAGACCCAGTGGGCTTTCTATTGGACCGATGGGCCTTCTTGAACCGTTACGTAAGTCACACGGAAAATGCTTTTCAACGGCCGTCCATCCTATTCCATGGATATCATTGTGAACACCCAAAATCCTAATCTCAGCCGAGGCGGTGTGACTTTTCACGGTCGGCCCCCAGAGTGAGCGCTCTGCAGGCTTACCAGGGCCGTGTTTCACTCACAAACGAGTGATCTTTCTTGGGTGCTCGGTGGCCCATTAGTGGGGAAGATTTCACACCTAGGGCCCGCAGGTGCAGTAGTAAGCAGGCCTGGTTAAAACTAGGATATAAAGTGAGAGGAAGCGTGAGTTACTGAACTGTCACGTGGTCCGAAACCGGAATGGAATCCTGCAGATGTACATATACTTACTAAGTTAGCATTAAATCTTTAGGCGGTTACCCCACCAAAAATTATTGAAAAAGAAAACTGCTGAACAAATGTCCTTAGTATATTTTGGTAAAAAATGTTTACATGTGTACAATAGTCAAGAATCACAAAAGAAAACCACGGATCGCAAAATTTTGTGAACATTTTGTGCAGAGTGTTGAATTTCTCTCGCAACATAAGCCAACCCTGATAAAGGGGGTCCTGATACCTTCTCTTTGTATCATGATGTACTATAGTCCATTTCACCACCTGCTGTCCACCTGTTTTTCGTAGATGATTTACTTCAAAGTTTATATTTTTCAATATTTTCCAAGGAAACAAGATATGGAAGTGACAACCTAATGTGGCAGTTAAGAATTTTACAGTAAATCCCCGGTTTATGTTTCACAACATTTAA
This sequence comes from Sipunculus nudus, assembly GCA_026874595.1. Classification (NCBI taxonomy): domain Eukaryota; kingdom Metazoa; phylum Annelida; class Sipuncula; order Golfingiida; family Sipunculidae; genus Sipunculus; species Sipunculus nudus. The sequence goes on along the minus strand of CM049313.1, from coordinate 55,309,642 downwards.
GTCTCCTTATCATGATCTGGCAGATATGGTGTGTCCCTCCATAAGTAGCCATCTTTGTTTTAGCTGGTTAATTTTTTTAGAGTGTTTACATGAGATCATCCAATCAGCAGCTGTCAGTGGAGGCTGTTTTTGCATGTGACCAATGACCTTGACCGCCATAAGTGGGTCTGATATGTTGTAAAATGTAGACTGATTTCTCATATTTTCAGAAAATTCTGTTACTTAAAATTGGCATAAGGTAGGAATTTAGTTACATTGTTGAAAATTAGGTTCTGTAGTCCTCTCTTCTACACTGTAATTGTTTCCCTTGAAATGTTACTAATAAAAATTTTCATAGCAAAAAACAGGTGGACATGAGGGGATGAAACGGACTATAGTATATAACATCCCAATGCCCAGCTAATGAACAGCAAGCTCCTTAGAAAACAATACCTCTATGAGTTGAAAACAATCAATAATTCAGTAGCGTGAATTTGTTTCTCATTACGATTTCGTTCGAATGTAATTCATGTCTACATGGAAGCATTTGGTTAATCAAAACTTGTTATCATGACTTCATTAATATTTTGTTTGTACTCCCATTAATGCTCATAATTATTACGTTATAAAGCCATTTTAACAGGGTTATAAAACTTAATGTGTGCATGAATGGGTATCATTTCACCAAATAACGGAAGTTAGGACAGGAATCAGCATGCGATCTTTCACCAAGTTAATGGTGTTACTGTAACTGCTTAAATGTTATTGTCTAATGGCCTTGTTGCTAAATAAATCGCCTTCGTTCTTTTGCAACAGTGATCATTTCAAACATTTATAAATAACATCAAACATTCCTGTATGTGTCTGCTTCATTTACGTGTCATATATAATTACCATTTATAAAATGGCTGATATTTGATGTTGTCAATAGTAAATATCCTTGAATTATGAATATTACATCATAAATGTAGCACTGCATTCACTAATAAATAAATGCATATATATATATGCATGTACACACACACACACACACACATATATATTTATATATATATATATATATATATATATATATATATATATATATACATACAGTTGTATATAGTCATAATTTGTTGCAAAAACTCAGTGCTCGATGGTTGACCAGAGCATTTCTATGTTGTATAGAAAGAACTAAAATAAGTTTTCTGCAGGCAGTATAAGGCTACAACATCTGAAGAGTAACTAATTAGTCATGAAATGCCTGCCAAAAATTCTGCATATATATATATATATATATTACAGGGCATTCAATAGGAAATAGAAGGTCAGACCAAAATGTTTGAGAGTCCCATCAGAGTTTGGTGTGAAACTGTAGATCATTTATGTATTTTATAGCATTATCGTATCATTTTATGATTGAAAATAGTGTCATTAAATGATGGCTTGATTATAGGGAATTGTTAGTGTTTGTTGTCAGCGCAGTGTTTACACAATTTACTAGTTTGTTTGAGACAGCCAACAATAATCAGTGACTGCTACCAGGGCACTGCTTGATCCTCTCGGTTGTACAGTCCCATCGGGCCCTTGGACCTCAAGAGCTGAGCGTCCGAAAGAGACTTCGAGACTTACAGACGCTTACCTCCGCTCTCCTGAAATATATAATATTGTTTTATGTATACACTTTGTATTGCTCTGTTTACTTTTAGTTAACATTAATCCTTTTCTCTTATTTGCAGGGCTCCTTAAAACCAGTCTTAAAGACCGAGCTGCAAATTCATAGACATATCCCTTTCAGACCAATAGAAGACATTTCAAGGGTAATCAAAAAAATTATAGTCGATAAAAAACGGTACTAAACGTATATTGACAATTCCAAGTCATCTTGATTCAAAAGTAAGAAACGATTAAAATGTATTGAAAGAAATCGCAAAACTACACAGGTAGACTTGTTTCCATAAAGGCTGTGTGATTTTTTTTAAGATTTTAGAACCATGTCCGAAATGTAGATCAGGATCAACTGAGAAGACCCTTGAGGTGACGGACTACGCACATGTGCCTCTCTGCGATCTGTTGTAGCAGAAATCCCCCGGCAATGAGGGGATCGCTGAGCGGTTTAAAGGGGTGGTCACACGTTCTCCTGTACGCCCCAGTCCGCTGACGGCAATAAACTGCTGCTCAGAAGCGGACGTGTTCGATGAATGGTACAATGTAAGTGTTTTCTTATAACATATCACGCCATCAACACATCACAGCCGCAATGAATGGGGCCATGGTTCAGACTGTATGGTCTCGGAGAGATCAGAATATTAACGGCACGGCACCTGCAGATCAATACAGATCAATGTACCGTGGTTGTTACCGACTTTTTGTCAGATCTTAAGAGTCCTCTTCCACCTCCGAACACCGAGTATTAGATCCGCCTAGCGTGAGTAAAAGCGCTGAAAAATGATTCCCTGTCCAAATTAAATTTCCTTAAGACATTTTGTTTTTCATAGACCATTGCGGTTCACTCAACAGGAATCAAATACGAAATGGCAATTAGTGTTCTAATTAAAACAATGACAAAGGTTATACTTATTACTGTAACTTATCATTGTCAATGCAATTTTCATCATAATAATAATAATAATAATAATAATTATAATAAAATTAAGAAAATTAATAATAACACTAATAATACAACTACTAATAATAATTGATTATTTAATTATAAGAGTATCTTTGTCAGTGATCGTAGATGTAGCTGCCAACTGATTGAGAATAAATAAAATCTTGTAACCAGAAGGCACGCCAGGCGGTGTGGTCCAAGTGGCCCATGGGTACTGAGAATATGAGTAAACAACATAAACTAACCCTTTGAGCATCTATGGAACAACCAATAGTGACCCCGTGAGCACTTAGGACATGTGGAACATTTAAGGAAAACCGTAGGGCATGAAGATCTGTGGTGCAACCAACAAACCCGTGGTCGTTAAGATCTGCGAACAAAAGTGTCCCATATGCTATGTTACGGCCCCAATTGTAATAACCTCCCATGATGTAATAATTATTACAAAAGGGGTTACAAATGAGCTGTTTCTCATATGTTACCGTGCACTTTTGTTATAATTATTACAATAGGGGTTGTATTTGCAACTCCTATTGTTATAACATTTCTATTACGTTAGGAGTTGCGGTTGCAAGGGTTTTTGCACACAAAAAAAAAAATGCTTAGGCCTACTGTGGAACAACGGATATATCGATAGCTTTGATCTTGATAATATGAATAATTTGTTTTCAGCAAGGTATATCAGCATTTAAGTGCGATATTGTAATGGTACGTCTTATCAATCTTTTTAAATTAAGCAATATAAATGTTTATTTACAATAAATAATGTAATAAAAATGAAATAATGAAATAATTAATACAATAGGGGACGTTGATACAATAGGGGCCGTAACAGGGCTATAACGATCTTCGGAACAGTCAGATGTGACCCATGGGCTATAAAGATGTTCGGAACAATCATAATTGGCCAATGGGTTTTAAGAATCTTTGGAACAATCTAAAGTGGCTAATGCGCTATAAAGACTTCGGAACCGTCAGAATTGGCCAATTCTTTGGCTTAAGGGATCTTCGGAACGATCAAAAGTGGCCCATGGGCTATAAGGATCTGCGGAACAATCAGAAGTGGCGCGTTAACTACAAAGAACTTAGGACAATCAGATGTGGATCATGGGCTATAAAGATCTTCAGAACAGTCAGAAGTAGAGCCTGGACTTTAAAGATCTTAGAATCAATCAGATGTTGATCATAGGCTATAAGGATCTTCGAAACAATCAGGAAATGTCTCATTGGCTATAACGATCTGCAGAACAATCATATGTAGAGCTTGGACTATTAAGATCTTAGGATCAATTATATGTGGACCATAGGCTAAAAAGATCTTCGAAACAATCAGAAAATTTTTCATGGGCTTTTAAGATCTGCAGAACAACCAAAAGTTGCAAATCGGCTCTAAGGATCTTCCAAAACAATCAGAAGTGGTCCACGGACTACAAGGATCTGCGAAACAGTATGACATGGCATATGGGATATCAATATCTCCGAAACCATCAGAAGTAGTCCATGAGGTAAAGATCTGCCGAACAATAAGAAACAGCATTTGGGCTCCTCAGTTTTGCGAAACAATCAGAAGTAACCCGCGGGCTATGTGGATCTGCAGAAAAGTCTAGAGTGGCTTAACTAAAATGCGATTACATAGTACTAATCAATACTTAAACCGACTATAAAAAATGATACTATACTATCCTATCATGTACTATTCCATATCATAATGGATATTAATGATATGTGTACGGTATATCTGTTGTAGGAACGAGCGTTCTCAAAGTACCGGTCACCGCGCTGTTTCAAGAGACGGTGGTATATTGGAAGTCATCTTCTTTGAGTGATCCGCTGTTATTTTCCTATAGCTTTGTCAACCAAATGTCCATTGTGCTATGCGCATCTCCATATTGAATTCAAATGTATCACATACAAATCTAAAATGTGTTCGTGCTAGTCTGGAATGTTCAGGTCTGTTCATGCATCGCGCGTGTGTATTGTTCTTTGGGATGTTCGTGAAATAGAAGTTTCTAAGCTTTGGGTGAAAAAGTTATAACTAGGGGCTGTGGTAGAGCCAGGGTAGAGAGAAAAATTTCAGCGGACACAGAAGAATGTGAGTCACTTTGTGGATCTTTATGATATTTGCAGCACATTTAGATCTTCTTCGAAATTTTTAACGGATTTTATCAAGTCTTCAGTTTGCCTTTGGAATTGCTACCAGAACTTCACTTTTGAATTAAAACAGATTGCTTTCGGGATTGAATTGGACCATTCTTTGAGAAGATTTGCATGAACTTTTCATCTAGAATATTTATGCTGAAGGACTTGTTGAGCTGTGACAGTGGTGGTTTCCAGAAAAACCTAGGATCCGGACACTCTGGTACTGTGCTATTACAGTTCTTAACATTTAAGTATTTCTATCATGAACCTTTACACCGTTTTTTCTCCCAAATGTACTGCCAATTTATTAAGGAATACATGTATTTTTCGACTTGGTAAACGAGTATTTCCAACAGAAATGTCAATACCTTGGGGCGAGTGCAGATTATTCCGTAAATACAACGAAGTCTGGGTATGAGGTAACCGAGAGGTGATCGGACATCAGAGGTTTACTCTGTAATCTAAACGACAGCTTATATATGAAAAAAACATGGTAAGAGCATAAACTCTGCTAAGGGGTAGGGGTTATGTTTTTGGCGGCGTTTGTTTGTTTGATTGATTTTTTGTTTGTGTAAGCAACACAACTAAAACAATTATTTCTGGAATTTTAAGGATAGTTCGGGAAACAGGAAACTATTGATTAAATTTTGGGGGTGATCCGTACCACTATCTGGATCCAAGATATTTTTAAAGGAAACATGCTGCAATTCTGAAATTTGCCATATGGGGGTCTGCAAATGTTTTAGTTTTTTTTTAAGATCAATATGGATCATTTCTAAAAAGAAAGCATAAAGTCCAACACGTTTACAAAATACAAATAATTTTATCATACTGGAACCCTTACTCACCCTAATTCAAAACACAACGCCATTAACAGGCTATAGAATGAATCAGGCCGGACGAGGCCAGCCGTCTGAGCAAGGTGACTCCTACTGCACATTCACGGTCATTCCAATCACAATCAATGTACACAGCCTGCCATAGACATTATGCATGCTTTTTCAACAAAACACGATCCAGTCTCTCGTCTCTTGGTATCCGGACTGCCTCTGCCTCTCTCAATACTACATACTAGCGACCGTGGGTGTACACCTCGGCCGGAAATATGTCCACGCTATTACCCCTTATTTTGTCACATATGTTTCAGACGAGAAATAATCATCTGATGAAAATATTCTTGGTTGGTTGCCACTTCTATACGCCCACTCCCGTCACGTATGCTCTTATTTGCGCATTTTCAGGTGCAAATGAATATTTAAGTTCTCTTTGTGTAAGTAACTGGATCGGTAGTATAACTGAAGTTGTGTCTTATTATTATAATACTGTTTTGTGAATATCTAACAAGGAAAGCTTATATATAATCACATCAAAGAGTACATAATATGTATGTAAACAGGAATTGTCCTATAGTAGTCTGACATAGTATTGGAGTCGCAGTATAAATTGACATGATGATGATGATTATTATTATCATTATTATTGATTTTATTTCTATAATTATAACTATAATTAACATATAGATAAGCAGGAAAACAGAATACAGGTAATTGTTACCTACATACATTAATGCATAATTATATTATTGAACGATTCAGTTTTTTGAGCATATGTAACAGTCTAATAATTTAATCTTTTTTATTTGATTATAATCAGATTAATTGTATACTAGCTGTTCCCATAGAAAATCCACGGCTCCGTCTGATGCATATTTTTGTAATGAGCTGATAGGAACTAAAAGACGCATATTTTAATCCTAAAGTTTTTGCAGGAACTATTGTCACTTATATATGTTTTGTCACTTATATGTGTTTCACTCACACGATATAAAGATTACTTCTGCTAGAATTTTCCAGGAACACCCTCCACCAAAATATCAACATAGAAAGAAAAGTTATTCTATTCCTAAATCACACAAAAAATAAATTCTGGAAAGATACGTGAGGCATATACAGGGTGTACGATTTTTTAAGTGAGAAGTTTTTTTCCCCGATAAACAACATAGGTTCGAAAGCTTCGTTGCTTGAGAAATATCGTAGATATAACGATTTTATATAGAAGCATTCTACCGTGAAATTATATGAAAGATGCTTTGTATTATTTGAAGCTCAGGCGACATCGTGAAACACGATGTTTATTCAGTGTTGTCAGTTGAGGGTATAGTCTAAGGCATGTTAACAGGCACATGCGTTATTTGTATACACATGCATATGTCGTGGAATTTGCTTGTACTCGAAACGTATTGCTGCCAATGTGAAATAAGATAGGCCCAGAAAAATATATTCCAACAGTATTAACGTTTTGGTTTAAGTACTGTAAATTGTCATGTAATAAGCAGGTCTGATGCAAAATGGACAACCCTCTCAGATAAAAAGAAAGCAGGTTAATATATTTCTATGAAAGCATTTAGCAAAGAAACCACTTCAGCCTTGGTTCGTTCCATTGTCTTTCAGCAAATTAACGCAAAATGTAATATACAGGTTTTGCTGAAAATTTGTAGAGGGGTAGAGTAAAACTATATCCATAATCCATTATATTTTTGGAGGTAATCGGAATCACCATTATATATATTTTTCTTAAGTGCCATAATCACATTTCCTAAAAGGAATAATTATAAGGGGCTATTCCTCTGTCCCCAAGTTGAAGCCGTCCATTCGTATGCAGTTGTTCTGGCACTCGCCTGGTGAACCCTTGTTTCTGAACCATGACTATGTTTTACATGAAACGTGCACGTATGAACGAAGGACTGATTAGTAGATTCTGGCGGGGGTTCCAAAGTTCCCAAGAGATTGAGGACCCTTAGAAGTGTGTGCAATCCCCCCCCCCCCCGCCCCCGGGCTTCCTTTAGAAAAAAACTGTTTTCAAACAATCCATAAATCGGCCGAACTATTAAAACCATAGTTATCATGGAAAGATACTTCTGAATGTATAAAAAATAATAAACCCATAAACCTATAAAACGGTGATCTTGAAAAGGGTCTCAGTTCTTTGTGTCCTCTCAATGGAAAAGTGCTCCCCATTAAAAGATTAAGGTGGACATGTGTTCCGCGCTTGAATTTAAAATCTTTAATTCCTTTTGACAGAGTAAAATTCCTTAACAGGCGATATAATGGAAATGGGGTTCAGTTGGGATTACAGGTCGCCTCCTGAAAAAGCATGACAGGGGAAAAATGTTTTGCTGACATTTTTACAGGTTTAGGGTAAAGACATATCAATAGTCCATTTCATTTTGAAGGTAATAAGAATCACCACAATATATATTTTCTCATAAACCATTATGACAAAGGACCATTCCTTTGTCCCCGTGTGGAAGCCACCCATTTGTATTTATTTGTTCTGCCACTCGCAAGGTGAACTCGTGTTACTGAAGCATGACAGTGTTCACACATAACACGCATACACGTGAACACATAACTAATATTAAAGGAGATTCTGGTGGAGGTCTGTACGCCCAGACTACAGATTCAAGTTTGTTATCAATTAAAAGATGTACTGGTGATATTTTTTCATGTTTCTTACATGACAACGGATCTAAACAAATATATGTGAACCCCCCCTACCCAACCCTAGCATACCCCACCCCCACCCAACCCGAATGATAATTAAGTTGTGGGGCTTCTTTTTTAAAAAAAAAACTTCATAAAACACATGCCTTGGCCGAACTTTGAAACCATGGTTATCATGGAAAGATATTTTTGAATGTATAAAAATCAACATACCTGTAACTCATAAAAAATTGTCGAACGGTGGTCACATCACTGGACTCAGTGACCGGTGTTGACCAAACTGAAAAGCCCTCGCATTGAAAGCGGAGTCATGTGGTCTTTGGATTAAAAACCTTTACTTCCATTTGAGAGAGAAAATTCCTTTAGAGGCGTTACAATGGATATGGGGGATCAATGGGGATTATAGTGGACCCGCGTGACCGCGTATTTCACGGAAATGTCTTTTGGGCAGGACATGTGCTCTTGCCACGGTCTTAACAGGCCAGTGAAAATCCCTGAGGCGCCTCCTGAAAAGCGTCACAGGGGTGGAGGACCTGGCAGCACAAAAGAAATAGGGGCACCTAATGGGGAAATATTAAAATTATTAATTATTCAGCTTAATAGGGCATAATCCCGCAAAATAAAACAAACTTGTCCTAGAAGAGCGCACCACCGAAACGTCTGCCGAATTTGGAAAGTCAAATCAGAACGAAAGCAGTTAAACCGTGGTCTAGAAAAAACCCAACTCCGTATTAATTATATTGATATAATAATGACAAACAATATGGACGAGCGAATCATGTTAACGAAACGTTGTGGGCCATTTAAAAAGGGGGTTCAATACTAGGGAAACTAGTTTCTCTTACAGAAAAAAAACATTCAGAAAACATATTAAGGTGTAATACACATGTTTGCCGGATAAAAACAACGTTTTGTAGTTGAGAGCTGGTGAGACCACAAGACCACCCCATTCGAGCCTGGTCATTTATGACTTCCAAACCAAATGAATGATACAATGTGTCGTGTCCCTTTTATTGTAAGAATATAAACATTTTAATGGTAATATTATCCCCTTTCAATGAAAGGACATATCACTCTTAATAATAGAATATACCACTTTAAAGGATTGAATATATAGCGGCAGAATATTATACATGTAATTTCAGAGAATAACCCTTTTGGATATGAAATATACTAATTTTATGATAGAATATGCGACCATTTTCGGAATAGAATATACCTCCTTTAATGACAGAATATACAACTGTTAGTGTTAGAATATACCATTTTGAGTATGGCTAAACAAAGGCAAAGATTGTGTTGTTTATACTTACAACAGTTACTTGGTCCGGTTTAATGCATGATGTCGAAATGCAACGAAAGTCTAAGTTTGATGTAAAAATAGGTAAACCATGGATTAAGGCGAGGTATGTATAAACCGTGCTTTAAGGCTGTCAATTTGTCTGGTCACGGAGCGGAGTTCCTATATTTAGATTGATTGATTTTTCCGCTTTTGGTTTATACCGAGCCCTTTAGTCTATTTTAAGCAGTATCATTGTTTATTTCGTCTCCAACCAAGTTTTGCTATGGTTAAATATACAATTTAGGTGACGCTAAAATGATGCGCATAATAAAAAAAACACAAAATATAGTTACATGTGTTATGATATACGTGGGCGTTATTTGTGTCCCGTTTCTATCTTTATATGTATTTTTACATATTTTTGATTTTCTAATTAAGCGGTCAAAACCGCAAGCCAAATGTGAGGACATAGAGATATAATTATACAATCACTGTGCATGCTCATTCAAACCAAAAAGCGTGGGCATGTTGAAGCTACATTTTTATTTCTGATCACTTGTAACCCGTTCAATTTGGTGATAAGCATAGGTATTTTGAAAGGATTATGAAAATATTCGTATTTCTGCTTATTATATGACAGAATAGCCTAAGCTCCCCGGTGACAGTCAATAAAATATCTTAACAAAATTATTAGTTTTGTACTGTACGAGTTTTTTGGAAGCCTTTTAAACGTAGTGACGGCGCATTTACCTAACGAAAGATATATATATATATATATATATATATATATATATATATATATATATATATATATTCTTATTTATGGTACCTAGATTGCCAAAAATCCAATCAGCGTCTGTCACAAGATATCCTTGACCCCGTCGTTTATGGCAACATGTCGTTACACAATATCTTGAATTCTCGGACAGTATTTTAAAGTATTAAGGTCCAAAGTATGGCCCCTGAGTATGACTAGACTTTGTCAAGTTTTCCTTAGTAATGAATAAACTACTGCTTTGGGACCACTTGAAATGTACATTTTCTGAGTGGAAATTAGATTCTCTATTCTCTATATTTTGGTACCAAGAATCTTTATTTAACTTGGTTTAATTTATAAAAGTTCCCATTTGATTTTGTTAAAATATTTTATGAAAACGGTTCATTCCGGCAAATCAAATGCAGATATGGTATAAAATTTCGATCTTGGCGTTCTTTTCGTTCGGGTGTTAACATAATAAATAGTGATAATGCAATGTATTTAATTTTTAAACCCTCGCAAATTATTTGATGTTTTGTGTTTTCCTAAATATTATTCTTCCAATTAAGATAAGGCGAAAAACTACCTGTCAGAACATATACTAACACATAAATGTGACAAATATGGTATTGAACAGGTATACTTAAAATAATGAATAAAGGTATAATGTTTTGCTGTAATGAAGTTTTGAGAAAACGGCTAAATCTTATTTATGTTTTCGGAAGGTTTCGTGATTATTTCTTTCACTTTGCCGGAGACCCAGATTCGATTCCTGATAGGTCAGGTATTTAAAATCAAATACATTTTAATAAAAAAATACTGAAATCGAATGTGCACCCCTTGGAGGTACACCGCTGGATGGCCAGTTTCCATGATACACAATGCATATGAAAGGGTTAAGGACCTGGTTGGTCAGACTGTAAACTAAACTGCATAATGAATGAGAAAAGGTGTGAAAGCTATAATTGGCTAGTCTCTGTAATGTATATTCATGAGCATTTTAGGAAAGAGTAAAGACCACCTTGTTGTCCAATACAAGAAAAACATGTGGCCCATGGGTCATGATGCTCAGTAGAATTCAAGGATTTTATAACAATAGGTAAAATGATGCATTTTGTCAATAGACCTTAGATACAGGTTACAATGACCTTATTCTAAATGCAGCCGCTACCATTTTAGCCCATCTGACTAACAGAAAGTTTTCACACAGCAAGCAGAAAATATGTAACTGACATTTTAGGTTTCCATGGAAATTTTTGATTGACCTCCCTGAAAGTTATGAATGTGGATTCTAGGCCAAATGGATACAATTTGTGCCCCCATCTGACTCACTGAGTCCTTAAAAATCATTTTCGCAAAATATAGATCACCATTACCTAATTTGGAGATTTGCCACAGAACTCCCTGGATGTACAGTTAGAGGATTCTAGGTCATTAATAGTTACGGTCTGTGCCCTATTAACAGCCAGACCGCTTCACTGAAGTTCTCAAAAACAGAGAGAAAAAATATGTAAAATTTCGAATACATAAGGTGGCGCCACTAGTCTGTGACACCAATGAAACACTCCATGATCAATATGAATGGAAAGTATCATGGCGATCAATGATGCATTGGTTATTCAGTTACGGGAGGTTTTGTATCAAAGTTTTAATTAATCTTGGGGGGGGGGGGGGGGTCGGGTTACTAACAAGCCATATTGCTCAGAGGATATGGGTAACAGAGACCTAATTTAAGGCCCTCCCTGGATGTACAGTCAAAAGATTATAGGTCAAACGATTACTATTTGCGCTCTATAAACAGCCAGACTGCTTAATGAAGGTCTCAAAAATAGACCATAAAATTCGAAGACAATCGAAAAAAATTACAGGTGGCGCCACTAGTCTGCAGTAACTGATGAACTCAGTTACTCCATAATCAGTATGCAAGCAAAAAGCATGGTATTCAATAGATTAGTTATTCAGATACTGGAGCTTTTTGATCAATCTTTGAATTATTATGAAGGGTATTTACGAGCCCAATAGCTCGGAGGATATGGGTTACAGAGACTAATTTCGTTTTTCACAGGGTATTTTTTATGGACCTCTAAGGATATCGAGGAAGAAGTAGTAGGCCAAATGTAGAGAAAATAAATGTGAAAAATTCGAAATTACAGATGGCACTACCAGTGTGTGGGAACTGGTGAACGTTCCATTATTTATGCCCCGTAGTTCAGAGGATATGAGTACAGAGACCTAAATTAATGTTTTCCAAGGAGATTTATAATGATATCCCTGGATGTGAAGATAGAAGATTCTAGGTCCAACGGTTGCGATATGTGCCATGTTAACGGACGACCACTTCTATTTGAAGGTCTCAAAAGGAGAAACAAATGCGTAAAAATTATAAAAAAAAACACAGGTGGCGCACCAGTCTACAGAAACTGATGAAAGACACAATGATCAATTTGAATGCAATAATCATGACCAATGCATCAGTTATTCCGATACTGGAGCTTTTTGATCAAACTTTTTATTATTCTGAGGGGTATTTACGAGTCCCATAGCTCAAAGGATACGGGTAACAGAGACCTCATTTCAGGTTTCCATGGATATTTTTCATGGAACCCCCTTTGATGTAAAGATAAAAGATATTAGGTCCAACAGTAACGATTTGTGATTTGTTAAGAGATGGCGCTATATTAGAAGGTCTCAAAATATAGAAAAAAGTGCGTAAAAATTCGAAAAAAATACAGATGGCGCACCATTCTGCAGGAACTGATGAAACATTCCATGATAAATATGCATGCAAAGAATCATGGTGATCAATGCATTGGTTATTCAGATACCTGGGTTTTTGTATCAAATTTTCAATTATTTTTGGGGGCACTTATACGAGCCCCCACAGCTCAGAGGAAAGGGTAACGGCGACCTGATTTCAGTCTAATGCACTGTACATGGTATTGTTTTAGTACATGATACATAAGATAATTCAATTAAATTTAATTTAATTAGAATAACCATCAAAATCAATAACGTCAAATATCAATCCACTGAAGTTCATCCTTTCGATCGTCCCAAAGATTTTCCATGTTCTTTTTTGCATATAAAAATCATTTAATTAGTTTAAAAAAAATGGTAATTTGGTATAACAGTTGACTGGTATATTATACAGGAGCTCAAGCGTTCAAATCGTGACTCTTATCATATATACCCGTGAGTGGGGGCAAAGTCAGTACTAAAACCATGTTTATTATTAATGCTTTGATTGATCGTTAGGTGTCTGCCACTCAGGATGACATGAGAGTGTTTGAATACCTCGGCCGTTAATACATCACTCAGGACACAATCGGTACTCTCGGTTGACTAGGTGTGCTCTTATATATATATATATATATATATATATATATATATATATATATATATATATATATATAACCAATAATTTTAAGGCAGGCCTGCATTTTTCGGTGCAAAGGCAATGGTAAAGAAATAACTTCAGCCTTGTTTCATTGCTTTGCCTGTAATTTAACGGAAAAGCGTATATCCGGATTTTGCTGAACATTTGTATAGGGTTATGCCTAGTGTAAAACCTTATGAACAATCCATTAAATGTAGATGTAATCAGAATCACCATAATATTTTTCTCATATACCATTGCCTATACATGAAAAGAGTACAAATGAACACACACACACACATATATATATATATATATATAGAGAGAGAGAGAGAGAGAGAGAGAGAGAGAGAGAGAGAGAGAGAGAGAAAGCAAGAGAGAGAGAGAGAGAGAGAGAGAGAGAGAGAGAGCGAGAGAGGAAGAGAGAGAGGAAGAGAGAGAGGAAGAGAGACAGAACAGAGACAGATAGAGACAGGCAGAGAGATATAGACAGACCGACATATAGAGAAAAATATATTTAGATTTATAGACAGATATATGAGCAAATCAAATGTAGTTTTATTACAAACAGATTAATGTAATGTCTTTTTTTATTGAAACCTTGTCCGCACGGGAGATGACCATCCGTAACATAATGAACTTGCTGGGCCTTCAACAACCACTCGTCAGCTTGGAGCAATCGTAAAAGAATCATATGGAATAAAAATAATCCCTCTTTGGCATAAACATCTTTTCTAAGGAATGAATTGTTCGACCTGTTATGAAATTACTAAAATTATGATTCAAATTTAGCGTGTTGAAAGAAGCTGCAGTAACATAAATTGCTATTTTTGGACGAGGAATTTTGTATAAATATCAGCTCACATTTAATCTCTGACTAGGTACTTTCTTCGGGTATTCAGTGCCTGGACGTATCCTTTATGTAAACTCGTCATTCAGAAACTGTATTTTTTGTCATTGACGTCAAAGTGCGGAGAAACCTGTTGTGTTAAGGGCGCCAGGGTTCGTTTGTCGTATTGTCCCATTTACCTGACCTATTTCTTTATTTGTTGCTCATCATTCAAAAAGGCAGGGAAACATCTTCTCTGTAATGTAAAATCGGTGTACTCAATGATACGTGGCGTAAATAAGTATAATAATATACTTACCAACACGTGCTCACTAGATTTGACCGATGATATACATTTATTTTGGTTATATTTGACCCAAGAAAAGTAAAAATCTTGTAATTTATATCAAACTTGATCATAATATCTCCAGTTTATATTTTATGACATTACGGCCTGTTCCACAGCCTGTCTTTATTACAATATCGATTCACATATAATAAGCTCATTTTAGTTTTAGCTAGGACCGTGTTAAGACAATTACGGGACCGTCCATTCTTAATCTGCTAAATGTTACTATTTTTGCGAGTGACTGATGACCTTGCCTGTAGTCATTTGGATGATGTGATTTGAAAACAGAACCTTTTTTATTAATAAAGTTTTTGTAATCCTCAATTTGTACGGTAGGCACCCTTTTTTACATCCACGTGGACACATCCCGAAAAGACTCAGCGTGGAAGGCAGCAGGCCATTTGGAATCCGTGAAGGATGTGTGAACTTGTTTTTCAACAACGTTTGTTAACACAGCAATGTTGACATACGGGAAAAACATGTAACCTAAAGTGGTAGGTTGCATATATGCGGAGGTAGAAAGGCCATTTATTGCACAATGCAATTTGCAAAGCTCTAGCTTATCTGACTTACCGGCAAATACCCATGAGTTTATTATTTTTCAAACAAAAGAAGCAGCCTGTGTGGGTGATATTCACGTTTTCTGGCCTATTTAAAAAAAAAAGTCCAACGAATTACCTTTGATATTCAGATAGATGACTGAGCCCCTTTAATAAGATCTTACCTGGTGAAAATTCGGCATTCCAGCCGTTAAATTCTTTGAACCATCGAATGCAGGCGGTTAAGAACGCGGATATAGGCACGTATGTGTTTTGTAAACCGATATGCAGCTACAAAGGAATGATCATTGTTGTTGATGTCATTTAGTACAAACCAGGGCAGAACACCAAATGACTGCTGGGTTCATTTGGTACGACTGAGAGCAAGTTCATTAACAGCCAATACATATTTCAGTGTTACTAAGCTAACACCAATAAAAACGGTAGGTGCGTTACGTTTGTATACATAGCTGATAGCAACCTGGCTGGCGGGTGTCTACGCACTTACTAAACTTTTTACAGACACTTCTGAAAGTGCCATTCCTTGGATGTTTATTGAGACCAAACAGATTTATTATTCCTGTTCCAGAAACAAGGTGTCGCCAAGTGCAATACACGGAGGAAATGTAGGAAAATACTGAATTTTATTTGTCGCTCTGGCTATCTGTTTGCATGTTTGATTATTGATTTTCGTTTTATATAGAATAGCTATTAACACGCGGAAGTGAATTTAAGTTAAACGGCTCCACATCGAACAAAGGCACTTGAATAGAGCTAGTCGTTGATGCCAGTCCAGTCGAGCAGGCAAGACACGATTCAGTTTGCTTGTACCATGAAGTTATGACTGTACTCCATGCTTTAACTCCATGCTTGTACTCTATGCTTGTTGGTTCTTAATGGAATTCATGGTACAATCAAGCAAAAATTCATTTTTTCGATGGCAATAAAATATGTTTTTAAATAATAAATATTATATCATTTTTCATAGTTAGATAGATCACTTAATTTAATATGTATTTTATTGATTCCCCATGCATAAAAAAGCAAACCATGCATACCAAGCTTGTGTTGTACATTTTTCTTGGATTAATGAAATCCTAAAAACTCACCCCCACACCGGAGTAATAAAAGGGAATAGGCTACGAAGCTTAAAATACTTAATTCCAGGTAAAGAAAAATAGATATTAGGTGCGAACCTATTAAATGTGACTATTAAAATAAGTTTTGAAAATAAAATTAACCAGACGTGTTGGAGAGCAAGTACAAACAGATAAAGATCCGAAGTGATAATGAGGAACGGCTGTTAAGTGTAGGACAATGGAAATTAGGGCAAGAAAAATAAATAATATCTGGTCCAAATCTGTTACGTGTGAGTATTCCTATGACCAAAGGTCATTTTTTTTTAAATCAGCCATATTGGAGATCTAGCGCAGACATATGAAGAGGTGGGCGATAAAGGGGAATCGGTTATGGGATGTAAGGACTTGGAAATTAGTTCAAGGTCAGAACTTTCCAGTTGCAAATCTCTGCCTAAAGGTCAGTTAATGAAAATCAGAGAAAAAAATGAAAAATGTAAGCCATGGTTTTGTACTCAAAAGGACCTAAGAGAGTAAAATCCAGATATGTTTATAATATAGGTGGAGGTGTGGGGGGGGGGGGGGGGGGGCGCTAATATCGGCTACCTAATGCAAACACGGATAGAAGAAAGAATAACCAAAAACAGAACTCGATGATTTCGCACAACGGGGGACCAAAGAAAGTCCACACTATAAATTCTTACCCAAATATTGATACAGAAAGAATTAAGCTCATCAACCCCTGTAAGCCTTTCTCCCTACGGAGTGGTGGGGGGGGGGGGTGGGATTAAGAATATGAAACAAGTTTCATGAGAATTCGTAAGACCACCATATATAAAGGTGTCAATGAAAAAAAAAACTTTCTTTCTAAGAAAAACTCAGATATTTATAGTCTCCACGTTGTCAAGATAGACGAAAATGTATTCAACATAATAGCTGGCGGTGGTGCCACTCAACCATTGAAACGCATCTCCTCTATGGCCAAACATCGGAAATGCACGTAAGGTCTTGAAATGTCGGGAACATGTAAAGTGTATCCTAAGCGGTGGGGAAAGGGGAGGGGGCATTTTCTATATTTCCCAAAGAAATTCTGAGAATTTTGATTTTATTTGGAAAAGGGGCCATGGCGGCACATTGTATAATGCAGATACTACGGGAAAAAGGTAACATGCTTATAATTAGTTTACATTGGTCAAGGCTGAAGGAACCCCAGAATAATCATGGGAACCATGCCGAATACAATTAGCTATTCTTACGCCCATGGACACATATATAATGTACAAAGATCTCGCATTAACTGATCATCAATATATACATGCATGAGAGTCATTCACGCTGCTGCATGTTACTACACTTAAAAAACCAAATTATATTAACAATAACACACATACATGTACACTGGGCCACCAGGTCTCAGGGTTTTTACAGACTGCAGATTGCGTTATGCCATCTAATGGACTGGTACTTTCTTTTACCGGTGAACACATCTGGCATCATACAGCGATTTAATGATGTGCCTGATCCATCAAAAAGAAATGAAGCAATTACTCAGAAGGCGGTGTCATTTATTTAGTTGTTCTCTATGTTTCATGTAGGAATTTTCTGCCCGGACAGTCGAGTGGTGAAACGCTCGGCTCTCTCCGCTGCTGATCCGGGTACGATCCCTGGCGTGGCTATAAGAGTATAAGAGTGTTGTAGCTGCCCGTCAATCCCTACAGATTACCGAACACCATTAGTTATAACAATTATTTGTACAATCCTTGAGATAAATAAATTTATATATATATATATATATATATATATATATATATATATATATATATATACTGTGTAACCTCTATCATTCAAAATCTTTTTTTCCACAGACCATTTCGCAACCATACTTGGTTGTCTTGTTCAGTCAGCACAGTCGCTACCTGTTTAAACCGACAGGTGTTATATATCCTGGAGTACCGTTTTCTCACGATTAAATGCCACATTTCTGTCAATGATATCTGAACATAAAAATATCTGGTACTCTCTGATGAGGTAAGGCCTGCAAAAATTTCGTTTTCATCAGTTTAGTTAGCTTTACTGAACAACTTGACCGTTATGATGTTGCCATGACAACGTCTTCTCATGATAATGCCTGAGTTAACCTGGAGCTGATTGTGCGTGATAATAAGAGTCCAATTTGTTCTTGTACAACGACAGCTATTATATCAGCATTTCTTTAGACATATGCATTTACAACAAAGTGACCGGTATTATTGAAATAAAGAGTGTGAGATAAAGACACAGCGACAGTGAGAGAGAGAGAGAGAGAGAGAGAGAGAGAGAGAGAGAGAGAACTTTGGCGATGAAATCTTATTTTTCAATACACATGATAATATCATTTGGTACACACAAATATTTTACTTTAAATAACTTATAGATAGTGTTGCCACTAATTATATCTGAGAAGTAAAATACAAGGATAACTGTTCCAAAATCGAGGTCATCTTGCTGCCCTCAGTTCTAGCCGCGGTTCTCTTTCTGGAATTTCTCTTCACATTTAAATAAACAAGTTCGATCAAGATGCCGTCTTTTGCTTATGTAATTTAATAAATCAATGTTCATATTTAAATGCTGAACGGATAATCAATTGAATATGAATACATTAATTAATATAGTACGGAGAAGGGCAAAGGACAACACCTCTACACGTTGCCGTTGCCAACGTCTCATTGACTTTTTAATTTCAGTTTCATACAAGTTCTGTTTCTACTGACATGTATGCTGCATCCTTCAAACAGACAAAAAAAATCGTTTAATTCAGCAACGTTCCAAATATCCGCAGCGTACAGTAAAACTACATCTCGGCCTCCTTTTTTTTTCAATTCTCACTGGGATACTGGTGTATATTATTTCCGCGTTACTCCAGTCTGTGTAACACAAAAAAACTTGTTGTATGCTGATGGGGCCGTTTGTCTTTCCGGGCTTGAATATGCAACGTGACGGCTACTGACAGATTCAATAATCTCTCGCCAGTGTGGGGGGTTGTTTCAAAATAGCGATAATCTCTTAATAAAAAGACACGCGTGATAAAGCCCAGGTGCACACATCCAAGTGGCAGCTACAGCTCCGCGATTTGACAGATTCACCTCTGACATATACTATGTGCGAAATTGACAAGCCACGCTGAGAACTCGCGATACTGGCATTGCGGCCCTACCGCCCGCAATAAGGTGTATCGCTTGGCGTGACGCCGATTAGTCCAGTCGCTGTACCGTGTTATCGGTGGGTTTTACATTCTGTCATAAAATAAATTGTGGGAGTAAGCTGAACTCAGACAAAAACACTTCGGTGCGAGCAGGCAGATAATCAGGTCAGTTTTTGTCCAGTCATCGACAAAGAAATAATATACCTCATGTGGAAAAGCTAATATTTCATCATCAACTGAATTGGCCAGGAGACGCACTGACGAATATAAAGCGTGCAAAAGCTAGGAATAAGGTTTAAGTATATGGTTCATGTTTTTGCAAAGCAAGATAAAATAAGTAAATTGAAACAGGATTTGTAAGCTGCAGGAATATCACATTGAAATTATCACATTTATGTCATATTTTTGGTCCAATGTGTCCATTGTATGAATGTTAAGAAAGGAAAAATATGTATAGAAGGATTTTGTAGCTGAAGGAAGATCATATATATTTTCATATTCGTATCACAATTTTGACTTTTTGATTTCTGTCAATGTCAAGGAATGAAAATATTTTGAAATAGAAATCTACATTCTAAGGAATGTAAGCTTCATGTGGGAATCCCTGTTGTGGGATGCTCCCCGTGTTTGTATTTACTTATCTGGGTCATCTGTTCAGGTCCATTCGTGTATTAGTGACTGTAAATTTGTAAATATTTCTTATTGACGTTCCTTAATCGGAATCATGTGCCGGATCCACACCAAAGAAACGAATTGATGATTGTGTGAGTTGTGTTAAGAACAAACAAACACACACACACTAACACACAAGTACCCCCCCCCCCCCACCCCCTCCCCAAAATACACACAAGAACAGGGATGTAAACACCCTTCAGGCAGAGGCAATATAAATTTGTTAACTGAAGGAATATAACATTAAAATGATCGTATAAACAGTATCACATTTTGAGTTCATGGTTACGATTATATCAATTCAAAGAAAAAAGCATCTGAAGCAGGGCTTTTAGTCGTTAAATCACATGGTAATAATCTGATATATATCACATAAATGATATTGGTTTATAGTTAATGGTTTCTGTCAATTCCAAGGAAAGGAAAAAACATAGAAATTGTTAGCCTAAGGGAGGTCACTTAAAATTTTTATACTTAATTATCTCATATTCAATTATCTCCATCAGTGGCCTCTATGAATCGAATGTTGTATTTGTATTGCTGTGAAAACGGAAGCCTTAGACATAAATAAATGAAAAGAAATCATTGGATTTTGTTTGTATTTTCCCGATAATAAATTGTACATCTACAGATATTGACGGAGAATGACTCGGGCTGCTTTCATACTAAAGAATACGGCGTTTGATTATCGCTATGGTGCTTCATATGGGTTTATATATAAATAACCAACATCAAATGCTTATGAGAAGCGTAGAGGGAGAATTAATTACATATGTATGTTATATATGTTAAACCATTTTTAAGGATGTTTATATATAAATATATATATATATATAAATATATATATATATATATATATATATATATATATATATATATATATATATATATAATATTGAAATATATTGCAGGGCTTTAAGGAACACGGGGGTAAGTGTCTGTGACGACTGAAATTTCTTCTGACGCTCGGTTCGCGGGAGTTTTTGTCTGCATTTAGGATCGATAGGATAGGCCAGAAGATTTAGCCATAAAGGTAAAAAAATGCAACAGAATTTCTGTTTGCACAATGTATTTTCGTAATGTATGTAGTTAGACATACTCAAAGTCTACCAAAATCAACCCATTTGAAATATTAATATTTTACGTTTTTTCATTTAATTTTAGAATTTGACATTAATCACATTACAAATTCTCATTTCCTTTACCCCAGTTCAACCACGGTACTTAAGTAAGCAAAACTAATGGTAAGGTGACATTAAATGATAAAAAATGTCAAATTAAATGTATGTTGGATAAAAATATGATTTTAAGGTAATTTTTTATTAAAAAATTATTGCGTTTTTACAAGGTCACTTCACAGACATCTCTCTCTTCACTTACATCCATGCACATATATTGTTGTATGTTATGCTGGGATACATTTGATAATTTCTTGGCTGTAATTTAAAACAAATTTTGACGAACTATTTTATTTTTGTAGAGAAATATGACTATGCGCTCACGAAGACCTTGGGTAACTTTTGTAATATGCAAATAAAGGCCGCCACTGGCGAAAATTCTATTTGCTTCGATATCTCAAGAACTAACCATGATAATTGGTCGAATATTGTGTCTAGACCTAGGTTTTCGTGACAAAAATTCAAATAAAGCCATAACAGTAACGGTTAACTTCATATTTTAATTTTTAATATGTAAAATAGGGCCGCCATTAAAAAAACAGTCTACTTTCCTCAATATCTGAAAGACTAACCATGATGGTTGACCGAACATTGTGCCTAGACCTAGGTTTTTATGGCCAAAGATTCAAATGAGGCCATATTAACAATGGTTAGGTTCATAATTCAAATTTTATATGTAAATTAGAGCCGCCATTGATGAAAAGTCTACTTTCCTCAAAATCTGAAAACCAACCCTTATAATTGGTTGAACATTATGTCTAAACCAAGTTTTTCATGGTCAAAGATTCAAATGAACCCATGTGAATAATAGGTTAACTGAAATAAGTTGTGCTTTAAAACAAATTTTGACGAAAAACTTTATTTCTGTAGAGAGATATTACCGCTTTTGTTTTTCAGGGTTTCCCCTACCCCCGAGAAGTAAATCATGGTGTACGAGGATTAACGTCTTTACCTTTGAAGAAACGATGCAAACATGCGATACAATCCTTGTGATTACACATTTTGATGTCCATGCCCATTCAAACTATTGTAGTCGATCCATCAATTTATAAGGTATTAAAGTATAGGTAGTGCCATTTTAGAATAATTAAGTAGAAATACCAGAGCATGTACGTTCACCTGTCTGTTTTTGGTGTACATAAAGAAGCCAGAGTTAACACATTAACTGACCCGACAACTGGCCGACATCATTAAGATGGTGTAACTGGTCTTATCAATTTTTTTTTTCAGCGGAACTTTTCAGGAGAAGTTTTTATTGCCTCTTCAAGAAATTCTTTTGTTAAATTTAGAAATAACTTCTTTACGTAAATCTTAATGATATATACTTAATTTGAATCCTCAAGGTAGAATGTCTCCTATAAGATTTGCCATTTATGTTGTTGTTGGTGGAAGAATTTAAAATTTACAGCGACTTTTTAATTTTTACAAAAAAAAAGAATTGTTTAATTCATTGTATCGGCAAAAATCTCTAAATAGTTGTCCCTAATAGACTCTTCTTGAGCAAAGCATGGTTGAAAATTTTTCAGTATTCTGCTGACTGATCTGACAATTTATTTCTGAGCCTTGCAAAAATCATTATTTATCATTTAGCATGTAGTTACTATATTTTAGATCCCTGAAGCGGGTAAAAATGCAAAAAGAATATCGTGGTGAATTGTCAAGACAAGGTGTCACCACTAAACTTTGTGTAGGTGAGAGTTTTTGCACAGAAACTGTCAAACATTAGGGAGGACTTATAGAAGTGTCAATTAAAATTCAAATCTCCCCTTTCTTAAGCTGAGTTGATATTAATAAGCCTCCCGTGTCCCACTTTCAAGGTTTGATGACTAGATATCATTATCCAAGCATATTCACCATTTATACATACATTTACATATTATGATTCTATGCTTCTATAAAATTTCCTAGTTAACTGTAACTTCGGCCTTGTAAAATGGACTGGAGAGCGAAGGTGTTATGACACAATAACTTTTCAATTTACATATGTTAACAAAAGGTATATCAAATATGCCTGTGAATCGAAAGAGATGATAAAATGAATAAGGATAAACGCCTCGGCATATTAATTCCAGTCGATCTGAGCTGGTCCCTTTGGGACTGTTTTTTTTTAAAACTAAATGTCACCCAGAAAAAAGTATCCAAATGGCTAAAATGTGCTTACATTCTAATAGTATTATCTAATACATTTATCTGTATATATTTTGACATACTCTCCATAAAACATATATTGGGCAAGTTAAGTAGATAATTTGTAAATAGGTATTTTATGTTCAGTGCTGCCACTGTGGATTTAAATGAAATATGTATAAAATCTTAAAGGAAAAAAGTATAAAATTGTCGGGAAAATTATAAAAAAAGTACAGTTCATTGTCAAATATTACAATTTGTTTTTTTTTTACAATTTTACCACATACGATACTTCTAAACAAGCTTAAGGTATATATATATATATATATATATTCAAATATTCCATATAACCAGTGATTCTGCATAACATTATTTACATTGCAGAAAAAAGGATTCGCTAATAAAATGGCATTATAATGCCATAATAATAACAACCTATTATCACCACTTGATGATAATTTTTTAAAAAAAAAGGTATTAAACCCAGAAAAAGTATGAAAAAAGTATAAAAGTGTTGCCTGAAAAAAAAGCATGATACTTTAAAAAGTATAGATTGGCCGCACTGTGTGTTGAACAGCACCCCAAACAGAACCGCTACAGGGAATATCCATTGCCATTCGTGAAATATAGATACAAATAATTGATGCACTATTCATTTTGACTCTATGTAATAATATTGAGCAAAGAAAGTACACCCTATCTAAATCATAGATTAATGCTAGTTTCCTTTACTGATCTCTTACCAAGAAACCTCAGGTTAAGCAAATATTTGAAATTCTATCAATATTTTAAACATATACTGGATAAACTAGGTTTTACGGCAATGAATAAATAAAATATAAAAATATAAAAAAAACTAAACATAAGGCTTTTGTTCATATGATCTTTTAACAATCTTTGAAGATTAAAACCCATGTCTAGATTCCATGTAATACCATCCATATTTGCATACTAAATTTAGTTAACCCATTGTTAACATGGTTTCATTTGAATCTATAACCATAAAAACCTAGGTTTAGACATAATGTTCAATCAATTACAATGGTTAGTTTTTCAGGTATTGAGGGAGGTAGATATTTCATCAATGGTGGCTCTAATTTACATATAAAAAATTATCATGGTTAGTTTTTATGATATCGAAGAAAATGGAATTTTCGTCAATGGAGGCTCTAATTTGCGTTTTTTTGAAGTTGCCCAAAGTCTTCGTAAGCACACCCCAACTCAAAAGTATCAGTGGACCCATACCATCAAAATTTCATTAAAAAACCTTATTATATAGACCTTTGAAGGTACATACCCCTAACTGGCAACTCCGCTAAAATGCTCGTATACCATGATTAACAAATAAGGGATAGGGGTAACCTTTAATTACAAAAGCGATCATATCTCCCTACAGTAATACAGTATTTTGTCAAAGTTTGTTTTTAAACACAGCCAAGAAATTATTTAATATATCTCAGCGTAACATAAGAACAATATGTGGAGGGATGTAAGGGATAAAAGAGAAGTCTGTGAAGTAACTCTAAAAACACGCAAAAAAATCATCTAAAAGCAATTTTTATCCAAAATGCTTATAAAATTTATCAATTTTTAGTATCCAATGTTATCAACCAATAGTTTTCTTACTTTAGTACCGTGGTTTGAATTGCTATTAATGAAATCAGAATTTGTATGTCGTTTATGTCAAAATCTAATATCTATAAAATTGCGACTCCGGGTAAAAGAAAAAACGTAAAATATTCATATTTAGACTTTTAGTATGACAAGCTACATACCTTACGAAAATGCAATGTGTAAACAAAAATTCTGTTGCAATATTTTTTACCTTTGGTCTTTGCGAAAATTTGGTTGCAAAAAAACTACACCCTCTCGAAATGCCTGGTTTGGTCTTAGTAATTTTTACTGATAAACCGTTTATGGCAAAATTTACTTCTGCAATCAGCCTCAGTGTGCGTGACTGGTAAAAAATGAATCCGAGACGACATACTTTCTGTTTGTTATTTTCGAAAATGCGGGCGACAAAAAAAGGCCAACCGATAACGAGGCTTTCAGAAAATAAAAGTGGAGGTGCTGATGATGCAAAGCACGTATTTCATTACGTTTGCTAAAGTATGTGGTGCCGTAGGTAACTGGGTACTAAACGAAAAACACGCAGGATAAAAAGGACTTTAATTTTGGAAAAAAAGGATTGTGATGACACGCGTTTTAAACAGTTTCAGATATGGATGCGGCTCGGTTTCCGAGGATTTCAAAACTTTCATATGAATTCCCCTAATGGCCCATGATTGACCTCTGACCCTGTCTGGACCATGATTACCCTGTCATAGTGATGCGCTTGCTTTCATCAATTAATATTGTCTGTTGCAGTAGTTCCCAATAACCTGATCTGATCAGTGTCATGGTCCAGCCTTAAAATATCGACCTGTACGAAGCAGATTTAAATTATGTATGTTATGATCTATTGCTGAATGCTATGAAATACTATTTTTTGGCAGAAACTTTTAAAGTGTGTGGAATGTACCCGTGCCAAGTAAGCAGAGAGTCACCTATCGGAGATTTAACCAAAAAAAATTTAGAATACTGACGGTAACAAAGAATGAAGATGGGTAAGAACAATTCTTCCTTCCCGGAAAGACGATTAGGAGTCGCTCTCCTTAGCCAACTGGACCAGAAGAAATGGACTACGATTGGTACAGATAAGAAGTTGTTGTTAAGTTGATAGATATAATTAGGAACCAAAATAATCATCATCTGTGGCGCAGAATCACGCGTCACCTCTTTGTGTCTGTGAGATAAGTATATGTCTACAAGATATTGTAACAGAATCAATTTTTCGAGAGACCACATATACCTACGTCAGCAACCTCGTCAAAAATTGGTGCGTACAAGAATTATATAAATAAACGCCGATAAAAATATGCCACTTAGTTTACCAACCCCATGATAGCATCACAAGTCAGATAGGCCTAGCAGATTAAAGGCGGTCCTTAATATCAGTGCATGGCTAATAAAACTGTCCTATCTTCTTATATTAAAGATTTATTTGAACACAAACATATTTTGGAAACGGAATACTTCAAAACGCTGTTTATTGATTTGTTCCATGTGGGTGTTATCCTGACCCTGCACAAAATTTAATCAAAATCCGTTTATCACTTTTTGCGTATTTGCAAAATGACAAACCAAACAAATAACGAACCAACCTGATCAACAGTCAATCACGATAAAAACACAATACCTACTGGGGGAGGTATGATATGTGGATATAGCAGAAAAGATAATCCCTTTTTTGTAACATAGAGACATAGAGATATTTATATTATTTACATAGGCTTTTACGGCTTTGATTCCATGTGATGTAATATTAAGTTTGATTGTTTTATTTAATTTCGGATTTGGCGATGCATGTAATCTTCCATTATTAAGAATGGTTGACCAAAGTTGTTTATGTTTATGTCTAATTTTAGTACTCACTTCCCAAAGAATAGATCAATATAAATTTTGTAAGCCCCCTGAGATTGTGCGGCCATGAAGTTGTACTTTGTTAAGCGCATGTCTTATACAGTGCTGGTTCATTTTCAGGACTATTATAGCCTCTTTAACAATGATTCCGATTTCAAGACCAATCTTTGCAGTCTCGGTTTTTGAGTTCTTGATCTCTGTATTTGTCTGTGCCTTGAAGCAAAGTTGCCTTGTCATTTTTCGAGGACAAGCAGGTATTCAGGTTGTTTTTTAAAGTAAGTTCTATACGGTGTGTACATGTGTTATTTATTCTTGTGTAACGTTTCCTCCACAAGATGATATAGTTCAACCTGCTTGTATTAAACATTTTGTTAGAATATTTGAATAATACAAGAGAGTAGATAACATATACGACGTATATAAGAGTATAATACAAAAGAGTATATCGCGTCTGCTTCGTTGTCTTCCCACCTATTAAACTATAAGGCTGCACCTTGATTTACGTTAAGGGGTGTTAATTATATCCCAGCAGGGTACTAATAAGCAAGTGTAAGGTGTCGCTAACCGTCTTTATTGTCCGCCGAAAAGGTATGCGTAAAATTCCTTTCGTTTGTATGTGTGTGTGTGTGTGTGTACTTGTTCACAGCGTAACTCGCGCAATCATGGATGGAACCTCGTGAAATTTTCAGGGCATTTGTGGAATGGTCCAAGGAAGAAGCAAGTAGATTTTGTTATAGATCCGCCTCATGATCTAGGTCCAGGAAGGAATATTCACAAATGTATATTCACTTACTCACGAATGATGAACTTGGGAGGATGGACCGAATAAGAGAATACAAATACGCCCACATGGCGGAGGCCTGCATTCCTGAGAATGCATATTCTTATTTTACATCTTATTCTTTGTTAGATGGAAGTGCTGCCATGGTAACCCCGACAGCAAGGCCAAACATTTGCGAACTCATCATGAAGTCTTTCCGAAGAGTGAGGACCTACGGCCCTTACGAAACAACGTTGTAAAACCCATGTAGGTTACAGTCTTAAAGTATAAATATATTACAGCTCCTGTCAGTTGAGCACTTTATCATTGTGTCGTTTGACACACACCTGACTATATTTATATATATATATATATATATATATATATATATATATATATATATATATATATATATATATATCCTAACATGATAATTTCATCTAATTTGAAAAATTATTGTAAATGCACAGTTAAGTAATAACCCTACCTTCCCCTTTCAATCCCGTCCCCATTTTGAATCATGCACTGCTTGAACTTCGGTGGTCCTTTAAGTGCTAAACAACCGGGGCCAACAGACTTCCGGGTCAGACACTTCCGCTGAGTATGACTGGACTATTAGATTGATTTAAATAACTTCTCCAACACACCAAGGCGGTAAGGAACTCTTGTAATTATGTCTTCTATATCTACGCCAGTAAAAATCATGTCACTATCTAACAGAAGGGTAGCCCTCTTAACAAGGAGTTGCTTAAAGCGTAGGGATGGAGCACTAAAGGCGATTGATCCTGAGCAATACCTACAGAGCAGAACATGGAGAGAGCTCTTAAGAATCTCTTCAGAGACCGTCTAATATATCAAGATACAGTTTTGAGATAAACAATGTGTAATTTCTGAAGTGAAAGAGTTAATGGTTTATGCACAGGCTTCCTCTGATCATTTTATAAAAAAATACCCTGTTAACGAAGCGAAACAGGATATGGCGGTTGGCTGCATGTCACTATTTTCGTCTCGATTACCTCAACATTACAACTGTGCATGCAACCGTTAATAAAACGAGCACGGCAGTAACTTACCACACGTAAGGTGACAGGTAATCATGAGTTGTTGATTAAACACGATTTTCCTGACCCAAAACCTACTCTGTAAAATTATTCATAATTGAACAAGTAAAAACCTACATTAGATACTATTAATTTTCTTTTAATTTTGCGACAATGCTATGCCTGTTTAATCCCTTTCAACAATTATGTATTAGAGTTACGGTTTATTCACAGAGTAGGTTAATGTAAAAAAACATGGATAACAGTCATAATTAGTAATTATTTGTTTATTGTCTAAATCACAAAACTAAAGTCGGTCATGTAATTCTGTTGTTTTTTCCGATACAAGATGTGATCTTGCCTTTGTAGGTACGTGATTGAGTGACTATGTGTGTATGTGTGTGTCTATGTAGGGGGGATAATTTAATTTATGATCAGATTTTGAAAACACTCACGGACCATGATGACTAATGTATCTCCAGATCAGATAACCAGCATGAAAGGCAACTTTGCCTCCCACGCGCTCATTATTTTCGTCACCGTCATAAATGATACACTGAAGGTGCTATGTCCTCATCGCCTAAATTATACATCACGCACAAATACAAGCTTGCAGGGTAAATAATCAAACCTTAATAAATCTGTCATCAGAAGTCCCGTCAATATTCTCGATCCAAATTGGTTCCAATAATAACACTTGAGAATGCTGGTAAACACGTTAACGGTGAGACCGGTATAAACACGTTAGCCCTGTATGACTGCTATATACGTCCTGACTGCGAAGGATGCTGCCAATGTCTGTGGTTATCATGTCTTCATTATGCAGAGGTCGTACAGAGATGCTTGGTCCCTGCCATTGTCTTGTCAACTTACATCAATATTCCATATTAATCAGATACGGCTGCAGGCCGGTCTGCCCTCCTCCGGCTCCAAGGCCCGAGATAATAAGTATGTTAATAGATATGCTATGGACAGACCGATTCTTCCCCGTGTCAGTCCGTCAGTATTTTGTGGTCCTCGGGGATGATAGTGGTTGAAGTAAAAATAATTTTGGTATTCATAAATCTTTTCGAGTTCTTAATAGAGTCGGCACCGTCGTAGACACCTAG
Source organism: Sipunculus nudus (assembly GCA_026874595.1). Classification (NCBI taxonomy): domain Eukaryota; kingdom Metazoa; phylum Annelida; class Sipuncula; order Golfingiida; family Sipunculidae; genus Sipunculus; species Sipunculus nudus. The sequence continues at coordinate 55,279,694 of CM049313.1, read as the reverse complement.
TATCTTATTGTCTTCGCTGTGCGTGTACCAGGGATGTATCAGAATAGAACTTCAATATCCAATATAATTTTAGGCGAAATAAGTTATCCGATGACAATTTGAGAAATTACGTCCCAAATATAGGTGTCTGTGTATAAAATGTTATCTGCACAAAAGTGTTCATTTATGAAAATTGATGTTAAACATGATTGATATTTAGGTTTAAGGTTTATTCTATAATTTTCCTCAATTTGCCATACAAAGTTGGATGGGAAGGAGGGAATCATGGCCCCCCAGCGGCACACCCCTGGCTGTGCCTTATGAACAGCTAATTACAGGAAAACCCAAATTAAACGGGCGTATACGGAACTTATAGATACGAACAGTCCACTAATGGAATATTGCAGACCAGGTACTTATAAAGATCAGACGTGGACCGCTGTTTATTTAATTGATATTCCTGGCTACAAACGCGGAGTAAAAAGAATTAAATTCCGAGCAAACTGACAGGGGGCGCAAACATCCGTGCACAATACATCCGGGATGGCTATTTATATGTAAATTTGTCTGTTGTGCCCTTAGCATAGCTTTGATCCCAAACATGGAAAACGTTTAACTTTTTTGAGAGTACACGATTGAACTTGCGTGAACTGAGACAACAATCTGTAAATGGCGATTTATCAAAATGATCAAAACCATTAACAGAATTACATGAACATTTGTTCCTCAATATCCTAATGGAACCTATATGCTAATAGAGCTCTAACATAATATCACAAGTAGTTTTCATAACTATTTATGAGAGTGAAAAAGTAACCCGCTTCCGTGGGTGGCAACAAACTACGACCTGAAGCTTAAGGTACATATTTTGGTATCCATTGGCCAGGCGGTGATAGCATATTATTTGAGCTCGGCTGAATATCATCATCTGAGCTGCAGAGAAGGTCCTTTGTTTGTCGTCTGTCCGTCAGTGCGTTACCGGTACTCACATAATAACCGTAAGAGGTCCAGAGGATCCTCTTTGGAAAATCCAAAATTAGGTTACTGTGACCTAATTTTTCCGAGTTCAGGAGGTACTGTGATTGGCTACAGATCTTCTTGATTTTCGCTCTTTTTGCGTCTGTATGGCACATTTCAAATATATTTAATTAATCATGTTTCGAATATGTTACAATTAAGTATAAGATTTAGAAAAAATAGTGTTTCCAATGAAAGTTAAATCTAAACCAGGTTTAAATATAAAATTTATTATAAAACATCAAACTTATTGATATATTTCATTTGCAATATATAAATATTATTCTCTGAATAGGGGGAGGGATAAAAACATTGACCTTCCCTCCTTACAAAAAAGTAAGGGGGACCCCCTCCCCCTTATATTGAGGTTACTCAGCAGGGCACAAATCATGTCCATAATACCCCGGAAGTTCAAACATCACACGATGAAGTCCTGATAGGTCCTCTGTTGCAGTTAAAAATTAGGTGACTCTGAGCGGTTTCAAAATTGCGAAAAAAAGTGTTTCAGCACCATAGAAGTAAAGAAATCTGAATGGATTTCCAAGAAATTGCGTTGTATTTGGTCTTGAGTAACTGTTAACCAAAAACTAGTAATGCTAACTGCAATGTGACAGGTTTCACGCATATGTACCTGTACTTTTCAGGATGACCGATTACAGCTGTTGACAGCTACAGCTGCCTCCCAAACATTAACATCATTATCAGAGATTACAACCGAAAAGTACTACAACAGCCATCAAAACCCCCACCCACGGAGCTTGCAACTGCAGGAATAAAGGAGAATGTCCACTAAACGGAAACTGCTTGATAACCAGTGCTGTTTACAAAGTTGATATATCAACAAACAACGGGACTCTCATACATCCGAAATACAGGAAACACGTTTGAAAGCCGCTATGCATACCACAAGAAAACTTTTAAATACGAACAATAAGAAAAAGAAACAGAACTATCAAAATATATATTGAACCTCAAACGACAAGGCGCCTCACACAGTATTACATGGGACATTCTCGCTAAACTAGCTATGACAACAATGACTAACAGATGTACTTTATGTGAACAGGAGAAGCTACAAATCATGATGTACAAAAGAACGCCAATCCTGAATAAACATAGTAAATAGCTTAACACATGCAGGCATCGTAAAGTATAAAAACAGCCAACCGTAAATAATCTCATACACGCACCCAAACATGAGCAAACAAAAACCAACACAACTTAGTCACCGGATGAGTGCCATGAAGCAAGCACGAAACCTGCGGGTAGTGACAATAATGCAATGATTTATTTCATTCATGAAGCTATATATATATATATATATATATATATATATATATATATAGGATATCATATTTAATTCAACTATGCTTACAGGAAAAAATTGATTCATAATCATTGAATGTCTAGAGATATAAGGCAGAAAAGTAATGAAGAAAAGTTTGCATTGCAATCTCTTTTTTTATTATTTTTTTTTTCAAGATGATAAATTTATTACATTTGCAATATATATATATAAGTTGATTCACAAATTTAAAGTGTATCATCAATTATATTTTATTCCTGACATCAGGTAAGTTACTAACAATTAAAAATATCATGTAATTGGCTCTTTTGGGATTACTTCTATTGACCTGGTATATATATATATATATATATAGAGAGAGAGAGAGAGAGAGAGAGAGAGATTTATTCAAGATATTTGTGGACAGAGAACTCTTTAAAATTAGATATTGTCAGGGTAGATATGACATGTTATGTGTATATTTTCACAGGAGTGCATATTTAATTCTGTCCTTTCAAAGAGGAGAAGCTTTTTAATTAATTGATAAAGTCTGCAAATAGAAGAAAACTATATGTAATACTTTTGCATGTAAAAGATATTTTCAGTAAAGCCAAGTTTGCACTAACTACACATATACCATTCTTCATTGTACTGCCTGAAATGAAGACTCGAGTCAATTCCAACATTATCTGGGGGATGTACTATGGGTTGCAGCTGGTCATTTCAATGACCGTGAGTGAGCTGGTGGTCTCTAAATGGCAGTGACAGACGGGGGAGCCGTGTGGAATATTCAATGAACGCAATCCCTCAGGAAACCATGGGTTGAGAATGATAACCAAGGAAGACTAGCATGAAAACGTTGATTAACTGATGCTAATACGGCTCTTAATATCTAATCAGCACCCAGCTAATAAAGCCCGCAGGGAACCACACACGCTGATCTGAGGCATTCAACGTTATTAGCAACAGACTTTGATGAAAGACGGATTAATGCACTGATCATTGTCCCTATAACACAAGAAAAGGAAATGAAATCTCTTTAATGGAACAAATGTCTTCTGTAGCAGATAATTAATTCCAACTGATACCGGTCCGCTATTTTCTTCTTAATAAGTTTAAGCAATAGTACATTAGTGGCATTATAAATTCGGCCTGTATTAATCTGACTATATATTACTATATCCTATTTTTATTTTCATTATCCTGTACTCTTATCCGGGGACAATAAACCAAAGTCGTACATGCTAACACTTGATACTAAAGGAAATTTTCTAGGCGATGTAATGAACGAAAAACGTTATATAAGTCACTTTGTGTCACATAGATAATGTGTATGTAAATAATTTTAGACAGAAGAGCGAATCTTTTAGTTTAAACGAATATCAACGAAACAAGATATCATGACGTGCTGACAGGAGTACTCACGTCCGAGTAAATCCTACCGAGTACGCCAGTACTCGAAGTCCGGAATCGACTCCTGGTGTAGACCTGCATTTGGACAAATTGAGCAGCAATTCAGGTAATTAAGAATCTTACCCGTAAATCTAATTTGCTTGTTACCAATAAAAAAGAAGCTCAATACGTTAACGAGCCATAGTGTAAAGTGGTATAATAAATGTAAAGCTATTATAACTTCTTGTATATGCCACTAGCACATGGGTAACTAAAGAAAAAAACGTGAAGATTCACAGTCAGTGATAGTTTTATACTTTACACATCTTTATAGACTGTCTTCAGGACAATACTCGAGTTCCAGAGGGATAAAACCTAACGAGTTGTTAATTCGGTAAACCGTTTCTGCGCTAATACCATGAACTCATCCAGTAGCTATGACAAAATAGTTAACCTGTGCCTAGCATCTGTATGTATAACATCTAGTGGGTGGTCTTTCTAATGAAAAAGTATAAATACATGTACTACTATTCTACATCCTACAAAATGATCTAGAAACCTACATGCCATCTCCATTACACGGAAAGTATGTGTTGCTTTCAGGAACAGGACGCCTTGGGCAGGTACATTAAATTCTAATACCGTTAGAAATGATCAAGCAGTGTAACAACTCTGCGTGAATTTACTAATGACTTTAAATGAGTCATTCTAGACAAATGATGAACATTTTCAATTAGTTGCGCCCTGGACCTATTAAATGAAATCAGATATACTTATATTGTCTCTGCTTGAGAAAAGTGTATAATATGGATGACGTTTTGTCAAGCACATAGACATTCTCAGATTTTAGTGACTCTATTTGGTTTTACAACAAAGATATGTGAAACATGCCTCTAAAATGTCCACTAAGTTTCTGTCCTGACAACCGCAAAATTATTTGCAGGACTTCCTTAATTGAAAAAAATGTTGGTATTCTAATATTACATTGCCCTATCCTGGGAAGATTACAGTGTCCTCTATGAAAGCAACACTTTGCATGAAATGAATTCTGAAAATTATTTTAGTTATTTGGATTTTAATCTTTCTCCTTCATGTTTAGGCCCACTACGTTACCCTGACTTTTTAGTTCCATAAAACCGCCAAGGTGCCTGATTTTACTGAAAAAAAGCTTAAGCTACATGTTTCTTCTTGTACAAGTTCCTCAAGGACGTGTACAAGGTAAAAAGATCATACCTTCCTTAAACGTCCAGAAAGTCACTGATGTTGTGAGGTTCATGCAACCGGATTTATCTTGTAAAGCTTTCTTAAGAAAAGAGCGATTTTCGCAAAAGTAATTGAGGACTGGTGGGTGGTAAATGAGCCTGACGGGTCTCCAATGGAACAAGATATTTTGGAAAACGTCCACAATGTGACCATCTAGTAGTTGTAGTGTAAACAGAGTAGACAATTTTGGTAACCTAGTGGATGGATGGATAAAGTTTTTTCGTGCTAAAGGAGGTACAGGTAGTATTAGGAAAGAAAGAAACCTTCTCCTAGTACCATTAGCCTAGTTCGAATCATGCTATGTAATATGGATTAAGATGATGTGTCCGCTCTGTTACCATGTTTCTACTAAGTAACTGTCACTAAAATAGGGGCATATTATCTAAATGTTGGTATTCAATTGATATTGTATGTTTGTACTCAAAAATAAACACATTATTGCAGAAAATAAATTTAAAACCTATTTACCTATTTGTAGCTCGAAAAATAAAGTAACGGCTTAAAGGCACCTTATATATATATATATATATATATATATATATATATATATATGTATTCTTGTGACACTAAGATGTTATTTAAGATAAAGGGACTTCAGTCTTATCTGTTAATAAAAGTACGTGTAAGCAGGCTTTTTTAATGTGCAGCACACATGTTCTCTTGTCCATAATGTTGTGTACATGATTTTATGTTCTTTAAAGTATCAATATATGAAAAACCAAAGAGCACCTAGCATGGCAAAAATCCTATCCTGTTCATTAATACTTTATTATTATAGTAAAGTACACAAATGCTAAAAAAGTGATGCCTCTCGTTTATAAAACGTCGCTACCCTAAAATTCATCATTTGTCTAGAATGACCCATTTTTATAAACAGTTTAACATTCAAACTCTCCTGTAGGTGTATATGTAAGTTTATTGTTTTCATGAGGGCGGGCAAGCCTTCGTATGATGGAGGTTTCAGAGCAAATAAAATTTTACGTTCTGCTGGTTACTGAGCAATATAACTTTATATACATAAAATCTGTCACATTCTATGGGTACGAGTTCGACTCTTTATGGAACCAGTGTATTTAACATTCTGTTTACCTTAACTTTTGATCTGCTAAAAATTCCTATCTGTGCATTCCTGTGAGATAAGCAGCTGTGTTTAAAGATACGAGAGAAAATATTCCTCGTCATTCAACAGGACCGCAAATTAAATCAAAAGAAAGTTTGTCGAATTTTTATAGTGGAGTTCCAGTTCGAATGGCTGCCCCCTACTCAACTCATATTGAGACAAGTAATGGTCACTATTTATTTGATTTTGCCCCAGATAAGATGTAGAGGTAACCATCTCCATATTTTATGCTCTCTTGTCTAATTAATTTATAATAATATTAATAATAATAGCTATGTATATACATATGCAGAGTTCCATTTCGGTTTGGGACTATATGTGACAGGGCGGTAGCTTTCTCTTCCTATCATATTTTAGAATTCTGGTGTCACCCAGGCCCGGCGTCTACCGCACCTGCGGGTCCTGGGTGTGTAATCATCCCCATTGCTGGGTCATTAGACCGAGGAACCCCCAAAGACGCACTCGTTTGTTAATGATTCACGCCTCTGGGGCACAGCCTTCGCATTAAGCCTGCAGAGAGCTTACTCTGGGTGGGGGCCGACCGTGAAAATCTCACCGCCTCGGCAAAGGTTTGAACTCATGACTTCCCGGCTTTGAGTCCTGTGCTCTTCCCATGAGCCACAGAAACCACTTGATGCACACTGGGTATTATGCCGAAAGTATACTTGTATACAAAACTAAATATAATCAAATCTCACATAATACCTATATATTATCAAGGTTTACAGGAGACGCAGAAAAGCCACTTATTGCACTATCTCGCATTTTCAAGGACTTTGTAACCATTTTTGTGAACACCATTATCTGCTACTGCGTTGGGGCATGTCCGCACGCAACTTTGGCCGGCTGCGTCCGGGACGGGTATCCCCTGTGCCGAGTTCACCTGCCTGGTGTATTTTTTGAAAGATTGCCCTGGGATAGGTGCAAAATTTCTAAATTAATCTCCCATTCCTCATTATGTGAAAATAGGGATTTATGTTAAATTATGAAAAAAGCCCCTAAGGACTCATTTGGCATCTTTCAAGACACTCCAAGACCTTTTCGTGTTTATCCAAGGCCATAGAAGAGTCACGTGATATGGTACGGGTACAGTGTTATTCTACTTCCTTCGTGGTGAACGAGTGACAGGCGTGCGGGCTTCGTTACACGGGCAGCGGATGTTATTTAAAAAACCAATGGAAAAATGACTAATTGGAAATAAATAAAATATTCCGTCATCACTACCTCGCTAGAACCCATTTCATAATGGCGTTCATGTCTAGGGACTTCTGTGACTTCATAAAAAAAGTACAGAAAATGTCAAACCAAGTAATCGTGTATTCATCTTAGGACTAATACAGGTGTTGTCCTGGGTAAGATATTTTGGTAACGGCTGTTACAAAAACGTAATATTGGTATAAAAAAATTAGTTCTGAGTCATGTTAATTAAATGTTGCATTGTGAATTTTTATGCAACAATAACGAAATGCTTGGTTTGGTATTAATCACGGTTTAAGGTTAATATGTCTAAAGAATAAATATTATTCACATATACGCATGTCTGTCTTATATTTGCAATTGTCACTAAGTGCGCAGTTTGCATGTGAAGAATTCAGTATGTTTTCTTGAATTGTCATGGAGGTGGAAAAAGGTAAAATGAATCGAGAGGTAGCGCCATCTGTTGAGTGATGACATAATTATATCAGCCTGACAGAGTGGACAGCCTGTATGTTTCAACTCGGCCGTATTGTAGTGAAGGTTTGATTATGGAAGGATACTACATACGTACAAAATAGGAAACAAGAGCTTCAATCTATATGGCAGTGTACTCCAATATCACTTTTTTCTATATTTACTTTAAAAATCCAGGAAATACATTAAATGAAAGATTAAAATGGCGGTTAAAATAAATAATGCAGTGATGTCATTAGATAATAATTTTGAGGTCTTCGTTTGTATATGAATGCTATTTTGAGCCCATAGACATACAATGAACCAAAAGGTTCTGACTAAAAAAGGTAATAAAGGCAACATGTTTTACGTCCAGATCATCAAGGGGAGTCCCATTTTACCAATAAGGACTGTAGTCAGAAGGACGGAAGTGTTTGTATTTCTCACTCAGTATAGTAAATTAATATAATACGATGTAGCCGTAATTGGTTTAAATTATTTATGTTTTGCATTAAAAATATAAAAGGTTTCGCTGTCCTGTTTTAAGTTGTATTTTATTTAAGCTTATTGAACTCTTTGCTATTTATATGGAAATCATATCGGAAAAAACAACAAAATTTGATCTTCGTAGTATGAATGGGTCAATTAAAACTACCTACTTGTGAGCACTAGGCAGGACCGGAAGTCGGTTTATCCCTACCGTACCGGAACCAGGACTTCTCACGTCTGCTTCTGGTTCAAGGAGACAATCTGAAAGAGGTTGAATATTAAAATAGGCAACTGCAATAAATTTCAGTTAAGACGTCTGGCTGTTAAATCATGATTTCATGTAGACCTAGCGTCAAAAAGGTTGCAATCAGAGCTCAGCCTAAATATTGCACCATGGACCCCCCCCGCCCTTTTCTGGACCTGGGGACGTTTTTTATGTTTGTCATTAGTCCTTTTGTGTAAGACCTCCTTTTGAAAAACCTGTATCCCCCAAATGTAATGTCAGTAATGGCCAGCCTGCATGTAATCCGAGACACCATCGTTCCACGTCTAAAGCTACAAACGAAAAAAAAGTAAAAAAAAAAAAATGCAAGATAACGGGAAAAAAATTGACTGAAAAGATGGGAAAACATAAAAAACTGTACAAAAAAGCACAATTTCGAATAGTTTTACTGTATGTGATGCTTCTAAACAAGGATTTAGTAAGAAACTGTCACTAGATGTCGAGCAGGGGGTTGGATTTAGGGAGCCAAAGGGCTCAGGTTATCAACCTAAAGTGAAAACCTGTAAGTAAAACAATATACGCCTAATATGGAACCGCAGCATCGTATTGCTTTTTTAAATAAACCCAGACTGCACCATTGCAACTAAATTTTCAAAATGTTTGGACCATCCTTCATAAGCGAGACCACAAGAGCTCTTAGTGATGATTATTTTCAGTCAATGTTGAACATAGGCGCAAAACATTGCTTAGCAAAAGGGCTTCTATATGAAACAGTGACAGTACATGTTAAATGTTCTCACCAAGGCCATATAAAAGCTGACAACACCAAGTACGATTTAAGCAATAATAATAATAATAATAAAATATCTTTCCCGAAAAAGGCGTAATACTTTAATAAGAGAGTAGAATAGCAGCATTTCCAAACCCAACACATATCAATTGTAAGACAAAGTAAATAAGTAACAGAGGAGAAGGACAAGAGAGACCGATAAAGAAAGGAAACGGTGTAGAGTGAATTTAAGATGAAAGGGATATCCAAGATACAGAATAAGATTAAAATAGTAACAAAATTAATCTAAATTTATATATATATATATATATATATATATATATATATATATAATATATATAAAGAGAGAGAGAGAGAGAGAGAGAGAGAGAGAGAGAGAGAATGATATGATTTAGGTGTACAACGGCCCGCAAATAAAACAAAGTCTCAGCGTATTTCAACTAATGCAAATGCTGTAGTACTGGTCAATGTTTATGGACTTAAATCAATCAAAACATTGCAATAAGAAACAATGGAATGGCAAATCACAATGATGTCGACCACGGCATGACCAACCAAACAGCTTTTCTTTTTACTCTAAAAAGCCATTTTCCTGAGGGCATCGTGCACAAACTTTATTATAGTCATCAAATACAATATGGGAGACGCCGGGTGAAGCCTGGTTGCTTAAACGTCAGACTAAGGGAGCGTAAGGGCCCCCGGTCAAACTTCACTAGAGCTTTCTTCACAGGACCTCAGAGATTCACTCTAATATCTTACAAAGGTTATGGCTTCTGAGTAATTTTACCTTCTTTCTAATTCAATATACAGTGCCAATAAGAGGCCATGAAACAATACGTTAGAAGATAATATGGCTGTAATGATGCTGAAATTCGAGGTAGGCCGTCCGGATGGTTTTGGAAATCTTAAAACATGTGCACAACAAGATAAGTCTCATCTGGCATCCCACGTCTGTCTGTATAATTTTTCGCTCATTTTGTTCCACCCAGCTGTGTCCATGTGACTTAACCTTTAAACTCTTAAACTTTAAGATAAAAATACCTTGTCCTTTCTCATGATCTATCAAATCGGATATGGCCCCCAACGGGAAACTTTTTTTCTAAGGCTGGTTATGTGTGTTAGTGTGTCCTTTTCACATCACCCAGTGCATAATGTTGCTGTTTGGATGTGACTAGTGACTGCCATTATTGGGGTTGACATATTGTGCTGAACAGACTTGCTTTCTTGAATATTGTACGTGGTAGGTATTTTATTCATGGTTGTAAATAACACTTTTCCCTTTTTAGTGCCATACATTATTACGGTTCACAATGAATATTCAGACTATTCAAAAGCCTTACGAACATTTATATACAGGTTGGTGGAAGACAGGGCATTTTTTTTCCAGGCGACTGGGCAGTAAGTTACTCATTGCCTCCACCTATTCCACTCAAACACACGCAGGTGCACAGGGGACTAGTGGGTCCACCCCCCCCCCCCCCCTCCTTCAATGAACATTATCTCGCTCCTGGCTGGAGAGGGTGATTTATTTGTGGAAGACATCTTCGTCAGGAACTTGGCAATAAGAAAGAAACACTGCATGAATGTGACACGAAGAAAAACCTTCAAGTCACAGGTCCAGCGCCAAAACAATATCACAACCACACTTTAAAGATTGTTAAACTAGAAATACCTGAAAGGCGCAGCGAGCTGGATGGAGAACGAGATGGAGACAGATGGTACATGAGAAACAACGGTGAAGAAGGGTACTTTCGTTTCAAACTCCAGCAAGTGCCGAGGTCATAAAAACTGTTTGATATAAGAATAATAATAATAATAATAATAATAATAATAATATTATTATTATACAGCATTTAAATAAAGCACCCTATTCATATTCAAAGAACATGCGCTATAAGGCGCTGTACAATACATAAAAAAGTATCTACTAAAAAATACAATGCTACAAGAAGATATATTATCAATTAAATTAAGCTTGTTAAAAAAGATAAGTCTTTAAAGTTTCTTAAAAGCGAAAAATGAGAGTTCATCTCTATGTGACTAGAAAGTCTATTCCATTATATAGGAGCTACAATTCTAAAGGATCTGTTTCTATATGTATTCTTCATTGACTTGGGAAATTTTAACTGTACATTAGATGCTGATCTTAAAGCTCCTCCTGGTTGATATCGATGGAATGTAGTGACTTATAAGTATATAATAAAACCTTATATGACAGCCTATATTCCAAAGATAGCCAATGAAGGCCAATCACAACAGGTGATATATGATCCCGCCGTTTGGTTTTTGTGACAAGTTTGGCAGTTGTATTATGCATACGCTGTAGCCTGTCTGCTAAATATTTTGGTATACCATATCACAGAATATTTGCATAATCAAGTCTAGAAATGACCATAGATTGAACTAAAGTTTTACAAGCATTAGTCCTTATATGTTGTCGTTTCCAATTTTGCGCATCATATTGTAGCAGGAACTTGTTACTACATTTACCTGTTTCTTCATTGATATCAAACTATCGTGAAGTACAACCACATTTATAACACGACTAGATGGAGAAAATATGACACTTTTAATTGAATGGTGTAGTCTTATGGTGAAAGAACCTGAGTTTTCGGGTAAAAAATTATGAATTAAAATTTTTCCTGATTAAGCATTAGCATATTGGAACTTATCCAAATGTTTACTTCTGAAACACAAGCAATAGGTTTGGATTCTATTGAACCCAAGTCGACCTTGGTGTGATGACTATATATGCCTTGGTGTCATCAGCGTAATTGTAGTGATGCACATCATGCTTTTGGACTATATATCCGACTGGCTTTGTGTACATGCAGTATAAATTTTAAGAAGTTAAGTAGCAGAGAAGAGCAGAAAAAAAGGGGGGGGGGAGGGATGAGGCAATATTTTGAGTACTGTGAAGGATGGAATATCAACAAACAAGCCTAATATATGGGAGAGCATGCCTTGTGGATGGGGAAAATTCGAGGAGCAGGGACCAGAGAAAGCTGAGCAGACAAAAGAGATCAGATGTGGAAAAGCTAGATTTTATTTAGCAACACGTCATGATACATATTACAATTTTTGTCATAATCGAACTTTATGTATTTTGTAAATAGAACTGCTGTCTATGAATTTTAGTTTGTAATTTACGTATGAAGGCTACTTATCGGCCTGAACAGTCGCTGGTGATCAGGGTTCAGTCACCGGCGTGGCTGTGAGAGTTGGATGAAGTGGCCTAATTACGACTGGTAGATTTCTTCCGGTCCTTCGAGTTCCCTAAATCCCTACAGACTATCGAACGCGAACATCGAAGCCATGAAGAGTGTCCAGCATTAGTTATCATAACTATTTGTGCAATCAATGTAAAATAAATAGTTATGGAATATTACATTCATTCTGGCCTGTGTACTACAGTAATACAGCATTTATAGACTAAACAGGACAAACACAACCTTCAAATCACGCAGAATATAATTTTCCTGCATTTAAATCAAAATAACGTATCTGATCTCAGTTGTTATCTTTTAAGGTGCACGTTCAAAAGAAGGCTATTTTCAAACCAGTTTATATGATATCAGGTCTTAAAATATTTTCAATTCAGTATTAAATATACTAGAATTCATATACATGTCAATAAAATGAAAACCATGGCTAACAAGGTTTATCCGATCAGCTGTGCAAGTAAGATGGGAAGGTAAGCATTTAATTAGCATAAACCATGAAAAATGCGGCGTCAGCAATGACAGTAATTCTTATTTCTGCCGGAGAGAGGCTCGTTTCTACCAGAATTTTAATAGGCATTGCTTCTGTCCATGCAAAGCCATCTGGGTCTGGCTGAAACCCGTCGTTTCGCAGGGTCAGATTTCTTGCAGGCCAGAAGCACTATCTATCACACTTAAGGATACACTGTCACAGCAGGCTCTCTGTTGCTGCTGTCCGAGACAAACAGATGTCGGCGGTCTACCTCGTGTTACTCCAGAGGGATGACTGCCGGATATAGCTGCCTGGACCATTAATGCCGCTCGCTGGTTTACATAATGGTCCGAACGGAAAAGGTGTAAATGTTTTCTGATCACGTAAAGAAACAACGTATTACACAAACACTCAACACGAATGTTTTCTGGGTATTCTGCTTGAGAAGTATTTCTACATTATTAAGCCGCTTCAATAATTTAAAATCTCGTGTATATTTAAGTAAGTACTAATCTTTCTGCCATTGTAATCCGTAGGTAACTAAAATGAGCTTGAACGAATGCTTCAAGGTTCTGCAAAGGGAGTAGGGCCGATACATATACGAAGAGGGCCAGCATGCATATGTGTAGCCAGGTTTGGAAAAGCTGTCACTTTAGGGAAAAAAATTTCTCTGAACTCAATTTTACACGCAGCTGACAGGATAATCTTAGCACTTCTTCTTCATCATGGTGTTAAACCTTCTAGAAAATCTGATAAAAAAAACCTGGCCCGTGTTTTAAGGAGAGCCTTGTATTGCGACCAGGCTACAACATAAACGAATGTTAGCTGACAGGCAAACACAGAAAAAGTTGATGGTCTACAAAAATTAGACTGTTGCTTTTTAATATCCGAGGGTCATCATTATTGGTTTTGCTGGTTGGTCAAAACTGACGGCACTGCCATCTGGCGACGCGGACGTGTCACTCTAGCAGGAGGAAAATAAACAGCATAACCACGACCTGTTTCAGGAACAAGAGCAAACAGAGTAATAATATATAGTATAGTGTGCAGGAACCATCGTACTTTCAAGTACAACATGTGTTTGGTGATAATATGACTGGCTTTGGTTCACTTGATCAGTAATAACAATTTTAGTTAGCAAGCAATTTACCGCGCTATCTACACAGAAAATCTATATGGAAAATTTCCCCGTCAGAAATTATTGAAACAAGTTTGTTTCTAAGCAGATTCTAATACTTAGGATAAAAAATCCCGTGGCAGAACATGCACACTGCTGAAATTACCTATTAACCTTTGTGGAAGGACAAATGAAAAACATGACCTATCTGCCCTGCTAAAAAAACATTGTTATTTATGGAACTGATACTGGCGAAGTGTTATTTTAGTGGGATGAGTTTCTAACAGTATAGGCACGTGGATGGTAAGAAGAAAAGCGGTAGGTCGATTACAAGAGGGGACAGGGGTTGGAACTAACGATAGTTTTTTTCCTGTAGCAGGTTTGAAAATAGTATTGGAAACCGCGATGTAATATATCATATATAGTGAGCTATAGGACAGCTTTCAACTATGCTCACTGCTCAGGGTTACACATTCTACCTGGAATTACTGCAATTGGTGGACCCCAGGCTCGCGGCAGGGATGGTCCGCCCGGGGCGGCACACTTGGGGGGGGGGGGGGGGCAATTATTAGAATGAAGTAGCCTGAGGACTTCCTCAAAGGGGGAAAAATTATAGGTGCAAAGTTAGCCTTTTTTCAAGATTAGTGAGAAAATTTTAATGTTTGATTTTTTTGCTGTCCCTTTTCAAGTATTTCAGGAATTATAAACTGGGCAGTGGAACCAATCAAATGATTTGTAAACGGTCTCATAGGCAAGCTCTGCAAGACAACATACAGATCTGTTGTTAATCATGATTAGATCGACGGTCTTGTAATGCCAGAAAGTCATCGATAATCTGACGTGCCATGCTAATGCATGCATTTCAGGGTCGTTTGCGTTTACAAAATCCCTGGGGGGCACTAATCAGGGAAAATCTCTGCCAGAAGACCAATGGCCCCTGTTGTTGGGGTGGGGTGTCTGTCTTACACATTGTGCGGAAAATATAATGACAAATTCTGTTGCTCTTTCCTTGAAATGTATAATGAATTCCCACTGTTGACCTATTGAATACCCCCCCCCCCCCCCAAAAAAAAAAAAATCCACGATTCATGATTCATGATCCATTATTTCAAACAAACTGAAACAAACTGAAATGTCCTTTTCCATGATTTATCATAATTTCTTACAACAGTCTCGTTTAATACAAACGTTTCCACAATCGTTAAAATATTGAGTACTATCTAAACTTCTTTGTCTTTTGATGAAACACTGGTTTTAAAATTTAATGTTAATATGACCTGCGCAATCTTTAATGTAAAATTATGAATCAAAGCAATCTTTCACCCAGACCTATGTAGGCGTTATTTTATCTGTAAGAACGCATTTAAAATATAAATCTATTATAAATGTCCGGCGGGATGAATCCCCCGGCCGCTATGCACCACGTTCAATAGAAACATCAAGTTTCAATGTTACTTTTTAGATTTCCAAATGAAAATAAAGATATATTTGCCTGTGCATGTTGTTAACCTACAGACAATTGTCGTATTTTGTGACAAATCCTATTGAGTGAATTGCTCAATACATAACATATTTATATATATTTCTATGATATAATTACATGAAGTTTAGTCAAATGCTTAATTAAATAAATAAAACCGCGTAAAGTGCAGAAACGGAAATACTTATTCTTCAATGAAATTGATGATTAAGTAAATTAAAGCATGTTTTTTTTTTTATTTCGGGGATATTGTTGTCAAACAATAGAAAGTCACAGTTTATCGAAACAATAGATTTTTTATTCGAAAATATTAAACATATGCCCTGTATATATATAACTCATGAAATTACGCGTTTTGAGTAAAGACAGCGTTCTACCTATTGTGCAGCTGCTGTCATATGCGGTAACAAGAGCTGAAATTATAGAAGTGGCACATTATATGTTTATCCTGAAGTGTAATTACTTTTCAAGTTAGAATTATTCTTTTCTGGGCACATCATACTGACAAATATTTGTTTGACGTTCATGCCGTCTTCTTATACACATTGGTAAATATATTTACTACTATTTTAATGGGCGCCGAAGGAATTCTCTGTTAATGGTTTATCCATATAATTGCGTTGTTGTCAACATGCGAAGAGCCTATATCAAGGAAATTTGATAGGTTTCTATATGTTATCATGTATTTTTAATGCTTGTTAGAGGGATAGCAATTTCAAAGACCGTCCAGGGCGACAATGATATGGTATAAGGTATATAATTAATGCTCCGATGCATGGTAAAGCACTTTCACTATAATGAACTTCTAAATGTATTACACTCTTGCGGGTCCATGGTGTTTGTCGTCCCCTTTGCCGGGTCAAAACACCTAGGAACCCCCAAAAGGCGTACCCGTTTGTGAGTGAATCACGACTGGTGAGGAAAGTCTACCCATTAAGCCTGCAGAGCACTCTTCCTGGTTGGGGACCGACCGTGAAAAATATGACCGCCACGTTTCACGGCTTTGAGTCCGGTGCTCTACCCCTGAACCATAGAAACCAGTTACAGGCGTAAAGTTACAAATAATATACAGGGAGACAGGTTACATATATATTTATAAGAATCCAGCAAAGCCCTTATGCCGTAGCGTTGATATCTAACTTTCATGACTCTGCTGTACTTTGGCCGCTGATGATACGTTAATGGAAAGAAGCTGCATATGGACATTAACAATCTGCCTCATATTTCATTTATATAATTCCCAAGAGATTGGTTATAACTCTACAGGGAACACAGTGGTAAAAATGTTGTTGTTACCACATGATTTAGACTTTTTTTGGATTATTTATATCTGTTATATGCATGAAACCGTTTTGTTAATTATGACTCTTTCGGTTTATGTCAGGCCACAGGTTATATTGGATTCGATGGTACGTATAATGGGAACCCCCCGCAGTGGTTTATTTAAGATTCTACGCAAATAAAAAAAAATGTTTCACAGTAATAAAGTTAAAGAAAAAGTAGTTCTCATACACCGTGTTTCGTTTATATTATACATTATTAAAGTTCTGGGGCAATGTGTGCGGCTCAGATAATTTTACATTAGTATTAAACGAGCCTGGGAGGTCGAGTGGTAAAACGCTTGGCTCTCTCCGCTGGCGATACTAGTTCGATCCTCGGCGTGGCTATGAGAGTTGGTTGTAGTTGCCAAAGGCCGGGGTTCTCCGGTTACCCGCTCCCATACAGACTACCGAATGCCTTCATCTTAGCCATGGAGAGTGCCTTAATTAGTTATAATAACTATTTGTACAACCCATATAAAATAAATAACGTTTTATATTGATACAAGTATATACGTAATTTAGTGGTAAAGAGTGCTGACATTAAACTAAAGGGATCCGATTTAAACCCCGGAAAAGTAACGAATGCCACCTCACTGGTTAAAATTCCAGGTAATTCTATAGAAATCACATTAATAATCGCTATGGAATTAAAATACTGGAAGTATTCAAGAGTGCAAACAACTCATAATCTCATCATGTTATGGGTTCTATCCTCGTTCATTACCCACTGCCACCTTTACCAAAAGGGCCACGGCAGTCGAGAAGTTAAACCGCTCGTTTTGCGACCACGGTTTGATCCTTATGTACCAATTGGTGGCCCGTCTGAGTCAGGTGGTCTCCATGGCAACCTGGGCTATGGAGTTTTCCTGGATTGGTTATAATAATATTTGTACAATCCATGATAAAAAATAACGTTTATAGTTTACCAAAAGAAGAGTCAGAGTGCGTCACATATTTAAGACAATGTTTCTTGAGTGCAATTGACCTATCCACCACAGCCAAAACGCTCCCCCCTTTTAACTTGTTATTATAATAGGCCACCAAAGCGCACCTACACAGAAGGTCTTCCTTCCCCATGGTAGCTAGAGCTGCTTACAACATAATAATGACGCCACAAAGGTCGATGACGCATGACGCCGTATTGACTGACGTTATCAACTGGTATCGCTTGACCATTGTTTAATATATCGCAGTCATTGTGAGTTACGTCTTGTAATATTTTTGTTTATTTTTCTCATACGAATTACGTGACAGGTAAGACATTATTATTCACTCAGTAGTCGGAGGAATGGCTCCTGCAGCCTAAAGCCTAGAACCTTTTTTACTGTCTCCTTTGTATAAAAAAAAATTCCTGGAAACATGCCGACATAGGTACTAGTAATATTTACAGACCACACGCGTTTCGTTTGACAGAGCTTTGTCAAATTATGCAAAATCTTTTTTTTTGTCAGATGACTGACGTTCTACATTGTTTAAGGTCACCTAATTGGTTGCTCGTTAGTCCAATATATATGATGTTTATAATTGAATGAATAAGCGATTAAGGTCACATAGAATTCATGGATAGGTCAATTCTATTCAACACTTTATACGGTCTGCTGACTTCTTCTCCCTTCTTCAAACTGCGGAACACAAATGAAATTTGACAATCAATTTCTGAAACCTATATCCCCGCACAAAAATTTTGCATTAAAAATATTGAGGGACTGAAGAGCAAATATGACATGAATAACATAATGAAAATAGCAAATCTTAATATTTCAAATAATCAGGTTCTTTTGGGGAATGCTGCCTCCCAAGTGCAGCCTCCCTTTGATAGTTCTATTTTTCCCCTAAGAATTTTAAGACACTGGACAACGGATCAGCTGCTTTTAAATACAGTTATTCATTTATGTAATCAGGATCCTTGGCCTTCATCAAGTATATGTTGGAATATTGTAAAAAATACATACATCTACTGATTTTATTGCTTTTGCAAGGTATGGTTTTAGCTTTAAAGGTAATTTGGCCTATTCCCCTTCTTTAATACAGCTTAATTTTTGTAGTTGGTCTGCCCTTTTATAAAATTATTTTCACATTTCTTTGAGCAGCAAAAATGGCCTATAACCTATTTCATTTTAATGAAAAAATGAGTAAGCAGGGTATTGGGAAGTTAGATGTTAACACCACTAACAAACATTAGAAGATATAAGTAATTTAAGCAGATGCTTACAAATTCGTTACGATATCTGAGCTGCAGGTTTAAACATCTGAATTATCCTAATTGTATGCTTCGGTATTTAAAATGTTGAAAATAACACCTTATACTGGGATGCTCATCTTTATTCTCATTAAATCAATTGTACCAACCACAAGAGTATTAAATCTGCAACACGATATTTAGGAACCCTTCAGTCGTCAGTGCAAATATTTAGCGGAATTTTATGACATTTTCTTGCTGAGCTTGCAGCCCGTCAAGAGATGCTGACAGCATTAGACGCGGCCCCCCATTGCGCTCACGTAGGCACACTAATGTAGAAGTGGAGGTTAACAGCAGGCATAGATGAATCTCTTTCCGTCGTCAATGGTGACGGACTGCTGATGAATCTGGTACCTGTGTCCGGCACACCAGGCAAATTCCTAACTACAGCATGTCTCTAATGACTAAGATTGCTAACAGAATTAACTGCTGTGGCTTTTCTGTCTTCACCACGAAAATACAAAAAGCCGCAAAGATGACTTGCTTGTATAATTCCATTGTGTTTAGAAAATACAATTATGATAAATTGCAATAATCTGAAGTTACCCAAGGGTATAATTCTTTGAATGATACATGTACATGTTTAATATGATAATGTTCTTGTTATTTTAACCCGCATTTTAACATGTTCAGTAACTGATGACATATAAGTCCGGAAGGCTGGGAACACGTTAGGATATGTATGTATATGGATTGGATGTTTAAAAATTACTACTACTACTTTATGTAAATAAACAAACATGGAAAGAAATATTAAATTTAATTTTATATTTTCTTACGTAGATTACAATGACGTAATTTTTGTTGAACATAACATAAAGTGGTTGCTTTTTACAACCATAATAAAGAAGAAACAGTCAACTTGTGTTTAATATATTGTTATACAAAATCAACCTTAAAAATAGACAAAACAGTTACACGTGCATTTAGTTGAGACAACTACAACATTTGGTAAATTGCCTATATTCCTCTCCGTACACCTGCTCCTGTTAACATTGCCAATCCACATAAGACAAGCTGGACACAGAAAACTCTTCGCTCATTCACAAATTTTCTTCTTTAAGTGTCTACTAAGAGTGTGTTCATTTATTGGGAAAAAGAGTATTTTGGTGTGATGCACCAGCCTTCTAGAAGAAGTACAACTCGGTTACGTTCCCAGTTCTAAAGAAATTTTAAAGACAACATTATTCAGGACTGCATTCTGTTAGTGCGGTTGTCATTCTATGTAATCCGTTTCGTGTTATATATATATATATATATATATATATGTGTGTGTGTGTGTATGTGTGTGTGTGTGTATGTATGTATGTCAGCGCATCGGTTTAAAGGATTTTTTAGTATAATTATGTATTAATTGAACGCCATAAACTACTATAATTGTTTTAATATGTTTTCATGTGTAATGTGGTATTATATAATGAGTATTATATATATTGGATATGTGTATAATATACATACTCTTAATAAATTATTACCTTTACAATGCGTTCACGTCATAACAACCCTTAGAAAGTATGGCACAGGGCGTATAAGTTTGTATTCACAGGGCGTTACAATTGTATCACATATATGTAATAAAGAATAGAATATTTCTTACATTAATACTTTTTCGGGAAATTATAAATTATGAAAATGTTCTTGATATATCTGCTTTTTATGAAAAACATAACGGATAATTTTCTTACCTGCAGGTTACACACACACACACATAAATATATATATGGCACCCAAAGGATATCACACAAAAACGCTGACACAATAGAGGAAACATGCCTTCAAGTAAACAGCAGATGTTTATGGCGTCATCCCGGGGGATATTCAATGCTGCCTTAAAAATGTAATACAGATTATCCCTAGGCCTATTCGGACCTTTCTGTCATGAAAATATCCCCTTTGCTTGATCGTTAAATCCATGAACAATGTATAAAAATAAAATGAAATACGCAATTGCCAAGCTTCGAACTCTCATCAGATTGAATAAATTTTACCTGCCTTTACCAGCCCACATCATTGGTTTACCTTTTGTCAGGGTTTACTTATCTCTTTCTTTCAAAGAAGCACGTTTGCAAAGAAGCACAATGCACCATTTTTTCTTTTGCCTTTTGGCCACTGAGTGCACGGGATGATCACCAAAACATATTTATACATATATACCTACCCGCAAACCCCTAGACTTGCACGGTCGATGAAATGGTTAAAACATAATTCCTCCGACTGACAGAGCCATCAAACTTACTCTGCTGTGTCGTGAAGCTTATAACAGGTAGTGCCATCTCGCGGCAAATTAGAACAATTTAGTCAGCTCTCGGGCCGACTGTTTCCTCGACTGGTAAACTCCAGTCATCACGGGACGGTCAGCGCAACACATGACCGCCTCGCTGAAGCTTTTCCAGTGACGTGAGGAGTATTTTAGTGGTCTTTCCCAGAACTTTTTCAAAATCAACATGGTTCATTCAATCATCGCCTATTACGGGCTTTCAGCTGGCTATTGATATTCCATTTTTAATCAGTATTAATATTTTTAGGTCCTCGCCTATTTTGAGTACGGAAAGACTTTCAACACTATAGCCCTCAGCCTCAGTGTGTCACCGTCTATCGGATAATCGCTTTTAAAAGCAAGCCCGCTAAAAATGTTCTCTAACTCTAACTCTAAAAATCTCTAGCTCAGTAATCAGCGTTAGATATTCTGGTGTTCACGCGACGAACGCAGTCAAACTGTAATACATGTAACCGCTGGCTGAAACGATCACAACGATCAGCGTGTTGGCAACTTTGCAGTGGTAAAACTTTCAAGTGTAACTTGAACACTAACAAATACACATTACATAATCCGAAAATGTATACATTGAACTTACATTTGGCCAATGAACCATAATGTTCGAACACCAGAGATATAACACAGGACATGAAAATCCTATATGGACTTCCTGAATACATGATTTTAGTTAGAATCTTACAATGCGGTCCACCTGTCTATTGCCTATAGGACCGCTGTTAGCGTTCTCATAGCAACCATGCCACTCACATTGGGCGTGACGGCCTGATATGCAAATGCGAGGGAATCGTTAGAAGCCTTGTGAAGCCCGTATATGCAAATATCAGGGATTCACCATACGAACTTTACAGCGCTTTATTTATAAGAGTGGAACTGATTTAAATAGTCTATCGGTTCATAGAATCACGTTCTATTTTATGCATGTTAGTATTAAACGTAAATACTAAAGCCCAGGAAGGGCTAGCACCCCCCTCCCCCCACCAGGGAAGTGTATTTTTTTTTAAATTTAGAAACAAAGCAGTTCTTAAAATGAAAACCCCTTTCTTCAGGCTAGATCTATACGTGCACTTGTTTGGTCTCACCACAGATCCCCTATGACCCTGAAACAAAAATATCCAATTTGCTATATTTAAAAATTGTTTTGAACTCCAAACTGATGGGCAATAATCACTAGGCGGGCTGGTGTTTTGAGGTAAGAATTCATTCAGGACTAAACCTTTATGAAAAGAAGTAACCAACAGCACAAACAGATCTAAAAGGGCGGTCCAAATGCTCCTCATTTATACTTAAAGACAACTTCACATGAGTGTTCATTAGCATTCCATAAAGCTCCAGAAAACATTTGCACGCGTTCCACTGACTCTTTTATTTACATTTTAACCCCCAAAATATCTGGGTAGAAAAACAGTATTTATATCAGCAGAAATAATTGTAGATCTGTCATGTATGATGGACGACAGTATTTTATATAATGCAACGCCACCTGGTGGTTTAATGAATGGACTACGGAATTTACGGACCTAGACCCTGGGGTCTCGACGCTCAGCTGAATTTGTCTATATAATATTTTTAAAGAAATATTTCAGAATGACGGTCCTGTGACCTTAACCTCTGATTAGGTAACCTCAAATTCAACATATGTCTTCCACTTTGGGCAAGTGAGCCATGTGTCAAATATGGAAAGTATGGGAAAAAAGTTTGATTTACAGTCCATTAACAATCATTTTAAAGATGTCTCAATTGACCTTCACCTTTGACCTCTGGACCCTGAAAAATCAAATGTTTCTGACGTATGTGGTGGGTCATTTATAAATCAAGTTTGAAGCCAATCTCTTATGCAAAATTAGAATTATCATCCATTCACTATTCTGTGGCTGGGAATGTATACACATTCCTTTTAAAGAAATAGGTCCTGTGACCTTGACCTTTGATCTTTGGACGCTATAATTGACAGGGTTCTTACTTTAGTGGTGGGCCAAATATAAATTAAGTTTGACACCAATTTGTCAATCTAAACTGAAGTTATCAACTGGATACTAATTTGTAAACAAATGGCCCCTGTGACCTTGACCTTTGACCTTGTGACCCCCAATTCATTTATGCTCTCCCCATACTGGCAAGTCAGCTAAAAGTTCAAGATGGAAAGTTTTGGATGGAAAGCTTGGCTTAAATGAAGCCATCATCTTTTTAAATAAGTAAATCTTGTGACCTTGACCTCATGACCCAAAAATCATACAGGTTCTTTATTTAGTGGTGGGCCATGTGTAGGTCATGTTTGAAATCCATATGCCAATCCAACCTGGATTTATCATCTGAAAACACATTTTTTTGGATGGACGGATGGACAGACAGACAGACGGCTATACATACAGGCAGACAAGGTGATTACTATAAGGCATCCACTCGTTAACACACCAGGTTTTGGGACACTAGGTGGAATCAAAGCTGAGAAACTGACAAGATAATTGTCATTTTATATATATATATATAAAAGAAAAATATTCTTAAAAAATAAGAAATAAAAAAAGAGGTGGTGCCACCACTTCTCGGGAAGTGACAAAACTGCATTAATTATCAAGATATTGGAGGTTTTCATCACGTTTTTTATTATTTGGGGGGGGGGGGGGTCTTTACAAGCCCCATAGCTTGGAGAATATAGGTCGCTGTGACCTTATGTCAGGTTTCCGAAGAAATTTTTTATGGACCTCCCTAAATTTTTAGTAATAGGCCTCTAGGGTCAGCAGTTACAATTTGTTACCTGCTCAAGGAAGACGGTAAAGGGCCATACCTATACCTCCGTTGACTTGTAGGCAGCTGACCTAAAATGGCTCAGTATTGAAATTTAAAGCTTTATTAAAATAATCCAAATAGCTGCTTCAAGGATAAATGATCATAAAGACAAGATCAAGGAATTGTGTATGCTAACACTGATATATTAAAGGATACCATCCCTGTTAAAATTCTGGGGTGGCTCTTTCTAGAACCTCCATGGAATGGAATCCTTAGGAACCCACCGAATTTCTTCCAGGGGTTCCAGGAGGAGCCATGAATTGCACTGACCTTACAACGGTTCCCTTTAAGTTCACTGAATACTTAAAGCAGTGGGGGTTCTATCCAAAACACCATGATTCTCTTGAGAACATTGTACTAAGAAGATTGTAGATGATACTTTACGGGTGGCACATAGTCTAGTGTTATCATGATTTGTAGCAATGAACCCTAGGTCCATTCAAATTAAAGTTGGCAAATTAAGATTGGACCTTGGCTGAATTGTGAGTTTCCAAAAAAATCTATACTATTTGTACTCTCATGACATGGACATCAAGTCTTTGCATAAATGTAAGATTTCCCAAATTGATCCGAAACTTCTTTCCAAATGGTATTACAGACAGATGAAGTATATATTGTTATTTTCTTAGCGGACTCCTGCAGCAGCACGAAATTGTATCTCAACTGACTGTTGGCGTCAGTCTCCCGAAAATTATATAATGCGATACTCAATAAGACCACTGATAACCGTTTATTAATACATCAAACACCCATGATTAAATCCGCCCAAATGAGAGGGGAATTCTACGACTACACACGTTGCATCATGGTCGTATCCAGGCAAAAAAAAATCCCTTCATCTGATATTCAGCGAGTCCGATGGTCTGGAATATAATTTTCCTTCCTGGCGGTACACAATGGCATCAGTAGTTACATGAGACGAACCATGGACTTAATGCAGTCTTGTCTCGGAATATAAAATCGTTTGCTATGCCCTGTGGAAGACACGTTTAAGATAAGAAGAAAATCACTAATTCGGAATGATGGAAGTTGAATCACGTGTCGTTAAATATTAACAAAGGTTATTGACCAAGGTGAAGCTTTTTTCTTCATCTGCCAGATTTTATTATTCCATGGCCTTGTCACGGATGCTGCCGCACCAAAATAGAATTAATGATGAAGAAGGCAAAATCCCATAGAAACCTGATACGGAAGTTCATAACATCTCTAAGGGATACGCCTTTACGAGGCATAATTCTTCAGCGACTGTGGCTGTGCCGTGTCAAATTTTAACGGTAAACAGTTGCATTATATAAAAAGAATTAAAAAGCACGGATAAAAATTAATTCAGGGATATGATACTCCTGCGAATGTTCATTTGAAATATCTATTTGCTAATGAAGAAGATAGACAGAAACAGGTAGAAGAAGGAAGGCAGAAAAAACATTTGTTTTAACATCATGGGATGGGTTAAAAAGATGTGCTTTAGTTTTTTAAATGGTGAATATGAACGATAGATTGTCCATTTATCATGATCATGTTATAAATTCTTTGGGGTTGAAGGCAAAAAGCACCATAGAAGTACGGAGGAATTGTTTTTAATTTAGCAACAAAAACTGATCCGCGGAAAATATAGGAGTTGCGATTCAGAACAACAAAGTCCAATAGTTTGCGTGGCCTAGTTAAAGATGGACTTGCACGAAGTGGGGTTGGCGAGGTATATGATGGACCGGTTTGTAGTGATTAAACATATGCCCGATGTGTGATTACGACATCTGTTCTGACAGGTTGATGTCGTGCAGAGAGCAGTCCCAGGTCTATGACGGACGCTACCCGTCAACAAAAGCGCGGAAACCAGTCACGTGACTGGACTAACCAGATTACGATCAGCACGTCCGGCGGTGACAGGACCATTAATATATGACAAGAAAGAATTCCTCAGACTTTGCAACATGACAGTGAACAGCAGAGGTTAAAAGAATCACGTCTGGTTCCAGGAAGTCGTCTGGCGGCTCCGATATATCACGTGACTTTTCCCTGTCACTAGGATATTTCAGGGATATATATTTATGGGTTTATGTAGCCATTCGGTTCTTATTGTAAGACATTTTTTTGGAAATTAGTCGTCATAGCTATAGACATAAAAAGAGTAAAGAGAGACATATGTTCACACTGCACGGATCACGTAAAAACAATACAAATCGAGAAACTAATCCAAGGAGTTTTCGTATTATAAGAAATATATTTATAATTGTTATTAATCGACACTCATGGACATACAACGGCAGAAGACCTTTTACATATATTGACCGAGGCTTTTACATGAGCCAGGCAGTATCAGGTTACTAAAGGATCACTGTATATATATATATATATATATATATATATATATATATATTAAGACCATTGCTACATCTCTTGATTTTATTAAAAAAAGATATATTAAAAAATCTCACAAGACAAAGTATCAAAACTGATCCAAAAGAAGTAGCATACATAACTATCGGTCAAACATTAATAAATTCCCACAAAGTAACAAAGTAGGCAATGCACTGAAGAAACTTCTGGAATTATATCAGTATAGTTATATGAGGAGCCAATAGTATATAACTGTCTATCTTAGACATGGGTGATACCCTGGCAAAACATTGCAATACAAGTGCTCCTTACTTTTTTTTCAAACATTTATAGAGCATAATTCATAGAACCTGAAAAATGTATTTAACCTTAACAGGTATTCAAACTTGATAAAGAATGACATAATATTAATTTAATCATTCCAGAGAGACTAATGTACTTTAAATAATTATGAAGTAGCATCATTGATTCAAAAACACACACAGGAAAGTTTTTGATTTTTATTAATAAAGAGAGCATTAACCTTTCGAAGGAAACTTAAGATATGAAAACAGTTAAAGGCAAGAGCAAACTTTGTCTCCCTTTCAGAATACTCTGGAAATCAATATTGACGCACATCAGCATTCAATAAACAGACCAGTCCTAGTGGCCGAGTGGTCAGCATGTGTGGCTACTAAGCCGGTACAATAAGGGGTGATGGTTCGAATCTGACGTGAGATTTCTTCCAGAGTCTTAACATAAATGAGGGGATTTTCAAAGAGTACGGGCCAGTCAGAGACATGGATGGTTACAACACTAGAGACTTGAGATGACAGGCTGCGTGAAAAGCACAGCAGGTCTCTCCGGGTTGACACAGGAACGCAGTGTGTTTAAACAAGGTTTTGGTGACCCCTTCGTAAAACTTTGGTTACAACGCTAGTGCAACCTGCATTACAGCCCCTATAAAGAGCCTTTAGAACGGTATGATCAGCCAAAATTACTCTTGTAAAAGTGAACACGGTTACTTCCACCAAAATTCCACAGAAAAAAAGAGTCAGCTGTACTCAATATTTTTTTTTCAAGGAAAAGGCTAGTTCTCCATGTCACAGTTATATCAAATTATAGAATACATTGTAAATCTTTCCTTATGTGGCATGACGTGGAGAAACCACCGTCCCTTAAAAACTGTCGATGACAAGTGACACCAGGTGTTTGGGTCAAGTAGATCGACAGGGGAAGATCAGATTCCATCATACATGTATATCTGATTATAGGATATTACTTATAAGAAACTTCTAACCTTAACATTCAAAATTGCTTTCCAGTAGGATTATCTTGCTTTTTCTCCTTGAAACGTGCGTTATCTACACCATGTTTTTGAACCTCGCTGTTTGTGTTGTTGTTGTTGCCCACTAGAGGGCGAAACGAAAAGTTGAGCCGATCGCCACATGCTTTGTATTGGTTAAACAAACAGCAGATCCATTGCAACGTGTCGGCCTATTTGGCAAATCATGCATTTTGATGTTATAGCGTTGTGTAAATAGTTCAAACCCATCAATAGCCCGTTGAACTGGCAGCGTATAGACTAAGCAAAATATGACATGTCTTTCCGCTGCCTTTGGAGCTTTCTCTTGCTGATACAACCCATGTTAAAACTCGCCAATATCCGCGGTTCTAGGTCAGCTGATCCGAGGACAGCTGACGATTGGTGAAATACTTGCTTTCCATGGAATAGGAGCATTATAAACAAATAAAGGACAAAAAAAAAACGAACCCTGACTGTACTTCTCACTTGCATATCTTCTCATATAATAATTCCACTCTGAGAATACATGTTAACATAACAATAGTTTACAATTAATCCAGGGAACCATCTATTCTTGGTAGCAATTATTTTTATTACACCATTTGATTAGCCAGTTAAGCTGGCGGACCTCTCCAAATAACATTTTCATGAACTTCCTTCTTTGAAGTTAAATTAACAACATTCTCCACAAACAAACTTGATGTCCTTACACAGTTTATTATATACCTCATCGATATGAATGTAAACACTTTAATCTACGGACAAAGCAACCCTCATAGTCATTTGATTCAACATTCCATTAACTGATCAGTGCCTAAGACCGAGGGACAACAGCTAAATAATCGAACTTAATATACTAAAGAAAGGTTATAACACTGACAAATTGGTTCTATAAAGCAATGTAGTTTAGGGCCTATTAAAGAACGCAGATCAGCCACGTGACCAGTCACGTGATCACCAAGTTGTATGAGTCTCTTATTTTAATCCTACACATTCTTTCTCTTTTCTTCACTGAGCTGCCGGAGGGTATAACGATTTCAACAATACATTTTTGCCGAATTTGGGTGTCAAAAGATGCACATCTTTCTCCCCCCCCCCCTCTCTCTCTTCCTCCACCTCTCTCTCTCTCTCTCGCTCTCTCTCTCTTTATATATATATATATGTGTGTGTGTGTTTGTATGTAAAGAATATATATGTATGTCTGTTTATATATATTATATATATATATATATATATATATATATATATATACGCACACATGTACATATACAAATGATGGTTCCACAAGGGATATTGAATCGTGTATATGCTCATGGCATTTTGAACAAATCATAGTTTTAGCATTTCGTAGTATCCTGTCGCGTGTCTTGGAGAAATTTATATCGTTATTGACATTTTGAAATTAGGAGGTAAGGTAAAAGCGTTCGCAATTAAGTATAACAACACGATACAGCAAATATTCGCTAGGTATCTCATATCTCTCTATCCTTCTGTCGTTCTCTCTCTCTCTCTCTCTCTCTCTCTCTCTCACTCTACATATATATATATATATATATATATATATATATATATATATATATATATATATATATTGTTACAGGTGCTCTATTATGTGACACGGGCGTAACTCGTGTTGTTGTTACATTCCGTACTGGTTGAACTCTCGTTGTCATGCGGGCCTTGAGTTTTCACGCTTGGTCGTGGGTCACGTGATGAGCCTGGAGTGTGTAGATACACAGCGATATCTTTCTAGAGAATTCCTGAAACGCGTGTTTACTGTTGAGTAGGGTCCTTATAGACTGTTCGACTAGTGGAAGGTTCCCGGCTTGGGGTGTGGAGGTATATAAAGGGCTGTTTTTTGGAACCAGAGGGCAGACAGCAGAGCAGATTCCGGCGGACGCAGAAGCGTGTGTCAGGACCTTATCCGACGAATGCGGCAATTATAGAATTTTCAAGAACTTTCTCCTGCATTTTATACATTTGGACTTCAGTTTACTTTCTGGGTTGTTGCAAGAACTTTCCACTGGACTGTCACTCTCCGAGAGTTTACATTCAAAGGACTTATCTTGGTGACACTGTTGGTATCCAGGTAGTGTACTATTACCTTTCTGTGTGATTGTATTGACGTTGCTATACCGCTTTTTCACTGTATAATTGTATTGATTTAGTGTATTGTATTGTTAGGGTTGTTTTAAGCATAAATCATAGTTATTTGTTAACAAAAAAACACTGACTTCTTTATTCATTCCCCTACACATTTCCCGCTGCCTAGTGTTACAGAATCTGATTTTGTTTTATCTCCATTACAAAATGTGTGTCACTTATAGGTGATCTGTTTATATTAGGTTCCGTAACAATATATATATATATATATATATATATATATATATATGATATTTTTTTCCAGCATTAAGGTATTTACAGTTGACCTTGGTTGTAATGTTTACGTCAGTTCAGTATTAGAGAAAACAGGGATCCGAAAGGATAAAAATATCACATTTTTTTCTGCTATTTTGCTGTGAATACTTTGGTTATGACAAACCAGGATTTAATGAAGTAACCAAGCTATGTGAACACGTCGTTACATCATCAGCAGTCTCAGGCGAGCACAACTGCCGCAAGCGACAGTTCCTAATTATAATCCTGGCCACTAATGGGTGTACTTTCAGCTCATCCATTCGACCACCTGCTCATCTTGAACATCGCACCAGAAACCCTGGGGGCAAGATGGGTCCTTAATTAAAACCTTGATGTCGACGATGATGTGGAGAGCTGTGATGCGAACACTTTACTGGCAAAGAATTCTGAAGAATATGGCCAAGGGGAAATGGCGTTTTTGTGGCTGAATTGTGAACATAAAACTGTGGGCGCAGTTTATTTTCTGGTTTTTGTGCAAAAGATTCCTCTCCGATTAGCTGAGACCTTGTTTATCAATAGTCATTTCGTTCACACGTATCTGAGATATATAAATGCAAATAACATTTTTTTTTCTGATGAACTTTTTTATCAATCGAGACAATCTATCTTATGAAATGCTTAGTTATTGACCGTCTTTAGTTAATAAAGATGAGGTAATGGCGAAAAAAGAAAGTAGTAAATATGTGATTTCAATCCTGTCACCACCCTCTCTCCAGTTTTGATATATCATTATTATCAATAGTAGTAGAAGCAGTATTGCTGTATTAAAATTTAGTATGATGATGATTATGATGCTTCATTTTCTGGAGGAAACTCTAGTATCACTCGATTTTAGATAAGAAATAATATACACGCAATCATTACAAAGACAGGGAATGTTGAAGTTCTTATGAAGATGTAGCGATAGCGTTCATAGCACGACATGAGTTAATAAGGTTTAAAAGATATCAAGAATAGAAAGTCAGATCATCGAATGGAGTTAAAAACCTCTTAATTTTAATTTCCGGAGGCTCGAGTGAGAGAGTCGAACGTTAAGACATAAATATATGAGAATGACGTAATGAATAACCCATTTGCGATGGCATGAGTGCCTGATTCATGTTACCATAAGGATTTAATATAATATTAATTTCCTGTATTCCATCGATAAGTGAGAAATACGAACCTTTTGTTACACAGTGGTAATTTAGATAGGATGTTTAATTTATATTCATTTATAGATACCTTCAACAGTATCTATATAAAACATGTAATGATATGAAGACCCGGATATTAAGTTAGATTTACGGAAGTTTTGGCATAAAATGGTCATTCAGACTTATACCTTTTAAAATCTTTTTAATTTAAGAATCCTTAACTTAAACAGAAGAAAACAGATTAAAACCCAGTACATTTCAAACATCCATATTATTTTTCTGGATATATTAGGAAAACTAAAAAAAAATCTCAGTATGTGGGAGCATCCATAGCACAGAGTGACCGACCGTTGCAAATCGAAGGAAATCGTTTCAATGATTAGTTGATAGAGGTTTCAAATAATTCGCACAGCTGATAACAACAGGGCTTGTACAAAACTTTGGGAATATTCCTGGGACAGTCATGTGTTGATTGTATTTAGGCCTTTTTTTTACTTAAAACATGTCGTAGGCCCTTGTTTTATACATGTTTTGTACATGTCCATGTTTTACCAGCCTCGCACGATTTACGGGTAATCGCAGGCCCTCGGAATTGTAGGAATTTATTTTTCTACTATATAATTTACGATTGCCTTACGATTAAACCGTTGACATCCCTACGAATGATCCTCAATCGTTCATCCTTTCTTTGACTGTCGTGGGTTAACACTACGATTAAACGTCCTATCTTACGAATGTCGTAGGGACATCGTACAATTTGACTTTGGCCGCCTCGTCCCTTTTTCCCTACGACAGTCCAACAACCAAATATACGCTACCGCGCGAATGTAAAAATCCTCCTCTTTCGAACCCACATCAGTCGTTTCCGTTGCACCCTGGATTAAATCGCACGACAAACGAAAGCTATTTTGCACGTAAAAGGGCCGTAAGAGGTGCTTTGTAGGAAATTGAATGCAATCAATCGTATGATATTGCAATATCCGACAATGTCTTTCCCGTGTTTATACTATGCCGACGTCGATTATGAAGTAAGGGGTTTTCAAATAAACGTGACATAGAATTGCCCGACGCCGAATCTGCCGCATGACGGATCCAACGATCCTTTTAGTACGTCGGAAGCGGCATGACGTGCACTAGGCTTTGAAGTGCCATATTCTGACGCAATACAAATCCCTCACTCTTACGAATTTTCGCGATTCTTACGACTATAGCGGCCTTACACTTATGCATTAGCTTTAAAGAAAAGCAGTACATTTATACTCATCTTGGGAAAAGGACTTTACCATTAAGCTTGCAGGAAGTAGGTCAAAACAGATGTCGCCTTCTGCAGCAGACACACATATCAGTCACATGATCAATAAAACAACATTTTGGTGACTAAGAATACAAGAGTTACTCAGTTTTTTTTTAAAAGTCATTACACGGTGCATGTATATGCAATCAGTTAAACAGTTTGCCTCGTAAGACAGGATATACAGATCCGTTGCAAACTTAGCACACTGGTGACACTTAAGGTGTGAATGACGCACGTAATTTTAAACGTACGATCCATTACACAATATATGTTCACCAACCTTGAACACTGGGACGGGACCTTCAGAGTTTTCTGAGTTGTGTCTCTGCATTATAGGAAGCTCGCAGAATATATCCCATTGTGACCTTATTTTGGGGTTTCAAAAAAAAAGATTTTTCCAGGGCCTCCCTGAATTTATAGTAAAAGATTGCTAGGTCTTACAGTTACAATTCGCACGGTGTTAACGCACCGCTGGACGACCAGCCGATAGAAAAAGGTTGATCGCTACTGTTGGGATAAGAGTAAAGGTGAGCTGTTTTACGGAAACACAGCTCCTATTCACATGGATGTGCAACAAGTCCTTGGTATCAATGTTGCTAACTACATTTATTGTCGTAACGCTTAAAAAATCGTTGAATGTAAAATTTCCATTCAGTAACGTGTAGTTGAAAATTGAAAAATCCTCATATTGTATACGAATCGTGGTACAATGTATCTTTCGTTGTGTTGGCAGAATTTACGGATTTTGTCCCAACCAGTAAAATTACACCAAAACGGAGAAAAAATAGTTTGTCCGTAAATCAATAGAGCAGTATCTATCTCTGATGTGCACTGTGTGCAGTTCTCTATAAAATCTGTTCACGTTGCATTTTATGAGACTGCACACTGAAGATCACAAATGGCATCACCAGAGCTTTTATGTAATTTGTAATTGGTTCTCATAATGTAAAGAACACATAATTTTTTTCATTTAATGAGCACTTTGTAAACAATACTGACTTAGTTTTGACAGCAACTCTAAAATGGTTACCGACTGAAACAGTAAGTGATTGACATGCAATATTGGTTGTGCTGTAGAACACTTAGCGGCGTTTTGCGTCTTTGTCACACAAATAGAGGCAATTAGCGTAAAATTTACACCCACCACAAAACACAAGGAAACGCCTTTGGTGGAGACAGAATTTTTTGTACTAAGCGCAGATCATTTATTTCCGTGTTGAACAACCTCCAGTTTATGAAAACGGAGTGACGTCATCCACACTTTGCTCCCTGCCCGTGTACCTGGCTGACATGGCCCAGGTTCTCATCCTGTGTTGCATTGTTTATTATGAGCCAAGAGAGAACAATTAGCGTAGTGCTTGGTGCCAACCTGCCATATAAGACGTCCATTATAAGTAATGAACAAGTCACAAGAATTTGGTCTTTGACATAAGTGTTCTTGCCTCAGAGGTCAAAGGAACAGATATATGTTAATTTAGAAAGCACTCAGAGAGAGCATACCGCCACCAACTTATTCCCTATCAGCGCACCCATTTTCGCCTGAAATTCCGACATACAGCTCCGAAACTCCGCACTTCATTTTTGCACCCTGTAACAATAATTGAGAATGTTGGTACTAATATGCTATTTTGACAAACAAGCTTAATGGAAATCCGCCCTCAAAGTTAGAAGATCCGCCACATATTTGGCCGTTTTTTTTTTCTTGACTGAAGGCCCACTATTCTAAACGTATTTAAATCCGTGGAGCACTTTTTGAAATATTGTGTGAACAAACAAAAGTAAATGGATAGATTCCGCGTTCAGATTCTTTAATAAAATTGCTTCATTACAGAATTTTATTATTTTCTCCTAGGTTGGGAACTAACAGACACAGTTATAGACTGACAGTCAATATGGGTGAACACAAACGGTGCTGAGTTCAGTGGTGGAGGTTATTGACCTATCCACCACAGCCAAAATGATTGGTTGCTGGTTAATCCAATGCTTTTGATTTTTTTTAAATGAAAATGCGATTAGGTCACATAGAGTTTATGGATAGATCAACTGAGAAACATCATGATACCTTTTGTAGTGGCCGCCGACGGCGACCCAACACTTTTCAAAGTCAGTTGCGCCGCCGGCCCACCAAAGGGTTAATTGGGATTATAGTACGAAACGAAAGGGTATTGAATAAAATATTTTCTATAGATGTGACATACAAATATTCACATAAAGTTGTATGTTGAGAGGCCTTTAATCAAAAATAAGAATTATATATATAACTGATTTCTACGGATACGGCCACCCTCGCAGCTATGAAAAAGGGATTTTTTTTTATGCTGGTACGACCCTGCCTGTGCCCTTGAAAACGTAGCTTTTAAAGTAAAAGAGAGAGAGAGAGAGAGAGAGAGAGAGAGAGAGAGGGGGGGGGGGCAGTACCGGGGTCTTTTATTCATATGCATTTAGAACCTTAGAGGAACATACACGTAAACAACACTTTGATGTAAATAGGACTCAAAAACATTGCTTGTTGGTCTACGAATGACCGAGCATTGTCATGTGATCTCTCAACCACATGTTTTTCTTCCGGGCAGCGTCCAACTCGAAAGGATCCGGCAGCTTCCGGGCTAGAAGACGGTTTCAATAGCAATGTCGGGACGCGGTGTTTGATGACATTCTCCTGTGCTCGTAACTGTTACGTGATTTGAAAGCACACGGGTAAATATAACTCATGTTACCTTCCCATTCATTCTGCTCACGCTTAAAAAAATCATTTGACGTATCGTATGTAATATCTTTTTTTTTGTTTGTTTATTATTGCCTACCCGGCCATATCCCCGACGTTTGAGGTGACATAACGCACCACATACCCCCATGACCGCCATGTCTGTTGATACGACATTTTGTTACTGTCACAATCTCTGACAAATCACCGGAACATAAAAACAGTCAAAACATGCATTATCCTGGCAACTAAATACTATCTTCTCAAAGTCAAGACCCTGTCTGCATCGACTTATTTTCTACATATTTGTCTATACAATTATGGGTGCCTTGTTACATATATGTGTGTGTTTTTTGTTCTTTGTTTCACAAATACACCACAGGTATACATTAACAGGCAGCTGACCCCAATATGTACAGTCGTGTGTGAGAATGGTGAAGTTGTAATTAAAGATGTTAGCAGTTCAAAATTTTAACGTTTGCTCTAGTCGCCAATTGAAAATAACACCCCATGGTTAATTAATTGAAAATTATCGATCATTCATACCGATCTATACATTGTTATGATATGTAATATCTTTATATAATATTTCATAATTGCATTCGTAATTACTTGACAATACTTATATGAATATTATACATCGAAAATGACGCAGTTTCGACTTTAATTTAGATTTTTATTATAATGAACAAATGCACTCAAGCCTAATTTTTGTATCCGGTTCCTTTGGCTTTCAAATAATTTATTGTTGGGCCTTATCAGTCTCATTTTATGCTCACCAAGCACACTTTATTACATGTTTGTGTAGTTTTAAATTCCTTAGATTTAACCCTGCAAAGCCGAGAATTACGCCCCCAGTGGATGGGATCAAAAGTGAGCCCATACTGAGAATGGTTGAGAGAATATGGTGTTCCATAATGAACGAGAGTGTAAAAATTATAGCCTTACTGGTTGGGATTAAACTGAGAATGGTTGAGAGAATATGGTGTTCCATAATGAACGAGAGTGTAAAAATTATAGCCTTACTGGTTGGGATTAAAATATGCTTATTCACCTGAGTCTATTGATATAACAAGATAATAATGTGTATCTGATACCTACAGTTTCATCTGTTTCAGTCATCAGACATTATAACTTCATAATATGTATGCTATAGGATACGTTGGGACTGTCATGTCAGTTTTCTTGTTGGTGATATGTTAAGAACTACCAAAAATAAATGATTATTTTTCGCTATATAAATACACTTAGCGTAATCTAGCTGTTGTACTTCTGAGTAAGTAGATACAGGAAAGAATATGGTGTACATTATTATTTAAAAAATTTGATATCGATTTATATTATATTTATTTTATATATT
Source organism: Sipunculus nudus (assembly GCA_026874595.1). NCBI lineage: Eukaryota > Metazoa > Annelida > Sipuncula > Golfingiida > Sipunculidae > Sipunculus > Sipunculus nudus. The sequence goes on along the minus strand of CM049313.1, from coordinate 55,243,036 downwards.
ATATATATATATATATATATATATATATATATAATTTTCCTAAGGTAGGATTCCAAATTTATACAGAAGAATTGGCGATTGTCCGAGTGTGATTATAATTTCTTCTAGTCATGACTAACAAGGGCAAGGGCGGATTTTGGCAAGGGGGGATGGGGTCCAGGCAGTAATTTTATTTTTATTAAAAACCCCTGAAGAAAGGCTGTTGCGCCTGAAAAGGAGGGGTTCCCCGACTCCGGAACCCCCCCCCCCCCCCCATGGATTCGCCCCTTTATAATATCAGTGGTGTATATATATTATGTATGAAATTTTACAAGTAAGTCACAACTGTATATATAATGAACCATTAAACCATATATCTGACATCATATTTTCATAAATAAAGAAACTCCTATTCAATCAGAGTAAAAATTCAATATGAGGGTATTGAAAAACTGCTCCCTCTTTCAACGTCATCAGGCCTATCATTGCAACTGGATGGCAAACATTCAGCTGTCCATTTGGACCACAGTTTATCGATCAGCTGTTCAGCGTGTACCCTTTGTTCACAGTCACGAAGGGCCTACTTTTAGTTTGGTCTCTAATTTATAATGAATTGCATTCAATCTCCAGGCATTTTAACGGACCCGCCACCAGTTCCTGTTAATAATGCGGGCTCATATAACCGGTGTCAGGACTTTACACGTCAAACACAGAGTAATTTTCAATATAGGTTCAATTGTTGACATCAGTTTAAGGGTTCTCTGCAATTAAAGCAAGTATAATACTGCAGGGTCTTGGGACGGTTCATGGCCTGTTTCATTTCAGCCTTATTATATATACGAAGACAAGCTTAGTCGCCTTAACCAATTAAGGGACAAGGATCGGGGACATGTGCCCTTTTCCTTTTTTTTATCTCGGGGGGGGGGGGGGGGGGGGGACTAACTTTGTCCCCTCAATTGCAGATGAATAAAACCCAGAGTTTTAACATAGCAATTGCGGGAAAATTCAATCGTCAAGATAGTCTTCCATAAAAACTTTCTGTTAAGCAGTTGAATAATACTGAATAACTATAATTGACGGTGGAGGCAATCTAGGGTTGTCACGAAAATGCCCGTTTTCGGTCTATAAATGTCGGAAACGATACCATGTGTGTCATAAGGGGGGTACTTCTTTATTTAACTGAAAATCCTGAGAAACTTGACTTTATTATCTATTTAAAACTACGTCACTGTATCAAGTGGGTGGACGTGCAGCGAAGTATACGTATTTAAAATGAAACGAAACTTGTTTTCAAGTTCAAAATGTTGAACGGGTCCTGTAAGAGCCCATGGTAGTACCATGCTGCACCATGATATATCATAATTGACGCAGTGAGGAGGAGGTGTCCTTCATTACAATCTCTATTATAATTGACGACGGTGGCATTCAACCGCTGTCACGAAACTGAAATAATACAGCACGAAAATTACCCAGTTTTTTATTGTCTTGAATTGTCAGGAACGATGTCAAGATTGTCCGGCGTGTTTCATTAATATTTTTCCTAAGTCCTGAGGAAATTTATATTTCGCGAAGGGTCTACTGCAACACTATTAATCAGAAGCTACGTCAGTGTATCCAAAAGCTGCTTTACCAACGTACCGGCGAATGTAGCACCATCTTTCATACTTGGAATGAAATTGGTCTTCAAGGGCGACATAATGAAAGGGTAATATGCTGGTGTATAAAGTTAAAGCATCTGGTTGTACTTTAAGGTCGCAGGGTCGATCCTATATTCCATTTCAGGTACTAAAAACTCTCCCGCAGATATATAGGGACAGATCCATTGATTGATTAAAATACATTTTGGTATATTTAGACATAGAAATGGACGTTAGAAAAAAATGAATATAAATTACCGTTCAGGATATCAAACATGTGAAAACATATATCTATTATAGGGCCACACAAATCATTCATCATTCCATGGTTAGCAACATTTTCATTTGGTGCCCGGACTGAAGTAGGGCTGTACGCCTACTTCTCTCCTGCAGATATATATTTTCAGATACAGAAATGGGTGGTAGTTTGGCTCAGGAAGATTGTCATCCTCCGGGAGAATATGGCTTAACGAAATTCCAGTTTTTTACAGGAAGGTCATCATTTCAACTGATTATTTGTTTTTTTGTGTTATATTTGGTATCAGTTCTAATAAGTATTACTGTTTGTCCGAACACGTTTTTCTCGACGTTTGCATTTCAGATTTACTCTTTTATTTAGACCTATAAGAGTGGTTATAAAAGTTAAAACGCACCTACCTGAATGAGAAGTAAATATATCACTAGGCCTATCAGGCAGCAAAACAACAGCGTCGCTTACTCGCCGATTTAGAGGATCGTTGAATAAAAAATTTTTATAGTGAGAAAAGAAGCCAAGCAAGTGTCCAAAATATTTTTCCACCATAAGACATTGCAGTGTCAGGATATGACGTCACATGATGACGTCAGCAACTGAAACACACGTTCTCAACGTCATAATGGTCACACGAAGTACATTTGTTTTCCCCTTAAAACCAAAGAACATTGCTGTTCGTGATCAATGAGTCAGTGAACATTTTTGTTCAATATATAATACAACTACAGGTAGAAAGGATCCATTACATTTGAAGACAGAGAACATTAAACTTTCGTTGTTATTTGTTATAATGCGGTAATTGAACGAGACAAGAAGGGAAATTCGGAGGATAATCTGGTGTCAATCTGCGTTGGGTTAGATCAATAACGCAAATTGTATCTTCGGATTGAACTCAAAAGAAAGGTCTAGGAATTTCATCCAAGAGCGCTTTTTCTTTTTAGGATGTATAGATATACTGATACTGATTGATAGTTTCGGCATCTTTAATTTTTAACCTGAATATCTAAACAATAACAAATTTTCTGGGATTTTTAAACACTTACAGCTAAAAAAATGTAAGTATCCTAAGTAATAAAATTATAGAGAAAAAAAACCACACACAAGTGTTTACACATAGTGATCGGAGATTTTATTTTAAAAGGCACCGAACATAATTTTTCATGTGGAGAGTTCAAAATATGTAATAAACTTTTCTTCTTGTCTAAACAAGGGACAAGCTCTTTCACTTGCGTTTGGTATGCGCTGTTTGAAGTTTAAACAGAAGAAGTGTTGCGCTATGAAGAGTAAACCCAGCTTTGAACAAACCGTTCTATTATTGACATATAAGGGATAATTTAAACATTAGATGCTGAAAAAAGATGACCAGGTCACTTGGTAGAGATCATATATCCGCTAAGCCATATTATATCGCACTATTTATATCCACAGAACTTGACCAACGTTCCACTTATCCACAAGGTGTCGAGAAAACAATACCTGAAACAAAAGCTTTGCTTCGCGCAACCATAATATATATCAGGATCTGAATATTTCATAAATAATTATGTTTTAAGGACCACGCTCCTTTATGTTACAATATCAACATATGTATAACATAATTTTATCACTTGATTAAGGCAAGAGCTACGTTTATAAGTCTGAGTTGAATGGTTATCAGGAGTGAAATTTAAAGGCTATGCTTGGACAAACAAGTTGAAAACACGTTACTTCGTAAATAGCTTTATTTATAAAATGCCTAAAAAAATTGCCATTTTTTGTTTCATAAAACACTGGATAATCGATAAATTAAAATAATTAAATGTTGATAAGAAATCAGTAACACCTGTTAATGGTATTAACTGTAATACTGTATTTCAATATCAAAGCTGTAAAAAAAACATAAACGATTACAGACTGCAAGACTATAAATGCTGGAGTCTGTAGTGCATAGTAAAGGTGACTCAAGAGCTAAAATTGTTTCATGGGTTTTTCTTGTCAATTTTAACGGTTTTTTTTTAAGTTTGAAACTATGGAAAAAATGTGCTAAGTTCAAGGGCAACGCTATGGAAATTCAACAGGCATAGCACGTTTCAAGCATAATTTATACAATCCATTTTGAGAACTATTAGAATGTTCTGAGTGATTTGTATTTTCAAAAAGAACGAATTATCTCGAAATTTTAGAATAGTTGGTGACATTTGTAAAGAATTGGTTTGCCTGATATTGTTCAATGTGTGATTGCTGGGAGGGAAATAAATGGACAGAGAGAGATACGAGATACACTTTGTCAGCTGTATGATCCTATGCTGAAATAAACGACTGACGAGCCAAAACCCTGACATTACTGCTATTTGTTTCTTTCAAAATTACTATTTATCTTGCGCAACAAAAAAAATCAAATGGTGCCGCTAGTCTAACACTACAAACAAAGCAATCCAAATTAAATATTCCTATCAGATTTCAAGAAATCCCATGGATCATTTACGCAGAATTTGCAGCTTTTATGATTTTTTTTACTCAAACGGGAGATTTTACGGAAAACTGTCTTCATGTTGTAGTTAAGGTTTTTAGGTCTACCTTTCACGACATGTTTCCTTCTGATGGCCGAAAGAACGAAGGGACGATGGAAAAGACCCATCATTATTCCTTAACATTTGGATAATGTTCCGATATGTTTGCGGTCGTTTTTTGTCAGATAATGTGGTATTGGGTCCAACCATGCTTTGAACTATAAAAATAATATGTTGAATATTAAAATGTACAATACATACGTATAGAATATGCATTTAAGACATACGTGCAAGGCATTTGGTTTTAAATTAAATGACTCCATTGTTATAAATATACCTTTATTAGTAATTGGATATCATAGAATAACTGTGTACAAAGGTATTTGAAAGCATTAGTAACCTAAAGTTAAATATTGATAAAAGACAACCAAATAATCCGGTTGTACAGAACTTCAGACGTCCGTCGTCAGCCTTTCATGTTACTTCCAAATGCCTCTGACAAGTTACATTTCTTCAGGGACGGTCATTTAACATTTCTTATACACGACAGAAGCTGGAAATTAAGTTCATATGTAAGCGATCTTTTTCTATAGATCAAGACTGAAGGAGCGTTTTAATGCACACAGGGAGACTGAGCCTACCTGATATGATTCAAACAAGAACTAAACTAGATATTGAAAAAAATGCTTTATGTAGGTGAATCAAACGAAGTCTAACAATAATGCCGTTCAAATGTATAAACATAAAATATTCTCAGTTTACTATGCTTGTCGGATAAAAAATATATTTAGCTGCTTTAGTTTACCAGCTAGATAACTGTGGAATAAAAAATGATTTTATTAATAAAAGAGGTTTTATGATCCTTCGCAAACAATGTTGGACAAGTTCTTTTTTTTTTATTTTCTCATGTACATGAATCGTTTGTTTGCTGGTGCTACTTAAAACAAGAAGAACATTTGAAATGTTGTTAAAAATTTCAAATTCATATGTTTCAGGGTACAGATATAATGTCTTTTTCTGCCTGTACATCTTTCTCTAAGTACAGCCGCCTTAAGCCCTGGTATCTGATGGGAAATATCGATACTTTGAGACATGAGTGAATCTTTGATGCAAACTGTGCATAACTGTTAATATGGATAGTGATCGTGTAAAAAGAGACATATGGTTTAGATAATATATTAGTTTCCTTGTATTTTAACTGATAATGATTAATATTTTAACATTCGGCGTTACCCGTTTGACAGTTATACAAAAATATTTCGACGAACAGAAGGTTAATGTTATTTTTTAAATAAGCAATCCCTTTTGAGACTTTAGTTATAAATATTACCAGCGGATTTATAAAAAAAATGACATATATTACTATTATTATCATTATTTTTATTATTTTTTCATTAAGATATTGTGTATTTTGTCATGTTTATGTTAACAAACGAAGGCGTGAACACCATCTGTCTGACATTCATGCAACACCGCACAGCTGAAATGATTATGTGTCACTAATTGGTCGCTGGCGCGAGAGGTCTGACCTGTCTTAGCCAGAACCTTACCTTAATGACTTCGTGCAAGTCATTAGTGTTGCGTGATAAATAACTATACATGCATCAGTGAAACAACATTCGCGGCTCATTAGGTCTCACGATTGTTCATATTGAATGATCGGGATGGCTTCTGTGGACAGGAGTTCAATTAGACTGTTCCCGGAGTCTTGAAAGCAGTCATGACTCGTGATACAGAGACAGGAGAAATGTGCAGCCCAATGTATACACGCCTCCGCCACGGAAGCACAGTTTATAAAAAGCTCTTCGAGCACACTGGACACCGTTACTCCGCGATGCTAGGCGCTCGAACATGACCTTAACAGTTGGCCGCGCCACACTGATGAGGTGCGACCTTCGGTGCATTCACTTATTTTTTCGCCCATGTTCCCAGCTTCATTCGTGCATAAGTGACCGTACATTTAATAATATTACTTGATGGCGCTCCAAAATACGGAGATGATTCTGGATCAACAAAATAATCTAATCGGTTCTTCTTGGCCCATTTCCAAAATGCCGTAAATACCGCAAAGCTAGGCTGTAGTGTTCAGAGAGACAGTGTTCAAGCCGACCCTCATCTAATTGCGTACAATTCAGTTCCCAAAAGGATATTTGTTTTATGTATAGATACATAGTAAAGGAATATATATATATATATATATATATATATATATATATATATATATATATATATATATATATATATATATATAAAGCCCGCCGTGATTTAGGGCATCTGCTTTAGTGTATAAAGACCAGTAAGGATTATTCCTTGGGTATATATAAAACAATAATGTAAAAAAACAGCTTCACAACAAATTCACAGTCAAAATATAAATTTCATCTTTATAAGCTGGACAATTTAGACTAATGGTGATGATGATATTTAATTTTCCCAAAGGAGGTGACAAAGACTAAAGGGATAGGACGTTTCCTAACTGGAGTACGGAGCGGAGGGTCCCCGAATAAGAACCCCGCCAGAGCCTCAAAGGCGAAAATATGAAACTCCTGGAATCTCATAGGTTCGGTTCAATGACAGCTTATGTATTATTTCTTGCTCCGCGCATGTACAGATTGGTATCGAGAATAAAGGCTTAATAATGAAATAACATTCTTATCCCATGGTTAGCTTTATCTCTATTCAGTAGACGGTGCTATCAACAGGAATAATATAAAATAAATAATCCTCCAACAATCCTATAGTACGGTCAGAATCTTTGGAGAGGACTTGTAACGATACCCTCAGAGGAACGCCAATAAACACTAGAAAGCCCGCAAAGAATGCATACATCCGCCAATGCCTGCATCTGCATCCATGCCCCTCTTAAATTTTACCAATAAGTAGAACATTCCTCCCAATTACCCGAATGTGATTCAGTAAAAATATTGTTGATACTGAAGACAAATATAACTAAAAGCAAAGACACAGCGAAATGGCAATATCCTATCCTTTCATAAAATTATGGAATATATTACGAACCGTTTCAATATTGTTAACAAAAAAATCCAAGATGTTCAATGGCTATCGTTTTGTACATACATATTTCGAATAAGAAGACTTGCCTTGCTGCATAAACCGTTCAGTTTATGCTTAGTCCGATTCTCATTATATAGGCGACTTTTGAGAAAAGTAACTGGGGAAAATAAAACCCCGGAATGTTTATGTTACTTAATATAAACAGAACATGAAAAAAGTAATAACAAGCATTCTGTAAGACTCAATAACAGGAATGTGTAATATACTTGTCACTTTATTACTGTTATTACTGAGTTAAACGTTAAAACAACCTTCATATAAATAATGTTAAATGCTGCAAAAATCAGTTTTAGTACGTTAAACGTCGAATGTTTTAAACTGATAACGAGATTCATATTCTTTGGTCCAATCCATATATATCATAGACAATATGTATGTCTATAAATGTCAGCAGATTTATGCTCTGAACTAGATAATTCAGAATCGTTCATTTTCAGTTATTTTGATGACGTACCACTCCTCTGAGAGTTTAAAGAAGCTAACAATTTACATCAGCCATTTATTTCACATTATTGGGTTTATGACTCGATGTAATAAAATTATTCCTTTATTTTCAACGAATTATAGCCCACCTCGAATGAGAGCGTGGAATGTTAAGTTACAGGCTACGGCCGGTAAATGACTTTTCTCCCCAGCAGATTCCAATAACGCCAATGCAAATAATTGCCAACAATTGACAAGTTACAAGTACATTCTCCATAAAAATACAAAACACTCGGTAAAAGCCAATGTCACTCAGTGCTAAATGCTGTAATTCAGATCGATGTCATAAGAAAATCATTACGTTATTGTTGATAATTGGACTTGCAAATAACGGAGTAGAATTTGAAGTAGAAACCAGCCAGCCATATGGAAGCAGTATCAGGTGTAATGTCCTGATTAAGGTTTAACCAAATCTGTCCTTTAGAATCATCTCGGTTGATCAATGATTGGGTTATCTGAAAGTCTGATAGAACTTTTTACTAAACAAAGCCACAGGGCTGCCGAGGTACTGAGACACCAATTATCTGATGGGCGTTCTCATCGGCTCATCCGTGTTGAAAGTACTGACCTTGCACTACTTTAACTATAAATATCTTGTATGATTTAACGGTCTACCAGATCTATTAAGTCTCTTAAATTACACGGTCATGTTGCTACATTTAATTACTTACTTGCAAAGAATATATCATAAGTATACATAAATGGACATGTCTGCAAACTGTAGAAGTATTCTTAATGAATTGCCCTCGAACTTAAGGCGCATGAGAGCAGGTCGCTGATGTATTATGCTTTATGAGGACATATGTCCAGGGTCAATGCCTATGATACAGATAGCAATGCAAATATGTCGGCATGGTTAGAGGTTACTGGTTCTTTATTGAACTGACACTCAACAGCCATTTTGACTTTATTCATCCTGTCGGAATTCATTCGCGACATGCTAAAAAAAGGTACTGCTCGGACAATCTATCAGCCGGTGTTTCTTCTGCCAATTCTCCTTGTTTTGGGAGTTGCCACCTATGCTTAAGATAGGACCTCTGGTCATGCAGTCTTGTGATGGTTAACAGACACACGTGGACTGTGTATTGTTATACACAGAACAATAATAACGTATTAACTGGAGAGGAGATTGGAACTAGAGAGCGTGAGTTCGTGATCGCTCTGTGGGAAACTTTTTTAAACAGCCAGATGAGCTAACAGCGTGATATAATACACGTATTATTGCAAATGTTTATTCATCTTTACACCCACTAGTTTTCCTTAAAATCCATATTTTTTTCACATCTACTATCTTTATTTGAAATGCACAAACTTTCATTTAAGTCCAATAACTTTCATTTATATATTTGGTGGAGGTAGTTATCTCCTTTTATTTAAATACCAGGTTTAAATGAATTGTCAAGGGCTGGGCTTTATTATTTCTGCGCTTGAAATGTTTAGGAGTCCGACAGGACGGCGTTAATTGATAATTCGTCCGAGTCTCGACCAGTGCTCTATGACTGAGGCTATTACATGGCTTCCGCAATGAAGCCAGCACAATGCCATGATTGTCGGTCGAGCTTCGGCCAAACATCTAGGGTAGCACGTTCGAGCGGCATCGTTTGGGCCCCGATTGGATCATGGGAATAATATTAGCCTTCAAAAACACGAGGGCGGCAGAATATGATTGTCTTTAAGTCAACGAGGCTCGGTGTACTCAGCCTGCGGTTCCTAGGTGTATAATCAACCCGAAAACTGCACCATAAGACCGCACGGGGAATCTCCGAAAAGCTTTTAAACCCGCTTACCTTACATGAATCGACCAACTTTCGTTATAAATAATGTCCTTGATTTCCATAAGGTATGTTTGAAATCAGCCAACTTACCTTTTAATCCCACTTTGCTTGAATTCAACCTACTTTATTTAAAATCCAATTAATTTGGTTTTAAATCAAATAAATTTCATAAAATCTATCGATAATTTTGCAATCTCCTACAACGTCCAGAATGACGTAAGCGAAAAAAGGCTTGCCCTCAGACTTAAGGCGGATGAGAGCAGGTCGCCGATGCGCTATGCTTAATGAGGACAAATGAATCTGTTTAAATTCCTTTATTGAATAAATTCTTAAAAGCAAACTCCTTCATAAATGTGTCATTTTGAGTATGTTGTGGAACTGTGCACAACGGCAAGCAAACAGGTCAATGACTGACCAAAAAGGGTAATGCTATAACCTCCGTAAAACATCATTGGCAGTGGTAATTATTGACTAAGAACGGTGAAAGATGTCATGGAGAAAAACATATAAATTAAAGAAAAAAAGGTGCTACCTATTCAATATGTGACAGGAAGTGAACGTCTGAGAGTATAAACAGCATCTCTACGGTAAAGAGGACATAGGTGTAACGCACGCATGGTTGGTCTTTTGATGTCTGATGTCTTTTCTCTGTCTTCCTGTGACTCAAAGCTTTCCTGCATGAAGCTTAAATAATCATTCCTAAATGCTTGTTGAATCTCTCTACCTGCTGTTAAAGCAGATCCGCGAGCGTCATTGTAAATAAAGCACCTGGTTATTAAGCGAGAAGATTGCATGTTCTAAGGCTAACCTTGAAACTCTTTGATGTGCTTCATATTGATCAGCGGTTATAATCTGATATCTAAAACAGCAAATATTATCATTTATACTTGCTAAAGAAACCCGTACTCACATGGATACAGTAATTGCATAAGCGAGACAGAGGCCCTTGAAGTCCTCATTAACACTTGTTTAAATATCCCACAGCGTTGTGGGTATTGTGTGATGCCAGAAGGTGATCCGATGGCCTCCATGGACCGGCAGCAGATGACAGACATCCCCGACGTACAGACGGAATGGCAAACATGCAAGCTCTGGAATGACGCAAAATAAACTGACGGCTTGTCAATGTCTTTGCTGCATATTTTAACACGCAGATGATCCGCTCGTTTCAATGGATATATATATATATATATATATATATATATATATATATATATATATTGTATATAGATCTAGAAATATTTAATTTAACTGACTGCAAAGTAAAAGAACCAACCGAATACACATATAGCCTATGAAGAATAGGCGCTTTATTCAACAAGATTTAAGAATAATAAAGCACTGTTCGAAATTCGAGATCCACGCCCATTTCTGATGAAGCCTATATTTGATCAATAAATTTATTTTGATTATACGTATTTTTACTGAAGACCATGTTTTATGAAGGCAAAATACTCATGAACACTTTCATATATTTAGTGAAAACCGTATCAAATTTCGCAAAAGAAACTAAGCAAAAAAGCTACGTGTATATCATCCTATAATACCGAATATAAAACACTTTTCAATAAGAACCAATGTACGTTTAAACCTAGTGCCAGAGCCCTACAGTGTTTCCATGGAAACGCAGAAAATACATAGGCTGGTATTGGAGTTTTTCCTTATATGTGAATCCATTAAGAGAAGTTTTTAAAGCTCAGCTAGGAAAGAAGACACGCTACCTAGAGCATCATTTGAGAAAGAGCATTGATCAGTAGGCTTTTAAAATCCCACCGAGCAGAAAATAAAATGTGATATAAATAGGGAGAGCTATTACAGAGTGCGAAACCCATCTTTTTACAGGAGGTTATTTCAAGTTTTTAGATCTATGGCGCACTGAGTTCAAATAAACTCATCCTGTACTGTCCCATTCTAATATTATCTTGACTGTTCAGAATTAATTCATTTATTTATCAGCCAATTGAGGCATCTTGTTTATGTTGCTGCTTTATTCATGACAAAGACCCTAAGGCAGCGGTGAACAATATACATTGGGGGGGGGGGGGGGGGGGGGACTCCCTGAGAAAATGGCCCTTGAAAAATACATGAAGCAGATGACAATGGATCTGTCCTGCGTTTCCCTCGAATACAGAAAGGCGTCACGACTTATATGCAAATCTAACCTTTCAGCCATTGATCTTAATACTCGCAGACTCTCCCGCTCTCTCTCTCTGTCTCTCTCTCTCTCCTTTCAATTTATAGACGAAAATTATTGACTCCGAGATGTTTATGTTATATGTACAAAACACATACACTAATAATTAATCTTAAAACAAAATCTTTAAATATTTTAAAGGAGAAATTTTGTTTAATTTGTGTAATACAGCCATATTCCTACAGATACATGAAAAACAAAGGGATGGGGATAACAACCAAGCCTGATAGAATTTCTATAACCTTAGGTTTTCCTCTATCTGTGGAAACTACAGATCAACTGCATATAATAAGCGGAAAAAATGAGCTATCAAATATTCTAACCCCCCCCCCCCCCAAAAAAAAAAATCCCTGTCTGAAATACCTGTACGCGAATCTGTATTTCCCTTTTTCGAATTTAACCTTTGTTGTGTACCGTATTTTAATTTGAAGTTCTGTTGTGCCTTTCTGATTGATGTTTTAGCATTATCCGTCGATGAGCACTTTCAATTTGATCGTGTTGGTATTTTTATTTCATATCGACCTCGATATATCGTAAGAGTGGGTGGGTTTTCTACGTTTTTGGGGAAGTTTGTCTCGAGCTCATTTACATGGTATTTAACAAATTTGAAGAGCAAATGAAAAAGTCAATTAATCGTTGAATTGGTGCGTAAAAATGGGTTGTCTATGAATCTTTACAACGTTTCTGGTAGAGTCGAGCCCCAAGCAGGTGCAGCAACATTATCCAGAATTAGTTGCTTAGGTGCCTGGACAGTCGAGGAGTAAAATGCTCGGCTCTCTCCGCTGGAGACCCGGGTTCGATCTCAGGCTAGGCTATTCGAGTGGGTTGTAATGGCCCGACCAATGCCGGTGGTTTTATCCGAGTTTTCCGGCTTACTCCACCTCCAGAAACTCCTGAACGCCATCATCTGAGTCATGGAGAGTACCTCGATTAGTTATAACTACTATATGAATAATCCATGTAAAATAAATAGGTTTATAATGTTATTCTCTTGACTCAAAAATGGAGATTATATTTGATAGAACAATTTTTTTTATAATAGCCTAACATAATATTTTTATGTACCTTTTTCTATTATAAATTTATAAACAACATAAAACTGATATGTTATTGCTTTCATGCACTTAAAGGAGGGGTAAAGTAAAAGACGAATGTCACTTTAAATATGAAATAAAAAATATATTTAGAGACTCACTGATATCTTAAAACATATTGTCATGTTGCATGAGTTTAAAAACAATTAACTGTTTTCAAATATGCAGGGACCCAAACAATATGATCCGTAGGAACTACCCACAGGGAAAAATATAACATAAGACAATCCAACGTTCTCTAGGGATTTGATATAAACGCGTCAGATTGAGGAGCATGAGTGCCTTCCACCGACACTCCACATTGGCATAACACAACAACACTGATTGAGCTTCTCATTAACCGGACCAGATGACCGCCACCTAGATACAGGACTGTGACTGTAGACACTTTCTAATTACTTATTCCCTCAACACCAATTTGCCCGGTCTGGTGTCTCAGGTTGACAAGACTCATTTTGCTAACTTAAGTTGAAGAAAACAGTTCGACATGTTTAGTCCAATTTAAATGACCCTGCATATTTTACGTTTACTGTTTTCAATTGAACAGTACACCGAAATATAGATGCTCGGTAACCTTAATCGGTAATTGTAATAGAAACAAATTAACAACTCCACGATTCTACATAAAAACAGAAAAAAGAACAAATAACTGTCACAATATACTCATTAAATTACGCAGGACAAATGTATCGTATTTTAACAACTTAACTGCATGTGATCTCTTAACAGATTAAACACTGGTGTGTTGTCCATGCACAGTGTGTGGTTTGTACCATTATCACAATCATTATTTTGAATATGATTATAAAGTCGTCTGGAGAAATCAGGCAATGAGCTCCGAAACATGAAGGAACTTTTGAGTTCCAGCGAGGAAACCCAGTCGGGTTTTATGATTAAACAACTGAGAAAGAATATCAACGCTATTTTGATCTTTACATGTAGTATTCGTTACTTCGTCCATACTCAGAAATCTCCAGTGCATTCAACAGTAGAAATCGTGCGAATGGTTGACGGTTCTTTTATATACTTTATCTTTTCGTCATGTTGAGTAATGTATAACAACCGACCTAATCACATACAGCTTAAGCTTTCGATGATAACCTTTTTCACAGGACTTGCACCTTAGTGAGGTTTCCTGCATATCAAGGCGACATACCGTAGATGTTTGTCAGGTTCACAAAGTCTAATTAATCACTACACTGGCCTTTTAGACACCTTGAGAAGCGAACCGATACATTTCATTTATTCACAACCTATATGTACTCTTGGATCTGCCATTCTCTTACACATGGTGCAGTTATTTCACTTGACTCTCTATTCTGACACTGAATAATATTCTCCAATAATACAACTGCATTTGAGGAAACAGATTTGTAAAAGATGAAAACACATTCAAACACATGGTTCGAATACAACGTATGTTGTAAAAATTCTACCCCAAAGACTATGTCATGTGCTTATTCCATATACTAGACACCCTGTAGATATTGCTGTGACTCGGGTCAGTGATTAATAAGTCAAGTATATTATTGTCAGTCAACTTTTATATATACCATATATATATACAAAATATTATCATTAAATCACATATTGGCGATACTTTTCAGTATACGAGTAGGTTAATTACAGATTTCAAAAAGACCATTTCTGTTAATATATCTCTAAACGTGTATCGGCAGCGGCAATGATTTTTCGCCCACTCTATCCATGGATCATTAAGTAACCTCCCCTGTAAATACAATGCACTTTGGCATCTGATGCTGCTATGGTACTGCCGATAATATCCTAAAAGGTTGAGTGGGAGTGAGGATTCTCTCATCTCTGGCGGTCAGAACCAAACAATTGAAAGAATTATTTAATCATTCAAGCCTACACCAAATATACCCTTGTATTTTCCAAATAAAATGTGTCAATATGGAAACCATAGCTGTTATTTAGACGACAGAGCTAGCCTTTAGCGGAAATACTAAGCATCTGACGTGAATTTCACCAATTATGGTATGTCTGTGCATAATTGAAGTTCTTTGCAATATTCCTAATGTGTCGAAGTTCAAAGTCTGAACCGCTCTGTGCCGCCCAGAATTCAAACACCTGTTGTATACGTGATATCGCTGGTGTGTCCACTCTCACGTTACCTTCCGGGGATAATTATACGTGGTCAGCTTGACAGGTACCCCCTCGGGGAGATCCTGTTACAAATATCAACTGTAAATGCAGCAGCGACATAAGGTCGTAACGAGTTCATAGTCTCAAAGAGTGGTTTTCTACTCGCCATGCCCGCAGTCATACCTGTTCTCTCTCAGATTTACATATTTTTAAGGTATAATTATCGTCAAAAATCGTGAAATTAACATTTAAATGGGAAAACAGTGAACTTATAGTTGTTCAGAAAAACAGATCAATGTGCAAAGTAAAGGAGCAATAGAAGAGATAAAAAGTGTACAGTTTTTACGCGACATTTCCCTTGAAATGAAACCCTCAAATGATTTATAGAAGTAAAGTAAAGGAAATATAGAAGAGATAAAATGTGTACAGTTTTTACGCGACATTTCCCTTGAAATGAAACCCTCATATGATTTATAGAAGTAAAGTAAAGGAAATATAGAAGTGATAAAAAGTGTACAGTTTTTAAGCGACATTTCCCTTGAAATGAAACCCTCATATGATTTATATATTCATGTGAGAGGGGCTGTCCCACTTAGGTGACTCTATAGGCGACTACAGGCGACCAGGCTGTCGCCTCATGGTCACCGGATGGTCGCCTGTATGGTCGCCTATAGTCGCCTGAAGTCGCCCCAAGACGCGTGACCTCAAGCTGTCGCCTCTGGATTTACAACATGTTCAAAATTCTCAGGCGACAGCTTTTTTGTCACCAGTGAGCGTAGCCTGTCTTCCACTGGCGTAGGAGCTGTCGTAGGCTGTCGCCAGCTTACGGGGGTTGTCGTAGGTCCTGTCTTAGGCTGTCGCCAGGTGACGCAGGTTGTCGTGTGTGTTGTCGCCGGCTGTTGTAACTTGAAACAAGGCCCATCCTTGTGTCCGGCTCCGCGCACAGAGGAATAGTAGACTTCAATATGTTATTTGTCTACGAGAATATACATATCACACGGTCTTCACCTTTTAAGTATGGCCTAAACCGTTGACTCATCTTTCTAGGTCGTTGCTAAAATTCTTAGGTTCCATGAGGTCATGATAGGTTCATAAAGGTTTTACTCAACTATTATTTCTAATCGATCGGTTCATTAAGATTATATTATTCCTTTTAAAACACTTTGTTTTCTTATATTATGAAAAGAACAAGGACCTTCTTGAGTGGAATCATTTCATCAAAACAGAATTATTTAGTTGAGATTTGTTTCATTTCCTCCATTTTATCAACTCTTTCGGTTTCATTCTGACTACTTCAGGGTTTTTGTGTCAACGTTTATCGTAAAATGCTAGAGATGAATTATATGTCAAATTAAGCAGGAACATCAAAGTAAGTGTTGTGTACATTTAAACCTTTCATAACACAAAGCTATGCCCGATGAATACAACATTATTTATCGGCTAAAAGTCAAATGTCTCAGCATTCTAGGATTAGGTGTAAAAGCGATTCTTTTGTTTAGGAGAGTACAACACAAGAACCAAAGCGGGGTGATCATGAGTTAGCCCTGTTAACGGACGGACACAAGGCGACAAGGTAAAGTAGCCTGTTAACCTCTGACCTCTTTAAATATGTATACATTTTGCGGAGAGTTAAATTCAGGTGAAAAGCTTTATTGGTTAATATTTGTAATGAGGTTCATGAAACTCCATGAGATTTCACAGTGCCACCAAAGTATGGTGACCTCTGACCTAATCAAACATGCATGGATTTTGCCGGGATTCAAACTTACGTGAGATATAACATTGGTCAGTACTTTGGTTGAGGTACATCGAAATCAGACATATTCCTGATAAGTTATCGCGGCGACACAACAAAGTAGCCTGGTGACCTCTGACCTCATGAAATAGGCTAGGTTTTGTTTATAATCGAACTCGAGCAAGATAATCTATTGGTAAGAAACTTTGGTGAGTTTCATGAAAATGCATCAAATCCTTGGGCAGTAACCGCGGCGCCATTAAAAAAATAACGGACGGACAACAGATGGACGGATAGATGAAGGCCCGTGGGTATAACATAATACGTCCCGTCATAGACGAATTTTTAAAAAGGAATACAATCATCGACATATTTACATGGGTGCAGGAGTCCGGATGTAGCTCAATCATACTGCGTCAGGCTGAAGTTCGTTCCCGTTCACGTTGTTTATTCATAAGGTAAGTGTTCTACGGAATCGCAAAGCCTCTTTTGCTTTGATCAATTATAATATATGTGTGTCTGAATCACAAGTTTCCCGTATCAATCTTGCTAAGCGTTTCTCTTGCCTGAAGTTCTTCAAAGAAATCGTTGCGTGTTTTAATAATGTAAATGATCATTCACCCATTCCGAATATCTATCGGCCTGTACCGATATTTGAGGTCAATTAACTAAAGATAATACCTTGAACCTTTCTAAAAATAGTTCAGAAAACGCCGATCCTATACCTCACACAGGCTGTTGTTATGGTTTATATCCACGGGTTAATAACGCCAAAATAATCCAAACACATCCAAAACGACATCAAGTAAGACGGCGGCAAGTAAGACGGACTAGAGTTTGGTTAAGGACGTTTTGCAACTAGTGATCTTTCAACTTCCGTACATATGCAAGTTACATGCATGTGTTTACCAACAGCTTGTGGATAAACAAGCTCATACGTCCGTCATGTAGGCATAATAAGAACTGTCCTCAATAGGAATTACCTAGAGTTCAGTGATGTATAAGCAGAGTAAGCCAGAAATCACATAAAGTCTCTAGAAAAGGCTTTCAAATTAAACTTTATGTTGTCACATGAACCATATGGATACAATAATTGCAAGTAGACAAGGCAACCGTTAAATTGAAAATAAATAGCCTGTTTACAATACACACATGTCCCAGAGTCCATAGAACAATTTTTGTGTTGGTGACATGTTATCTACTATTCAAACTGCAGTTTTACGGCGTCCGATTCTCAGACATTCTTTCACATTCCCAGTTATAGAAAACCTGAAACCTTTACAGTGCGATTTCTTTTCTGTGATATGAATTTGGCACAGCAACAAACGACTGTGAAGTTAACCTTGAACAAAAGTCAACGCCAGGCAGGCTGTGCATCCATTTTCTATGGCCCATTGTCAGTTACCTCTTTTTTTCATATAGGCTAGATGGCGACAAGCTTAAATCAAATACAATGTTGATTGGACCCATGAAACAGAATGGGTCTTATAAAAAGGAACGGGAGGGGGTCTGGGAACCATGTGTACCTCCTAACAAATTTGATTCGGAGGCCATGCGCCAGGAAAAGATTCAGTGACTTTGTAACTGATATTTCATACCATGCATTATGCCAGAGAGAATATGTACTTACAGTGCGTAATGTTTAAACTACCATTCAGAAACATAAAATGTCTCTCAATTTGGCAGATTGTAACGACCTAGTTTGTCGAAACCACCACTGAAAAATATTTTATTCATTTCTGACAATGCCTACAGGTCTACAAGGATATTGTCACTTACAGACAACCCAGACCAAATCCTTTTATTTATTCACTAACAACCCCGACTATGTGAGAAAAAGATTTTCATATGTTTGTAGAATTACTGACCGCACAAAAGCATGTCTCTGACACATCATGTGATTGGCAACCAGGCAATGCGATTGGCAGATAAGGTCATCGGTTGCCATAGAGATGGGATTTACACTCTGATGAGTACGTCACATTCATTTATTATGTGTTAATGCCGAAGTATGCTGATTTCCGGATCTGTGCAGCGATATCACTCCCATAGGATGGATGGCCAACAGAACAAAGCTACCTGCTAATATTCATTAAAAAAAATATCTCGGAAAGATTGAAAAAAAGATGGAAAAATAACATTCCAAGATGCATAAGGCAGACAAGTGTCAGGAAAACAAAAGGCTCCAGTGACAATGTCTAATGCCCATACATAAACTTTTGACCTTATTTAAAAATCATTTGTTTAGTTTGTTAAACTGTCGATTCGTAGCGCCTTGGTAATTTAAATACTGCGTGGATGAAATAGTCGACGGAGTAAACATTCGTGAAATGAATGATTCATGTCCGGAGACGTGACATTGTAAATTATTTAGACATGATAGGTTGGTCTCTTCGTCAGCCAATGAAATTAAACGCTCCAAGACTAAACCATAACCACATAATAAACACCTAAACATCCATGAATGAATAAATAACATGCGGAATGTCGCTTGCGAAATCAAATACAATGTATATTCTATAAGTTGGTTGAGAGTTGTTTTCTCTATTCGATTAAATAAACGTCATCCTTGGTAAATTACCCGATACACATTGGTTCTTATGACAGAGAGGCAGGCGCCATCTCTAATAAGAAGAACATGTTTGCTCTGTTAGAATATGACCTTGAATCTTGATCAACGTACTTTAGGATAGTAAATGAGCACACATAATAATATGTAAAAATTACAAGGACTGAAAATTTGAAGTATTGTTGGAATAATATCCAGACAATGTGCTTTGTATATATTGTATACAATTATGTGTAAAAAATTAAATATAAAAAAATAATAATAATAATTATAATGATTATAATAACAATAATAATAATAATAATAATAATACTGATCATAATAATATTCATAAAAATGATGATGATAATAATAATAATAATAATAATAATAATAATAAATAATATTAATAATAATAATAATTTGAGTCATAAACTCTTAGCTTTGAACTCTGAACTTTAAATAATGAACTTCAAGTATTTTTAAGGTTAAACTTTATATAAAATTTTATTTTTCTATTATATTAGTTAAATATGTTCATTTAAGCTAATTGAATAAAATCAGTATTATAAAATATGATAATAATTAAATGTTTCAGGGCATTCAACACGAAGGAAAACTGAAGAGTCTGAGACTCTAAGGCAAAAATATTAGCGCGTCACATTGGAATGTGGCGCGGTCCAACTGGAGGTGATATGTGCCAATTTTTGAGGGCTGTGTAAAATTTTATTTTTGACTAAACATCTTTTTCGTATCATTATGTGATTAGATATTGCTTCACTACATATATGATTATTTGATTACAGTGAAACCTTAGGGTCCGTAGTCAGCACAGTGTTTCTACAGTTGTCAGGTTTTTGAGGTAGTCGGCAATGGTCAGTGACTGCAACAAGGGTCAACTTTGATCCTCTCGGGATACAGCCAGAATTTTCGCTCGTCCGGATTTACGTTGGATCCCCAGAACTGAGCCTCCGTGTTTTGATGCGTCTTACATGCTAACCCCCCCCCCCCCCCCCCCCGGAGGTCCCGAAAGTCCTGATTGATATTTTCCTTTAAAAGGAACAATGTCCAGTTCCAAATGTTTCCCCTTTTCCGTACTCTTTATAGCATTCTTCTTTAACCATTCAGTTCTAATACTTACACTCATGGGGTTGTGACTCTATTTTCCTTCAGCGAAATCCTTTGCCTTAAGTCGTGCGGCACACTCATATGGCACACGCTCATGTGGTACAGATATTTAGAAAATGATTGAGTTTCCACGCCTTCTTACCCAAAACAGGGTAACGCTCTTCTTCCTTGATGGTATAAGCTGTGCCGCACAGTCACCATTCACTCACAACCGAGTTTGCCTCTCAGGAGTTCTCGATGTAACGACTCAGCAGTGGAGAACGTTACACATTCAAGACCTGCAGGTGCGGTTATCACCAGGCATGGTTAATACCAAGATATAAATAAGAGGAAGCACGTCCTACCGCCCATCTGAGAAGTCCAAACCCGAAATGGAATTTTACAGACTAATATACTTAGTTTAGCTATAAATAAAATGGAGGATCAAACAAACATTCCACTAGAGGAAATATAAAACGGCGTGTGCCACCAACGAACCTCATAATAATGAATATATTTGCGAGTCTGACATCCAGCAAGTCTTCAAGTGTGCTTTTGCTGAGGTCATTCAGCTAAGATAATTACCGCTTGAACGTCCAATATTTGTCATCAATTCTCAATCTATTCGTTACACCCAGAAAGGAGCTAATATAAATTCCAAGAAATAATTTAATTCCTCTTTACTCCATATGATTAAATGTCTGCCAGCGCAATTTTTAGAATTAATACAACATTGTAAGTTTGGTATATATGCATTTCTCGGTTGATTTGCGTCCCCTTTGTGGATTTCCTTAAAAAGAAAAACCGGGAAGTTAAAGATAAACGTTTTATAGAGAATTGAATCCTCTCTCGTCATATCAAAAATGGATTATGTCTTTTTGATCGAATTTCCTCACGGAAGTCTGACGTAATAATATACTTTTTGATAAAGGTAGTCTATTTGGACATAAAATAGTGTCTGAAATAATCATATGTTTCATTTATTTTGCTATTCTTAAATTTTTTAATCATTACATTTTGTCCCTGTATATTATCTATCAATATTTGACATCAAGACAACAAGAGATGATTTAATATAACTCGCCTGTTTTTAAATGCTCTCATAATTTTCAAAGAAAGACCTAATAACGTATGTTTATAACAATTTACGAATATAAACCCCCATGACACCTCTATCAGTATTTAAAGCAAGTCACACAAAAAATGACGTTATTCTATGAACCTACCTTTAAGAGACATGCCTATCCATAGTGTATAAAGCACAAGAAATATTTTGTGTGTTAGACTCAGAACTGTATCAGAACTGTGAAAGATAAGGACACTGTCGACATTGTGTTATATTGAAGCGTAATTTATGTATTCAAGTAAGAATATTTATTATTTATTCTGTTGAGGATGGTGAAATTTGGAATACACCAAAGGCAAAGGCTTTCTAACTCGAAAATGTACATTATTTAGGTTCTTATATATATATATATATATATATATATATATATATATATATATATATATATTACGGCCACGAAACATCGATGTAGAGTTAAAATATATACAATTCATCAACATTTTAAATGTTAGTAAGTTACCCTGGTTTGGGATTGTCGAAAGTTTCTTTAACCCAGAGTGTAAAGAATATGCTGGTGGTCCAAGAACTTTAGCATTGGGTGATATAAAGATGAAACAGTGAACCAAGATCAGATATGATAAATGTAATTATTGATCGTAAATACAGTCCTCATCACTGAGGAAACTGATAATACGTGCATGAATATATTTGTCAACATCAAAAGTAATATTTTAGTCACTTGTCGAATAAGCAAAAGGGGAAAAAAGCAGTTCGTGCAGGGAAATATCTCATGATGGTAAACTGCTAATACTAGCTTTCCTTATTAAAACCACAATATGCCTAATTGATGACTAATAGTGACACCACTCAGTATAACATGAGCTTGGCAAGGTATATACACTGCCTGCTACATCATAACGCCCGGTCATCAGTTATTCATCAGCTGTTGGGTTAACCCATGAAACCTTAAGGCTTTTAACTTATGTGATCCTAAAATGTGGAAATCATATTGTAAATTAGACAGGTCTGTGGTAACAGATGTGAACTTGACAAATTTTCAAGGCGTTTAGTGTAAACAGATAAGTAAGATCGCTCTCTACTCACCTACAGACAAACTCTGTCACGGCAGTGGTAAGTGGTGGCGTTATCATGTGATAAGGTACGAGGGAAGCAGACAGACTCCTTTTCAGAGCACTGTAGTGGTATCCTAAACGACCCAACTACAATCAACGGTCGCGTTGGTTTAAACAGCCAAGCAATCTGGACTCCAATTTAGGGTACCGATCTCACCAGAAACGGAGATTTAGATACGTCAACTGACGGGCTGGGCTGTCCGTGGTTGCTAATTCCCGACATACATAGCGTTCTCCCAGGATCGATGCGTCGTAGCATTAGGATCTATTTGTTTCCGTGAAGGCGTGGTGTGGTTGCCCGCCTGCTGCGTGTGCAGTTTCGTCTCGGAGGTACGATCATTCTCCCACAGGTAATTCTAGGATCAAGGAGCTTCATTTGTTGGTAACTCAAAGCTGATGGCTGGAAATGCGTGGTCCTCGACGGTCACGTGACCTCCGCCATGTGAAACCGCTCAGGGTTTTAATTAGGGGCATTAACTGGGCGCGTGAATATAGATGATGAATGTGCGTCTATATCTGCTCGACCAGGGTCATCTTCGGAAATAAAAAAAAAATCAGAGATGAAGAGATCGCAAACCACCGCCATTAAAAGAAAATTGAGAGACAATGGACAAGGGGCACTTTGTTCATATCTGAGTGCTGAATAGCAATTCCATGTAAAATATGCGGATATAACAAAACTCCGTTCAAGGTTTTTTACAGTGCAAGTTTCTGTAGGTGCAAGCATCTATCTGCGGATTATATAAGCAGCTTGATCGTGCCTAAAAAATAAAGCTAATTACAGTTTTCCCTTAATTCCCCGATGGTGAGACCTAGCCTCCTTTTTGGTCCGATCTGCTCACGATACTGACCAACATTTGTCTCTCTTTACGTCTCAGACATGGTTATCAAAGCACTCCTGGAGTCCGTCTCCATTCCTGGAGACTGTCTGTATACTTCTCTATCAGTAGCGACGGGCCCAAGTAGATGCTCACGTAATTTGCCCCAGGATGGTAATATGTCATCTTGGTAACGTCCGAGGCGATTATTAACTTATTAACAACACACCCTGGTTCAGAGAATGACTAAACCAGTGGGGAATCTGGTGAATAAATAAATCAGCTCATTTACATTTCCGGTGATACCCTTAATATTTCATTTTACAACAGTCCATTTACTTATTTTTAAAGCCAAGAATCTGAATCGTGTGGGATATATATGTTTGAGCCCGTTTGCGGATCTGGCCCATCTGCCGATGGGCTAGGCCCATATGAGGATCCGTTATTGGGCTGCCCATCTGCAGATGGGCAGCCCAATGACGGATTTGATACCATGCACTTTCTGGCCCATCTGCAGATGGGCTTGGCCTCATAACCGATTTTAATTTTTGTTAGTAATACGTTATTATTTTATTATCTTGATGACTTTTGTACTCAGACAAACATTTCTCAGAACTTAATGTGTTAATTGAAACGTAAATCATTATCACAGGCTTACATCAATAATTTTATCATCAAAATTACATAGATGTGCATAGAAAACTACATAGATGTGCATGAAGTGTTACAATACCCTTTTAAATCACTTTTTACACACAATTCTTAATTAGTCTACATTGCATTCGTGTGATGTTAAGAGTTTAATGAGGTTCACTTTTTACCCAAGAGTAATTACAGCTGTTGCGAAAAAATCTCATTTACATTACCCCATAGATGCGACTTCCAAGGTACATACAATTCACTAAAGAGAAATTTATGTGGTACAAATCAGTTTCTCATATTCATTTTTAATATCCACATATATATCAAGGTTATACTACATACATTTTGACAATAGAATAGTGTAATATATGTAGCAAACAGTCTCTCATGAGTCATTTGATCTCAGAGTCAATCACAATCATGCACTTTCGTCATAATAACACATCTTGATACAGTTTCTTTTAGAGAAGTGTCTTAGTGATAAGCTCTCTACTATAGTATTCGTACAAAATTGTTGGCGTCCTGGTGATGAGAGCAGCAGGGAAGCCGGACATTACTCCTTTTTTTCAGGTTATCAAAGAGATGATGCCGAGGTTAAATGTAGTTTTGGCTGCAGGGGTCATTGCTGAAGAGTAGTGTCTTTGCAAAGGCCAGGGCAAAAACGCCACAAAATAAATTTAAACAAAACGATAGGGTAATGTTTTTCATATCTTTCACAGTAACATAGTAAAGTTTATTTTTATTTTTAATATAAAACACTTTATTAGATACAACTGATAAATGAATAGGTCTCTGAAACAAGCAATCATCACGATGTTTAATATATAAATATGTTTTAATAAATAAAATATAAATATAAATATAAAATTTAGATTGTGACAAGACTCCTTATAAACCATTTTGGATAAATATAATTATACTTTATACTCAGAAGAAAAAAACGAAGAGATCAAATTTATACGATAAAACTACCAAAATTCGTAGCTAATACTTGCATATTACTAATTTCGGTCTGTGTGGGATACTGTTATCGAGTAAAATATTAGCTCAGCTTAGTAGGAACTATTCTAAAATTTTGATAGACCTTGTTTGGATTCGGAACAAAAAACATATATGTAAAATTAATCTATATTATATAAATTGAATAAATTATGATAATACAGTGGTTTAAATAGCACACTATTTTGATGGGGTTGTACATTTTTTAAAAGGCCATATACTATTTCATGTCATATAACCGAGTGTACTTTCATTGGTACGTACACAGGCGGTGGCGGAGGCATGTGCTCTGTGAGTGCTTTCTAGTTAATTTGGTTGTCATTAACACTATAATAACACTTAAGGGTAAACGCATTTAGGTATGACCAGTTCACCAACTTAATATCGGATACACCTATATGATAAAAGCAGTAACATGGGCAAAGGTCTTTCGATATCCTGCATGGTCCTCTCGTGGATGTTCTTGGCGACGTAAAACAGACTATCAACAGGGACTACCCGTAAATACTTGCTGACCTCTTCTCTGAGCTTGGCTTCAGAGGGAATAACAAGTGTGTTGGACACCCCAAGAGCAGGCAAATCCATTTAAATTCTGAGAAATGTTTGTCTGATTACAAAAGTCATCAAGATAATAAAAAATTAACGTTAAACTAATAAAAACTAAAATCGGTTATTGGGCCAAGCCCATCTGCAGATGGGCCAGAAAGTGCATGGTATCAAATCCGTTATTGGGCTGCCCATCTGCAGATGGGCAGCCCAATAACGGATCCTCATATGGGCCAAGCCCATCGGCAGATGGGCCAGATCCACAGACAGGCTCCAACATATATATATATATATATATATATATATATATATATATATATATATATATATATATATATATATATATATATATATATATACCCGTCCCCCCTATAATGATGCCCCCAGTGAGCTGCTTTAGTTACAAATTATTATCAATTATATATTTTTAAACTTTTTGTAATTGTAAATTTTTCTGTTTATTTACTTTTTGTAATTATTACTGTTTCTGTTTGATTACTTTTCCGTGGCTTCCTGTCCAAAATTAAGGTCTAATCATCGTCAAACAACCTTGGTTTAATTTAGCTTTAAAATTCATATTAATAATTATTTTAGACACCGTGATGTATATATATTTAGAATCATTAGAATATTCTCTATCAGATGAGATATATTTAAAATTGTAACAGTGTCCACTTTGAAAATTTAAAACTTGAAATGATTTAGAATTATTTTTTTTTAATTGGATATATCTCAAAATTGGCATAGGGTATGTATGTGGAAATAGTTTCATTTGAAACTACATACAAATATCTCCAGGCTTTTTTTTTGGTTATATATTTATTATCTTTTTTTCATAATGAATTTTAAATTTAAAAAAATGTGTGATGTTAACAATACTTATTTCGTTTAAATAACGTATTTCTACTACACTAAAAACGATATAGGAAAAAGAAAAAAACGCATTTTAGAATACTTGTTGATTTACCTATTTGCAAAATTTTTTATTAGGCATCATGACAACTGGAGAACTGTCAAACTAAAGTAGGCGGAGCTTACTGGTCCGAGGGGTCGGTCTTCGGTAAGCAGGTCATGGGGTACCGCGCCGGGGCACGCGTCATGTGTGAAGTGACTGATAAGAACGATCACTCTGTTTACTCTGCGCTCTCATTCAGACCACCATATACCCTAATCCAATTAACAGCTTGTCTCTCCCTCTCACAATTATATATGAGACACTACATAGCTAGCAGCAACACATATCTCTCTCTCTCTCATTAGATTTATTTACACCAGTCATATGCGGCCGCTCTTCCTTTACCGATCGCTCTCATAGCTAAGACTCCGGCGCGGTTCACATCGCAAAATTTGTTAGCAGGCGGCGTGGTGGTGTAACTTGGTGCCGCGTTCCTCTCACAAAATTCATACGTGCAACGCAGTCTCATATTGCTGCACCACCCTCGGCGTTTATCTACATCCTCCACTAACGACACAGGAACCTTGTGATCAGCAGTATGTGACTGTCTCTCGTTCAAATAGCGAATTTTATCTTCGCTCGTTCTGCTCTATTTTCTTCGACCCATGACGTTCAGTTTGAAGATAGTGTATATTATAGAAGAAGGAACGATGTATTCGGTAATGGTTTTGGCAGTGTAATGATGGACCCTCGGAGAAAATGTTATAGTGTATAACAGGGTCAACATTACAGAAATAACAATCGGTAAATTCATATTTCTGGGTATATTCTTGGTGCCAGGACCATTATTGGGTGACACTAACATATTTTAGGGCAGTGACATAGACATTATTCGGCGACTGGAGGAGTACGATGTACAGTTTACTTCTGGGTTAGGCGTATAGGGGGGGGGGGGGCGTGTATGTATTAATTAGTGCCAATTAGTCCGTGCCGGTAATAAAGATAAGCTCTTTCCCGGCTGACCGAGCACGGCTTCCCCACGCCTTCCAATCAACCATTTGCCTAATACCGCCAGCGCATGGTTAACCAATAAGCAACTTACACGCTGCTAACTCTCGCAGAGCTGACAGTTGGTCCTGTTTGCACCCCACGTGGGGTTGACATCTGAATTAAAATACTTATTTCTCTATTTGATACAATATAACCCCAGGGACGTGTTTTTGTGAAAAGATAGATATAGCAAACATCTATAAAACCAGATGTTTTTCAGAAAAATGTAATTTTTATGATTTTTGACGATGATTACACCTTAAGGAATGAATAGTTACAAATTATTATAAATTATATATTCTTTAACTTGTTGTAATTGCAACTTATTCTGTTTGTTAACTTCTTGTAATTATTACTTTTTCTGTTTGTTTACTTTTTCATGGGTCCCAGATTTTCTGTCTGCATCAAGAAAGCTGGTCAATAAAATGAGTTAGCCAGGTCTTTTTTTCTGGAATACCTTGTAAGTCATAAAATTTCATTATTTTACAAGAATTATACAAATATTTATTATAACTACTAGTGGTTGGAATCGGCAATTTAATTATGTTCGATGATTGAAAGAAAACAAACGACCGATTATCGATTATTATTTTGATCATTTTATGTACCTATCGAACATTAAAGGAAACACGCCCGATGGTCGATTACTATTCGATCATTTAATGTACCTATCGAACATGAAAGGAAACAAACGACCGATGATCGATTATTATTCGATCATCTTATGTACCTATCGAACATGAAAGGAAACAAACGACCGATGATCGATTATTATTCGATCCTTAATATACCTATCGAACATGAAAGGAAACAAACGACCGATGATCGATTATTATTCGATCATTTAATGTACATACCATGTATGTATAGAAATTTGCCTACTCTTAACTTCACCTTAAATAACCTTAATTTTACCCACTGAACAAGTAATTTGTTTGGACTTGCTGAAAGACTAAAGTAATAGCCAAGTTTACTGCACAATCTTCAGTTTTAAAGCTGTTTGCTACTTTTTAAAATATTTTTGGTGGAGGCAACCGCCTCCGTTTATTAATGCTCACTTATCTAATTCTTAAGCTTAATATTTACATCTGCAGAGTTTCATTTCGGTTTGGGACTACGTTTGAGGTAGCACTCGCTTTCTTTCCTTTATTTATTTTCTTTATCCTGGTGTCACCCAGGCCCGGTTTCTACTGCACCTTCAGGTCCATAGTGTCCCGTCTAATATACATAATTACACTTATAATATATACACAAGTTACCCGGGTTTAAAGATCAATCGTCTGTTTGTTAGTTCACATACATTTTCTGATATGCAAGCAAAATAACCTTTTAGTATAGGCACATACATGTATAAATTATCATATGTACTCACGTATGTTTAAATGTATGTGTGTATATATAAATATATATATAAATATAAATATGTGTGGGTGTGTCGATGTGTGTATGGGTGTACGCGGAACTGCGGAGAAAGTATACCGATGGTTACAATCAGTGGAAGAACTGGACACGAACATGTTACATCCAACCAAACGAAAGAGCTGGTTTGGAAGCTATATTGATGGTGTTTTCTGTTTTATTACAATTTAAAATCAGTTGCACTATAAATCTGCATATTTGTCACAGCAAGATTGTCCCAGTGCTGAACTGTATTTGTGTTTACCATTTTAAAATCACTTTTGTTACAAATTTGCGTAATTGTCACTGCAACGTCAACTTCAACGAGATTACAAATAGAGAATCAGGAAAATGATTACCCAAGGGAAATTAAATACAACCGAATAAGATTTATGTTCTAATCACTAATTATGTTTTGGACCAATTTAGAATCAAGGACACGCACAGGATTTGCTTCACGTATCTCGATTTTTTTTTCTAATACGAACTTCAAATACGATATTGAATGTCAAGCTGCTCTGGGAAATATTTCGTTAAACAGTGACTGTTATTATATATAAATCTTTAACTGCTTTTTTTCTCCAATTAAAAATAATATATTCCGATCAGGAGCAAAGCAAGTTAAAATGAAAAATAGTCTTTTCCGATCACTGTGACACGTGACATATATCTGTGATTACCGGCACTGAATATTTGGGTCTGGTTGTTCGACAAAAAAAAAACACACACAAAAAAATATATTTGGTTGTAACATATCGAACAGGATTTTGGAACAGGATTTTTATAAAAACCTCTGCATGGTTATCCCAACCTTCAATATATGCTGGTTCATTTGACGCGAACATAAAGAAGACGATCGCAATGCGCGCAGTCGTGGAAAAGGTCTGTTATAACCTGTGCTCCTTTGAACACCCTGTGACACATAGTGACACATGGTTCAAATGTCTTGCTACGCTCATCGGTCGATATAATATGAAGGTTTTGGTGAAAGGAAGCTGACAGAAAGGGACAATTCTTTGGTAGTGGAAATATTCATTTACTAGTGTTTATCAGTACTTTTTAATAGGTCTATGCAGCGGATCAAGAGGGATTGTGGATGGGGTGGGGGATAAAGGTGGTCCCAAGGGGGTTTGGACCCCCACCCTCTTCCTTTTTCGCCGCCGCAACCTTTCCAAACGGCTTTTAATCCATTGTTGTGGTCTAGACCCCCCCCCCTCCCCTCACGCATCTAGCCCCTTTTGTTGGACTTGAGTCCCTTTATAAGTTTTTCTCGTAGGTCCTTCTGGCTTGGACTCCTCCTTTTTCAAAATCCTGGATCCGTCCCTGAAACTGTTGATACACAAACTGTTTGTGCTCCTACCTGTACATCCCTAACGCACCCCTCAGACAGGAACCAATTAGCACTAATTGCAGGTGGAGTCACAATGTATGGACGGTTGGTGATACATGGAAGTGAAGGAGGCGGCGTTCAAATACCCGGGTTAGTTTTTTTCCTACTGCAGATAGGCCTGAGATTTCCACACCTAATCACCACCAAATCAAAACAGTCACATGCTCATTAAAGCAAATTGCATCTTCTGGCAAAAGGGTCAAACCTTATCAGTGCAAAAAGGTGAACAAGGAAATAAATGCTGAGGAAAGCCATTAGAAGTAAAACTGCTGAGTTGCTATGTATATGCCCGTGGTGACGTGCATTTCCGACCAAACATAAAAATATGATTATTTTCCAAATATCTCCTACAGGGGGGCCAGAGTATAAAAATCTTCAACATATAAGATAACTCGACTATAAAATATAAATCCATACGAGCAGCCGAAATACTTCGTATCAATATATGCTTCATTAAAACAAATCCAGTGTCCTCAGTTCCGTCATTAAATAATAACTAATACTTCTGTTCTTTATTTCAGTTAGTATTGGGTTTGTGTATTGAAAATAAATTTTTATGTAGGGAGATACCATAACGATAGATAATAAAGAAAAATATACTCGGTTACTTCAGGTGTTATCTGCAGGGAAGAAAAGACCCATCCATGGTAAATTGATCTTTTTGAGTTAAAATGTAGAAATAAAAAAAAAAAAAAAAACATAAGCTCGACCGACGTTAATTGACTGATGCACTGGAATGTGAAATTAAATTCTAGGATTCAAGCATTTCTCAGGAAATAGAAGAAATGCATAGGTGACATAAAGGAGAAGGTGAAGCAATATCTCCTCAATGACTGAGCGCACACAGTCTATCCTTTTGTTATATTGGCATCCTTTCACCATGCCCCGTGGATATAATACCAACGGGTGGGCGCTGGTACAACTCTGCTTTAAAAGTTAATGAACTTTTAATAGCTAAGGCAAAAATAAGTGCTCCGATTTACCATCAAAGAGAGCAGTTTCATTCTCTGGATGACCGAAACAATAAAATTGGTTAATTGAGATTGGTTTCGGTGACACTATAAAAGAAAATAATCGACGAATATTTAAAGAAAAGGTATTATATTATTTAAAAGACATGATTATTGGAGTTAATTATATTCAAGTTCTACAAACTGTGTTCAGCAATGCTACACCACACTGGAAATAATAATTTTGAGAGGGAAGGTTAGATGCAGGTAAAATACTTAGAATTGAATGTGACACAATACACTGTGTCATAGCTATTATTGACAAGTTCATGTCTCTCCGGAAGAAAGATGGTTTGAGCAAGCACCAGGACAGAATTAAAGGCTTGTATGCTCTCAGGTACAACCATATTTAGACAAATAATCCGTGAAACAAGGTATTACTTAGACATAAACAGCCAGTAATTTTTGTTAAATGGCTCTCTCATTTTTCTGTTGCAGGAAGGCCCACCCACACCTTTTACAAGGCGCCAGTAGAGCACTGCTTGCTCCGCTTGTTTCAGTGTGCGGCAGATGGTTTCTGTGGGGACAAAGGTTTAATGGAATGAGTTATAATGTTACGCAACCACTGAGTAAGGTACGTGAATAGACTGTTACATATCTTTGAAAATGGTTTATACTTTCTTCATTTGATAAATGTATTACTGATTGTTGGGTCTCGCCTTCCCACCGTCGGACGAGGATCAATTTTTTTTATAGTCATATTTAGATGAATAAAAAAACCCAAATTTTGTAGTGACCTACTTAACATCCCCCCGGCCCATTGCAAAATCCTTGATTTCAAAGGTTTTTAATTCTTTTTCTCCTTCTTTCTCCTGCCACTTTCTGTTTGCGCTGGATCTCAAATATGGCATATTTTCATAAGCTGAAATTTGGTACAATATTAGTCTCAGGTCATAAATTTGCTCCTGATATTCACATTTTTACCATGACCTTATTGCCAGGTAGGGTTGGGCGGTGTAGGTTTTTAGGGATCTCCTGGTGATTGCATACATCCGGTTGAATCTTGCGGTCTATCATCGTTTGTTGTCAAACAAGGAAAATGATTTTTTATACTATCTGCAATTATATTAAAGAATACTACAAGAAGGTCAATAGCCTGTTAACGGCACTGCCTTTTGAATGTAGATGAAGGTGATTTTACGATTAGAAAGATATGTAATTACTAAGCCTTCTAGGTGCAGGATGCCAGGAATATCCAAAACGTCAAAACGTGTATTGAGACATTGTAAGACTGAATCTCCGAGGATCCAGTTAGATCCCACCATTTTGGCTTCTGAAAAAGGGTGTTTTTCGCACCGAGAACTTTCAGCTTGGCACTCCAACGCCTTATTAACTATAGGCTTTCCCTTACACTGATATGGTACGTTTTCTATTTTTGTTTATGATAAGATAAGATAAGACAAGATAAGATAAGATGACAGAGATGAGATGAGATGCGATAATAAAATGCGATAAGATAAGATAAGATATACTTTATTAATCCAAAGCTGAGAAATTACATAGTGTCCGCACAAATATAAGGGGGGAAAATATATTTATTACTATAATAAGCCTAACTAAACTATATCAGAATGTACCGTAAAGCACTATAAAACAGTACAAAACATGACTGGATACAACATGCATGCATTCATTATTAGATATATGCGTAAGTAAATACAATACTATCATGCACGGACGAATACATAAACAATATACATGTTGTGTGGTGTGCGAATACGTCCACTGTTCTCGAACTGCATTTCATAAAAGCAACGTCGAAGTGGATGTGTATCGTCTGCCATAATGCAGCAAAATTTTGCTTTCAGCTTGGTTTGATCCAGTGTTGTGATGTCATCTGATTTCCTACCAACTACCAACTATAATAATATTATGTTTAGGCAAAATCTGTAGGTGACTATAGCAATTCCGTTTCAGGTTTCTTTGAAAGGCATGGTAAACCTATTTCAATGAGTCTCTATTAAGAGCAGCATATGCCTGGTAATGTAAAGTATCACTTAACTCAGCCACTTAATTATCTCCTCTGTAGAGATGATGTTTATTTACCGTTTTGTTTGGTATGTTTGTTGGCGGATTTGTTTGTCTGTTTCCATGATCAAGTTTACAATCTTCCAAGGTCTTCCAGGACTCCATAAAATTTTAGTGAGGGATCCAATTAATGGGTTTACTCCAATAAAATTTTGTGACCATGGCGGGAACATGCGCGCTGATTATCCTTGCTTTTTAAGCAAAGATAACTGTCTTGTCATATTAACCACGTTTCCCGTTTACTGACAAACATGACAAACTTGTTCATGTATTGCTTTTGAGGGTCGCGTGAGAATGGTATTTTACAATAACAGGTTAATTCACCAGATAGAGACGTCACTATGTTTTTAAAGACCTATCTCGTCTACGGAATCGCCTACCTATTTTAACTGATCATTTTGTTAACTTATATAAAACGTTTTTTTTCTCCATCCGTTAATTTGTTTTAAAATTGTCCACTCGTTTCTTTTACTTGATCCGCAGTCCGTGACACTATTCACTTGTGACCATTATTTTTAATGTATCAGGTTGTTTTTTTCATGTCAACGGGACTGCTATCCCGTGCTTGCCAGTATTTGTCTAACTTCTTAAATACACACTTATGTAATTGTGTCTGATACGTGCAGGAAGGAAATAAAACCAGATTTAACATGTCACCGAATCTCGCCATTTTTTTTTCAGATCAACTTTTAATAAGCATGAACGATATATTTGTTTCTTAACGATATGAGGCAATAAATCTGTAGTGAATACTTTAAAATTCTAGCCCATATCTCATTGACAACACATTTAATGTATTTAGTGACTTTTATACCACCCCGCCTTGTTACAACTATGACCTTACAGCCCGTTACTATGGTGACTTGAAAGGCATTTAGGAGATACGGATAACGAACGGGAAAAGTATTATGTATAAACAAAATAGGCAGGTTCCAGAAGCGGAATCGGGGGGGGGGGGGAGGGGTCCAGGGTGACTTCCATCCGAAGGAACCTTTTTAAGGGTTTCAGACAAAATTTTGCGGCCTGGACCCCCCCCCCCCCCCCCCCTTCCGGCCAGGTGACCTTTTTTTAGGTTTTCATTTGTCGTTCTGGGTCTGACCCCTCCTTTTCCTAAATTCTGGATCCACCCCTGGGTTCCTTTATCCTTATGAAGCCTATTGGTTGTTTCAGGATGTAGAATAAAAAGTGTTTCAAGATTCCGGTCACGTGAATATCCCGGCGGAATGTCTTGTATCTTTTTTGTGAAGGAGACGTATTTTCTATCCAAGGTCCTCAAAGTTGACAGCCAAGTAAGAACCTTGTCTGGGATGATGTAAAGTCGACAGGAAATAAAGTGTTTACTAAACATACCACGCACAGGCGCGGGGACATTCGTCAAGATCTGGTGTCTGGAAGAAACATGTGGTTCCGCGTATGAGCCCGTTACAGTGAAGTTTTCCAGGCTGTCATAGGAGAATTAATACCAGAAAGTATAATACAGATAGGATACAAGTTGATAAATAGATCTAAAGCACCAATAGCAACCTCCTCGTTAAAAAATCTTGTCATTGAAGAAAAGTTTGGTTAACATTTGAAATATGTTGACACATGATTAAGTATAATATTTCTTTGCCCATGGACCCTGTGCTAGAACGGAGTTGTAAATTTTGGACTCTACATATCCTAACTCAAACTCGAGTATACACTTTATAATTGGTCGTCTGTTATAACAGTTTTTTTTGTTATGTTTATGAATGTTATGTTATAAAAGAACATCCGTTCTCTATTTAACTGACCAGAAACAGCATCAGAATAGGGCAAAGAATAATAATGGACATAAGTGTTATATGAAAGTATACATTTCAGAAACAAAGAAATGTGTAAATGTTACAGCTTAATATATGGCCATGTGAGCTAAAAAATTGTATTAAAAAAATATCCCATGAAAGTTTTCCCAGGATTCCTAATTAATTTATTGTACCAGTGTTATTCATATCATGGCCTAGCCAACTAAAAGCGATAAGAATTGAATGCAACAAAGAACTTCCACCCTATTATATAGTCAAACGTATCCATGAACACGTATGTTAGGTCCTAATATATAATCACAGTTGAATATTTAAAAAATTATTATAATAAATAACATATATATATACGATATGTTGAGCTTTGGATTAAAATCCTGAAAGTAGTTTTTTGTTGAACATTGAATAATAAGACTCATAATGTTACCTGTCAATTGTTACATAAACAGCCTCAGATGGCCACACCACCTATGGCATATAGGCTAGACCTGGTGTAAACAGCAGCTATGACATGATCTTTTAAAAACTTGGATAAAAACTACAATTTTTATCAAACCTTAAGACCTTAAAAGCTTAAATACATACATGTGCATCCTGTGAAACTAACAGTGTTTACAGGTCAAAATGTGTGACTGAGGGGAACTGAGACTAAGCTGGGCAAGCAGAGCCAGGAATGAAGTGGGTTATGTAATGTATGTTTACGGGGGTTATAAAATAAGACAATCTTGCAGGATTTATTCATATGGTGAACCATTTTTTTTCTTTAATCTTAAGCTGAACGACAGAAACAGAAATTAAATGCACAATTTTCCATTTATGGTAAAAATCATAATAAAAATTATATTAAAATTAAACAAGGGCTTATCATGTTATGAAAATATCGCTAAAAATACGTGGATAATAACCCGAACGGTAAACATGAGTATTAAAAGATAAAGCTGGCAAATTTTTATGACGAGGAGAGAACATACTCTCAGATGTCTGCCACTATCTCTCAATAGATTTATTATAAGATTCCATTAGCCGCCTCCCCGGAGCCTTGTCTCTGAGATTTTACAAGGAAGCTGCGTCTCATCTGGACATCGCTGTCTTTATTGATGGATATAACTGTATTTCGCATGAGTCAAGCTCCAGGTCCCCGCAAGAACATACAAGGGGGAGATGTTTACAGACGACTGTTGGACAGCAATCAATTAGTCTCTGAGTCTTGATAGATCGCTGGTTACTCTGCGTTCTTTGAGATGATATATGATGTGATAGCTACTTTGTCTAATGGACTCAGTAACAGAAAACCTGGTATTCCTTTATGGTGCGAAGTGACCACATGACTTCCGCAGTGAACTCTTCTCTGTGTCTGTGCAATGCCTAAGACGCTGTAATAGAAAGACGGACATTAAAGTCAGTTTTCAATGAATGTTCAATATATATATATATATATATATATATATATATATATATATATATATATATATATATATATATATTGTTATAGGTGCCCCTTTTAGTGATCAGCGGTCTTACATGATTTTTAATAGTGCACACGGAAGTTCCATGTGTTGTTGGCATTAGGTTTATGTGCCATGCGTAGCCCGGATGTTGCGGGCTCGGTTTAATCCGCATTGAATGAACCCTAGATACACAGCGTTCTTTGTTCTAGTATGTTCTTTGAATGTGTGTACTGTGTTGGATTCTTTAGATTGTTCGAGCAAAGGAAGGTTCTCGGCTTGAGATGAGAAGTTATAAAAAGGGGACTGTGTTTAAGAGCCCAGAAGAGAGTGAGAGAATATTCCAGTGGACACAGAAGCGTGTATGTCAGTTTGTGGGACCTATTCCGATAAGTGCGGCAATTATAGATTTTCTTAAGATTTTCTTCTGGATTTGTGACGAATCTTATTTAGTCGTAGTATACTTTCGGGATTGTTACAAGAGCTTTACATTGAACTGTTATTCACTGAGAATTTTCGTGAACTGTACGTCCGGCTAATACATTTTGAAGGACTTGTCGCTGTGACAGTGGTGGTATCCAAGTAATGTGCACTTGTTTTTTTTTTACTGTGTGATTATATTGATTTACTGTTATACTGCTGTTATATTGTGTCATTGTACTGATTTTTAGGATTGTAATGTTAGGGTTGTTTTAAGAATAAATTATGGTTATTTGTAAACAAAAAACCACTGACTTCTTAATTCATTCCCCTAGACATTTCGCGCTGCCTAGTGTTACATTATCTGATTTTTTCTCCATTAAAAAATTATGTTCATCACACATACGGGATCTGTTGATATTAGGTTCCGTAACATAAAATTGGGGGCTCGTCCGGGATGCTTAATAGTTTTGAAAATTTATTAGGCCTTGACCTGAACACATTGTTTATCAAACATTGTTTACAAGATTACATATTGTTTACAATACATTGTTTACAGGATTTATCTCAGTGTTTTTCTGTAATTCTTTTAACATCTTAACATGGCAAATTTCAAACCTGAGACATTTGTTGACGATCCCGACCCTGATCAACTTGAAGAGTTGACAAAGGAACAGTTGTTGCGTTTGGGACAACACTTAGGGCTAGGTGTAAAAAAGCTTTGAGA
The DNA here is from genome assembly GCA_026874595.1 of Sipunculus nudus. Taxonomy (NCBI): domain Eukaryota; kingdom Metazoa; phylum Annelida; class Sipuncula; order Golfingiida; family Sipunculidae; genus Sipunculus; species Sipunculus nudus. Next base: position 55,205,210 of record CM049313.1, on the reverse strand, counting down.
AAGCCTGATATCATTGCTAAAATCATGCAAGATCTAGTTAGCAAAGGTATAATTGAAGAGAATGAGATGGAAACATAAGAAAATGACAGCCTTGCTATGCAATAAGAATTAAAACAGTTGGAAATACAACATGAGCTAGCATTAAAAGGGAGGGAACAACATAAAAGGTTAGAGAGAGAAAGACTAGAAAAAAAAAGAAATTTAGTTAAAACGACTGGAGTTAGAAAGACTTAAACTAGAACATAGTCTAAGTGTTGCCCTAACTCACAGTTTTGATGTTACTAAACACATTGTCCCACCTTTTCAAGAAAAAGAGGTTGATAAATATTTCTTACACTTTGAGAAAGTAGCTGAAAATTTAGAATGGCCTTTGAAAAATTAGACTATGCTGTTACAAGGTGTGTTGAGTGGCAAGGCCAGAGAAATTTATACAGAGCTTTCAGTAGGAGCTGCTGCTCGCTATGACCTGGTAAAACGGTTAATCCTAAAAGATTATGAGTTAGTTCCGGAGGCTTACCGCCAGAGATTCAGAAATTGGGAAAAGCGCAGAGAACAGACCTACGTCGAATTTGCTAGGACAAAAGAGCAGTTGTTTGATCGCTGGTGTAGTTCTTACAATGTAATGAAAGATTATGACAATTTGCGCCAGTTGATTTTGCTTGAAGAATTCAAGCGCTGCATTAACGCGGATGTTAAAACTTTTCTTGATGAGAAAAGTCCTGAAACACTTGACATTGCTGCTCAATTAGCTGATGATTATTCATTAACACACAAAATGTCCCTTGCTAGCAAATCAAACCAGTCATTCACAAACAAGAATGTAAATCAGTATGGTCAAAAGAAGTTTAAAGCGCAGTGACCCAGTACTCGTAGTCCTGATAGTTACACGAAGTCCATTGCTACTCCTCAGTCCACGTCCACTGTGTCTAAGTCCAACAAAGACCAGTCATTTTCGAAGAAAATCTGTAATTACTGCAAGAAGGAAGGTCATCTAAAATCTAACTTCTGGAAACTTGCGAATAAACCAAATAGCAAACCTTGTGGTTTTGTTTCAAAATCTATGCATAGCATAGTACAAGAGCCAGGCTCTTTTCATGTAAATAAGGGGTACAACTCCTTTATTGACCCAATAAAGAGTTTGATGCTTCGGAGGCCCAAGTTCCGTCTGAATCCAAAGAAGAATCCGTAGCTCTCGGGGTAAAAACCTCAGATGATTCCTGCAAGGAATTAAATAAGGCTAGGTCCTTTCAAGACTCCTATGAGGAGTATCATTTAAGTCCTTTTATGACTCTTGCAAGAGTATTTTAAATGAGGCTAGGTCCTCTTATGACAAACAAAAGTTTGTGTCTGCTGAGGAAAATCCCTCTGTTGACTCCCAGGAGGAGTTTGATGATAAAAAAGATGTAGATTCCTTTAATGACTCTAAAAAGAGTTTATAACTGACACTGTCAATGTCAGTTCTTTGTTTGATGAAACTGAGGTAATAGATTTCTCTCCTGAGTCTGAGTTATTTGAGCCATTCATACATGATGCTTTTGTATCACTTTCAAGTAATTTTTCAGATATTACCCCTATTAGAATTGTGGAGGGACACTGGTTCAGGCAAGACACTCATGTTAGCTAACACTTTGCCATTTTCTTATAGGTCCTTTACTGGTGCACATGCACTTGTTAATAGTGTGTTTTCAGACAAGCATACTTCAGTTCCGCTTCACAGTATACATTTAAAGTCAGATTTGATTTCAGAGAATATGACTGTTGGCATAAGAACTACTTGACCCTTTTAAGGGAATGCAGTTGCTACTAGGCAATGATGTTGCAGGTGACAAAGTACAGCCTGTACCAATAGTGTCAGAATAGCCGTCACTTGATCAGGACACTGATCCGGAAATTCAGGAAACGCCTGGTTTGTATCCTTCATGTGCTTTACATAGATCAATGGCCAAGAAAAACACACATGAGGATAATGGTCCAGATGATAACACTCTGGGAGTCACTTGTGACTCGTCTAACGACTCGCCCGTACAGGATGCAGCATTTTCAAAGAACTTATCGCGGAACAGCATGAGGACCCTGATATTTCATGTTTGTTTCCCAGGGCAGTTTCTAAAGATGAACTGTTACAGAACCCAGTTTGTTTCTATGTTAAAAATGGAGTGCTTATGCATAAATGGCGACCACCTGATGTATGCGGTGATGATGAGTGGGCCATCAAACATCCAATAGTAATGCCCAAAAGTTATCGCAGTGAAATTCTAAGCATGGCACATGAGGCTCCTTTGTCTGGCCATTTAGGTATAAATAAAACTTATCAGAAAGTTAGTACACACTTCTATTGGCCTAATCTCAGGAAAGATGTTGTACAACATTGTAAATTATGCCACACATGCCAGATGGTAGGCAAGCCTAATCAGAATCCTCTTAAGGCCCCACCTAGGCCTATTCCTGGTTTCGAGGAACCATTCAGGGGGATTATTTTGGACTCTGTTGGACCACTGCCCAAAACAAAATCTGGACATAAAATATTTGCTGACAATTATGTGCGCATCTACCAGCTTCCCTGAGGCAATACCATTGCGCAGAATTAATGCCAAAAGTGTTGTCAAAGCTCAGACCAAGTTTTTTGTACAATTTTTGGATAACCAAAATCCGTCCAGCCTGACCAAGGCTCTAATTTTATGTCTAGCAAGTTATGCTTGAGCTAGGTATAAAACAGTACAGCTCTTCGCCAAACCATCCTGAAGGCCAGGGCGCCCTCGAGCGTTTTCACCAGACAATAAAAAACATGATTAAGACCTACTGCTATGATACACGCAAGGACTTGGATGAAAGAATCCACCTATTGCTGTTTGCTGTCAGAGAATCCTTTCAAGTGTCCTTGGGTTTCAGTCCCTTTGAACTAATGTTTGGACACTCAGTTCGCGGTCCATTGAAACTGCTTATAGGTAAAAATCTTGTGTGAAAATCCTGATTCTCTCAGTTTATTGCAGTATTTCTCATACTTTCGCACTAAACTACACAATGCTTGTGAGATTGCAAATTCAAATCTAAAATCTGCACAAAATAAAATGAAAACAAAGTATGACAAGCACAGTGTAATTAGGACGTTTGAGCCTGGTGAAACGGTCCTTGCCTTACTTCCCATCCCTGGAATACCTCTGCAAGCTAGGTATTTTGGTCCTTACATTGTTGAAAAGAAAGTCAGTGATTTAAATTACATACTTTTGACACCAGATAGGCGTAAGAAGAAACAACTGTGCCATGTTAAGATGTTGAAACCATATTATGACAGATATAGCACATCAGATGTTGTACATAATGTTACTGCTGTTGATTGTGTTAAAACTGACCCTGGCCCAGTTAAAGTAGATACTGATTGTAAGTGTGATGTAGACATTCAGTGTGGTAGAGTACCACTGAAAAACTCAGACATGCTTAACAACCTGGATGCCAAACCGTCACATCTTACCGCACAACAACAACAAGGCCTCAAGAACCTGCTACGGAATAATGAACATTTGTTTAGTGACATTACAACGCGAACTAACATATTGTGCCATGACGTCGATGTTGGCGAGGCAAGTGTAGTCAAGCAGCATCCTTATAGACTGAATCCAGAAAAAGCAAAAGTATCTACAGGATGAGATTCAATATTTGCTGGACAATGGTTTTATTGAACCTAGTAACAGTACCTGGAGTTCACCATGTATTCTTATGCCAAAACCTGATGGAAGTTAACGTATGTGCACGGATTATCAAAAACTGAACTCTGTCACCAAGACTGACACGTTCCCGATTCCGAGGATTGATGATTGTTGCGATAGAATTGGTAGCTCCAGATATGTATCCAAATTTGACTTGCTTAAAGGATTCTGGTAAGTTCCGCTGACAGAACAAGCGAAAGAAGTGTCCGCATTTGAGACGTAGCAAGGACTGTACCAGTATAAAGTTATGCCGTTTGGCATGAAGAACTCGCCAACCACATTCCAGCGCCTCATCCATATGGTTTTCTAGGACATTTAGGGATGCGACGCATATATTGATGACCTAATCGTGTACAGCGACACCTGAGAGAAACATCTGCAAATTTTTCGCGACCTCTTCGAAAGACTCAGTGAAGCACGTCTGACCGTCAACTTAGTAAAATCTGAGTTTTGTCATGCACAAGTAACATTTTTAGGTCATATTGTAGGGCAGGTTCAAGTAAAACCTGCTGATGCTAAAATAGGAGCTGTTTCTGCATTTCCTAGACCAGAGAACAAAAAGCAAATAATACGTTTACTTGGTATGGTTGGATACTACAGGAAGTTTTGTAAAAATTTTCCAGCTGTGGCTGAACCCTCGACTAATTTGTTAAAAAAAGAAACGAAAGTTTTAATGGAATGTTCAGTGTGAAAATGCATTTCAGAATTTGAAAGCAATTCTGCAAAGTTCACCAGTTTTGGAGATCCTGGCTTTTCTGTACCTTTTAAGTTAGCTGTAGATACTAGTGATACTGCTGCTGGTGCTGTGTTGTTACCAGAAGGCAATGATGGCATAGGTCATCCAATTTGTTATTTCTCAAGAAATTTTTAATGCAAACCAGAAAAAAAAACTACTACACTATCGAAAAAGAATGTTTGGCTTTGATTTTGGCATTGCAACATTTTGAAGTTTATGTTACTTCATCAGTCAAGCCGATCATTGTCTTCAGTGATCACAATCCCCTCACGTTCATGAACAAGTTGAAGTGTAAAAATCAAAGATTGTTTAGATGGAGTTTGTTTTTACAGGATTACAATCTTGAAATCAAACACATTAAAGGGAAAGACAATGTAGTTTCTGATTGCTTATGGAGATGTTTATGAAATGTGGTAAACAAGATGTTAATGTAGTGTTGTAAATAAGATGATTTTTGAAATGTTGTAATAATTTAGTGATTGTGATCGCAAAAAGAAAGCTTTGAGAAAACTTTCTTTTTTCTTACATTAGGGGGAGTGTTACGGGTGCCCCTTTTATTGTGTCCAGCGGTCTAACAAATGATTGTTTTTATTGTGCACACGGATGTTCCATGTGTTGTTGGCATTTAGTTTATGTGCCACGCGTAGCTCGTGTTGTAATTCCATTACAAAATTTATGTTCATCACACATACATGATCTGTTGATATTGGGTTCCGTAACAATATCAAGAAGAAATAAGGTGGAAAATAATATACATGTACGAGGAATTGCAGTTTAACAAAATGAGAACCCTTTGGGACCCTTTCTCAGCAATATGCTTGCAGTTTAGTTGCTTTCTAAAGCCTCGGTCACAACGGGGATACGGTCGCCGTTTGACGAGCGTTTTTGGCTATTCCGTGCGGTAGAGGCACGGCGACAGTGCGTTTTTTTCAAAGGCCGTAGGGACTCCGCAACGACCGTAACTGACATTAGCGCAAGCGCTTAAGATGATGCGGCGGCCGTGCGTCAGGTAGCCACCTACGTGTTCCTTACGGTCACCGTAGAGTAGACGTACGGATGTCGTAGGATACCCGTGCGATTTTTAACGCCTGCTTGGCTACCCGAGAGACGTACGGCGTACGTGCGACTGTCGTAAGGGGTCTTTGCGGCTTCCGCAAGGTTAGCTTGCGGCGTCCGCAGGGTTAGCTTACTTTACCGTGCGAAGGCCGTGAGAATGAGGAAGACACCGTGCCGTTCCCGCACGTCGGCCGCATAAGTATTCATGTGGTTTTAAAACCGATCAGTAACTACAGTCGGTCGTGGCCGCAGCGGGTTGTGACCGATGCTTAAGTATTCCTGCGGTCCCCAAAACCGTGCGGTACTCTACAGTGTGCGGTGACCGCAGCCGGTTGTGACCGAGGCTTAATTTTTTTACATTAAATCATGCAACTAGCATTGAAGTAAAGCTCAGATTAAATATCAATGGTGTGGCCTTGACGCAAAGTGTTCCCCGCCCATGCTCACGCCATGCTTTTAAGTGGCATTGACCTAAGGAACGTTTAAGTGATTGTGTGTGTGTTTGTGTGTAATGGAAATTACCTATTTTGGTAGCGTAGACCCAGCGTGCGTCTGTGTCAAAAGACCAGACGTGCTATGTAGTAATCGTTTGCAGCTTGCAACAATACGGTAAAGTTCATGCAGGCTTATGTATATTAAATCACGTGACATTTTGAATGATGGCAGAAAAAAATCAACACACATTATAGGGTGTTTGCAAGGCTGTTTTAACTATAAAATAATAATCTATATTTCTTACGAGTAAAATAAACCTATGCATCAATTTTAAATTTGTATAGCGATGCAAGTATGTAAAAAGATTGATTTTAGTTGTGTAAGTTCTGATGGAAGAATCGTTCATTTGTTTTGCCTCTTTTCACAAATATTGTATCATTATTCATCAAGGCATATAACATTTCTAAGTATAACTGTTTTTTAAACGTAAAGTATACTTTATCTGAATGGACATATTCATAAGTTCAAAAACTAGGTATATCTTGTGTAGAATAAACAGGTCTTCTAAATCCCTCTACAAGCGAAGACTGAACATACGAATGCACTAAAATGAGACCAGGCACTTTGACATTTATGAAATGGATTAAAAAGTCGCCGGCGTCTGTAGGGGTCCATTTGGCGGGAAACAGAGGCTGGCAGGGACCAGGAACAGACAGGCGGAAAAATAGAAACGTGTAAACCTACTTTGAGAAGGTTATTTCCGAAGGGGCATCCAAAAATAGGTCCAACAGGAAATATAGTTGATTTACGATTGTAAACAAGCTGTTGAAGCACGTTTTGGTGGTTCCCGTGACGTGCAATAATGGAGCTGTCAGCCTTAAACAAAGGGATTGTCTCGGAGAAATCCATATGTCAGAGTTTACGGGGCGGCTTACCACGTGATGACAGCTAAGTACAACTGGGAGAAAAGAGGGCTGATTTCCCGAATGAGTAACCAATGCCGCATTAGAGCTTGCTTTTAAAACCTTTAATTATTCATTTGTTCTATGGATAATATTGGTTAATTAAAGCATAACAGACACATCATTTTTATCTATATTTTGTTTTATGTTGATTTTCGAACCTAACCTGGACACAGTAACATTTTCGCAAATAGGTTATCATTGATCTTGTTGTAGTTAATTGTTCTTTTATATAAAAGAAATGTATCTAAACAAAATATAATCATCCTTAAACGATTTTTAGTATATTTCATCTAGTTAACTAATCAAGACATTGTTATTCAGAGTGACTTGTTCAAACTGTTTGATCAACAACAAGGCTCTGTTGGAAAAGCCAATACAGTATAATACAATGAAACTGGTACTAAAAATCAAATATAATATATACATGATCATATCAAGATACAAGACCGATATCTCGTACATATATAAATGACGATTGTGGAAAAAGGTGTATTTTTGGGTATTCTAAGCGGATTCTGTCGGCAAACTTCATGTTGGTAAAGAATAGTAGCCATAAGCAGGTAGACGCGGACCAAAACCTCGCCCCTTTTTATCTGTGCCTTATATGTGTCACGAAAATATCGAACTTCAGATGTACAAAAAGTTAAGACCACATTTCTTTTCAAAATGAAAGAACTATAATTATTGGTTTTTTAATCCGGATATGACCATCGTCATTTTTTTTATAAATATAGTATCTATAAAAAGTTTTTGCATATTATGGCGCCCTCTATTTTGCGTTCTGACGATATAGTTACCTCATTACAGCTTTCTGTCGGAATTTGTTTTCTAAATTCCCGTTTTTCAATTATCTGTTCTTCTATTCCAAATATTGTGATAAATATGTGAACATTTATATTTCTATGTTCAAAATGTACATAGAAATAAAATAGGCTTTGGTATTTACAGCGCTTCTCTAGACCTGCATAAATGGCATTCTCATTTCATGTTGCAGCGAAAGGTCAAACTTCTCAGGTGTTTATTTGTCATCATTATAAATACACAGAATGAAAAAACCGATGATTTTGATGTTGTCCCTTTGATGTAATGCGGCGTAAATAACGTAAATAACGGAAACAATTACGGGAGCAGTTTCTGCTTGCAGTTGGATAAACAAATTACTTATTAATGATCGTTTCAATTAACACAGAATAATGTATAATCTCCTTTAATTACCCATTTACGCCCTTAGTGATAGGGCACCACTGGGTCAATAATGCAATCATGTGTTTAATTATTTTTATGCCGGTGTAAAGACTTCAGGTTATCCCCATTTCAGGTTTACCCCCGGTCATTTGAAATCGATATCAGATAACGTTATTTGATGTTACCCCTGCACTGTTAAAAATACCCTCTGTTTTAACTATAAATGGTAAACTTCTATGTTTTTCATTCATGGTATTTTATTTCAATAGTCAACGTGAAAGATACGAGATTTTAAAGATGATATCAATCTATGAAAAAAAAATATTTTAAAATGTTAATTATATTGTTAATTATATTTATATTGACTCATATACTTCACCAAAGCGTATGGTACATTACATGCAAACATAAGATATACAAAGATGCAATCTAATTAAGATCATCAGACGAAAAAGATAAAAATGAATTTTAAGTGAATAAACATAAAGTAATAACTGTTTTGAAGGGGTAATCGGAAATCTTGTTCATATCAAGATACCCCCGGGGGGTATCTGAAGCGTGGGTAATTTGAAATCGCTACACTAGTGTCCTCGGTGGCAATGCTATCAATCTTACCAGCATCCCAGAATAGGCAACAATAACACAGCTCAGAGAGAGGTACACATACATGATAGATCTAGATAGCTATTTTAAAACAAGAATCAGTTGCAGGTCATTGCAGTTGAATTATGTCAATTAAATTTACCTATCAATATTTCTTTTATATGTATCGCTTTTCACGTTGGTTGACGTCTTCCCAATTTCACGTCACTCTGGTTCCTATATTCTTACAGAAAAGTTCTTCAGGGGGAAACCTCGGGGAAATATTTGATAAATTGTCGAGAATGATTTGCACAAGCCCCCTACATGTGTTTGATGACGTCAAAGACAGTTACATCTGGCACTTCACAAGGTTCTCACGAAAAACTGTTGGTTCTATTTTTATTTTGGTAATTAACCTACTCTGGTCCAACCATTGATACGCCATTTCGAGAGGTCTGACAAATGTAGCCTAAAACTCCTGAAAGGTATCATTGTTCTGGCACTGTAAAGTTGAAATTTCTTACCTTTATGTTTATTTGATATATTGGTTTGATATATTTTATCTATAAACATGTATAGCAATTGTTTTTTTAAATAAATGTGTAAATGAAAAGATAATTCTTAACAGGTGCAAATGTTGAAATTTCGTACTTTAATGTTTATACGAAACTGCGTCGAAAAATTATACCTATATAAATGTATAGTAGACTTTATTAAAATATTGTTTCAGTGGAATGATAAATGTTGACAGGAGCGGATACAGGACCTTAGAAAATGGGAGAAGGGGGGGGGGGGAGGGCCCAACATTTTGAATTTATACATAAAACTAAACTCTTGCATGTATATATGCAGATAATAAAACGGGGCAAGACGCAGTTTTCGGCACTGGTTTTCGATATAAAGCTTACATCATTCTTTACAATTTGTTTGAAAAAGGGGGTTGCGAGCCCCCTGCTTCCCCTTTTGATACGCCTCTTTAAGATGTTTACATTCCGTTTACTTTTTTCTTTATTAGCATGCATAAAGATGTCATGCAGCACTTAGGCCAGTACGTGAACCTAACATTTAAAAAATATTTAATAATGTTTAAATATCAAATGAAAATTAATGACAACATAAGAAGAAATGCATTTATCACTAGAATGCACAATGTAACAAGTTAAAATGAGAATAAACTATGGTTTACATTTGAAAAAAAGTGTTTCTGCAAGTGATGCTACACCTTTAAACAAGGCTTGGTTGTCTATATAGCAACACCTTGAATACAATCTGACCACCCCGAAAAGAAACCGATAAAGATTTATATAAGAATACATCGGCATCATTCAAAAGGGGAAGTATATCCATAACTAAACAAACAACATGGGTGCTCCTTCAGGTAAGGTAAACGAATAGCACGTGGGTTTGTTGTGTGCAGGCTAGATTCATTAAGAACAGAGACTAGGCCCTGTTGTGATTTGCTGGTGCAAAGTGTTATGTCACATGCAAAATTTAGAAATGACTTAAATCTACCAATGCATATTGTGTCTATTCTTCCCTGAAATTTTGGGGCTGACAGTGTGAGAAATAATAAGCTTTTGATGGGATCAAGAAATTTTAGTCACAGGGGATTTCCCTGTGTGTGGCGTCACTGCTGAGTTGACAGTGCTCATAGATGTGCCAATAATTTTGGATCAAATCACACAACCAGATGTTTTTGTGGAAAAATAGATAGAAACGTTATTCCTCTAGTAAATGAGTACATTTTATGTAAAATATATATTAGTATTTTATATTATATAATTTCATAAACAATTAAGTTATATGTAAATAAAATAAGATTTGGAATACGTTTGCTTGACCTTCAGTAACACACTCACACACACAAAAGAATAAAACAACGCCATAAAATTTTCATTCGTGACTACCCACGAAGGGAGGTCATTACACAACCGTTTACGGGAAACTGTAAAGGATAAATTTTTGCTCGCAATATGCAAGTATTTAAAAAAGGTAAGTAGGCCTAATAAAAGATTGTTGGTGCCATGCTTCAAAGATTAATCACAACACTTTTAATACGCATCAAATATAAACTAATGACAACAGCAGCATAACAGGGAAAATGGTTCTCTCTCACTGGGTTCCAAGTTTCTGGCTTCCAAAGTGTGCGTGGCACCAGACCGAAATCTTGGCAATGCCGCTAGTGAGAATGCGTATAGTTAAAGCCGAGAGAGTTGTTTATTTGCCGCAGTGCTTTCAATATTTAATCGAGATCCGTGATAAATTCGCGCTGTGAATATTAACGATCCTGTCCTTATGTGAAGAGACAATGTCCGGCCATGATATTTGAAAAAAAGGTTATGGCTTAACTGTTGGTGAAGACACCAGTGCCCAAAAGCCACTCTCTTTCTTTCAAGCCCATGAGAGAACTTCCCAGCCCAATGATGACATGCCAGGTCACCTTAAAATTATGGTATATCGCCAAACAAATACAATAGTCAATATCTCATATTATATCATAGGAAAGTTTCAAAAGAATTCGGCATGAAAGTCTCGAACCGTGTATGCTTACAGACAGGCATTGTCAGACTCAATACTGTCAAAGTAAAAAGTAATTTCGTCTCAAACATTCTAATATATAGCTCTTTGCCAATATGCTCAAGTGTAATCCTCGTTTCAAGAAACCAAACGTTTCATTTCATACAAGGAATAAAAAAGCGTGAAGTAAGGTGTTCTATATCATCATTCAATTATTGTCAGACTTGTTGAACCTTAAAAGATCCCTCTCCCATCATGCTTAAAAATCACACACATACAAAGGACGGTTCTCTGGTCATCGATTAAAATAAATTCCTTTCTTTCCTTATATGTAAAGTAACAATTAATTTACCATTTTCAACCCGACAAATGAGTGTTATCTGGTTACTGAAAGAGTTTTACTAGTTATGTGTAACAATGTGTCTTTATATGATATACCTCCAGGTACACCATGGCGGTCGAAAATGTCATTTTTAGCTCAGCTGACTGTAAGTCATCTGAGCTATAGCGATCACCCTTTGTCCGTCGTCCGTTTGTCCGTCCGTTAACCTGGCACAAATCGTAACCGCTGGACCTAGAAACTTGTAACTTGACATGCCGAGAGGTCCATGAAAAATCTCCTTGGAAACCAGAAATGAGGTCTCTGTTACCCATATCCTTCGAACTATGGGGCCAAAAAAACCCCAGAATAGTCAAAAATTTCATACAAAAACTTCAATATCTCATTAACTGTACCACTGATGGTCATGATTTTTGGCATACATATTGATCATGAGATATTTCATCAGTTTCTGCAGACTGGTGGCGTTAATAATACGTGAGTTCATGCACCGATAAACTTAACTCCGTGTTGGCTCTTATAAAGAAATAAGAGCGTCAGAGAGTGGTAAATTAGTTATATGAGTTGCCGCAAGTTGGCGGTACCGATACTAAGTGTGATACAACAGGGAACGTTTTATTTCTCTGACAGAGGCAACTATAAAGCCTTAACCAATTTTGTGGACTGAGCCAGTCTACAATAACTACAACACTGATGGTCATGATTTTTGGCATACATATTGATCAAGAGGTGTTCCATCAGTTCCTGCAGACTGGTGGCGCCACCAGTTTTTTTCAAATTTTTACAATTTTTTTTTCTATTTTTTTAGACCTTTAAGGATGTAGTTATCTGTCAACAGTATTGATCATTGAGTGTTTCATCAGTTTCTGCAGACTGGTGGCACCATCTGTATTTGTTCGGGTGTTTTTACGAATTTTTGTCTCAATTTGAGACCTTTAAAGATATGAACATCTGTTAACAGGGTACAAATCATAACAACTGGACCAAGAATCTTCATTCTTGACACACAGGGAGACCCATGAAAACCTGAGGTCTCTGTTACCTATATCCTTTAAGCTGTATGGCTCCGAAATACCCCCAGGATTATGAAAAATTTGATACAAAAACTGCAGTATCTCGATAACTACAACACTGATGTTCATGATTTTTGGCATACATATTGATCATGAGTTGTTTCATCAGTTTCTGCAGACTGGGTGTGCCACCGCTATTTTTTTCAAATTTTTATGATTTTTTTTCTTTATTTTTTTAGACCTTTAAAGATGTTGTTATCTGTCAACAGGGTACAATTCGTAACAACTGGACCTTGATTCTTCATTCTTGTAATACAAGGAGGCCCATGAAAAGTGTCTGTGGAAACCTGAAATTAGGTCTCTGTTACCTATATCTTTCAAGCTATAGGACTCAGAAGTATCCCTCAGAATAATGGAAAATTTGATACAAAAGCTGAAGTATCTAAACAACTAATGCAGAGATCACCATGATTCTTTGCATGGATATTGACCATGTATTTTTATAAGTTTCTGCAGACTGGTGGAGCCACCTGTATTTTTTTTATAGTTTACGCATTTTTTCTATATTTTTTAGATATATAAACACAGACACAATCTTGGCCTGTTGGTTAATCTGTTTGATGCTTCAGTTGAATGGGTATATACTACCATTCAGATGATAAAATTTCCTTTTACGAATCTCTTCCCAGTCAGCTGAGCGTCATGACCCATGGGTCACTTGTTGGATAGAACAATTGTTTCAGATTAATCATTAGACATAGTACGAATAGTAATGTGGGACACGCCAGGTATGGTGTGTTAACGGCCAAAAAAAGCGTATGTAAGCCGCATCACACTACCCCACACCTGTATGTACATGTATCTACATGTATATTTGTGAATGCAATAATTCCAATTTCCTTACAGATTAATAGGAATGGAATCCTTGCAGTCCTTCAGAACAAAAACGCTGCTGTAGCCATGATATTTTCGCTTGTTAAAAGGATAGAGATTCTCATTTTTAAACCTAATGGATATTCTACAATATGCCGTGCAGAGTGTCATCATGGTAACGAGTACTCGAGTCCGAGTAAGATAATAGCAAAAGATTACTCGAGTCAAAACTTTGCTATGTACGTTCTTCAGCAGTAATGTATGTATGTACATGTTTTACATAGTATTATGTCAAAAACGTGTGTTCTAATAATATTTATTCAAACTTAGTCGGACGCTATATGTATGAATCTAACCGCTTTATGAGGAATCCAATGAATTATTCATATCAAGACGCCGATATCTATTAATGGTATAAACTATTTTAGCAGAGTATGTATATATATGTTTGATATAATGTTATGTGATGAGAAAAATGTGTTCAAATAACGTTTTCAAACATAGTCGGACGCTTTATGTATAAATCTAAGCGCTTTATAACTAAAGCGAATAATTATTATAATCAAGACGCCGACATCTATCATTGGAATAAATTATTTCAGCACTAATGTATGTATGCATATATTTAACATGAAGTAATATGACAGAAAAAAGTGTGTTCAAATAACATTTATTCAAATAAAGTCTGAAGCTTTATGTATAAATGTAAGCGTCTTATATGGAAACCAATGAATTACATTTTTTATTTCTAATTAAACATATCACATGTACAAAAGACATAATACAAAATAAAACAAACACATCTAGTGGACAATATAACGCACGCAAAATATAACACATAAACAGGACAATACAGAATCCAATGTACTTCACAATGCAATACAGAATATATGTAAAATCCCTTTTCTCAGATTCCCAAATTCTTTATCCTTTCTTTTGTCCCATAATATTTCCCATTATTGTTTTCCTTGTATTCAGCTGTACATTCAATATTGTTCTGATGATTTATATACTTTTTAAAGTTTTCTACATTAAAAACAAAGAATCTTTGGTTTTATATATATAGGCCTTACCATGAATAAAGATTTAATTTTTTTTCTGTAAACTGTCTTCTGGTATCCCAAAGGTTATATGTTTTTCAGTAATAAAATCTGGTGATATTTTATATGCAATGCAGACGTATTGCCAAAATCTCTTTACCATTTCACAATTGAAAATAGATGTTTAATATCTTCTATTTCTAGATAACATAATCTACACTTTAGATTATCAGTGATTCCAAACTTATGTAGCTTTCCTTTAAGATATAAAATATTTTACAATATTTTACACTGGAATCCAAAAATTTGTTTTCCTTACACAGGCTTAAACAATTTGAATAGAGAATACCCCATTCTTCTTCCAAAGTATTATATATTTAAGGCTATATTTAAATGATGTTTAAGAAGTTGATCTTAGCTGACTAACAAAATAAAACCAAAATAAAAATCATAAACCTTATTTGAAGTTATATTATTCTCTATAACAGCCGAACCCTGTACTGTTTTATAATATATATACTTACATCCTTATCAAGAATATCTGTGCCTAGATCATTACTGATCTCTCTTGTAGTATGACTTTACATTAGCCTGACCTGTTAAATCACGGATCTTTATACTAAATAGTCTCTTTGTTTTGCCCCATTAGCTAGAAAGCTGTCAAACTTTCTCATAGCACCGTCATCTTAAATATCTGATTTACAAGGATCAATCCACTATCATATAATGATTTATAGAATTTAGGTCTTCCTTCAATTGTAAAAGATTTATTATTCCAAATCGGTAAGGACTCATTTTGAACTCTTATATCCTTCCAACCCCTAAGTATTTCAAGATAATATTGGGAATAGTTCCTTTTAGATAATTCATGATTTAGTTACAGTGTAACAAAAATTTGAAGCTTCCATTCCTGGCACTAAAATTATCAATAAAAAATTTCCAATCTTTATCTGTATCATCCAATATCTTTTGGTCCACATAATTTGTTGTCCTTTAATATTAATATCAATGTGTTGCATGCTCAGACCTCCACTCGTCACTGGATTCACTAAAATTTCTCTTTTTACTTTTACTTTTGTTTGACCTTTCCATATGAATGACCACAATATTTTCTTTATTATCTCTTTATATTTTTTGTTAAATTAAATTTCACATAATATATGTCAATTTTGAAAAACATGAAGTTTTTACTCTTAAAATTATTCTTTGTAATGTTAGGTTTTTTTTGTCTCCATATATTTGTAAGCTCATAAATAGTTTTTTTATTCAAGGTTCAATTTATTGCATGTCTCTTGGTTGTATGATATGTGGATACCCAAAATTTTGATACAAGTAGTCCATATTAATCCTAATAGTTTTTCCTTACAATTTTTAAATTTCCCTAACCACATCGCCTCAGTTTTTGATCTTTATTAATCTTCAAACCTGAATACTGCCTGAACATTGTAAACAAAATTAAAACATTTTTAGCGGACTCTAAATCCTACACAATTACTGTAGTGTCATCTGCATACAAGATTAACTTTAATTCTTCATGTTTTAATTTAATACCATGTATGTCTGAATTATACCTAATATTAATTGCTATAATTTCTAATCAAATTATGAAGATATATGGCGACAGTGGATCTCCTTGCAGAACACCCCTTTCTATTTTAAAATACCCTGAAGAATGGCCTTTATTTATAATACATGCCTGAGTATCTTTATATAATAATCTAACCCATTTTAAGAATGAAGGACAAAATTAAAAATTTCTAATGTTGCACCAATATAGTTCCATTTTACAGTATCAAAAGCCTTTTCAAAAACTATAGTAAAAATTATACCATTTAATTTCTTCTGATCTAAATAATTCATTGAATCAAGAATAGTTCTAATTGCTTCAGTTACTGATGTATTATTTATAAACTTATATTGGTTTCTATTTATAATGTTTGCTAACACTGACTTAAGCCTAAAGCTTAGAGATTTTGTCATAATTTTATAATCTGTATACAGTAGAGATATTAGACGCCAGTTCTTAAGTTTTGTACAATCTTTATCCCTTTTTTCAACAAGTGCAATTACAGCTTGTCTCTGAGATGGAGTTAAAGAGCCACTATCCAAAGAAATATTGAAACCATTAACCAATATATAGCTCAACTTATTCCAAAACTTTATTTTATAAAGTCTGATGTGAGGCCTTCATTTCCTGAGGATATTTTTTAGTTTAAACGTATTAAAAGATTTCAAACATTCTTCAACAGTTAGATATCCTTCACATTTGTTTTGCTATTCAATGGTTAATTTGGAAATTTTATAATTATTTAAACAATATTATCTTTAAAGTCTGTTTGATTATTTTTTTAAGAAGAATATAATTTATGGTAGAACCTTTTCTGCTCATTCAATATATTTTGTGTACCTATTATTTATAATACATGCCTGAGTATCTTTATATAATAATCTAACCCATTTTAAGAATGAAGGACAAAATTAAAAATTTCTAATGTTGCACCAATATAGTTCCATTTTACAGTATCAAAAGCCTTTTCAAAAACTATAGTAAAAGTTATACCATTTAATTTCTTCTGATCTAAATAATTTATTGAATCAAGAATAGTTCTAATTGCTTCAGTTACTGATGTATTATTTATAAACTTATATTGGTTTCTATTTATAATGTTTGCTAACACTGACTTAAGCCTAAAGCTTAGAGATTTTGTCATAATTTTATAATCTGTATACAGTAGAGATATTAGACGCCAGTTCTTAAGTTTTGTACAATCTTTATCCCTTTTTTTCAACAAGTGCAATTACAGCTTGTCTCTGAGATGGAGTTAAAGAGCCACTATCCAAAGAAATATTGAAACCATTAACCAATATATAGCTCAACTTATTCCAAAACTTTATTTTATAAAGTCTGATGTGAGGCCTTCATTTCCTGAAGATATTTTTTAGTTTAAACGTATTAAAAGATTTCAAACATTCTTCAACAGTTAGATATCCTTCACATTTGTTTTGCTATTCAATGGTTAATTTGGAAATTTTATTATTATTTAAACAATATTATCTTTAAAGTCTGTTTGATTATTTGTTTAAGAAGAATGTAATTTATGGTAGAACCTTTTCTGCTCATTCAATATATTTTGTGTACCTATTATTAGTTTTCCATGATCATCCACTAATTTCTTTATATGCTTTTTTGTCAATTTTTTCTAAATTAGTAAAAAAAATACTCCGTACTCTTTTCGTCTTTTTCTATCCATCTTATTTTTGTTATTGTCATTATTCCCTCCACTTTAGTTTCATAAAAATCATGAAGTTCTTTTTGAAGCTTTTCATAGTGGTCTTTTTCCTGTTGAATATCTTCTAGAGCCTCTATTTATCCAATAGGACACGTCTCTTTCTTTTTCATCTTTCTTTTTAGTTTTTGCAAATTTGATTGTCTTATTTTTTATTTTATGAATTCCCGAAGGCTGCTTGGATTCAGCATCTCATTTTCCTTCAACCATTCATCAATTTTATTATTTATCTAAGTTATATGATATTGATTAACAAGCTGATTATTAAATTTCCAGTATCCTTTTCTTTTACTGTAATTTTTATTCCTGGGTGATCTGACATAAAGGCTGGAATGATGTTATTATCTGTTATTTCATCTTGTAAATGACTTATGATAAAGTAATAGTCTAATCTACTATTAAAACTTATTTTGTCCAAATGAATTATTATACTTAAGACGCCGATACCTATTCAGGGAATAAACTATTTCAGCAGTAATATATGTACGTACATGTTTAACATAAATTAATGTCACAGAAAAAATTGTATTCTAATAACATTTATTCAAACTTAGTCGGACGCTATACGTATAAATCTAAGCGCTATATATGGAATCCAATGAATTATTCATATCCAGTCGCCGATATCTATTAACGGAATAAACTATTTTAACAGTAATGTATTTCTGTACATGTTTCACATAAATTAATGTCACAGAAAAAAGTGTATTCCAATAACATTTATTCAAACATTGTCGGATGCTTCATCTGAGCGCTTAATATGGAAACAAATTATTTATCATAATCAAGACGCCGATATCAGATTCTTTTAATGGAATAACTTCAATGCCGTTTAAGTAACTCATGAAAAAGGCAATAAATTGCCGTTTCGAGATAAATTTCCTCATGTTGAGATAAAATGATCATAGTCCGAGTCCATAACCCATGCACCGAGAGCCTCTTTATCTGATATTGATGTATTGAACACAATGGTAACGGACCCACAATAACTTCATCTGCTGAAGGTAATTGGCAAATACTCTGACAAGTAAAATTACATCCAAGGTAAGGCATCAAAATTAAAGTTCCTTTATTCAGCCTTGTATACTTGGTTGTCTCAGTACTACACGGCTAAAATAAATATTCAATTAAAAGATATAGCTGTACTGCAGGTGACATGTTTAACTTAATTGTATGCAAGTAATTATATTTGTATTTTTTTCCTCTGTTATTATTCTTCTTAATATTATTATTCTGCCACTTTTTTGGTCCGATTTCATTGATTCTTACAAAAGATGTACCTTACTATGGGCCAATTATATTGATTCAGTTTCAGTGTCTTTGACCTATATTTCAAGGTCAAACTTTTAAAAGATTTTCAATGTCGATTTACTCCTAGTCTATTAGAGGTACAGAAAATGAATAAAAGTAGACTCATGTAATCTTGGCCCCCATCATTTTGGAATTCACTCATGCGGAAAGATATGAGATGGATGACTCAGTTTCCAAAAAAAGCCGAAACTTTAACATTCATGTGCCATTTACGTCGTAGAAATGCAGAGCCAAGATTGGCAGCGATATCTTTAATAGTTTTTTCAATTATTTACGAAATACGAAAATGTGACGTCATCATTTCAGCTCTTCTGTGAAAACCAATGAAGGAACAACCAAATTTCATTTCTGTTTTACAGAGCTATATACCTTCCCAAACTCGTAGAATAGGATAAAAATAAGTGAATAAGTGGCAAGGGGTGGGTGGGGGGCAGAGATAGGTGGAGACCCGTGACTGTCGTATGACAGTTACAAGAAGTTTAGTTTTAATCTGGTTTTAACATTAGAGGTTACATTCATGACAACAATTAGTCCCAACCTTATCTCGAACGTGAAACAGCTTTCGCGATAAATGTGGAGAAGTATGTGAAATTGCCCTGGGTTTCAACAGAGCCTTGGCAAAGTCCGGAATAAATAATGGACTATTTGTTAAGCTGAGATCAAAGGAAATATCTGGACGAAACCTTCAAATGTGATATTCCTGGCCAGAGGTCCGATCCTCCATCCATCAGGGCATCTATACCACTGAGCGAAGTACTTGAAACACTAATGTTTCCATCTTCATTGACGACTTGATTGATGCTTGTAGTAACAAGCTACACGTCTGTTCCACATTATGTGCACCAATTAGAGCAGGGAAGAGTAATATAGTTGCAGTAAGTTTGAACAATGACCTTCAGAGGATCAAAGTTTGGCGAGACAACTGAAACTCCACCATTGAGCGGTGCTGTCCAGTTAAAAGAATCGATCAAACCCGAGTTGGAAATCCTTGATTAAATGTTGACAGCAAGGTGATGTGGAATAAACACCTCATCACTATCTCAAGAAAGGATGGACAAAGGCTTGGCGCACTCAGAAAAAAATGCATCCAAAATATACAACGCAGGAAGATGTACAGTATGCAAAGCCCATATACGATGCATTATGGAGTATGCCTGTTTATCCTCGATGAACGCCTGACAAAGTGTCCTCAGCCAGCTTTACTCCATTCAGAGAAAAGCTCTAGATTTAGTGGAAGCTACTACCTTGGAGAAGCTAGCCGTCAGTATTCAGCAGCTTACTTAGCTGCACGCAGCAACTGTGCTCTACAAAAATGAACAGCGCAAATATATCCCCAAAGACCTTCGTGTTATTCTCCACTCACCTATTGAGAGACTGCGCTACACAACATCAAGCCGATCCATGTCTGCTCATGGTATATCTATACCTAATGATAGAAACCACACAGTAATATAAGCTTCCTCTATTGAGCCAGCAGAATCTGGAACAGCCTTCCTGAAGCTTTAGTTGGAAACAATGGGCTTCAGCCTTTCAAGAATCGAGTGCATACATACCTGTCATCATCTCTTGGAGGGAATTCACCTTCGTCTTCATAAACTTTTTGTGAATCGGCTCAGGAAGGCAAAACATGGCTGTTTAGGTAGGATCAACACCTGATTTCCCAGAGTGAGTCATGTTCCAGCTGAATATTGTTTTGCAACTGCTGGAAAAAAGTGATGAAACAACAACAGGAGCAGTTTTTCTGCATACAGTACTAAGTACAATCATTAGACACCATAGCCTTCTGGTGTAACAAAAGATTATTTGAAATGTTTTACAATTAAAATGCATTTGGTATTTGAAATTCCGGCTTTTAAAATTTAAACTTCTAAAATGAAAGATTATAAATATATTTATAGTTTGTTAACAATTATCATGGACTTGTAGCAAAGGAATTTATATAAACATAACTTTAACAAAACCTTCAATTTTTATTTTAAAAGTCGGAAGCCTGAAATATACACCTATTTTATAAATTCAAGTAAACTTAAATCTAAACCTTGAAAAAAAGCTCGACCAATTTTATTTATGTCATCACTAAACTAAAATTGTGTCGAATGCGATTTTTTCTGGCTTTGATACAAAAAGGCAATAAATTATGATTATGTGAATATTTACGCTTTTAAAATCCAATTTTAAATAAACATACTCCTAATGCACAATTCATGTGGATTCATCGAAAATTTACGTGTTACGTCAAGTGTTAATTTTTGTAAATTTGTCCTCTACTGTGGAACTTTCTATATATTTCTATTTATATATATATATCGGTCTAAAAATCACGAACTCTAAACTATTTCCATAATTTAAATATAAAATATGATAAATATTTGATAGAAACTAAGTGTTACAGGTATTGAGCTGAAACGGAAGACGATAATTTGTTTGAATATTTTACATGAAAATCCTTTCCAGCATTAGAAAGTAATTTTTGGTCTTATCATTATACTAGGTTTATCTGCAGTAAAACAAAATCGGTAGCTATTTTCAGGTGTTAATATATATTTCGGGAAAGTTTTGATATAACATCCAGCGCACGTTGACATATTAATAAATCCAGATTTAATTTCTTTTGCAATTTGTCCGGGGTGTGCATTTTTCATAGAAAGTCTAGACTAAATTCTTAATAAATCATACAGTTCTCGACAGGAACAACTGTCAACAGAAAGCATTTATACGCAGTTTTTGTTTATGGGAACCATGGCATATGGCATATTCACATAGAACAGCTACGGATCAACTAAATGTTATAGTTTTTTTATCTTTTATCAGATTAGATTCGTATAAACACGGAGTTAGGCTGACATTTAACTACTATGGTTAAATATATCTTTTAAAAGATTCCTGATTTATTATGACATATGTAAACATGATACACTTCTACGAACCTCATGAATGGATATAAATTTAACAGCAGGAACACCTATCAATAGAGGTCTAATTATTTGTTCTCTAATCAATATTTTAATGGAGTCCTCTTGCTGCGACCCTCTGTGGTCCGTTTTATGACCCCAAGTGAAGCCTTTTAAAGTCAATTTTATCTCCCACAATGGCGATCGCTTTTTCTAACATCACTTATTTTATTTCAAAGAAAAGGGTGATAAATTCTATCAGCCTGTCCATATTGGAAAAAAGAAAATAGATTGGATGCCCGTGTGTATTTGAACTCTTCATGCATCTTTAATTATGATGGTCCCGGTAGGATAAGAAGACCACCAAATTATTCTTTAAAGTTTTCCCTCCCAGACCATGGGTCTCCCGAACAACTGGTCTCCGAGGGTCTGTACAATTTTTAATGACATATTTATAAATCAGGACCATAAAAATATGAATCAAAACGATATTAACATCTGGACTATCCCCTTAGGTGTTGGCATATACTTGTTTTATTGGGCACTTTACCCCGGAAATTCGTTTTATCACCTGGTCTGGTGTCTGATTCAACCGAGGACGTCAAAAGGAACAGGTTGTAGCCGCCATATTAAATAGATTTATCAAAGAACCATGGCCTGTAAGTGAACCAGTGTAAGATGAGATTTGCAATATTAAAGTAAAGAAGCATGTGCTTCTCGATATCATATTCACTGCTCACGAAGCATAGAAAAAGCAGGATATATAGAGATTCATGACCGGCCAGTTTCATGACCTCCAGGAAATTAAAGCTAATATGGGAGGTCCTCTTGTGAATTGGTCATTTTACCAAGGGGCCTCTTGCCCTACCCGGTTCTTCGGTTCCGAAATCAAACGCTTTTACACCAAACTCAACATTAAATAACACATTAAATATCAATTAACAATTATTTTTTTTTGTAAATATTTCTAAGGACGCTTGGCTTCCTCCTTATATACTTTAAGATTACGCTGTCCAGGGGATAGTCACATTATTTATTTAAAATCGCAATAACACTTGTATTTACAGTGACAGATACAGAAATTAAGGACAGCGCTGAAGGGGGGGGGGGGGGGGGGGGGTTATCTCCTCCCATGGTGTAGAAATTTTTTTATGCGAAATCCAGTTGTTTTTCGGCATTTCGCTTATTATTTTTTTTATTTTCCAGATATTTTGTCGAAAAATTGGGCCACCTAAATCCACCCCTGGTTTATTTCATCTAATTTATGTATCTGTCAAATCTGGTTCTGCCGAGAAAGTTTCATAAGTGACTCATCATAAAATCTGAATTCACCCATCTTCCACTGATGACTTTATGACAGAAAGGCTTAAGCAGGAAAAAAAAGACATACATAACTGCTGTGTGAAAGTCTCATAGTCTCAAAGTCTCAATAGCTAACATATAGCTGACATTTTCACCGATTTACTTCGTGTTGCAACTTGTTCAAACAGGAAAATGTAAAGATTGGATACGTGTAAAAATTATGCTATGTTTTCGAGCTGCTAGGAGAATTTGACGGTGTGCTGGAAAATGTAAAACGATGTGCCGGAAGGCGAGCTCCCCAGGTTACAAGCCGTAAAGATAGTGTTGTCGCCAACCATGCTTTTCTGCACGAGATCTGTTGCCTTCGTTCAAGTCTTCGAGTGGTCCCTGGTAACTGTCAGACCTGTATTTAACATTTTAGAGACGAGCATTGACTGTTAGGTCCCGGGTGTCATGTCATTTCAAACTTATTAGCGCGGTTTGAACGATTAATACACAAGGTCATCATCTATATGAACATGTCTTTTTTTTAATGTTCAAATCAATTTGGGTCAAATTTTAGTCCCTTAATAAGGCGAACGCTCATCTCAAGACATATGAAAGCAAAGGGAATAACTCGTTCTTTTGTCACTTACAGCAATAAGGAACTATTGGGTGCAGAAGAGGCAGACTTATGGCCAGGGATATAGATGAAGAATAGCTTGATAGACAATTCAGCTAAAGTTTAATTCATATACCATTAAGCTAAAACCCTGTGTGCGCATATATGCGTAAAATATATGTTTTGTCACGGCGACCTGTTGTTCGGGCCGTCTAACAATCCTTATTTAGATGAAAATTGTTTTGAGTAGAAACTAGGGCTGTATCAATATATCGATACGAATCAATACACGACGTCGATACGATAACCGAAATGCGTTGCATGCTGTATTTGTCGTATCGATTGCTTGCTAATGAATAGCATTCTAACTCTAACTTCACATATAACCATGACGATTTATAAATCTAAATGCACTGCAGCCTATATATTTGTTGAATTGGCTTTAAAGACTTGTTATTAAATGTATATGCACGTCAGTACTTCCATGACATGCAGGCGCATGTGAGCGAAAATAGGAGAATGATAATAACGTTTCTCTTTATTAATGAAATCGATATTCACATCACATATTGCTACTAGGAACAAGGTACTTTTACGTATATATCCTATCTTTATATATGTCATTTAATCTCTAATTTTTTTATTTACGCAGCCGGTCATAGGTTACTCGGAACTCCCGCGTTCGACATCAGATGTCAAATAAATGGTTAAGGCCTGGGGACAAATCCTGTACAAACAGTAGAGTGAGTAATGGAATTCATATTCACAAAATTATACAAAACTATGTAATTACATGACATAACAGCCTATGATCTTCTCCACCAAATGCAATAAAACATGTTTATGCGGGGGGGGGGGGGGGGGGGGGGATGCGAAGGGCTCAAAGAAGATCAAGATTTTGCTAGTCTTGATTAGACAGATTTTTAAAATTAAAAGCAACTGGTTTATTTATTTAATATCAAGCTTAAGCTGCTTAAGTGCATAGCATACTAAATATGTTGTATGTTAAAATAAAAAAAAATACATAAAAAACAAGAAACAGAGCTTTCATTAAGAATGATATACAAAGAAGAATGAAACGTATCGTCAATACGTATCGGTATCGAATTAACTGTATCGCAATACATATTGTACCGGAAAAGGCGGACCGATACCCAGCCCTAGCAGAAACGATCTCTGCCAGAAGGAGAAAATCACTAATGTTATGCGAAACTATAAAACGGAAAAAGTCAGCTAAGAAACTGCAGTCAAAACAATATGTGTGAAAAACTCTTATAAATGCCATAAAGCATTACAGCATGCCCGACTGCTACCGATTGTGAAATGCATGTTCACCCGTTTTGCTCTGCAGTTTAAGCGGCCATATGAGACTCAAGAAAAGGATCAGCTATAAAATTTATTATTTATTTCGCTATACATAAAAGCATGTTGTCCTGCATGTTAATTTTTAAGTAAATTAATGCTAATCACCACTAGTCGGGTGGGATCGGCTCTATTATTGTACAAGTATCTAGTTATCAAGAACAAGTTCACAATACATATGACTGAGTGTGGTGTGAGGGCCAATTGAAATCAATTATATTGGGCTGATATACATTTTATCGATCGAGCATGATCGATTCATTTTCATTTTTTTTCTGAAATAAAGTATTTATGGAAACATATTTAAACAAGTAGTTGTTCAGTCAGGTTAGTTCACATGAGGCAACAAAGAGCAGTATTTTTTATCATTTTAATATAAAATAATCCTGGAAATATCCTTGTCCATATATATATATATATATATATATATATATATATATATATATATATATATATATTCACATATGTACAGCAAATTTACTGTATATTTCTTTGTAAAATTATCATGGACAATAACACAACCCCCTCCCCCTCTCTCTCACACTCAGTAATAAGCACATGCATATGTATATATCAACATGCGAAGAGTGTTTTCCATTCAATTTACTAACAAGTCTTTCTTCAACTCTGTATCCATATACCATATGTGTTGTCTGGGATATTTAGTTAACAGCACAATGTGTGTACAGATTCTTTTCTGAAAACATGAATTATTATACCCGAGACACACCATATAACACAATAGCTCGGATCAGCTTATAATAGAACCAGTTTCAGTCATATCATCCTATGAGCACAAACACATTATTCCTAGTAACTACTCTACATTATCAGCCTCTTAGCTACTCAGTAAATGCCATGAAATCACTTCAAAATGACTGAAATATAAGAGTGGAATACCAAATTATTCACAACCATGATATTGCCACAGCTTTTGACAAATTTACAAACCATTCACCAGATTTTCTGACCATGTGGATCAGAGGTATAACGTGAGCTTCAGCTTGTAACAAACAATGTTAGCACCAACATGGCACACATCTGTTTTACAGAGGAATATTAGATCAGACACTGTCAACACTCTTCCAGCCCTAGCCTTATTCAACAGACAGTGCCAACTACCGTACTTGGCCTTAACCTTTAAAATAAGTCAATTTATCACTTACATCAAGCATTAACAGCAAAACATAATCATTATGTTCAACATATAAAATATACATCGCAGTAGCAGCTTAAATTAACTGGATAAAAGAGATTGTATTCTCTACATTATAGTTTCTTCGTATCTGCCATTGAAACAGTACAGACTAGTAGACAAAAGGAGCACTCAAGGCCTGGAAAATCTGACCATTCAAGGTCTAAAACTAGGACGGGACAACTCATTTTGAGATATTCAAGCAGTCATTCAAGTCAATATACCTGTAAATCTTATTTGATTCTTTACCAATATCAATAAGGTCATCTTGCAGATGAACAGTGTCCCATCACGTGTAGAAACCATAGTATCCTAGAAACATCCTGGTACTCAATCAAGTCTTCTAAGACTGAGTACTATATTTCTGGGGTACTAAAGGTAAGGAGAGATTTACAAGCATGACTGTATGAAAGCTTTTCATGATCAAATGGAAAGCTGTTACACATTTTTACACTTGCCTGCAAGCAAAAATTTTGTAATTCTAGAAAAAGACAACAGAATCAATTTTGGAGATGTTTACTATAATTGGTCACTTGTTTATTCTTGTCATAATGATAAGTGTAAATTTTGTTTAATTTAATGAGTACTTGTGTCGGGAGTCTGCCAACTGTTACAGAATTTTTCTCTGTTTTGGAGACACCATCTTGTTCATTGGTGTCTCAAACATCTGCGACCTGACGCACAAGGGAATGACCATTGATTGTGTTGGTGGTTGCAACAATTATCTTGTAGCCTGTGAAAGACAAACACATGAACATGTGAATTCAACCATATTAAATTAATTTTGTAGTGAAACTTTAAGTTCAGGAAAACACACTATCAAATAAAATATTCAATGCATGTGTATACTTAAATATAAATCTGCAAGGTGTTATCACAGGGTGTTAATATCCATTAATGCTTTAGCATGGGAACTTAGATCAAGAACTTGTTATTTCTTGCATCAGTGATGCCATAGTATCTATCCCCAGACTGGCATTCCCCTTTGAAAAGGGTCCCTACTTCTGAAGCAAGTGACACTTTACAAGGTCACCAAGGTCAAGGTCACCTAATTTGTTACTTGTTAAAACAAGATTTTTATCATATTTGAACAAAAATAGGAAATACTTGAAAAGTCACAATTTTTCAAACGAGTCTAATGTAGAAACAATTTGTGTATTTGTAAAATATGAGAAAAAATATGCAGTACTTTTAAAAGTTATATGAGCTTCCTAAATATCCTTTATTTCTGAAGTTTTGACCTCGAAGATCAGGGCAAAGGTCACAAGTTTTTAAAATTCTCTGAATACTTAGTTGAACTCATTTGTGTTTCAAAATTTAAGGACAAATATGCAGCACTTCAAAAGTAAGGGGGTTCACACTTTTCAAGCATTTTGGCTGATCCGATGACCCATATCTATACATGCATAATATAAAAGAAATCTATCAATTAAATTTTTTATTTAATTGCTCACCCTCTTGTCAGGTGGCAATCATAGGGATATAAAAAGTCACTATGTTCCTTACTTGTCTATCACAAGAATACCAGTATCATATATTATCAAGCTTTAAGTTGTTGTATATGCGGTGGTTGGCTATATATTTGGGAGGCTGAAATTTCACATTTCATTCATTTTGAATGTTTAGGTAGGATTTTATTTTTTTTATTGCAACAGAACCTATAAATCTAAGTAAAGCAGTATTTGTATTTATTTTAAATTTAAAATAAATCCTAAAATACCTTGCTTATTCCTGGTTCAGTCAATACATTTTGTCCTGTGTCGGCGTCAATAAATCCCCCTTTTTTACAATAATTAATGCTTGTATGCACTGGTCAGTTTCAAAACCATGCACACATTAGATTGAGCTGATTTGGTTGTTTCCAGAGGTGTGATTTCAAATCCATTTATGCAGGTGCATCATCCCCTCTTGTTCATCATATTTCATGGGGCATCTTATTCACAAGGGTTTCATATTTGTGAATATTCCACATTCACTAATAATGCAAAACCCTTGTGAATAAAAAGGCAACCACAGTATATACTAAAAGTACTGGATTACATGGGGAGACACAGGGAACTGACATAAAAGAGTAATTAAACACATGAAGAAAGACGTTTAGGTCTGAATCTGTGGGAGTCATGTATGAAGATGTATGAGTGGAGCATCCCAACTTCCGAGCAACATAGGCATAACTAGAAAACATGCAGTCTACAAGTGACTACATGTATCTACCAAATCACAGGGGCATGGGTAAATTAAGGCTTTATATATACTCCTCATATACATGTACGTGAAATTTACACCAAAAAAAAGATCTTCAGATGGATAAAAGATTAAATTGTTTGTAGATGGCCCAAGCAGTCATACAGACAAGATAAACCATTCCAAGAACTATG
This sequence comes from Sipunculus nudus, assembly GCA_026874595.1. Lineage (NCBI taxonomy): Eukaryota > Metazoa > Annelida > Sipuncula > Golfingiida > Sipunculidae > Sipunculus > Sipunculus nudus. Next base: position 55,176,437 of record CM049313.1, on the reverse strand, counting down.
GACATGCAAATTTTCAGGTTAATACATCAAACCACTCCTGAGATAAATGCATGGACATACTGAGAAAAAGTGCATCAATCTGTTCTTTAACAAGTGACCCATGGGTCATGACGCTCAGCTGACTGGGAAGAGATTCGCAAAAGGAAATTTTATCATCAGAATGGCAGTATATACCCATTCAACTGAAGCATCAAACAGATTAACCAACAGGCCAAGATTTAGTCTGTATTTATATATCTCAAAAATAGAGAAAAATGTGTAAACTTTTAAAACTAGAATACGGGTAACCGACAAGTGACTACATGTATCTGCCAAAATCGGATAGTGAGGCATGGATTGAGTGGCAAGGGGAAATAGAGTGAGGTATGTTGCATATTAGCATGGATGTCTGCAGCCTAAATGTTTATGTAGGTTGTGCCACCTACCACAAATCCAGAAAGCTGTCCAAGTTGTATACACCTGCAAAATTTTAGGCAGAAAAGTCAAACCACTACATGTATATGAGCGATTTTTGCCCATGGCAGACAAACAGACAAACACTGTGCAAAAATCTTTGCAGGTAACCCCTCCAGTTTTGTGTATGATATAGACCTATGTGAGATCTAAACACATGCACAATTTTGGCCCAATCGGTCAAATGGTTCCTGAGATATGAGCTTGGATGTGTCCAGCGTTAACTTGAATGTAGGTGGCGCCACCTGTCATAAAATCAAGAAAGCTGTCCACGATGTATAAACCTGCAAAATTTTAGGCAGTTATGTTGAACCACTACAGAGAAATGAGTAATTTTAGGCCACAGCAGACTAACAGACAGACGCTGTGCAAACATTGTTACAGGTGGCGCCACCATTATTGTGTATGTTACAGAGCTATCAAAGGGCTACATTTGTATAAATTTTATTTCCTGATCGGTCAAACGGTTCCCGAGATATAAGCTTGGATGTCATCAGCGTGAACGTGAACGTAGGTGGCGCCACCTTTCATAAAATCAAGAAAGCTATCCTGGATGTATACACATGACGAATTTCAGGTGAATTAGTCAATTCACTGCAGAGATATGAGTGATTTTAACCAAAGGCAGATGAACAGATGGACACTGTGCAAACATGGTTACAGGTGGCGCCACCATTTTTTGTGTATGTTATAAAGCAATCCAAGGGCTACATTTGTATCAATTTTATTTCCTGATCGGTCAAACGGTTCCTGAGATATGAGGGTTTATGAGTTGAAACAGACCCACAAATGGACACTGGATAGAGAGGAAAGGTCAGAGGTCAATGCAAATTGGTTAGGCACCAGTTCACATGTGACCCCATAATAAGTGTAAGTTTGGGAAAAATCGGTCCATTAGTCTCCGAGGAGCTCTCTGGAAACGAACGCCGCGGCGGCGGAGGAACTCGGTCAAAAACATAGTATCCGCAAAACTTGTTTTGGCGGATACAAAAATACAGGTGGCACACCCAGTCTGCAGAAACTGATGGAACAGCTCATGATCAATATGTATGCCAAAAATCATGACCATCAGTGTTGTAGTTATTGAAATACTGCAGTTTTTGTATCAAATTTTCCATTATTCTGGGGGGGGGGTATTTTGGACCCATACAGCTTAAAGAATATGGGTAACAGAGACCTAATTTCAAGTTTCCATGGAGACTTTTCATGGGTCTCCCTGTGTGTCAAGAATGAAGATTCTTGGTCCAGTTTTTATGATTTGTGCCCTGTTAACAGATGTTCATATCTTTAAAGGTCTCAAAAATACAGAAAAATTTCGTAAAAAAAACCGAACAAATACAGGTGGTGCCACCAGTCTGCAGAAACTTATGAAACACTCCATGATCAATATCCATGCAAACAATTATGGTTATCTCTGCATTAGTTGTTCAGATACATTAGCTTTTGTATCAAATTTTCCATTATTCTGAGCTGTACTTTGGAGTGCCATAGCTCAAAGGATATGGGTAACAGAGACCAAATTTCAGGTTTCCATGGAGACTTATCATGGGTCTCCCTGTGTGTCAAGAACGAAGATTCTAGGTCCAGTCGTTACGATTTGTACCCTGTTGACAGATAACTACATCCTTAAAGGTCTCAAAAATGGAGAAAACAATTCGTGAACATTGAAAAATACAGGTGGCGCCACCAGTCTGCACAAACTGATGAAACATCTCATGATCAATATGTATGTCGAAAATCATGACCATCAGTGATGTAGTTAATGAGATATTGAAGTTTTTGTATGAAATTTTTGACTATTCTGGGGGGTAATTTTGGGCCCCATAGCTTGAAGGATATGGGTAACAGAGACCTAATTTCTGGTTTCCATGGAGACTTTTCATAGATCTCTCAGTGTGTCAAAAATGAAGATTCTAGGTCCAGTCGTTACGATTTGTGCCATGCTAACAGATGACAGCATCCTCAAAGGTCTCAAAAATAGAGGAAAAAATCGTAAAAAATCAAACAGTACAGGTGGCGCCACCAGTCTGCAGGAACTGATCGAACATCTCATGATCAATATGTATGCCAAAAATGAAGACCATCAGTGATGTAGTTATTGAGATATTGAAGTTTTGGTATGAAATTTTTTACTATTCTGGGGGGTACTATGGGGCCCAATAGCTCAAAGGATATGGGTAACAGGTACCTAATTTCTGGTTTCCAAGGAGATTTTTCATGGACCTCTCAGTGTGTCAAGAATTAAGATTCTAAATCCAGTCTTTATGATTTGTGCCTTGTTAACAGATGTTCACATTTTTAAAGGTCTCAAAAATAGAGAAAAAAATTCGTAAAAAATCGAAAAATACAGGTGGCGCCACCAGTCTGCAGGAAGTGATGTAACATCTCATGATCAATATGTATGCCAAAAATCATTACCATCAGTCAAGTAGTTAATGAGATATTGAAGTTTTTGTATGAAATTTTTGACTTTTCTGGGGGGTACTTTGGGGCCACATAGCTCGAAGGATATGGGTAACAGAGACCAAATTTCAGGTTTCCATGGAGACTTATCATGGGTCTCCCTGTGTGTCAAGAACGAAGATTCTAGGTCCAGTCGTTACGATTTGTACCCTGTTGACAGATAACTTCATCCTTAAAGGTCTCAAAAATGGAGAAAACAATTCGTGAACATTGAAAAATACAGGTGGCGCCACCAGTCTGCACAAACTGATGAAACATCTCATGATCAATATGTATGTCGAAAATCATGACCATCAGTGATGTAGTTAATGAGATATTGAAGTTTTTGTATGAAATTTTTGACTATTCTGGGGGGTAGTTTTGGGCCCCATAGCTCGAAGGTTATGGGTAACAGAGACCTAATTTCTGGTTTCCATGGAGACTTTTCATAAGTCTCTCAGTGTGTCGAAAATGAAGATTCTAGGTCCAGTCGTTACGATTTGTGCCACGCTAACAGATGACAGCATCCTCAAAGGTCTCAAAAATAGAGGAAAAAATCGTAAAAAATCAAACAGTACAGGTGGCGCCACCAGTCTGCAGGAACTGATCGAACATCTCATGATCAATATGTATGCCAAAAATGGAGACCATCAGTGATGTAGTTATTGAGATATTGAAGTTTTTGTATGAAATTTTTTACTATTCTGGGGGGTACTTTGGGGCCCCATAGCTCAAAGGATATGGGTAACAGAGACCTAATTTCTGGTTTCCAAGGAGATTTTTCATGGACCTCTCAGTGTTTCAAGAATTAAGATTCTAAGTACAGTCTTTATGATTTGTGCCTTGTTAACAGAGGTTCACATTTTTAAAGGTCTCAAAAATAGAGAAAAAAATTCCGTAAAAAATCGAAAAATACAGGTGGCGCCACCAGTCTGCAGGAAGTGATGTAACATCTCATGATCAATATGTATGCCAAAAATCATGACCATCAGTCAAGTAGTTAATGAGATATTGAAGTTTTTGTATGAAATTTTTGACTTTTCTGGGGGGTACTTTGGGGCCACATAGCTCGAAGGATATGGGTAACAGAGACCTAATTTCTGGTTTCCAAGGAGATTTTTTATGGACCTCTCAGAATCCCAAGTTACAAGGTTCTAGGTCCAGCGGTTACGATTTGTGCCTGGTTAACAGACGGACAGACGGACAGACGGACGACGGACAAAGAGTGATCGCTATAGCTCAGATGACTTTCAGTCAGCTGAGCTAAAAACAGAATGGCATGTGGCTCCACTTGTCTGGTCTAAAACAAAGTTATCCAAGATTGATAAACATGCAGAATTTTAGACCAATACATTAAACTACTCCTGTGAAATAAGCAATTTTCATCCAAAGCAAACACATGGATGGACACCATGCAAAAACAATTACAGATGGCGACACCAGTATACAGTTCGAGATGGGGGTATCCAAGATTCATGGACATGCATAACTTAAGGCCAATTGCAAAACTCTCCTGAGAAAAGGGCATCAAAGTATTCCAAGAAAATGGGAAGGTAGATGGTGCCAGCTGTCTGGTCTATGAGGAAACTCTCAAAGTTGGATGGACATGCCAAATTTCAGACTGATAGATTGAACTCCTTCTGAGATATGAGCAATTTTACCCAAAGCAAATGCATGGATGGACCCCACCCGAAGACAATTACAGATAGGACCTCCAGTCTGGATTACAAGATGGAGGTGTCCAAGATCTATAGACATGCTCAACAATTTCATCTGTATAGAAAGAACAAATCACTAGGAAGAACAAATGGCTAATGCATGAATGGATGCCATATAAAAATGATACGTGGTGCCACAATTCTCCAGTATGAAATGGAAAAATCGAAAATATATGGACATGCACAATTGTGACAATTAAGCCCAATATATTGAACCATTCCTTAGATATTGACACATAAATCGATAGGGTTCTTACTTTAGTGGTGGGTCATACATAAATCAAATTTGAAACCAAGACATCAATCCAAATTAAGTTATCATCCAGAAACAAATTTGTTGATAGGTAGCTCCTGTGACCTTGACCTTCAACCTTTGGACCCCAAAGTCAACATGGTTCTTCCCCTATTGGCAAGTGAGCAAATTGTGCAAGATTGGAAGGACTGGGATGAGAAGTTTGGTTTAAAATACATCCACAATCTTTTTAAAAAGTGCTTCCTGTGACCCTTGAACTTTAACCTCTTGACCCCAAAATTGATAGAATTCTTGTTTTTATGGTGAGCTATATACAAGACAGGTTTGAAATCAATATGGCAATACAAACTAGAGTTTTCATCCGGCAATGAATTTGTGGAAGGACAGATGGATGGACAGACGCAAGGACAGGATGATTACTACAGGACACCTGTTTATTCAAGTGGGGCCTAAATAATTATGCTACAGAACTGGTCTATTTGCAGGCTCCTTAATAGCGTGTACCAAGTCTAACCTTTCTAAAAGTGGTTTGGGGCTATATTGATATAATAAGCTCAAAGTTACCCAAACTGTAACACAGTCAGTAACTGAGTCATTGAGTTACTTTATTCTGAAAAAAAAGTGCCTGCACTTTTGGCACAGACAATCTTCTCTGGTCCCAAAACCAAGTGTTCACCCACACCCATGGTATCAGACAACTTAGCTCTCTAATATCTTTCTAATTATGCTGCGTGAAAGTCAAGCATGGGCAGAGACCTGCTGTGGTCACGTTCAAACCCACACCTTCCAAGTTTACTGACCGAGTATAGTCCAACACACAAACCTCTCAATACAAGAATTGTTTATAACATTTATACAACAGACAGTGCTCTCTCTATAGGGGCTGACCATGAACCAGAAGCAAATGAAGCATCTCTCTTATGACACAACTATTGATTACTTAATTCTGGGACATATGGTACATCTGCCACACTACAAAACCTTGATATTAATTATTCATTATAATTTCATCAGGTAACATGACACATTTATTTATTGTTTCGTCTCACACAAACATAAATGTCACAAATGCAGCTTAGCAGCAGTCTTGTCCTAGCTCATACACTTGTGTCCTCCTATACCACACACAATGGTTGCCACAACAACATTAACACATTCAGTAGCCACAGGGTTTAATCTGACAGGTATATGAAACCAGATGGGAACAGGTGTGATTCTGATAATGGACATTTTTGCCTTGCTGGATTTATAGAACCTCGACAACTATGAACAGATGAATGGGGAAAATGACAATCTAATCTTATGGAACTAACAGCAACTTAGGGTTACCTTTTATGAAAATATTTATTAAACATCCAAGATGATCCTTGTATTGATTGTGGCATAATCTAATTTTCTATGTAAGCCTGAATGCTCTCCTAACCTCCCTTTCTCTCTCTCTCTATATATATATGTATGTATGTATGTATGTATGTATGAGAGTAATCTATGATATAGGAAGGTGTTTGTAAAAGTCATGTTTATTTATATTAAAATGGACAAGAAATATTTTTCTGGAGGTGTTTTCCCTTTTATTTCTTAGTCATTTTTAGAAGCTTTTCTGTAAAACCTATTAGTATATCCTCATTGTATACTTCATAACACCATCTTTTCTTACCCATAATAGTCACACACACAACTTAAGAACAATGTTCATGCTTCCACATCTGTCCAATCTTTCCTCACCTCTTTGTTTTCCAAGGAGCCTCAAGGCTGCTACTTCAGAATATGTGCAGCCACCAAGAAAGTACACCAGCACTGTCTTTGAGCCATCAGTACTTCCATTTGTCCTCCCTGCAATGGATCAACAGTTAACATGGTTAAAATGGTTCAATCATTTACAAGACAAACGATGTCCAGAAGTTAACAAGGCAAATACGGCTCAATAGTTAACAAGGTAATCAAGGTTCAATTCTAGCAGGGCCAATAAGGTTTAACAGTTAACAAGGCAAATGAGGTTTAACAGTTAACAAGGCAAATAAGGTTCACCAGTTAACATAGCAAATAAGGTTCAACAGTTAACAAGGCAAATAGGTTCAACAGTGAACAAGGCTAACAAGGTTCAACAGTTATATAAGGCAGCATAGCATGTCTCTACAGCTCTGAACTGGGCAGATTACAATGCTTTTTCATCTAAATCTTTGTAAAATACATCATCTTTTAGTTATAATATAATACTAGATGTGGTCGGACAACAGTCCTCAGAGGGCCCCGTGTTTCCGCTAGTGCTGGACTAGTTTACATATAGGTGAAAAATTAAGTTAAATTTGAAAGGTATGGCAAACAGAAACAGGTATTTATCAATATGCATGAGGGAAAAAAATCCTACTGGATCAAATGATATTAAAGGAGATATGTCTGAAAAACAGTTTGCAATAGAAATTCACTGAATGTAGTCCTTTAGCCATATTTGATTTTGAGCAAGTCTGTATTTCAATAGGTCTTGAGCCCTCATAGGTACCAATGATCCCTGTGAAATTGGGAAAGCTGCAGTAGGGTTGTTGTTGAGTTATACATGCGAAATCAGGCATGTGGCGACCATCTGGAATTCCAACAGGTCTGTAATTCAACAGGTCTTGAGCGCTCATATGTACCAACCATCCCTGTAAATAGGGATAGCTGAAGTATGTTGTTGTTGGGTTTTCACACGTGAAAGAAAATCAGGATTGGGCTGTGGTGGCCATATTGGAATTCTAAGAGGTCTGTAATTCAATAGGTCTGGAGCCCTTGTAGGTACAAATAATTCCTGTGAATTTGGGAAAGCTGCAGTAGGTTGCTGTCGGGTTATTGCGCGCCAAAGGAAATCAGCTATTGGGCTATGATGGCCATATTGGAATTCCAACAGGTCTGTAATTCAATAGGTCTGGAGCCATCATTTGTACCAACCATCCCTGTAAATTTGTGAAAGCTGAAGAATGTTGTTGTTGAGTTATTGTGTGCAAAAGAAAATGAGCAATTTGGCTGTGGCGGCCATACTGGAATTTCGACAAGTCTGTAATTAAATAGGTCTGGAGCCATCATAGGTACCAATCATCCCTGTGAATTAGGGAAAGCTGCAGTATGTTGTTGTTGAGTTATTGTGTGCAAAAGAAAATCAGCGATAAGGCTGTGGCGGCCATATTTGATTTCCGACAAGTCTATAATTCGATAGGTCTAGAGCCCTCATAGGTACCAATCATCCCTGTGAATTTGGGAAAGGTGCAGTATGTTGTTGTTGAGTTATAGCATGCGAAACAAAGTGTCACTGACGGAAAGATGGAATGTACAGAAGGACGGATGGATGGAAGGACGGAAGGACAGACTGACACGGTGATCACTATAGGGCACCCATTGTCAAGCGGGGCCCTAATAATTACCTTAAAAATGTTATTTAATACACGTTTTAGTGATATTAGCCAAAAGATAATATATAGTTAAGTTACCTAAAAAATTTTAGATAACTGTGTTTCTGGTGATCTCCACCAGAGGGCACTCTGCTCCAAGTATTGTTCCATTGACCAATGCCAAACTCATTATTTCTTTTGAGTTAATCATGATACATCATATTTCAATGTTGTATGAGTTTTTGTCCAACACCTATGTGAGAATCTGCATGCTTACAGCCGTTTTCAATATTTATGCAAGTCTTGCATACAGATAATCAATTTCATGCATTATAAGCATTTACCAGTAACAATATTAATTTTCATTTATTAAAAAAAAATTAAATATTCAATTTCAATCATATGCTAAAATCTGTATTGAGATCAGGAAGGGGAACTGATATCATATAAAATTCAGTCTCATCATCAGGACGGCATCATTATGCTGGTACAGTTGCTATCTCTTATCTTCACATTCTTTATCATGTATTTCTCTAAGTTGCTCTACAAGCTGTATTAATTATTTCACCTTTTTATAAAAATATTAGAGCATATGAATTATATACTTAAAATATTTGACAAATTGCATGTGGCAGCATTTGCCAAAGACAGCCAAAAATCAAACATTGAAGGGATTATAAAATCTGAACGAAGGTCTTGCAACCCACTTGCAAGACCAAAATGTATTGAAAGCATCCTGAATGAGTTACCAGCCTTATTATAATAATACTTGTAATACAGCAGATATACACTGCAGTCGTTCTATGTCTCCTTTGTTTTAACTGCTGCTATGTTCAGAAAGACTTTTCCTTTTCACACCACGAGGACTGGCACAGGCCAAAGAACCAGACCAGAGTAAAATTATTTAAACTTAGATCTAGGTGCACAATGTAATACCACACCCTCACTGGTCTGATTATAATTCTTTGCCCCATGCAAGCCCTGGTGGTGAACTCCAAAGAATCTTGCTGTTAAAAGCAGTGGTCAAATCAAATGCCTAGAATGACTGCAATGTGTATCTACTGAGTATGGAGTGTATTTTGTATATGACTGGAATGACTGTAGTGTGTATCCACTGAGTATGGAGTGTATATTGTATCTGACTGAAATTACTGTAGTAAGTATCCACTGAGTATGACTGTAATGTGTATCTGACTGGAATGACTGCAGTGTGTATCCACTGAGTATGACTGTATTTTGTTTCTTACTGGAATGACTGCAGTGTGTATCCACTGAGTATGGAGTGTATTTTGTATCTGACTGGAATCACTGTAGTGTGTATCCACTGAGTATGAAGTGTATTTTGTATCTGACTGGAATGACTGCAGTGTGTATCCACTGAGTATGACTGTAATGTGTATCTGACTGGAATGACTGTAGTGTGTATCCACTGAGTATGGAGTGTATTTTGTATCTGACTGGAATGACTGTAGTGTGTATCCACTGAGTATGGAGTGTATTTGGCATCTGACTAGAATGACTGCAGTGTGTATCCACTGAGTATGGTGTGTATTTGGTATTTGACTGGAATGACTGTAGTGTGTATCCACTGAGTATGGAGTGTATTTGGTATCTGACTAGAATGACTGTAGTGTGTATCCACTGAGTATGGAGTGTATTTGGCATCTGACTAGAATGACTGCAGTGTGTATCCACTGAGTATGGAGTGTATTTGGTATCTGACTAGAATGACTGCAGTGTGTATCCACTGAGTATGGAGTGTATTTTGTATTTGACAGGAATGATAAAAGTATATGACCACTGAGTTGGAGTGTATATTATATTTGACTGGAATGACTGTAGTGTGTATCCACTGAGTACGGAGTGTATTTTGTATCTGACTGGAATGACTGTAGTGTGTATCCACTATGACTGTAGTTTGTATCTGACTGGAATGACTGAAGTGTGTATCCACTGAGTATGGAGTGTATTTTGTATCTGACTGGAATGACTGCAGTGTGTATCCACTGAGTATGGAGTGTATTTTGTATCTGACTGGAATGACTGCAGTGTGTATCCACTGAGTATGGAGTGTATTTTGTATCTGACTGGAATGACTGTAGTGTGTATCCACTGAGTATGGAGTGTATTTTGTATCTGACTGGAATGACTGTAGTGTGTATCCACTGAGTATGGAGTGTATTTTGTATATGACTGGAATGACTATAGTGTGTATCCACTGAGTATGGAGTGTATTTTGTATCTGACTGGAATGACTGTAGTGTGTATCCACTGAGTATGGAGTGTATTTTGTATCTTACTGGAATGACTGTAGTGTGTATCCACTGAGTATGGAGTGTATTTTGTATCAGACTGGAATGACTGTAGTGTGTATCCACTGAGTATGAAGTGTATTTTGTATCTTACTGGAATGACTGCAGTGTGTATCCACTGAGCATGGAGTGTATTTTGTATCTGACTGGAATGACTGTAATGTATATCCACTGAGTATGGAGTGTATTTTTGTATCTGACAGGAATGACTGTAATGTGTATCCACTGAGTATGGAGTGTATTTTGTATCTTACTGGAATGACTGCAGTGTGTATCCACTGAGCATGGAGTGTATTTTGTATCTGACTAGAATGACTGTAGTGTGTATCCACTGAGTATGGAGTGTATTTGGCATCTGACTAGAATGACTGCAGTGTGTATCCACTGAGTATGGAGTGTATTTGGTATCTGACTAGAATGACTGCAGTGTGTATCCACTGAGTATGGAGTGTATTTGGTATCTGACTAGAATGACTGCAGTGTGTATCCACTGAGTATGGAGTGTATTTTGTATTTGACAGGAATGATAAAAGTATATGACCACTGAGTTGGAGTGTATATTATATTTGACTGGAATGACTGTAGTGTGTATCCACTGTGTACGGAGTGTATTTTGTATCTGACTGGAATGACTGTAGTGTGTATCCACTATGACTGTAGTTTGTATCTGACTGGAATGACTGAAGTGTGTATCCACTGAGTATGGAGTGTATTTTGTATCTGACTGGAATGACTGCAGTGTGTATCCACTGAGTATGGAGTGTATTTTGTATCTGACTGGAATGACTGCAGTGTGTATCCACTGAGTATGGAGTGTATTTTGTATCTGACGGGAATGACTGTAGTGTGTATCCACTGAGTATGGAGTGTATTTTGTATCTGACTGGAATGACTGTAGTGTGTATCCACTGAGTATGGAGTGTATTTTGTATCTGACTGGAATGACTGTAGTGTGTATCCACTGAGTATGGAGTGTATTTGGTATCTTATTAGAATGACTGCAGTGTGTATCCACTGAGTATGGAGTGTATTTTGTATATGACTGGAATGACTGCAGTGTGTATCCACTGAGTATGAAGTGTATTTTGTATCTGACTGGAATGACTGTAGTGTGTATCCACTGAGTATGGAGTGTATTTTGTATCTGACTGGAATGACTGAAGTGTGTATCCACTGAGTATGGAGTGTATTTGGTATCTTATTAGAATGACTGCAGTGTGTATCCACTGAGTATGGAGTGTATTTTGTATATGACTGGAATGACTGCAGTGTGTATCCACTGAGTATGGAGTGTATTTTGTATCTGACTGGAATGACTGTAGTGTGTATCCACTGAGTATGGAGTGTATTTTGTATCTGACTGGAATGACTGTAGTGTGTATCCACTGAGTATGGAGTGTATTTTGTATCTGACTGGAATGACAGTAGTGTGTATCCACTGAGTATGGAGTGTATTTTGTATCTGACTGGAATGACTGTAGTGTGTATCCACTGAGTATGGAGTGAATTTGGTATCTTATTAGAATGGCTGTAGTGTGTATCCACTGAGTATGAAGTGTATTTTGTATCTGACTAGAATGACTGTAGTGTGTATCCACTGAGTATGGAGTGTATTTTGTATCTGACTGGAATGACTGTAGTGTGTATCCACTGAGTATGGAGTGTATTTTGTATCTGACTGGAATGACTGTAGTGTGTATCCACTGAGTATGGAGTGTATTTTGTATCTGACTGGAATGACTGTAGTGTGTATCCACTGAGTATGGAGTGTATTTTGTATATGACTGGAATGACTGTAGTGTGTATCCACTGAGTATGGAGTGTATTTTGTATCTGACTGGAATGACTGTAGTGTGTATCCACTGAGTATGGAGTGTATTTTGTATCTGACTGGAATGACTGCAGTGTGTATCCACTGAGTATGGAGTGTATTTTGTATCTGACTGGAATGACTGCAGTGTGTATCCACTGAGTATGGAGTGTATTTTGTATCTGACTGGAATGACTGTAGTGTGTATCCACTGAGTATGAAGTGTATTTTGTATCTTACTGGAATGACTGCAGTGTGTATCCACTGAGCATGGAGTGTATTTTGTATCTGACTGGAATGACTGTAATGTATATCCACTGAGTATGGAGTGTATTTTTGTATCTGACAGGAATGACTGTAATGTGTATCCACTGAGTATGGAGTGTATTTTGTATCTTACTGGAATGACTGCAGTGTGTATCTACTGAGCATGGAGTGTATTTTGTATCTGACTTGAATGACTGTAGTGTGTATCCACTGAGTATGGAGTGTATTTTGTATCTGACTTGAATGACTGTAGTGTGTATCAACTGAGCATGGAGTGTATTTTGTATCTGACTGGAATGACTGTAGTGTGTATCAACTGAGCATGGAGTGTATTTTGTATCTGACTGGAATGACTGTAGTGTGTATCCACTGAGCATGGAGTGTATTTTGTATCTGACTGGAATGACTGTAGTGTGTATCCACTGAATATGAAGTGTATTTTGTATCTTACTGGAATGACTGCAGTGTGTATCCACTGAGCATGGAGTGTATTTTGTATCTGACTCGAATGACTGTAGTGTGTATCCACTGAGTATGGAGTGTATTTTGTATCTGACTCGAATGACTGTAGTGTGTATCCACTGAGCATGGAGTGTATTTTGTATCTGACTGGAATGACTGTAGTGTGTATCCACTGAGCATGGAGTGTATTTGGTATCTGACTGGAATGACTGTAGTGTGTATCCACTGAGCATGGAGTGTATTTGGTATCTGACTGGAATGACTGCAGTGTGTATCCACTGAGTATGGAGTGTATTTTGTATCTGACTGGAATGACTGTAGTGTGTATCCACTGAGCATGGAGTGTATTTTGTATCTGACTGGAATGACTGTAGTGTGTATCCACTGAGTATGACTGTAATGTGTATCTGACTGGAATGACTGCAGTGTGTATCCACTGAGCATGGAGTGTATTTTGTATCTGACTGGAATGACTGTAGTGTGTATCCACTGAGCATGGAGTGTATTTTGTATCTGACTGGAATGACTGTAGTGTGTATCCACTGAGCATGGAGTGTATTTTGTATCTGACTGGAATGACTGTAGTGTGTATCCACTGAGTATGAAGTGTATTTTGTATCTTACTGGAATGACTGCAGTGTGTATCCACTGAGCATGGTGTGTATTTTGTATCTGACTTGAATAACTGTAGTGTGTATCCACTGAGCATGGAGTGTATTTTGTATCTGACTGGAATGACTGTAGTGTGTATCCACTGAGTATGGAGTGTATTTTGTATCTGACTGGAATGACTGTAGTGTGTATCCACTGAGTATGTAGTGTATTTTGTATCTGACTTGAATGACTGTAGTGTGTATCCACTGATTATGAAGTGTATTTTGTATCTGACTGAAATGACTGCAGTGTGTATCCACTGAGCATGGAGTGTATTTTGTATCTGACTGGAATGACTGTAGTGTGTATCCACTGAGTATGGAGTGTATTTTGTATATGACTGGAATGACTGCAGTGTGTATCCACTGAGTATGGAGTGTATTTTGTATATGACTGGAATGACTGTAGTGTGTATCCACTGAGTATGGAGTGTATTTTGTATCTGACTGGAATGACTGCAGTGTGTATCCACTGAGCATGGAGTGTATTTTGTATCTGACTGGAATGACTGTAGTGTGTATCCACTGAGCATGGAGTGTATTTTGTATCTGACTGGAATGACTGTAGTGTGTATCCACTGAGTATGGAGTGTATTTTGTATCTTACTGGAATGACTGCAGTGTGTATCCACTGAGCATGGAGTGTATTTTGTATCTGACTGGAATGACTGAAGTGTGTATCCACTGAGTATGGAGTGTATTTTGTATCTGACTGGAATGACTGTAGTGTGTATCCACTGAGTATGGAGTGTATTTTGTATCTGACTGGAATGACTGTAGTGTGTATCCACTGAGTATGGAGTGTATTTTGTATATGACTGGAATGACTGTAGTGTATATCCACTGAGTATGGAGTGTATTTTGTATATGACTGGAATGACTGTAGTGTGTATCCACTGAGTATGGAGTGTATTTTGTATCTGACTGGAATGACTGTAGTGTGTATCCACTGAGTATGAAGTGTATTTTGTATCTTACTGGAATGACTGCAGTGTGTATCCACTGAGCATGGAGTGTATTTTGTATCTGACTGGAATGACTGTAGTGTGTATCCACTGAGTATGGAGTGTATTTTGTATCTGACTGGAATGACTGTAGTGTGTATCCACTGAGTATGGAGTGTATTTTGTATCTGACTGGAATGACTGTAGTGTATATCCACTGAGTATGGAGTGTATTTTGTATCTGACTGGAATGACTGTAGTGTATATCCACTGAGTATGGAGTGTATTTTGTATTTGACTGGAATAATAAAAGTATATAACCACTGAGTCGGAGTGTATATTATATTAGACTGGAATGACTGCTGTGTATAACCACTGTGTATAGAGTGTATATTATTTTTGACAAACAATGTTTCTCTTAAAGATTCTGAGTATTCTGAGTACAGCGAGTCCTTTCTTTATAAATTCCTGCATCAAGGAGGTTATGTTTTCACATGAATCTATGTTTGTTTTGCTTTTTGATATTTTGTTGTTGTTTGAGGCATCAGCCTACATTTTTTAATGCTAACTTTACTAAGTATATATACATCAGCAGAATTTCATTCTAATTTTTCACTACATAACAGGGCAATATTTTTGTCTGGTTACAGGATTATGCAAAATCTACTGTTGTAGATGACATGTGCAGAGGTTGGACAGGGGCCAGGGTAGACCCAATTCAATTTTAACACAGATCCACATAACGGGACAGCTCCAGTAGGAATTTACCTTTGTGGAGTCACATGATCTACCAGGTGCCATGCTAAGAATGGTCAGATCACAGGTCCTTGATTCCCTAGTTTTACAAATATAGGCTTAAACATATTTCGGTCAACTTTATAAACATTCAAAAACCTATTACTGAGACCTAAATCAGTGAATAATACTTGCCAGTAATTTGTTTTATGGAAAGACACATTGAATCCATTTAGAGCAGACTTGCAAAGAGTTATCTGCAAACATGTGATCAGGCACCAATCAAGATATTTCTTGATTATAGTCAACCACAAGTTGACAAATAATAATGTGTGGAGAAAGCACTTTAAAAAGATTCCAGCCTAGTGCCACTCTTTATAACTAAGTAACAAGTAACATTTTTATATTTTCACACCCGTTACCATAAATGGACGGGGAAAGTAGGGATGTAGACTATTATGAGTGAATTGATTTGACTGGGTGTTACATCACCTCTTGCAGATTTCCCCTTTAGGTCAGCATGGCAGGGTCCTGGCATTAACTTGATGACATCTTCCATACCAATAAAGCTCTCCTTCAGCAGTACCTACATACAATACAAAACATGAGAGTGAAAAAAAAGAGTTCCCAGTATTTCAAGACTAGGGCGAAAGGACCACTTGTGAATGTTTCTCTTACTGCAAAACAGGCAAAATATAAAAGGCTGGGTACTTTCAATTTTGTTCATATCAATTTCCTCATTTGAGCCATCTTAGATACTCAGCCTTGAGAATTCATTCTCACAAAAGTTACCATGGTAAAACATTCCACACAACATTGCTGAACTGTTATATCTTTATATATGCTTCTTCAGAGTGGATTCAGCTGTTAATCTTAGGTTTTCTAAGAACATATGCATGCAAACAAAAATTTGTTTTCTATTTCTGAGGAGATCAATGCTTAACCATGTTATATCTACAAAACACACAATTTGTTAATTTGTAAAAACAAAATATATGTAAAAGTACCAAACTTAGTTCCTGCACAAGAATGATCTGGTCATTCGAAAGAAAAACTAGCACAAACATACTTAAGAGTTTGTGAATTTCCTTGCATGTTAACCACTAAGTCAACAGAAGGATATTGTACTTATGGAATGTTTGATGTGATCTTGTTACAGTGAAACAGTTTAAATCACAATGAGTACCAAACTACTGGCATACAAACTACATCACTGACACAAAATGAAATAATTAACAATAAACATGAAATGATTAAACAATTGAGGAGAACTAATTCAATTTAACAGAGCAGTGAATTAATATTGTATGAATAATTAAAATGATAACATAATTACCTGTTCCACAAGTTTACATGACAAAGGAGTATATGCGCCACTGAACACATAAGACATGTCTCCTGGGTTTCGTAAGTCTATGTTTTCTGCAGATTTTGGAATCTGCAAAAGTATATATATTATTTCCAAAAATGTGATTGTTACAGAAAATGATCTACTATTCTTTAATGATAATTGGGATGATAATTGGGACTTCTTTACCATCTTTTTCATCAATTTACCTTAAGGGATCGCATAAGAAAGCAAATGCTGTTAACAAAGATTTTAACAAACCAGCGCACCATCAATTTCAATTAATGAAATTTGGAGTTCCAAACCAATCATTGCCAAGTTAATAAAAAAGAACTTTAACCAGTTACTTTGAATCAGCCATCACTAATCCCCAAAATCTTTTATATACTAATTTTTGTATTTATTTTTTTCGGTGCAGGGAATTTTGCGCTGAAAAATTGCACAGTGTTCATTTCACACATGGTGAAATAAGGGATACATAAGGGATATATGATTTACAATAGCATAATTTTTATAGCACATGGTAACTGTGCGCATGGGAAAGGGCCCTATAGTACATGTACTAGTCTCTGTATAAACCTACTGGTATATTCTGTAAATCTTTCATCCACAGTTAAGAAATAATTAATACATTAGAGGTTGAACTTAAAAAATTATTTTCAGCTGAAGTCTCTCTTCACAGAGTACTCAATCCCAAAACATATACTGTTTATTACAACTTAACTGTATTGTAAAAGTGAGCATCCTGAACATTGTCAAAATATAAAGTTTTTAAATTAAGTTTCTCAATGCACACTTGTGTTAGTGTTACATATATTTTTGCAATTTCATTGAACGTATGCATTTTTTTAATTTATAAGCATCTTTATCTAATAAAATCTATTTATTTACATAAACTATAAATATAACCACCCCTACCCACCAAGTTAAGTCTTTTAGAGAGTGCCCTGAACTGGCTTTTTGGTTGCAGGTGGGCCATGGCAGCTGAGACCTTCGGCAGCTGGGCTACAGCAGCTGTGACCTTGCCCAGAGATTTTGCTGAGCTGGCCCTACCAAGAGCTGGAGGATCCTTCTCCGTGAGAAGCCCTAATCGCTTCAAGTTGTGGAATGTTGTTAAATGTTCAAAACCATGGCTCTGTAAATAAGGGTGAAAGCATGAAAAACTAGTAGTAACAACATGAACACTTAATTGTGTCTAATAGTAACCTTCAAACATTAAATATACATATTGACAGCACTGCTAATCCTAAACACAGATTTCATTCTTATTCTGCATGAAAAGCAAAATGAATGCTTGACCTGACTGTATAAAGTGTCTGTAAAATTTGTTTCACCTTAAATTTATTATTATTTTGAGATTATGCATGCAAATAGCATATCTAGGATTGCTGCCTGGTGGCCTTTTCAGATTTCTGACGGACTTGGATTCTGACAGCCCATGTCTTCCTGCAGGGCCTACTCTTCAGTTAAAATCTGATGGCTAATACATGGATGGTTCTCAAAATAATGCACTTTGTAGGAATCTATGATGGCTGCAATATGGCCATATTGGTTAATGTTAAGTTTTGATAGCACACATCATTTCTTAGAAGCCAATCCTCTTTTAAATTTCCCAGCAAGAGCTGAAACAGTTCTTAAAATAACAGGCTTGGCCTAAAGGATGGACAAAAGGACAGACTGACATGAAACCTAATTACTACAGGCTAAAGAGCAAGGGCCTTAATCAATAATGATATTAAAACTTGCATGTTAATATTTTCTAACCTGTGTCCACAGGCATAAAAAGATACAATCATTTACAACTGCAGGTAGGTTCACATTGGTGGTTTCACATCCAAAAGAATAATTTTGCGTACCAGTCACATAGTACATATTTCTGCAAATAATTTAAGGAGAACTATGATTTCATGATTCTGAAAACATTGTATGTATGTATGTTTTTTTATGTATTTTTTTATAAACAAGAGTCAACTTCTGAGGTGTTCAACATGTATTGCCTCATGATTTGGAGAACATAGCTCCAATGCTGTCCAAACTTTCCAGGCTGCTACAACCGATATCAAAGGTATACACTGGTTTAACTTTATAAACCATCACAGAATATACTAAATAGTCTGAATAGTCTGAACAGACTAATGAATAGTCTCAAAAACATGATTTTACTCAGTAACAGCCTAGGACTTGCCTTTATGTTTAAAGGTTCTAGGCTCAAGGTAAAGATTTGTTCCTTATTGATGACTGGACAGCTGGACAGACAACTGATAAAGGATGATTGCTTTTGTGCAGACGTCTTACCGCAAGGAAACCTAAAAATTTATTAGTGAAAAATTGAAAAAGCAAATATGTAGAACAATCAATATTTTTGGTGTGGCCTAACTACATATTGAAGGCAGACTTTGTGCTGTCAGTAAAAATGTAGGGATCTAAAACTACAGTAACTGCTTGGTAACCATAACAAAGATAACCACATCACATAATACTACTTACATGTAAGAACTGTGTTTTCAGAGATCTATAAGTTGTTGAAGGCAATCCATCTTGTGTCAGTGACATAAGGCATAGCAGACGTAATGTGTTCCAAATATTTTTCTGAAATAGAGGAGATTTTCCAATTAATGCAAGTATCAACAATTTTGCAGTGCAAAGACTATCTAATATCACCTTACCTCACAACCAATTTCCTCTCATAAGTTCACTTTTGAGCCAGTTTAGGATGATCCTATATATAACTTTATCCAGGATGTCATTTTAGGCTGGCCAAACCTAGTTTAAACATATAAATAAGATGATAATGTTTAATAGGGCCATGCTTCTTTAAACAGAGATTGACTGTGTACACTAAGCAAGATAAAAAATAATAGGCTTCTGTGGTCTACAGGTACAGCACAGGACTCAAAGCTGAGAGACTGTGAGTTTAAATTTCAGCCGAGGCTGTGAGATTTTATACAACTGGCTCCCATCCATGGTGAGCACTCTGCAGGCTTAATGGGAAGGCCCTGCCCTACAGGCCATGTTTCACTCCCACACAAATGCATCTTTCAGGTGTTCCTAGGTGGTATGATCCAGTAATAGGACTGATGACTCACCCAGGGCCCGCAGGTGCAGTAGTCATCTGGCCTGGATGCAAAAATAATATTTTTGGAAGAAGTATGTACTAAGAACCTATCACATAGGCCAAAACAAAAATGGAACTCTGCAGATATACATACTTAGATTATCAATTGACCTATCCATGAACTCTATGTGACCTTAATCACATATTCATTCAATGAATAATCATAACCACTGGACTAACGAGCAACACATCAGGTGACAGTAAACACTGTAAAGAGTCAATCATCCGACAAAGACAAAATCTGCATAATTTGACAGAGCTCTGTCAAACAGAACATATGTAGTCTGTACCAGTACCCATGTCGGCATGTTTTCTGGGATATTTTTTTTATACATAGGAGTCAGTATAATAAGTTCTAGGCTATAGGTTGCAGGAGCCATTCCTCAGACCACTGGGTCAATAATAATGTCTTACCTGGCATGTAATTTGTATGAGACAAATAATAAAAAATATTGCAAAACAGTTCACAACTAGAATAGGGGAAGTCGACAGCGACTACATGTATCAGCTAAAATCAGAGCAGGATGGGTGAAGTGAGGCATGGATTGAGTGGCAAGGGGAAATAGAGTTAGATGTGTTACATATTAGGATGGATGTCTGCCACATGAACATGATTGTAGGTGGTGCCACCTGTTATTTGAACAAGAAACTATCCAAGATGTATACACATGCAAAATTTCAGGTGGAAAAGTAAAACCACTGCCGAGATATGAGTTATTTTATCCCACAGAAGACAAAAAGATGGACTCTGTGCAAAAATGGTTGCAGGTGGTCCCACCAGTTTCTTGTATGATAAAGAGCTATGTGAGATCCATACACATGCATCACTTCAGGTAGGTATGTCAAACCAGTCCGGAGATATTAGCATGGATATCTGCAGCATGAACGTGAATAAAGGTTGGTGCCACCTATAATAAAATCAAGAAAGGTATCCAGGATTTATACGCATGCCAAATTTCAGGTGAATAAGTTGAACCACTGCAGAGATATGAGTGATTTTAACCCAAGGCAGACAAACAGATACTGCTGTGCAAAAATGGTTGCCGGTGGAGCAACCATTTTTGTGTATGTTATAAAGCTATCCAAGGGCTACATTTGTGTAAACTTGTTTTAATGATTGGTCAAACAAGTCCGAAGATATGTGGGTTAATGTGTCAAAACAGACACACAGATGGACGCACTGGAGAGAGGAAAGGTCAGAGGTCAACGCTGAATGGTTAGGCACCAGTTCACACGTGACCCAATAATTGGTGTAAGTTTCGGGAAAAATCAGTCCAGTAGTCTCAGAGGAGTTCTCCGGAAATGAACGTGGCGGTGGAGGCGGTGACGGCAGCAGCGGCGACAGTGGTGTTGGCGGCGGAACCCAGTCAAAAACAGTGTCCACAAAACTGTGTTTTGGCAGATACAATGACTGCAATATATTCAACAATGTAGGACACAGAGCATGGCACACCTTTTGTGTAAGAGCGTTTTGGGATCTAATAATAATTAAGTTAAAAGGGCGGAGCATTTAGGCTGTGGTGGATAGGTCAATTGGGAAAGACAGAATACAAAACAGAGGTGGTTACCTACATCAAACGAAAATTTAAAATAAGTACAAAGATAAACATCTGAGCTTTGAACTCACAACCTCCCAGCTTTGAGTTCTGTGCTGTAACTCTAGACCACAGGTGGTGGTACATCCCCTTAGTTCTTTTTCCATTTGATATTATCCCATTCAGAATGCTGTCAAACAAGCTAATAAGTTCTTGAGACTTTGTCAGGTAAATCAAACCTATTTCAGCTCTATACCTGGTTTTCTCCCAATATTCAGCCTACCTGTCTGTGAATCATCTCCTCTATACTGTCCAGGCTTTCTTTAGATCCTACACCTTCTAATAAACCTGAAACAATTAAAGTGATGTTAGACAAAACCTGATAATCTTCCTATATAATGTACAGGATGTTTAATCATTACCATCATGTCAGTGATGCAATGAATGGATGCCTTAGTTTTCCTAACCATTTAGTATCTATATTTGTTTATCAAAGTCCTCAAGGGATTAAAGTTTATTTATATAAATCAAAGTGCATGAGTCAAAATGCTGAACTGGCATGTACTTGGTCATGTGTAACAGATTCCACTTAACCAGTTAACTGGCAATTGCCAGAGCTTTAGTCCATCCCACCAAGGGGCATGCACTAAATTTTCATTGGCAATAATTATGAAATGCCTATGTTTCTGTCCAACCTGCTACCTCAGAAAATGTCTTGACAAAAATACAGTATTCTCATATATAAAATTATTTGTTTCACTTACATTTTTTGCAAGGTATGGTGGTGGTTTCTTTGTAAATAACTACCATACTACTAGGTTAATATGCTAACAAGTAATTTTTCGAATAAATATGGCCAAAAACTGATGGATGCCCCTTGGTGGGATGGACTATAATCAAAGGGATATAACAGGATCAAAATGAGTTAATCTGTGATAAATACCTGGCTGGGAGCAAGATTTATGATCAGTTAATCCCAATCAGTAAACTTTTTTCAGTTAAACAACTTAATGGCCCTAATTTTGGTTCTGTTCGCAGTTTCTGAATTATGTTTCAAACATGCACCACTCAGTCTTTTCTGATAACCTGATTTATGTTTCAAAAACAATCTACTTACTGTGTTCTGTTCGTAGTTCCTCTTCAAACTCTCCTTTTGTTTTTCTCTTCATAATGACTTCACATGCACTAATATCTGTGAAAAACACTTATATGTAATAATAAATGGGGGAAAATCTTATCACAGTAAAACATATGAAAACATATGAACAGTGTAAAATAGAAAAGAATAATCTTGTAAAAAGTTCAACTTTACATGACAATAGCATAGGCAAGGTGATTTATTAACATGGTGTAAGCACTGTGATTGATGCACAGCATTAAAAGGATGTGTGGCAGCCCTCAGGGTTTTATTTTTTGGGAAGCCATTGGTACTCACAGTCTGTTGTTATTGCAAAACCTCATAAATGTCTGACAGTACAATAGCTGTGTATACGTAATATTGGATAGTATTTTGATTCTTATAGTATCTGACTTTACCACACAGTTACACTGTTATTTTTCTTTTTCTTTAAAAGCTAAGTTTAGCTGCTTGCCATTGTAGTAATTTCTTCACTTGTAGCTCGTCCGTGAACAAAGCAAGCCACTCCTTAAGACTGGTCTGCCCAAGCTGAGAAATGAGTGGGCGTACCTACACAATAAGATAATCTGTGCAGATTTTTTCATGTGCACAAATCCTTGTGAAATCTAGTTTAATACCAAGTATCCCACAACATTTTAATGCTAAAAAAATTTATATCTTACAAATTCATTACATCTGAAAAGAATATTTATCTAGTATGAGACTGATACAACAACTTCCTTGCCAAGTGATTCTGCGGTATCATCAGCACTGTATCAAATTCATTCCATCTGAAAAGAACATTTATCTAGTATGGGACTGATATGACAACTTTTTTGCCAAGAGTTTCTGATGTATCCTCGGTGATGTATCAGGGATAACCCTAGGGCAATAGGCAAGTGCCGGGAGCCAGATCAACGAGCTTTCACACCTGGGTGCAAGGTTTCTTATTAAGATTGCAAGCAACATTGGATGTCATCCACGATCCCAGTGCTAACTCCTTCTTATTAAACCTCCTTGGCATTAGCTTCCACATCTACGTCTCGCCAGAGAAAAGTGATGGAATAATAATAATGCCGGAGACTTGTATTTTTCTTTTCATGCTGTTTTGGCTTATGTATACAAATTGTAGAACAATTGTGCTGCTGTATTTAAATTATCAGGTTTGGAGTCATACTCACGTGTTGCTAGAGACTTGTGTTGCTGTTTTAACCCTTTCAGCTCATTTGCCACATAATCCTTCATCTGCCCTATAGACATGTCATGTCTTTTCTGTTTTGTAAGAGAGTAATATTTAGTACTTATACTATATAAACATTGATAATTAATACCTGTAAATGATTAACATCATTCCCTGTATTTGATTAAGGGAAAGTAGTAAAGTTACAAAGACAGCCATAAGTGATTAATGTCTAAAGGCGTAAATCCAAATCTAAAATGTTTGCACTATACAAAGTATATAATATACATGAAATGTTATGACCTGATGAACTAAAATACATGACAGCATAAAGCCTACAAATAGTATATATAAATACACCCAAAATTATTCTCACCCACAGTGCTTCTACTGGATATATATGGCAATATACAAGCATTACACCAATAAGTTTGAAAAATGTTCAAAGAAAAAGTTTGAATTAATTAATTTCACTTTCTAAATGAAGAGTAAGGAGTGTTACATTCAGGGACCATATGTGTCCCTTCAAGAGAATAGAAAAGTATATCACTTACATCATACCCAGACTGCAGCTCCTTAGCTTTGGCGCTCAGAAAGGCAAACACATTGGAAAAATGCCTGTTTCTGATCTCTTCATAAACCTGACAAAATCAAAGCAACCCAAGGTGTTCAAAAATAAATGCAATCTTTAAAGTAATCATATAATTATACTTCCACCAGGTGGTGAGGTGTTATGTTTTCAAAATGGTCTGTTAGCTATTTATGGGTGGTTAGAATCACAACCCTAGAAAGATCTGTTAAATTCTAAAATTACCAGTAATCTGGATGATCACATTAAAAGATTTTATATCATTGTGAGAGTTGACAATTTCTTTGTCCCTCTGTGGACACGAACCATTCTCTGGTGTTAGAGGCCATCATTGTTCTAGAAGTAACCAATATCTACCTATGTTTTATACAAAATTTATTCATTTATTTAGGGCCAGAATCTCTTAATTTCAAGGCTCCCAGCATTAAAACATGCATCTACACAAAGAGCACACATTTCCCTGTGAAAGCAAAATACTGTGCCTCTCTCTAAGCCTGCCCATCTCATCCCAACCCATTTTCTTTTTTCTCTCTCTAACCCAGGTATTTGTTCATTGTAATAATACACTGAATTATCAATAGATGATAGCAATCCAAATTGATGACAAATGAATGACAAAATAATGAGTGGATACTATGAACCTACAGAAACATTTAAGAACATTTTATGGCATTTCATAAGAAATCATGAACAAAATTATATTAATATAAAGCCACACACAAAATGAATGGTTTTCGGGGACTGAAAATATAAAGCCAGAAGGTCATTTTTATTTATTTTTTTTTGAAAATCTGATGTAAACAATTTTAGGGAATCACCAACAGGCAGGAAGAATAAAATAATAAACATAAACAATATCAAGTCTCACCTGATTTATTTATTTTTAATTCTAAATTTAAAGGGGCCTATTCTGATATCTGAACCTCTTATAAATAGAGGCCAGAAGGTGCCAATCCCATGATACATAGGCTGTTCCTTTTGTTTATTTCAAAGTGCTTATAACACTTGGGGGCCCGCCAAAATAATCCAAGCACATTCAACAAGGGCATCTACCAGCAAGTAAGATGAACTATGCATTATTTTGCAAATGGCTTTTTGTAACTTCAACCTTTCAACCTCCACACATATGCAACCAACCATCTTCCATTACAGGAGTTTCCTCTTTGTGAACATGAGTTCATGCAACATGTTTACGAATAGATAAACTTGTTTATACATCACAGAGTCATTATAAGAACACTTTAAGGCAAGAATTACTTAGAATTCATTGATATGTACACAGAGAAAGTCAGAAATCACATTACAAATACAGATCAGGCAGGTGAATAGGTAGCTTTAACATACTTTTATTAAATATTAATAATAGGTCATTGAACACGCAGGTTGCAAGAGCCCGTGAGCTGTCAGTCAAAATATAACAACATTGGCTCTGGGGACTATTCACTGAGCTGGTATCTGTTTTGCTGGCAACGGATTCATGGCTATGATAAAATAAGTCTTAATGTCATGACAGGTCCATGAAGTGGGAACAAAGAGGAAGAGTGATATGACCAATTATTCAATAAAAGTAGCTTTAATATAACATTATGTGTAAAATGCATTAAATGCAATGATTTCTCTGAAGGGATTAAGGGAAGAGCAGTAATTAGCCACATCAAATCTTGGAACACTGTGTTCATTAAGAAAAAGAAAATTGAATCCATGAAAAACTCAAGCAGTGGTACAAACAGTTGATGAGCCATAATATATATATATATATATATATATATATATATATATATATATATATATATATATATATATATATATATATATATATATATATATATATATGTATGTATGTAATAATACCTACCTCATCAGAGCTAACTAATAAAAGCTTAATGTTGGTGTCTTTACCAGTCACTTCTGCACCAAGTTCTATCATACCTGAAACCAAGCAGACAAAATATGGGTTTATCAAGATTATACCTTAAGCAATGTTATAGGAACTATGTGTGAAAGCAGTGTTACATAAAACGCATAATCACTGGTTGAAATGCTGCACTTTCTACACACAAAAAAAGCAAATAAATAAACAGGTGTAACTACTGTTCAGCTAGTTTTTACTTATTCCTATAAAGTACTGAGGTTACATTCATTATACCTAAGCTAGAGAGTTATTACAGTTTTCACTATGTTTGTTGGTTTGTTTTTCTGTTAGCAAACATTATGCAAAGTTATGAACAGATTTTGATGAAAGTGTGTGGATGGTCAGGGTAACATCCAACAATTCATCAAATATTTGGAGATAAGTGGATTATCATCATATATTTTTAAGGATTATAATCCATTGTGACACAATGATGGCTTTATTCATTAGTACATGGGCCTGCATTAATCAATAAACAGAGCAGCTGAACTCATGTTACTGACAATGTAGAACAATACATGAACACTTGATTAGGGTTGTCCTGGTGAAGGCATCGTTATCAAGGTAGTTGTTAGACTGCACACATCCAGTTAAAATATAGTATTATGTTGAAATGATTTACTTTAATTTACATAACAGGCTTTGACTTTGATCAGGCATCTTGTAAAGACAGCATACAGCTCTCCTTAAAGGCAATTCTAAAAAAAAAAATTTCACTAGCGACACCTATCAGAGATATTCTGATATGTATGATTCGGGGTTGGCAGCATACAAGTGCATGGCAGTCCACGGCAAAAGCAGTTGTTTTTTTTGGCCTTGTTACAGTGACATAACTTGTAGTGTCCTTGGTAACCCCAAGAACCTAAACTAAAAAGAGTTCAATTTGGAAATCTTTTAAGTTGTTAACGTTTCTGTATCTGACAATCTATGCTAGGTAGTAAAAGAATTTGATCATGTGAATTCTTTTATATCTGGTCATCTTACAAAAAAAATCTAGCTATCTAGCTATAATATGGTTGTATTCTACTTAGTATTTATTAATATTAGACACCTGAACACTTGATATCTTCCCCTGTCTGTTACAATGTGTAGGTCAGATGACCTGAAACCTGCAGACCCAACCCTGCTCAACCACAAGCAGGGCACAAGCTCATGGAAAAGGTCTATTCCTGCCACCATTTTGTATGAGTTTGTCAAGTAGAGACATCTGTTGTTACACCTGAGAACTATTCTCATAACCTCTCCATTTTGATCCAAAATAAAATGTTCAATTTGTAGTTGACTTGAATAAAAAAAATGGTAGCTAAATTATACATCACTGTATGAGTTTTAAGAAGTAAACTGAATATATTTTTTCAAGTGGTGAATACTGTATGGAGCATATTTATAAAGAATATTGTTTCTTAAGGCCTAAGAACTGTCTCACCAACATGTGTTAGCATTTTCAAATGTTCAAAAGCTGCTGCTTAGGAGCCATTAACATGTACATATCCCAATACTGGTAGCTATTACACAATTGTTATAATTAATTTTTATTGATTTATTGCATGTAACTAAAATGATTTATTTCAGCTGTCATGTTTAAGAAACAGAAAACCTCTGGACATCATGCTGAAATATACTGTGGTTGGCTTCATATTCACGAGGCTGAAATTTCGCGATTTCTCCATTTTTAATGCTTCGCGAGGGTCTCATTTTCGCGATCTCACCAGAACCTATATCAAATCTCTGGTAAAGCCATTCCTGTGTGTATTATAAAATGAGAATAATTCATGATCTTGTGATATTCTTCTCATATAAGGATGGGCCCGTACACACAGCACAGGTTCTTAAGTTCAAATTTAAGGGAACGTTTTCCCTTTACCTGGATGGATGTAATTTATATTAAGATTTTCCACTGTTCTAACCTATTCCCATACAAATATTGGCTACACTTAATGCTGTCTTGAGAAGGACATACTCAGTTGGCCAATTTTTCCTGAGTGTGTCATTTTCGCGATTATTTCCCAATATCGTGAATTTAAAACCCTCACGAACAAAAAGGCAACCACAGTAGATCAGAAACCAACAAACCTCTATTTTGGGTTGTAAATCTCAAAATTTTATTGGGTGTTTTAATTTGATGAATTATATTGGATTTTCATCAATAAAGTGCCTCTTCATGGACAAAACAATTTTAAAGCAAAGTGCTTTGTAGAGCACATGTTTACAATGACATTTGTAGAAAATGTAGGAAATATTTTCGACACTTAAAGGCTCAGAAATATCAATTTAAAGTTAAAAAATATATAATCAATATTTCATTTTTAACTTTAAAAAATATCAACAGGTTTTGATAAACCAAAATGTTGTTTTCATGTATAACATTGTAGAATATATTTAGCTTTCAAGGATATGTACATGTCAAGAGAGCAAATATGCAGTTCAGGTAATAATAAGGAAAAACTTAAAACATTGTTTATACACATTCCTAGGACAATTCTGATAACTAAAACATACAACAGACTGATTGTCATACTAACCTGCATTTATACCAAACACATCATCCAATAAACCCTCATAGGCCACTTGAGAACACAAGGGAGTTACATAGTCAACATCTACAAGAATGGGAAAAAAACAGCAAACATTTACACTATATTCATGTTCATGTTTGTGTGGAAAAAGCATTTGTATGTATTTGTAACTGTGTAAAACCATTCAGCTTATATGCATATGTGTGTATATATATTTATATATATATTTATTTATCTAATTATTTCACACATATAAGCCCTGTGTAACCTACATGATTCCTGGCAAAAGTATCTTCATACATTATAACATTATAAAATTATAACTTATTTAAGTTTAAATTAACTGTGAACACAGTTATAGATACAGATTCATTTTAATTTTGTTGCAAATTTCTACTTCTTCTGTCTCTTCTTGTTTTGCAAATTTTATTAAGGTCCCTCTTTTATGTAAAGTATACGTGGTATAAGCAACAGATATTTAAAACTTGCTGGTTAAGGGCATAAGTTTTGTGGAATAAGCCAGATGATGATCTACGATGCCACAATTATAATATGTTCTACAATGATGCACCAAAATCAATTCTATCCAAGATGAAGTTCAAGTTTGAGTCCAGAATATGCAAGCACAGGCATTTCAAGTCCATGAAATAAGTGTCAAAATCTACCTTCTTTGAGTCCAAGTCTGTGTCCAATAAAGATATATACATTTAGAAAAAAGGAGACCTCGAAATCATTTGATAGCATTTAATCATTTGTGTACCCTCAAATTTTCATTTATAATGTTGAATTATATTTAGCTAGAGATTTGCTGTAGTTTGGTATTCAGAAAGATTTCAATATGAACAGCATGGGTCACTGTGCTCAGCTGAAGTTGACCTTGAAGGTTAAAATCTAAAATAATATCAAATGGAGATTAAGTCTAAGAGAAAAAGGTAATATAGGCTATGGCTGGTTGACATGATCAGTTTGTACTGATGAGTAAGAAATTGTTGCAAATAACATTTTGTGACCAAACCTTGCATTTTCTTTTGTAAAAGTTGAAGCATTGTAAACGTAAGATGTATATCATTACCATGATCATTGGTTGGCTTTTTGATAAATTGTTGACAGTCAAGTAGTTTACACATTTGTTCAATTGGATCTATTTTTTTATAATAAATATGATTAAATATATGTATTTCTTTATTTTATCAAATGTTTACAGTCAAAATATAACTAATGTCCCCAGTCCACAGATGCAAGGACTTGGTGGTGTTGGGGGGAGGGATGTGGAATGACGGGAGTTACAACATCTCTATATTATTATAGTGTAAATACATAGGTATTTCAATTAATAGGCAAGAATATGTTTTAGTTAGATCTTAATTTTTTCTGATCCAAATATTTTTTAAATTAGATAAACTTTACACATTTGCAATAAAAACAGTGAACATGAGCAAAGGAATCAATGGCAGCAGACGGGGGGTTGGGGGGGGGGGGGGACGGTGGGATTAACAACACTTCTGCATAAACATACAGGACAAACAAAGCCTGATCTTCAATTCTGCTGAGGCAGGAAAATAATGAACAAATGTTTGTATCAGATCCTCATATTTTTATCACATCAATTTTTTTTAATTATATTTTTGTACATTTCCAATATAACATATATATCTGAATATAAAAGGTGATTCATAAATTTAAATTCCACCATCATTAATTTCATCATAATTTATTCTTTACCACAAAAATATTACTGTTAAATTTGCAAAACAATGGGGTGGGGGGGGGGGGGTGATATGAGAATAACAATACACCTGTCACAGCAGGGGATCTCCCCAGTGACTGTAACAAATCAGGAACCCTGGCATAGCTGACTTCCAGTGACAAGGAGTAGGGTGCCTACATCTGGACAAAGCCAGTGACTATAATAGAGCCTCAAGAAATAGTTAAATAACTAGCTTAATTTTCAAGCTTTCTTTTCAAATTTCAGATTTAAACAAATTATATACTTATGTTTACATGGTATGAAAATTAAACCAACACTACTCACAGAAAAAAATGTGCCATGGTCAAAGTTTGGCAAAATTTAAGGTACTGATTTTATTTTTATGCTAATTACCTAAAACATTTACAAAATTCAGATATAAATTTTGGTTTACATTTGAATCTTAATTAAACAAAGTTGGATACTTGGAAAAAAAGTCTCTAGCTTCAAAATTTTTCATGTTATGTGAGTAAATATCTTCCTGATTTTTTTCAAAGTCCATTATGTTCAGGCCAATAACTTAAAGAAATTACACTTAACAACTAAATGTCTGGCATTTATAGGAAATATATAGGAGAATACTTCTGGTAAATATTAAGAAAAACTGATCAGTTGTTTTATTAGGATATTAGGCAGTCCTGAAGTGTGATAATAGGTTTTTAATTGAAATTTAGGGTTTTTCCTTAATTTCTCAAAGGAACAAAGTCACAGTGACCGAGTTTTCCGTATGGTAGGAGATCTTGGGGACATCTAACAGTATGCTGAATTGTGGATTCTTAGGTCTAACGGTTTTAAAACGTGCCAGTCTAACAGACGGACAAACAGACAGCTAAATGGCACCACGGACGGACGACGGACAATGGACCATGACTATAGCTCAGATGACTTATAGTCAGCTGAGCTAAATATAACAATACAGCTGATTTTTTTTTGCATATCCTCTCAACAGTTAGCATTGGCAAGTCCTCTTTTTATGCTTTGTAAACCTCAAGTCAGATCTCAGGTGAAAGTGTTTTTTTCCAAAAGGATTCAAGACAGTCTGAGCTTGATTTCTTAAGTCATGTGCTCCTAGCACAATTCAAGTCTGAGTCCAGGGCAAGCAAGTCTAAGTCTGTGTCTCAGGATAATGTCCAGCATCATTGGGTTTCTTTTTACCTACCTCTGTCTATGAGGAACATATGGCCAATCTGACCATGAACTTGTTTTGGTGCTCCATGATACTCAAAGAGAAGATCAGTCATTTTGTGTGCCTTCTGTGAAAATAGCAGACTTGATAATGATACTGGCAGGTATAATATGACATATTAGAATAAACAGCCTCATATAATTATCATTCATTTTTTTATTACCAAAGATAGAAAATTGATTGTGTACCTTCAGAAGTAAGGGACACTGAACTTTGAACCTTGACATATGATTGATAACAATATGGCCTTGAACGGTATTATGGTTACAGTGATCAAATTTCAGAATGATCTAGTCATTAAGCTGTTTGACTATTGATAATTTTTTTAAAGAAGCAATGTCTAAAGTGGGTCCAGAACTGTGTGCTGACAGCCCCCCTCCCCCCTCGGCCCTGGCCTGGCAGCATTCAGCACAAAAGATACACATTCGGTTCTTCCAGCTGCCAGATCAGGCTGGTTTGGCCTAATATAATGCTCAAATCTCAGTCCCATCAATAGTAATTTTTACATCAAAACCATAAAATATAACATGCTTAACTATCTGACTGCAATGTCATGCTTGTCTTTCAACAAAAATATCCAATAATCTCCAGTATAGTACATGAACCACATACCAGGACATTTTAAAGATAAGTGGTGATATTAACATCGCTTTCATACACAATTTTGAGGGATTATTGGTTAGTTTGTTGAGGGACAAGCAAAATATTATAGTAGGTTAACCTATGCAAATAGTTAAAATTAACTGAAAAGTCATGAAAATAGTCAACAATACCATGAAACTGTAATATAACCAGGTTAAAATTCACCTTCCACATCAGTACTAACTTGCTTTGATTGTACCTGATAATTGGGAATACAGTTGGAAATATAGAAAAACATATGCACATGTACAGTGTAAACTAGCAAACAAATATAAACAAATGCTTCAAATGGGGAGTTGAAAAACTGGTTCTTATTTACCTTTGCACAGTTACCAAAGGTATAGACATTTGTGATAGGTCCAAATGTTTGCTGAATACTGACAATGGACTTGGCAACAGTGTGGCACCAGGTCTGATCTCCATCCTACAGATAACAATTTGAGTTTAAAGCTTGATCAGGAAAAATAAATTATGCAGTTTACCATATATAACTTTTCCTTTAACTTGAATGTAATGTCCAATTGTAGCTGAGAGATGCCACCCTCGGTCCATCCACATAAACATTGCAACAGATCACAAAGTAAATACTTTTAACTCAATATGTTATTACTTTACACAAAACTGGCAGAACTTTACACAGAATTGGCAAAACATCTACATATATTTGTGTTAGAACAAAAGTTATTTGTAAAGAATGATTATAAAACAGTTATTAAAAAAAAACATGCATTCTGTGACATACTTTAGTACTAGTGTCAGCCATCATCACCATGTCACCAGCATGGCGGAGAAGTCTCTCAGAACATGATTATAATAACTTACCAAGAAGTAGGAGGTGTAAAATTCTGGCAGCTCCAGGGAGAGGATATCACGATCCAGTGGGATAAGATCCAGAGGAAAGTCCTCCAATATCACATCCCCATACACTCCCTTCTGCTCCAGTATCAACTCACAGGTGTGCAGCTTTAATTAGAATCACGTTAGCCTGATCAATTACAAGTATCACTGACATCTATCCAATGTTATAATTTATAATTTTTCAATTTAAATTTCTGCCAGCTCCAGTTTTATAGTCTGAAAACAAGGCTTCAGTGCTCTTCTGCAGTATTATGTGTATAACTGATTTCACAAAGTTATGTCAATTAGTTACAGGACATTTTTATATTTCTTAAACTGTACATTTTACCTTATTTTCGAATATTTTATCCACCTCTTGACCATATATTTTACCATACACTTTTTTTCATAGCTCATTATGTTAAGTAATGGGCTATGCCTGATATAACATGTACAACAAAATTTTAAAATTGTTATGAAAGACTTGTTACAAAGAGTAAAGGAACTATGAGACACCTGTATAGTTACATAAAGACAACATCTGTGAGCCACCTGTGTAGTTACATACCTTCCTTGGCACCATGACTATTTTGTACCTCCGTTTCTTGCCTGTACTTTTGTCAGAGTTTATATGTTCTGCGATCCACTTGATGGTACACAGCCTTGGCCTGACCAAGTAAATCCTCCTGAAAGTGTGTACACAACAATATAAAATAATAATAAATAGTACACAAGTACTAAATCAATATTGTAACTTTTGACTATTCATCAATTAACACGCGACACTCATTCAAATGGTATTCTAATCTGTTTTGTTAAAAATTTGTATAATGCCTGATAATGTAAGTATACCAGTATTTGAAAAAAAATACATTAAAAGGATCCACTGGAATGACAAAATCTTGTTACAGGAACCAAAACAGTGATATATTAATACAAATTTGGATCCTAGACTGAGACATGGCAAATACAGAAAATGCCAGAATTTTACACAGCCTGGTGTAATGCCTTCTTTTCTTTTCCCTGGCTATAAAGGGCAGTAAAATATAACAAACAGTAAACTTGCAAATTGCATGATTTCAGTTATTACACAATATATTGGCATAATATGAGCCTGTTTCTTCATTGCTACTAAAGAGAAAGAAAACATTACTTGGTATCACCAACTTTCATTCATGTATCAAAATTACTATGATGACAAGCATGTTGTTACATGCTGGTGACAAAACTACAGAAACTACACAAAGAAAATTGTACACTAATAATTAAATAAAATCCCTTTTAAAGAACTGTTGGATATTTTCAAAAAATGCATTAACTCTGTTAAATGTATAAAATTTACATATAACAGTTTATTAATAATATCCTATTGATGTCACTGAAGAATTCTCACTGGTCATTAATGCCTTGGGATCTGGCCTGGTCCATTTTATAAATTTTATCCACTCCATTTTCCTGAAAATATAATAAACATAATAAATTTGTGGGTGATATGTATGTGCTGCCTAGGAAAATGTAATTAAAACAACATTGGAAATCATATTACCATATGTCTCATCATTAATTAATTTGATATATTATATAAATATATAACTTAACTGTAATGTCAAGAGTAATATGTGTATCATGTCCAAAATATGAGCATGTTTTAAATGCAAAGTCTGCTATGATAAACATGAGGTAAATGCTAATTAAATTTTCATTTTTACCTTCAGAATTTTTGCTCCGGCAAATCTGTCAAGTGGCTTCATAAGGTCCCCATCAAGTATCAGATCTTTTCTACCAGGTAACTGCAGGCAGAATATATATATATATATATATATATATATATATATATATATATTCTGAATATATGAATGAATGTACAGTAACAATTATAAAAAAGTCAGTTTTTCAAAGTAATTGCAATAACGATAATCATAATATAATAGTAATAATAATATTAATAATAATAACAAGAAGAGTAAGAGAAAAAATAGTAGATGGGGTAATAAGACAAAACCTTAAGATATATAATAGTAATGGTAATACAAAGCAAAATATGAGTAATATATAGCACTTTTCTATTAGATAATGCAATAAATGCTGGACTGACTTTGATCTGGTCCAGTGATTGCCTGGGTTGTGCCTCTTGTTAGGGTCAGCATGGGATGTTATCTTTTAAGTGCTGACAGATGGTGTTAATTTACTTTACTTGATATTCCAGCCAAGATATATCATGTCTAGACTATCTAGACCTACCTGGCCTTGAGTCATAGCAACAGTAATAGAACTGCATCAAAACAATTGTGCATATGGGATGATGATGTTGATAGGTGATAGGTGTTTTCAGTTATGGTGTAGGAAGGGTATTCTCAACCTTTGGATCAATTCAGTTAAATTCTGGGGAGAGGCTAGGCACTGCAAAATGTGGGAACTTGTGCATATAAAAAAAATAATATCATTTGAACTCTAGCTGATTTATTATGACTTTCAATCAGAGGTAACAATGATTGCATAATGGATAAAAAGATAATCTTTATATCTGTTAATAGTAAAAAGTAATCATGAGAACACAGGTGGACAGGGGAATTGGAACAGACAGCTCGACTTTAGAATCCTGGCAACATTTCAACCCAGGCCTCATCAGGGCCAAACAATATGATTATTTTATTTCAACCATATCAGGATTAATTAAAATACTTTCATTCCTATTCTTTGTCAGGAAAATTCATCACCTTGCAACCTTTTGTTCCCTATCCTTTACTTAGATCCTTTAACCTATACATAAATATAACGGAGTGCTTCGTGCGACGGGGGTCTGACTTCCGGTGTTACATAGAAATGCAAACTCACGGCAGAAACCCTCTGCATAATTTCCTGAGAGAGTATCGCATTAACTTAGTCCTTTAATTAAGGTGCTTAGTCATCAGTTATAATCTTTGCTGAATCATCAGTTAATATATTGACATTATTAATGTCTTGTTCCATTGATATTTGTGTGAATATAGATGTTGAATCATATTTCATATTTATCTCCATTGTTCATACTTGATACACCATATTCTAAAACTGGCCAAAAAAAATTGCTAAAATATGAAAATGAACTCTAAAAATGAATACATTTTTCCTTCCTCTGTGGATGTTATTATGAACTAATGAGTATTTTCTGATGATCATATATGCGCAAATTATACTAGAACAAAATCATCCCCATCAAGTTCATAAATGAATATCAAAATT
This sequence comes from Sipunculus nudus, assembly GCA_026874595.1. Taxonomy (NCBI): domain Eukaryota; kingdom Metazoa; phylum Annelida; class Sipuncula; order Golfingiida; family Sipunculidae; genus Sipunculus; species Sipunculus nudus. The sequence continues at coordinate 55,140,080 of CM049313.1, read as the reverse complement.
AGGCCTTCACCTACATGCTACAAGGAGCAATAAAGCAGATTCTGGTGATTATATATGGGCAATTAATACCAGAAGGAAATAATCAGGATCACTATCTATCACTTTGATCTCATTTATAACGGTTGTCTGCAAGGCTTTTCCTGTTAAACTTATTAATGACCGCCATCTGGTTAATCCCTCTGTCCAAATAACCTGGTTTTATCAGCCAGGATCCTAGACCCCCATCACACGACTGGGACTGGGTATCCTGGTTGCACTTGTGCACTGAAGCATAACTGGTCACGTGGAGAGGGGGGGGGGGGGTCCCAGGAAGAGGCCTTCTTGTTACTTCTAATTATGTATGTATTATTGTTCATGTCATGAAGTTAATCTATAAAAACTGATTATAAGATTTTTTTCTTTCAGTCAAGCTGTCAAGCCTCTTTATTTTAAAGAGTGTGTAGTGCTTCAAGACTTTTTGACTTTAAAACATTACTCTAAAACTCAAAACTTGATTTGAAAAAGTGACATCATATTTAAGTATATGAATGAAAGTTTTATATTTCTGTATTACTAACTTTGTAAACTTTATCAGCTTCATTAACTTATCACATTTACTAAAGGCGATCATTTACATTTGCAGCTGGCTCATATTTCTTTCATGACATAAAAAGCTATAATTTAAAACTTTTAAATAATATATTCGGCCATTCTATTACAACTTATTATCACATATCTACAAGAAATTTATGCAAATATCATTATTTCTAATATCTTTAAAATGTACCTGTACCTAGGTACTTTCTTAAGTACCTGTACCTAGGTACTCTACATTACAATAATGCTGTACCTGTACCTGACCATTTTGCAAGTACCTGTACCCCTTTTGCATGTACCTGGCCCCAACCCTGCTTCAAGTATCATGATCTTTTTTAACCCTGGCAATTAAACACATTCACCACGACCAACTTCTGTGATATTGTTCAATTAACCACACTTAGTGATATCCGCTGTGACAGCAGGACTCAAGCCAGGGAGATTGCAGTGCGATCGGATTATGTCAATATGTCATTATGTGTGTCTTACCGCTTTAAGAACAGCAACTAAATTATCCCTGGCGCTCAGCGCCAAGTACTGGACTTCTGGGTATCCAGCTGTATTTAATGGCAGTGCCATGATATTTAAGAACTCAACAGTCCACCGATATATTTAAAACATTCTAAATAAATGCTGTTGTTTTAGGTGAATTCGGCACGCCTACTTTCTAAATCGTATTCGGAAGTCGATGACAGTATGTATGGTACCAGGTGTAACGGAATATATTTGTCACGGTGCTTTTAAATATTCCAGCCTGAAAACCCTACAGTTTTCAGGCTCTGCAGTAAACACAGACAGATTAATTAAACACATATTTGCGTAAACATTTAATATTTAAATAGCTATTCTGTATCTTGTCACTTTGCCATTTTGTCCCTTAACAATACCTTTACATTCTTTTTTTACTTTAATAGCAACAACAAAAATTACTGCTAAATCTAGAATACATCGCATTGATTAATTATTAATATAGAATTTCTAAATAGGTGTATTGAAAATAAAAATGTGAAAATATTTTTATCTTATAGTACCCAGAATTAATTATTTTTCAATTTATTTGGGAAAATGACACGTAGTTTCATTTATTGTTTGCGGTAACCTAGGTACGACCTAAACCTGAATGTCGTATGTTGGATGTTGAATGGCAAGTCCGATGCCAATTAAGCCTGGTGCCAAATGCTGGACGTCAGACTCTGATGCACACTGTATACAAGCAAAGAGCAGAATCAAAACTGATTGGATGAATATGTATTTCCTTTGTATGCTCTTTTGCATGAATGTGAATTAAATTTAGAATATACAATAAATTAAATAAACATATTTTGAACCGTAAATAATTATATATTGTTATTGTTCGATCATGTCTGTCCATGACACCTAGGAATATGACTCATATTTGAGATATATATATATTTCAATAATTGTTAATTTTTATTACAGCTTACATATATGGCATACAATACAATTGGATTGTGCAAAATAAGCCCCCCTTATAATTTCTCCATGATATGTAGCTTTAATGCTGAAATTATATTTGTTTTATATGTCTAAGTAGCCGATTATCAAGAAACGCAAATTTAATTAATTTTAATTATGAAAACAATAAAATCATTTGACTATCCTCGAGGCCTTTGAAATATCACAGATACTAGATTATGTGAATGTCGCAATATTAATTACTTTTTTTTAATATAGAGCTGAAAGTAGCTCTACTTAAAAATACAATATTTGTAAGTTCATATACGTTCATGCATTAATTACACCGGTAACACACATATATAATTCTTCTATTTATTGGTGTACAGTTATGACATCCGAGCTCGACGTCCGGCTTGCCATCCGACCCAGCAGGCGACGTGGCATACCACATCTGACTTCCGACATCCAGGCTTTAGGTCCCCGGCCGTATGCCGTGTGCAAAAGCTTGATAAATACCAAGGGAACCCCAACCAGCAGTTGGACACAGGAGGTAACCACATAATTTATATTTACGACTTATAAAGTTCGGTTACAGTACAAATGAGGGTATAGGTGCATATACGGGGCTGAACTTCAGGGGGCTAAAACAGTAACTGAACCCACAATTAAGGCTTCTGGTTATACTGTACCCTAGTCCTAGTCCATACATGGACCTCTATGTCCTATGATACTTCTGCTGGACGGACATCACGGTCCATGGGCCCAATGCAAATTCAATGTAGACACTCCGCAACGTATTTGCAACGATAGGTCGAGGGCCCTCGGAGGAGATGACAGGTCTGATCACTCGAAGAAATTGCATCAGGCTTATAAACACTATATTTACTAACCTTTTGCATGCATGATTTTACATTCTAACTGACAAAAAGTCTTATTTTACAGGTTCTTTCTTGTACAACCCACGCAACGCTGTGTATCCAATGTAGCCATTTGTCGCAATGCAATGTGGGAAGGATTCATACTCTCCGGGCAGAGACTCCGCCTTTGAAAGGTCTCTCAGTTCACGTGAATAGGGCCGGATTATAAGACCGTCGGGACATCAGCAAGGAACCACATTTGCTGTTCGTTCAACGCACTGGTTAACTGCAGAAATAAATAAACTTATACATAAATAGAAATTGTATCTGTGGTTGTAGATTTATGTGGAACATTTATTTCATCATTCTTTCTATGTTCAACTTCTACCGCGCTCATCGTCTCTCTCTACAGGTAAGATATAAAAACATGATATATTATAAGCCTATTTTAAATTTTTTATGTAAATAAATTAAAATTTCTTTCCTTCAAATATATATGTGTGTGCGTGTACACATGAAGGTCATTTTACGAAAAACGGCCCATTATACAGGTACAACATCTGGAAAATAACTGATCTTAATATCAATGTTATAGTGTCTCGCATGGAAATAAAAAAAAATAAATATATGAAATAATTTTCAGCAGAGCACCATATTTCACTGAGAGTTATAGTTTTTGCTAATTTAATGCCCTATGGTTTCAACAATTTCAACATCTTTACAGACTAGTGGTTCGAAATATTATGTTAGATGAGCTGGATATTTTCATGCATGCCAATTTCACGGTCCCGCATAATTAAAAAGGTTCGCCTATATGATGTATTTTTTTTAAGGAAAATATATTTGAGCCCTGTAAAATTCATATGTTTAATTTTATGAGTTAAGTCAAACATCCTGAAAAAATAAAGCTGCACCCTAATGTAGGTATAATACAAAATAAAGCTATAATTCCTTTTATGCGGTTGCGGCAAGGGCGATTCCTTTTATGCGGTCGCGATTGCGGATTAAAAACGATTTTTGTATATGTAATATAATGTACGATACATGTATTTCCAATATTCCATATTCCCATGTGTTTCCTATATTCACAATAATTTAAATCGGTGTTTTCATGCAGGCGGAAAACGTTTTTAATCGTGACATTTACTGATAAACACGATATAATCCTGGGGAAACCCCTATATGTGACGTATAAAATTCAGCGGGATTCCTCGTCCGACCCCATACGTTTAATATTTTTGTCGGATCGGTCGCTACATGATCCGACAAAAATCTGTCGGATGACGGGTCGGATAAGTACCGCGACCGCAATCGCATAAAAGGAATCAGTCCTTCGTAATATCATATGTTCTACTCTATCTGCAACCGCGACCGTACCGCGGCCGCAACCGCGTAAAAGGAACCCTAGCTTTAAGATCATGAAAAATACGACAATCGACCTGGTTAATAAAAAATGTGGAAAATAAAAGCATTTTCTAATATGTTTAAGTCATTTTTTTAATAATGTCTGTTCACAAATGATAATTGCGTTGAAGAAGGATGTCTTATAAATGTGATCATTGGCAAACTTTTTACTTAAAGCATGTAGACTTCTTTTAAAATATTTAAAAGTTTAATATTTGAAATTACACAACACAGTCAGTGATTTCTATTGAAAGATGAAATTCGGAATATAACAATGCCAGTTTGTAGATTTTACATGTTACATCCATTCTGTTCTTCTTTGTTTCGACACCGCTAACCGATATTCACCACCGTTTAAGTGCATGACAAGGTACGAATTTGATCGATAATGATATTGGAAAAAAGATATCCTTTCAAAGAAAATTAATTACTTCTTTAACCTTTTCTGGTACTCAGTATATTTATTTTTTGATAATGTGAGCTATATTCAAAAACTAAGAAATTATTCCTTTAAAAATAGAAATCCACCATTTTTGGAGAAATATAGGTAACGGTGTTGAAAAGAAATGTTGGGTATTACTTCGTCAAATAGATAAGCTAAAATTAAGTATAAATTATAAGATACTAATTAAATTCTATCCCCAAAGCACAATGACAGATATATATATATATATATATATATATATATATATATATATATATATATATATATCAATGGAATGAAATTTTAATTTATTTACATAAACATTTAATAAAAAGGCTTATAATATATCATGTTTTTATATCTTACCTGTTGAGAGAGACGATGAGCGCGGTAGAAATTGAACATAGAAAGAACGATGAAATAAATGTTGCCACATAAACCTACAACCACAGATACAATTTCTATTTATGTATAAGTTTATTTATTTCTGCAGTTAACCCAGTGCGATGAACGAACAGCAAATTGTGGTTCCTTGCTGATGTCCCGACGGTCTTATAATCCGGCCCTATTCACGTGAACTGAGAGACATTTCAAAGGCGGAGTCTCTGCCCGGAGAGTATGAATCCTTCCCACATTGCATTGCGACAAATGGCTACATTGGATACACAGCGTTGTGTGGGTTGTACAAGAAAGAACCTGTAAAATAAGACTTTTTGTCAGTTAGAATGTAAAATCATGCATGCAAAAGGTTAGTGAATATAGTGTTGATAAGCCTGATGCAATTTCTTCGAGTGATCAGACCTGTCATCTCCTCCGAGGGCCCTCGACCTATCGTTGCAAATACGTTGCGGAGTTGTTAAGGGTTCATAACTGAAATGAGATTTCAGTTATGGGGATCCTCTTATGGAAAAGCGTAGCAGGGGTATATTGGGATATTTGCAAAATAAACAGAGAAAATGGAGGAAATTTAGCAAATTTCTTACCAATAATGGCTAATAAACTGTTCTGGAGTAAAAATAAATTATGTAGAAGTGCCCTTATAAGGAAATTGTTAAGATTTCAACTCCTGTGGGTTTTTTTAGCCTGCCATGCGGTCATGTTTATCTTTTGTCACATGACCCTGTCCTTGACCTTATTGATATGAGAAGAGGTGTCCTCTGATTATTGTTCTAAATAAATTATAGTAAATATTGTTTCCATAACTTCCATAGGCAAATTTGTTAAAACCTTAAATGATATAGCCATAAACTTATAAAGGACTTATTGAAGCCATATATTATCATTTACTCATAAGTATTATTCATGAAATAAGAATTTTTTAATAGATTTATTAGCAATAAATTACTCTGGTACACCAGAGGTTAGGTCACAGGTCAGGTCATGGGTGACCAGAGTTCATGCCTCAGCAACATGGCTGTGTTAGTGATGGTCTTCTGCTCTTCTCTTCATGATAAAATGCTGTTATATCATATATAACATAAACAGAAGACTCCACATGTATGGAAACTGATATATAATGGATATATAGGTAGAGTGAACATAGTTTAAGCTGCATCTTATTCTTAATTACTTTTTTATTCTTTCCTTCTGATACATCAAAAGGACTGCTACGATATTTCGTAAGAACATACTCAAGGCTGAGTATGGAGCCCGGGTCACCTGGTGTGTAATTCTCAGCCTTGCACCAAGGCAAGTTGCGGAGTGTCTACATTGAATTTGCATTGGGCCCATGGACCGTGATGTCCGTCCAGCAGAAGTATCATAGGACATAGAGGTCCATGTATGGACTACCCTAGTCCCTACTATAAACAATATATTAATATTTCATCATTTGTATAAGCAGATAAGCTATACATGAAAAATAAGCCCCATTTGTGGACTTATTTTTCTTGACATTATATATATGTATGCGATGTCATTGACAAATATACCAAATGTTGGTTCATCATAAACATACATAGATCAGCTCAATCATGAGGTGACCCCACATTTATTCACCAAAAAATATGCATGTGCAATTTACCTGTTTAGCAAATTATTCTGCTATATATTATCATGCTTTTCTCTGATCATATGACATTTTTATCAAAACATTCGAAAAAAAAGGTAAAAAATATGGCCTTCATGCACTGATTTATGAAAAAAGTACCTGAGGGCCCAACCTTTTTTTTGGTTTTGGCCTAAGCCAATGAAAATGTTGTTTTTAGTTGGTGCAGAGATCAATGCATTCCGTTTGTCAAAATAAACACACCTATTTTGGCATTTCTTTTATGGGATCACATAGATTGTAATTGTGAACTAGTGTTTAATTGTAATTAGAGGTGATTTGGCATATACATTGCTTTTCCCAGGGGATAAAAAAAGCAGTATGAGTAAACAACCAGGAAAGCCAACTGGCAAACCTTCAGTCAAAAAGACAGGGACACCCAAGCCAGGTGGAACAAAGGTAAGTAAACTCTTTCTTCTTTCTATAGATTTATGGAATTTGGCCAACACAAGTACATTCAAGCCCACTTTGTGTTATATCAGTTAATAGAAAATCCCATTAATTGTCACTTAAATCGGAAATTCCAAACCATTTCCTATACAATGGTAAGTTCCAATTACCAATTCATTGATCAGCATATGCACACATACAAGTAACACCTGAAGTACGGTGGATATATAGTTTAATGTAGTAGAGCTAATGTATGTACATAACTGCAAAGAAGTAATAATGTGAAATCTACAAATCCATATGGTAAGAGTGTGAATATTGAACAACTATAGTGCCGCAAACAGTGGCTTCACCCCTAATTACTTATTATCTGGTGAAGCAGACACTGAAACAAATATAAAGAGAAGTAAGATAAGAATGACTGTTGCCGGGCAAGTTCCATAAAACCTTCATTGTGGTGACGCATTTCTGTCAATTACATCTTTATGATTTGCATCATCAACAGTATAGAGCATTAATAAGTTTCCTTTAACATACAGCCTGAATATCTATTGATCATATTTAAAACTACAGTACATGTTTATATCTCAAAACCATTTAAATGTATGATCTTTTATACAGACTGTCATGATCCAAATGATTGATAATTATATGTAATTAATAAACACCAGTTGTCAATGTCTCAATTCTGATAAGCCATTATCATTCAACATTGAAATTAATACTATCAGTAACATGAATAAAACAATATACTAACTGCCAATTACTGACTGCACTTCTGGTCCTGTTTCACTCATGTACTTATGCAAGCAGGTTGGAATAACCTACAGTAAAATATAACCTATAATTATCCAAGTCTCTAGATGCTACAAGGTCATACTATTAATATATAGGTCATACATACAACATCATAAATTATAATTAACAGGTTGTTAGGCCTACAGCATGACTAAGTCTTAGTATGACAACTGTGAAAGTCTCAGCAAAAAAAAATATATTTACTATCAACTAAGGTACTGCATCAATCATATTAAAATAAAACTGCTAGTCAGTGTACTGTGATAACATTATTGTTAATGTTGAAACCATGAAACATCTCAAAGGGACAATAATACAGAGTATTAATATTTTATGTTCCATACGTTGATATTTCCATAGAAATAGTCTACATAAAAAAAAAATATTACATGTGTACAACCAAGATGGCTGCCAAGCCATCATGCATTTCTAAATTCAGAGAGGCTTTGCTGAACAGCAAAACAGTATGGGTACCTATAGAGACAATGACAATTCTATCAGAAGATACCCACTCATGTCAGTAAACACTCAGGTACTGTACAGGCATACAATAAACAAGCACATTTCACAGGAGAGATCTAAGATAAAATACCTTCAGTGAACTGATTTTTAGTTCCAGTTATATTATTCTCTCACTGATAATATAATACATGTATTACTGTGCAGGGATATGAACTGAACAATAATATTGCAATGATTATCATTGATTACAACAGTAAAACACATACCTCTATCACTGGGTTTTCTCAGACATTTGAAATATCCTTTTCAAGGCACATGTAGTCCTGATCTTCGTTGTAAATTCATACACATATATTCATTTTATTACCACAAACATATACAGTCAGTCAGCCTGTCCAGCAGGGGCGTGTTTTTGGCAGTGTGTAAAACCCAGACCCCACTGATCCCGGACCTCGGACCCCAAAAAAACAATTTCCACACTTTCGATTTTATATACAGATAAAAACACCCATGTTGCTGATACAAGTACAAAGTAAAGTCCCCTAATGTTGAAGCCTTGTAAACAACCATTTCAATGAAAGATTTAAGTGTACAAAATACTTTGCTTGAGACGGACCCCAACTGCTTGACTTTGATGACTGTTACATTTTGACGGACCCTAGTACACGCCGCTCATATTTTCATTTATGGCTCTATGAGAAAGAATAAGCACTCGTTTCAAACATTAAACATTATTATTTGTTATTTTAAGTGAAAATATTATAGTGCAGGCACACTGGGAGAGATTTATTTGAAGTGCGCCAGCGGTCATTGCATGTGGACCTGAGACTGATAGTATATCGATATCAGTGCTCTTCCACATAATACAGGTTTCTTCTTCCATTCATGAACAACCATGCGATTTAAAGTTAGTAATAATATAATTACCAAAGGAATTGTTGATTACTTGCATTGCAAGAAACTCCAGGTACAAACATAATGATTAGATAAATGTTCTTATTATTTTTTTATTATGATAAACATGAAACAAATAGCAAATATAAGAATATGAAGAAAAAGTAAGACAAAATGAAAATAAATAAAGAAACAAAAACACAATAACTAAATCACATGGGTGTAATGCCTAAACGTGATGTTAAAATATGTACTTAAGGAATGGTAAAACAACGAGTAAAAGGGGTCTGTGGGATACGTGAGATCAGTGCGCCAGGGTCCGTAAGTGTTAATTATCAATTTTTTTTGCAAAACAGACCATTTTTATGTTTTTTTTTAACACACATAATATAAAATACGTCTTTTTAGATACTATTCTGCTAAATATCTCAAATTACCCTGAGAGTTTTAAGAATTATAAATTTTTCTTGGGGTCCGGGGTCCGTGGGGTCCGGGTTTTACACACTGCCCGTGTTTTTCCCAGACTGTGAACCCCAGTTACACATAACGCTAATCCCTTTGTCTAGGCCCTTGCCCAGAAAGTGGGGGCAGAGGTTGTTACCCCAGTGAACTAAGACAGGTCCTTCATCCCGGGGCACTGCTGGATCAGGTGCTGTCTGCTGTCAGCAGCTTCCCAGGTTGCATCCCATTGTAAATATTAAAGATAAAAGAACATAGGGCATCAAATGTTAAATCCATTGATAAAATATTTAAGATAATAAAAACACTATTATAATTACACTGTTAATACAAACTGTTTTTGGTTACATATGGTTACATATATTATCATCATCCAGTTTTATCATGCTTGGAACCCTTAATTGGCAATCATACCAGTTCAGAGCAAAGCAAAGCAGACACGATTCGGTCACACATATCAGACAATTTCATCTAACTTCTGTGCAGTGATGCATGCGGGTCACTCACTGGCACTTAATTAACTAATTAATGTCTTAAGAAACCACGTTTATCCAGATCATTGCGTTTCTTCGTACGTTAAGAAGGGCGATGTTTGCGATCACATGCCATACATAATGAACTACTGACAAAGCAGCAGTTTACACCTTAGTGACGTTTTACTGAAATAATATGAAGCAAGAGCTGTTAACAGTGTTTATGGCTGGAAATCCCTTTTAACATTCCACGTAAAGCTGGAGGTTTTAAGAGTACTGGAGGAGATATCCAATTGAAAACCTCAATTGCCGTGAAACTTGACGATCGTTTGATGATGCCCGAACATGCAGTCCTATCATAAAGACGATCATGGAAGTTTAGTCATTAAAACAACATCAGGAAAATAAGATGCAAGAGTCAGATAAGACCGTCACTGCAAGAATTATATGGTAAAATAGTTTGCCTACGCATAATGTTATAAATTTGCTGCATATTTCCAGACATTTGACCTCTTGACCCAGACGCTACGTCACTTTCTTGCTGCAAATCAGATTTTGGTCAGTTATTGTAACATGCAGCACAAAAATTACAGGAAATAAATTGTTAGGTGCCCATTAATGTAATTTGATATGTCATTGAGCAATAAAAACATTAATTAACATTTCTGCTCCTTTTTATTGATGATTTATTTAATATCATGTGAGGCATAAAACTTTTTCTATGACTCAAAACGACATCTTTGTTGAAGCCCCAATAATACCACATCCCAGTTATTATCATAATACAAAAATGTACCACCGATATGACAATAAGCAGGCTCGACTGTATATGCTATAAAGGTTAATACACAATGACATATATATTTTACACATGACAAAACACACTATGCCCAACAAAAAGAGAGCATTCAGGTTGTGAGTAGCTGTGATTGCTTATGGGGCAATTCTTTTATGCTAACCAAGTGCATGCATTTTGAATTCTTGATGCTGTAATTCCAGGTAATTATCAAACATATTGATTATATTTCTACATTACCATTGATTTAAGGCAGGTGGATACCCTAATGTAACTGAATCAGTCCAAGTAATTCAGAATGATCCTGTATTAATCTAATGAGTAATGTTGTTTCACTTGTGTTTTTGAATACATATATTTATATGATCATAGAAAATGCAAATTAGTTTCTGCGATAATTGAAGTAAATATCTAGTAATTTTTAGTCTTGATGAAGTATAAACATTGGTTATATATTTGTATTGTTATTGTATCCGCCAAAACAGAGTTTTGCGGATACTATGTTTTCAGCTGCACGCCGCCGCCGCCGCCGCGTAGGTTTCCGGAGAACTCCTCCGTAACCGCTGGGCAGAATTTAACGTAACCCGGGATTATGTTCGGGTCACATGCTAACTGCTGCGCCCCAATTTTGTTTTGACCTCTGACCTTTCCTCTGCGCTCTGCGTCCGTTTGTGCGTCTGTTTCCACACATAAACCCACATATCTCGGGAACCGTTTGACGGATCAGGAAAATTTTTTTGCACAAATGTAGCCCTTGGAGAGCTTTATAACATACACAAAAAATGGTGGCGCCACCTGCAACCATGTTTGCACAGTGTCCATCTGTTCGTCTGCCTTGGGTTAAAATCACTCAAATCTCTGCAGTGACTTGACTAATTCACCTGAAATTTGGCATGCATATACATCCTGGATAGCTTTTCTGATTTTGTGACAGGTGGCGCCACCTACATTCACGTTTACGCTGCAGACATCCAAGCTCATATCTCGGGAACCGTTTGACCGATCAGGAAAATTTTTTTGCACAAATGTAGCCCTTGGAGAGCTTTATAACATACACAAAAAATGGTGGCGCCACCTGCAACCATGTTTGCACAGTGTCCATCTGTTCGTCTGCCTTGGGTTAAAATCACTCATATCCCTGCAGTGACTTGACTAATTCACCTGAAATTTGGCATGCATATACATCCTGGATAGCTTTTCTGATTTTGTGACAGGTGGCGCCACCTACATTCACGTTTACGCTGCAGACATCCAAGCTCATATCTCGGGAACCGTTTGACTGATCAGGAAAATTGTTTTGCACAATTGTAGCCCTTGGAGAGCTTTATAACATACACAAAAAAAAATGGTAGCGCCACCTGCGACCATGTTTGCACAGTGTCCATCTGTTTGTCTGCCTTGGGTTAAAATCACTCATATCTCTGCAGTGACTTGACTAATTCACCTGAAATTTGGCATGCGTATACATCCTGGATAGCTTTTCTGATTTTATGACAGGTGGCGCCACCTACATTCACGTTTACGCTGCAGACATCCAAGCTCATATCTCGGGAACCGTTTGACCGATCAGGAAAATGTTTTTGCACAAATGTAGCCCTTGGAGAGCTTTATAACATACGCAAAACTGGTGGCGCCACCTGCAGCCATTTTTGCACAGCTCCTGTCTGTTTGTCTGCCATGGGATAAAATCACTCATAACCCGGCAGTGGTTTGACATATCTGGCTAAAATTTTGCAGGTTTATACATCCCCGACAGCTCTCTTGATTTTATGACAGGTGGAGCCACCTGCATTCTAGTTTATGCAGCAGACATCCAAGCTCATATCTTGGGAACCGTTTGACCGATTGGGCCAAAGTTTTGCATGTGTATAGTTCTCACATAGCTCTTTATCATACGCAAAACTGGTGCCGTCACCTGCAACCATTTTTGCTCAGCATCCATCTGATTGTCTGCCACGGGCTAAAATCACTCATATACACGTAGTGGTTTGACTTATCTGCCTTAAATTTTGCATACTGGGACGGCTTTCTGGATTTTGTGGTAGGGGGGGCAACCTTCATACACAATTTGGCTGCAGACATCCATGCTAATATGCAACACTTCACTCTATTTCCCCTTGCCACTTAATCCATGCCTCACTTCACCCGTTCCACTCTGATTTAGGCGGATACACGTAGTCGCTTGTCGACTACCCGTATTCTAGTTGATATTGTTATTACAGACAGGTGGTTCTAAGGCAGTTGTACAAAGGTCATCAGGTGCTGTTGCCAGGCGTCCTGATCCCAAAGAGCAGTCTGTTATTGTACCACCAGGTGAGATGTTATTTTGTACATTAAACAGTCAAACTGTGCTGCTCAGTGCTGCCCTGGATAAACTGGATACAGACAGTATTTTTAAGTCTGGCAAAATATATCTAGAGATAACAGTTTATCAAACAATTTATAGTTTAAAGAATTAGATTCAATATCATACAAGGATGGAATATGCCAATGTAGCATGTGTATGCATGGACCAAAAACCACAGTTCCCATGCCCTGAAAAAGGTCATACGTTTTAAAATTAATTTCTTAAAAAATTTGTAATAATATTTTTAAAATTTTCAAAAAGTTATGACAAATGTTATTTGCAAATTGCATGAAAATGTTTCTCCTTTATGATTTCTTTGACCAAGAAAAATAGTAATGATTTACTGAATTGCTGCAACCAAAGTTTATGCTGAGTTACCCCATTCAGGGTGGGGGAGGGTCATTGATGTTTGGTTTAAGTCATGGAAAAGTCTCAGTAATGTGGAAGATAGGGACCCCTCTAACACCCTCTGCTCTGTAGTACATATATCTGTCTGAGATGGCATTAAGCTTTCCAGGTATACAGCCAACACTTCTGTATCATAAAAGACATCTGATCTCTTGTCAGAGCAATGGATAACCATAACAGTTCTAAGGCATTGATTGATCCATTAATATTTTATGTCAGCCCTTTGATCATACTAGTAATGTTTAGAGCAAATACAAAAGTTAAGCACAGGTATCCCTAACATTCAGTAGGGGAAGTGATTTTTGGTTCGTTGTTTTTATTTAACAATAATTTAATTAAAATTAAATAAGATCTTGATATAAAATGCACTGTTGTCACTATGTCTTAGCATTCTGCCCTTAATAAAATAGTATTAAATAGACAATCACTCACTCTTATTTCTTCTCTTGCACAGGTTACACTGCAAGGAAGGTCCAACCTGCAAAAAACTATGACGCCATATCTTTTGCTCGTGCTATGAATGATGACTTTGGTCCAAGAGTCCAGAAGTTGTTTGAACCAGAGAAAGAAGCAGCATTAGCTGCTCAGCAAACTGGTAAGTTCACAAGAATATATGGTTATTCTGCTGCTCCAAGTTTCATCAGATCAAACCTTTTTGTGGTCGGTGGGGGAGGGGGGGGAAGTGATGAGCACCATATTTTCAATATAAATGCTACCACAGCCTAGGGTGCAAAAATTCAGGTAAAGTTCATGGAGGTCTCACAGAAATTGAGCTGAGCCTGTCCAGCAAACCTTTTGGCTTCCTAGCCTAAATCTCTGGCCAAACATAAATGTTTTCCTTCAGTTGTGGATGAGGCATTGTGCCACTGTTATTCAGCATCCAAGTAGCTCATAATAAGCTTCCATATTTGTCCACAGTCCAAATGTCATTAAAACATCACCTATTAACAGACCCAACATTTTTTGGCTGTGTTCCTGGGCACAACGTCTTTCATTGCCCTAATCTTTCAGCTTGAGTATAGTTAAAGAAAGAGAATGACTTCTTAGGAATACACATAATATTTTAGGGAAAATCAGAACAAAATATCTTGCTCAGATTATAGCACTACATCAGCAGTCCTTTCTGTTATTTGAACATAAACTCACTGCATGAGTCTGGAATATGAAAAAAAAATCAAATTAATGAAAAAATGAATTTATCTTTATTAAAATGAACTAAATATTTGGAGGTCTGATAATTTATTATTCTGTTACTCTACAGGAGAAAAATTGTTGTCATACCATGAAGGTTTTAAACATGATTCATTGCAATGTGTGGCCCACAAACACAAATCATTCTAATAACTCAAAAGCATTAGTAATGTATGTGAATAATTATTGTGTTATATATACTGGAGTTTGCTAAGAATTATTTTGATATATCACATTTAGTGCAAAGATGCATTTTCATAGTTCATGGATCATGTTTCACAGGCAAAAATGAACTTTTTAACCATGCACAATATGACTCTGATTCAAATATTTTTATCTGTCAAACTATTAAACATTTGATTCTTTTATATGCTTTTATATATCTAGTAACAAATAAATTATGCAGGGTAATTTCAGGTATGAATATCTGATGGTAGTCTTTATTGATGAAGTTTAGGGATTGCCCTCCAGGGAGTAGTGTGCTGTTCACATTTTGATGCTTTCATGTAAGCTCTCTGTCATGTCATTATGAATACTGACATCCTGGTGTGTGATGGAAATGTTTGGCTCCGTGAACATCCAACAGAATATCAGTTTTGGAAAGGGGCTGTTAAATGTTGCGCATTAATAATTAATTATCCTGAACAACAACATCCTTATGTACAGGATGAAAGAATTTTAACATTATTTATTCTGCTGCTTTCAGTGTACCATAGCATATGTATTGAGGTACACTGGCTTCCTCAAACTTGTGGTACTCACATTACCACATGCAGTATTTGTACAAACCGAATGAAAAAAAAATGTTAATAAATACCAGTTTCCATCCCCTTAAATCATCTCAGCTATTCTTGGGTGTGGAGGTTGAATAAGGTTTATCTGTTTATTTCTACATCAATATTTGGGTCCAAATGCAAACCATTGACAAGAAAATTGTATTTTTTTCCTTCTGTTTTCACTAGATTTTGAATGTTGAAGATTGGTCATAGGTGACATATTTGCACTTGATATTTATTTATGACTTTGATCTTATATCCATGGTGTTATCATAGTTTATTCCCTATTGGTTGTGCCCCCTTGATGCTCAGGTGATTATTTCAAACGTTGTTTGTGCTTTTATTTGATTATACTGCACCAGTGTATCTATATCTGGTGACCAGGACTGATTTCTCTTTCAGGAGTGTACATAGGTTGGAGGTGCCCTGAGTTTACCTGGGACTGTCAGAGAGTTGGACAGATGTCAAAATGTTTCTGTGGCCATTTGCTTGGAGAACATGCTAAATACAATGGTATTCCTTAAATTTTTATTTAGTCTCTAAAACAGGGTGTGTTTGTGCACAGTTTTCCCAAAACATATTTAGAAACATAAATTGTAAAATTTGCATGTTGCACCTGCAGAGTGTACCATAAATTCTCCATTATAAGCCGTGTTTCTATTAAAAGTCCAGGCTTTTCTAGATACCCTCTCTGTGATTCCCTGAGGAAAAGCCATGTAATATTTTCTAAGAGGTAGCTAAGTTGTATTTGCAATGATAAGGCCACTGATATATGTTTTATAACAACTTAAGTATAATCAATACATCATCTGTAATCGGAACAAATTAAAAATAAACTTTTGTCCTAATGGGATTTATTTTAGAGATGATCGGTTATATTGTGAATGCTTCATTAATAAAAATCTTGTATCCCTTGTTCTGGAAACAAGTTTTTATATCAAAGGGTAAATTTTCAATTGACATCACTGGTGGGAAAAACCAAGTATTATACATGTAAATGGAAATTTTTTATCTCTAATCTGCACCCAAAAAAATTGAAAAATTATTGACCTTGGAAATGGTGATATCATTTTTTATCAGGTCAGAGTGTCATGGTGCCATGTCGGCATGGAGGGTGTAAGTGTAAAGGGTTTGCATGGATCCCTTCCCGTCCTGAGGATATTGGAGAGTTCTGGCATCAGAGAAGACGTGATTTTGATCCAAGCACTTGGAGGGCTAAATGTAGATGCAAGCACACTCATGAGCAACATGATCCTAACGGGTACCGCAGATGTCAGGCTAGAGGTTTGTTCACCACTGACGGTTTCCTCTCCTAAATACATGAAGATGTAGTAGTAGTAGTAATACTTTATTCCATACAGCACCCGCTGGGGGTTACAGCAAGTATATAGCACCCAAAACAATTCAAACAAACCAGGAACAAGAGGCTTTTAAAACACAAAGATGTTTATCCAAGTATTTAAGCCTTGAAGAATCAATGCTATGGTGTTGTTTTAATTTGGTTCTGTGTCCATGTTTGCTATTTCATGGATTTTAATTAAACAGATATATAATTTGTTTTTGTGAAAATCTAGTCATAGTCCCCCCACTTCCACAGAACAGGAGACATTGGTATTGGTTTGTCTGTCTGTCTGTCAGGTTTTTGTTTTTGTGCGATAACTTTACTAAATATTTCACGATTTCATTCAAATTGACATTGATTCCGCTATTGCATACCTTGGTTGGGATTGGTTTTGGTGTGTCTGTCTGAAAAATTATTTTCACCAGCTGCAAAAGAGACAAACATTTTCCAATTGTTCCCAATTCACACAAAAAAATATGACATGTGGAGACATCTTCAGGGGACAATGAAACCTAAAACATTGAGAAGGCAGGGGGACAACCCTTTGGAAGTGGGTGACATGTATAAATTCCACCAATTTACATGTTAATGTTGAAGTTCCAGTAAATCTGCACATAAGTAATTTCAGACTGAACATTGCATTACTGTAGCAATTTGTTCATTGCTTGTCTGTCCACTAGAATGCTACATTTATTAACAGGATGAGGTGAAGCCTTCTAAAGTTTGCAGTGGAGTATAATGATGCAATTCTCATACAAAGTAATGCTCCTCATCATTCTTCTTCCTCTGCACTGTCGACTTCATCAACATGACCAATGTGCTAACATAGTTGTGTTAGTAGGATTTCATTGTAGAAACTGTATGCCTGAATGGGGCTCAGTTATTTTATTTATTATCATGATTTGGAATTTTATTGGACCACAGCCTGCTGCAGGGATATTATGTTTATCCCAGGGTTGCTTTGTTGGCTCATTTGTTTGTTAAGAGCCTAACTCAAAATGTTGTGAACAGACTTTGATGAAATTTCCTCGAGTGTTAGGGTAACACCCGAGTCTGTTATCAATATAATTTTGTAGAGAATCTGTCTCACCATAATATGTTTTAATTTAAAGGATTCTACAGAGTTATGCGATAGGGCAGGTTTTCTTAGTTCTGGCTTAGGGCTGAGGCTATTCATTAGTATTAGGAGCTGCCATTGCTCTAGACCTCACATGTGATGGAGAACTGTGATACTGTGTAGAATACTGCATGGAGATGTTTATTAGGTTCCTAGCATTGATATACACACAGGCTCATATACATATCTATTAATTATAAGAAAAAATAAGTCTCTCATGAGTAATATATCAAGTCATACTTTATTTTATTTATCTGATTCCAGTAAAGACTGGCCCAGTCAATGAAATGGCTCTGACAGAGATATCAAACGGCTTTAACTGTGTCGCACTCAGTGTCGGTACTGCTACCACGCCCCAACTTACATGACTACTTACAATTCTCTGACCCACTTATTTCATCGACTGGTAAACTTGGGCCGTACCGGACAGTCAGTGCCACACATCACTGCCTTGCTGAACTAAAGTCTTTCCCAGTGACGTAAGGAGTAATTATAGTGGTCTTTCCTAGAATCTTTTTTTTCAAAACCAACATGGTTAATTCAGTAACCGCCTGTTGTGGGCTTCCAGCTTGCTATATATAGGCTGTTAGCCTCCTCATAGCAACAATGCCATTCACAGGAGGCCAGGCAGCCTGACATGCAAATGCGATGGAATCGTCAGGAGCCTTGTGACGCCCTTATATGCAAATATCAGGGATTCGCCATACAGACTTTATAGGGCTTTAGTGATAAGAGCTAGAACTTAGTTACGTCGCGTCTATTGGTACATGGAATCACTTTTCATTTGAAGCATTTAAGCAGTAAATATCAATACACTAAAGCCCAGGCAGGGCTAATTCCAGTAATATATGTCTGTAAACACCCCTGGTGAGGTCTGTTAATTGTATCTGATGTTCTGTGTGACAGGCTGTGGGTGCATGCAGTTTGACTCCCCGTTCCTGTGTGCTGCTTGTGATAATCACTGGGAGAGACATCAGACATTCTTTGAGACTGCAGAGGATAGAAAAGCCAAGGGAATGCCTGTTGGTAAGTTACGTAATCAAAGTTTTATATACACTCCTTATACAGTTGGTACTCACTGCATCCTCCTTTTCCTAAAGCATGGTTTGCCTTATATCACCACCAGGTAACTTGAACAGAGCAAAGAATATAATCAGACCAATGAGAGTGAATTATAAGTCAGAAACCTGCAGAACTGTGCTCAAATCCTTTACTATTCCAGATTCAGTTCATAACACACCGTTGTTGGCTTTGTTCATGAGAAATTAAATTTTTCAATTATCTCAAAATTAGAACTCTTATAAACAACATACCCGATCTACAAAGAAGACCTGTTTATATCTATACTGTAGCCTCACAGGCATATCATGTATGTTTTGTACATGTATGTGTCTTTTTTTTACATAAAAAAGCAAATAAATCTTTTATATTGTAAAAAATATATTATGTTAGCCGTAAATAAGAGATTGATAACATGTTCATATATTATATATATTATATCAGATCTTTTAAATTATTTCAAAATGAACAAGAATTTCTATTAGTTCTGTGTTCCTTTAAATTTTGCTCTATCAAATTGTTATTATTTTTTGCAAATATAAAATAATCCATTTAATAATGGATGTACATTAATGTGCAGGATAGCTCATGTAAGATGGTTTTGCAAAGATAGTACTCATGCATAATAATTTAAAGTGAAAATGATAAAAATATAACCTAACAAATATGAAGTCAAACACAGTAAGTGAAAGGTTTCAGAATGTGCCGTAAAGGTTTAAAAGCAAAAAGTTAAAAACATTGTTTCAAGCATGTAGAACTTCAGGGGGCACATTCAGGTGGGGTACAAAGTGCCCCCTCTTTGATTATGCTTACACTTATGCCAGTCAGCTACTGTCAAGTGTTATTTTTGTAAACTCACATTATTTTATGTTTGAATATTTAAGCATACAAACACATATAAAATACAATGTTTTTAAGATTATAAATATATGCATGCCTCTCCATGGATGTGGTAATGTTATTCCTATGGTAAAATGCAACAGTCAGTTGTATTAGGATAATGGGTTGTTGTGTGAATAACAGGGATATAAAATTAGATCTTGATAAAATAATTGATATGTTTGCCACTAAACACCCAGGGTGGATGATGCTAATGAAACTGATTAAGTACACTCTTTACACAGCACTTTACCTATAGGCATACTACCTATATCATAAGCACTGTTTGTTATGACCTCGTATCCTGAATCTCTACACCAGAGGGGAGCTCTGTATTTTGGTCCAATCAGATTAGACCCTCTTCTGGAAGACAAAACGGTTTACCAGCCAAGCGAGGAATACACGGAGCTGATGTTCTTCATTTCGTTTTGAGTGACAGCTCATTGCCCCGGCAACTGTTTGAACAGGCCACAGGCTCAGAGAGAATGGCCCCACACGTGGTTTCTTGGTGGAGCCTAATGCCTGTCGAGGGTTTGTTGACTGGCATTTGGTTGCCTGCGAGACACATCAGCAGTTTTCTCAGCAGACAGGCCACCTGATGTTTGAGTGCATCATAAATGGTCAAAGCAGGCAGTGGAAAAATCAGTAGCTTCTTTAGAAGCACAAGATTTCCGCTGCCTCAGGGGCGTACTGATAAAGTACGTAGCACTGTAAATTCTGCCAGGGGAAATAATTGTCACTCATTTCTTTTATTTGTGTTCACCGTATCTATAAAACCAATCATACATTTACATTACTGCATTGTTACTTATGTATTTCTGGTAATTTAAAATGACTTAAATTAATCAATCTAGAAAATGTGGTTGATTTGCTCCTATTATTATTTTTTTGTGCTTGTACTAGTCTCTAAACAATATTTTACTTCGGAGTGCTCTGATAAGGAAAAATCATTTTTCGAGAATCTCATAAGACCATTCCATCTCTCTTTTTATCTGCGTAAAATGAACTTTTAACAGGATATGTTGCTTTTTTTCTGGGTCCTGATATGTACAGTGGAATTGTGTGTGTATGTGTGTGTGTGTATATATATATATATATATATATATATATATATATATATATATATATATATATATATATAAATATTACTCACTAGCAGAAAAGAGGTAAAGGCCCTCAGCCCCAAATCTGGTGCTGCATCCCCCTCTTAGATTATAATCTTCAAATCCTGGATACACCACTGAACTTAGTGGAGGTCTAAATACTACAAGGCTTTTAACATATATTTTCAGGTGAGGAGTATCTGCCTTTTGCTGAGATTCCATCTCTTCGTAACATGGTGCTTACTGGACATGATGATGAAGATATGTCGTACATGAAAGCGATGATGCCACCAGAATATGCAGCACTGCCATCCAACAAGCCAGCAGACAACAGTACAGTGGTACCATTTGGCGGTCAAACCAAAAAGTCTGGCTTCAAACCAGTGTATGATTAGGCTTTTTCTGATGTAATAAGCCTCAGGTCATTATGAGCTTACTTATGTTTGATATCCTGTAACTCAAAAAGCACTACCAGTATATAATCAAGCTTTGCTATATATGTAATTAACCTCTTGACATTCTCACAATGGGCCAACATTGGCACAGGTCCATGCACTAAGGGTTTCTGTGATGGTTCAGACTTTAGAAATATGACCCATGTTTGGCCATTCTTATTATTGCTAGATCGATGGCTGAATGCCAAGACATCTCTATATTCATATTTGTAAATATATAATTCCTTAGATATTGATAGACAGTTATGTGATAGCAGGACTTAATATGGGACCACAATTGCACTTTTAATAAGTTCAAGTCAAAAGCATATTGTGATACTTATATTTTGTGTGATCTATGTATACTTATAAACTTTTTGTGAAAACACATTACATAAAATATATTATATATTATTGTAGGTTTATATCACATACATTGTTACATTCTGTCCAAGATAGGTAATAAGTGTTCTGAAGTAATTGTATAATGAGTTGTTGGTGGTCAGTAACATCTCATGTGAAATGTATATTTTGTTAATGTGGTACATATGATATTAACACTGTGTACAGTGATAATGATACTTGTTATTGTATTTGTAAATATAAACCACTTCATAAATGAATGTTATTCCTTTAGAATCAAGAGTTTTATTAACCAAGTCATACATGGTATTTAATATTTCAAGAGTTAGCTTGTGGGCATACTGTGAGTACAAAATTTATATAGTAAACATTATTTTAGTGATTTATAATGTGTCAAAGTTTAAATATACTAGGGTATACATGGATCTGAAGAGCTTGTGCCATTATTTCAGATATATATTTATAGTGTAGCATTATCTTCATCAAAGAGCTTCATACTCTAAATAATGTTTGTATGCTATGCAAATTATATAATATTGGGTAGCATTTTTATCAGTGCCAGGCCATTTTATGAACCTGAAAAGACTATTTTCTTGGATAAAGCAGTGCAGCAGAGCCTTGAATAAAGAACCGCTTGTCCATAAATCAAACCCAGGAACAGAATGTTACTTAATTAACTATATAACAAACAGACATTTAAACATGCTTCTTTTGGGTCAAAATGGTAGTTGCCGAGAAAAGTCGAAATTCCTTTCAAATTTATGATACTGACATTTTCTGTTGTCACTGTTTTGACAGATATATTGGATAGATTTTAAACACATATCCCAATTCCTTTCAATGCTATTTGACTGCATTCTTTTGCATACAGTCTTTTTTCTGTGTTTTAAAATATCATCTGTCTGGTATAGGGATATGTCAGAAAGTGAAATATATAATTTTGACTGAAAATGAACTGATAATAGGGAAATGCCAAACTGTAGGTGACATTTTTTAAGAGCTTGTTAGACCAGTTTTCTTAAAATGTGTGTGTGCTGCAAGTTATATAACCAACTGTAAATGTCCATTACACAGTCTTAAATACTTAAAAGGGTCAGACCATGATGTCTCCTCAATACTAGATTTGCCAAATAAAGGCTTCCAAATCCAACTATGGGTTTCCTAATTTCAGAAAGATCTATGTCAATTTTCAGGTGAAAACATTTTAGATCAAACAGGATTTGTGCCCCTCCAGACAACAGAAACACAACCATAGACCCACAGCTATTGCTCAGCAAGTCAGCTTGGGTAAACTGCTAATTGTGCTATTTTAATGACTTAATGGATCCATAAGAATTAGGAAAAAAATTGCCATATCCTTATGTTTCTAGCATTACTTTTCATCCTTTATAAATAAAGAGTTCATGCAAAAGTAAATTTTTCATAATTTACACGATGTTTTATAATGATACGAATGGGGGGTTGGGGATTACCCCACCTTGTATCACAAGCAGTTACTGATGCACTTTGCTGACAATGTTCCAAGACCAGTTTGATGATTGAAGTCTTTATTCAACAGCAAGAGTTCTGGGATAATCTCTGTCGAGGCCTGCTGGCCTGGCAAGAGATTGTCCGTCTCTCTCTCTGAGAGAACCGCCCAGTCTCTCCCCGACTCTCTGACTTTCAGCGCGCACTACAGATAGTTTTGTTACAGAGCTTTCAGATGACATATTTGACATACATATCCATATTTCTGCATTTCGTCATAAAAGCTAAACCTTTTTGGATGATCCTACTTTTTTTTATCCAAAGTATAGGTCAGAATTACCGAGCTGTAAGTGTACTTTTATAAGTTTTGTCTGATTTTATTGAATGGAAGTATTCTGGTAAAACCCAAGTCTGACCCGACTTACATCAAGTTATAGACTAACCTACAAGTCCTATTTACAGACTCGTATAAACATGATTTGATAAAACCATAACAGAAACAAATTTAGAGCTATTTTGTGTGAGTACAATAAGGCCCTACAAACATACTGAATAACCATTAGATACTTGGTCCTCTGATTAATATTCTTTAACCATTAATATTCTTTGGCTCTGTCTGAATATCAGAACAGACTGAAACCGTAATTGATCTTCATTTGTTTCTGAAGTAAATTTAGATTTTAAACAATGAAATATTGAAATATTCCATAAAAAATATGTCAAGTCACAAATACACCCTTTCCTACTCCACTGTGTACAGTGATAATGATACTTGTTATTGTATTTGTAAATATAAACCACTTCATAAATGAATGTTATTCCTTTAGAATCAAGAGTTTTATTAACCAAGTCATACATGGTATTTAATATTTCAAGAGTTAGCTTGTGGGCATACTGTGAGTACAAAATTTATATAGTAAACATTATTTTAGTGATTTATAATGTGTCAAAGTTTAAATATACTAGGGTATACATGGATCTGAAGAGCTTGTGCCATTATTTCAGATATATATTTATAGTGTAGCATTATCTTCATCAAAGAGCTTCATACTCTAAATAATGTTTGTATGCTATGCAAATTATATAATATTGGGTAGCATTTTTATCAGTGCCAGGCCATTTTATGAACCTGAAAAGACTATTTTCTTGGATAAAGCAGTGCAGCAGAGCCTTGAATAAAGAACCACTTGTCCATAAATCAAACCCAGGAACAGAATGTTACTTAATTAACTATATAACAAACAGACATTTAAACATGCTTCTTTTGGGTCAAAATGGTAGTTGCCGAGAAAAGTCGAAATTCCTTTCAAATTTATGATACTGACATTTTCTGTTGTCACTGTTTTGACAGATATATTGGATAGATTTTAAACACATATCCCAATTCCTTTCAATGCTATTTGACTGCATTCTTTTGCATACAGTCTTTTTTCTGTGTTTTAAAATATCATCTGTCTGGTATAGGGATATGTCATAACCATAACAGAAACAAATTTAGAGCTATTTTGTGTGAGTTCAATAAGGCCCTACAAACATACTGAATAACCATTAGATACTTGGTCCTCTGATTAATATTCTTTAACCATTAATATTCTTTGGCTCTGTCTGAATATCAGAACAGACTGAAACCGTAATTGATCTTCATTTGTTTCTGAAGTAAATTTAGATTTTAAACAATGAAATATTGAAATATTCCATAAAAAATATGTCAAGTCACAAATACACCCTTTCCTACTCCATAACAATATAATGGAGGTTACAACAAAACCACTTTTTGTAATGGAACTTATTTTATGTCATATTGTTTAAAACCTATAGAAATTATTTTCAGGCCAGAATCAGTTGATTTTTGTTTCAGATGAAAACGTCAAACATTTATTATCATTCATCAGATTTACTTGTAATTTCTTGTATTTGCCTCCAATATTGAATATACACAGGTCAGTCAGAAAGAAAAGCTTTACCATGACATTCATTCAAATATTTTATGCCAAAAATTTCTTCCATAGATATTTATAATAAGCAATAAATGCTTACTTCATATAATCATCAGAGAACATTGATGCAGTTAATTCTGTCTTAATCTTATATGATACTGTAATATATATTACATTTTGCTTATAATGTGACAGTCAGATTTATCTACATGTGTGTGTATATATGCTGTTACATATATCTGTTTTAATTTGAAGGTGATGTATCTGTTTTAATTTGAAGGTGGTTGTCAGTGAATTCTGTTGCTGTCGATAAGTTAGACCATGCAACAACATAGCCTAGTAAAGATGTCATTTTTGTATAGAATAACTGCTGCCATTTTAAAACATGTTTATTTCTTTTCAAGCTAATGCTATAGAACTGTGATATATTTTCTGTGATATTATTGTTTGTAGTATAGTTATTTTATGCTCAGATAGATGTTTCAAGCAGCAATGTAATGATGCAGAGTTTGTACATCTTTTTATTTGGTAACATGACCAAAGGCTTAATTTAAGCATGTTAGTAACTTGTGATATTATGGTATGGACACATTTAATGATCTTTTAGCAGCTTTAGCATATATAATTATGTGGTTTTAGTCGCAGAATCATAAATCAGTTCTTTAAACAGGAAATACAATGAGAGGTATATGACAACTTAATTAAACTGTCAATAAAATTCTATTTATCTTCATGCTAACATGTTTTATTGTGATCTAATTGCAAAAATAACAAAAATGGCTGATAATTGTGTTTAATCTAGTATACATTAATGCCTCCAGTTCTTAACAGTGCTGCCTAGTTTTCAAGCTGGTGCACCATGGCGCTGAGCCATTAAGGGACAACCATTATTGTAAACAATGCACATTTTATAAATCAGCATCTTGGATAACTGACTCAACAATCTTTGTTACATTTAATTTAAAAAAAATGGATGTGGTGCTACTGTAATTTTAAAATGAATTTTTTTTCATTATAAAATGCTATTAATGTGTAATATTTGTTTATTTAAGACTATATATTAGTTATAATAATTATGATTATCCACAATTTTGCTGTGTTTCAATCTGTATCATTACTCTTGTTTAGCATAATACAATAGAAAATTATTTACATATTTATATTCATTTTTAAACATAACAGTGTGTCTGTATTAGAAGATATCAATTATGTCTGTTTACATGGATTAAAGAAATTACATATTTGTACCCATGCAGAGGTGGGATAATATGTTAAACTCGTGAACTATGTGAGAGCTCAGACATCAATAAGGCATCTAAATATAAAATAACCTATCGGTTTCTTATTCATCTAGTTGATACTAACACTTGAAACGCATATGATGTTCTTTTTTTCTGTAAATAAAGTGTGGCAAGTGAGCGCCTGACGTTAAATGATTGTTTTAGTTTGTATGTGTGTTTTTTTAGTAGAAACATTTTTTTTTATATATTTGTCCATCCACAATTTTTCCTGCCAAAAGGTGTATACACATTCTGTATTTTATATGTCAGAGCCCTCCAGCACGGGGGACATAATTTTTAGTCGGCGCCCACCCCGCACTGGACCTACGCCCGCAACTGCCTCGCCCAGCCTTAAAAAAAAAATGCCCGAACTGTATGCTTAATCTATCTGTTTTGCTCTGATATGACGGCCCACACTACGCACTTTAATTGACTAGATGAGTTTTAACTTTCTTTATTTCGTTGTCTCTATTAAACTGTTCCTGTTAACATGCAGTGAATGTTGTATGTACAAAGGGTCGTGAATACTTATTAAATCTATTCCAAGGTAACAAGCTCAAACGAACATTTAGCTTCCATTCAAAACATGCAAGGAAAGGGTTTCTTCTGTGGTCTTGGGGTGGAGTATAGGACGGGAGATCGCGAGTTCAAATCTAAGCAGAGATTTTTTCACGGTTGAACAATGCAACCCAGGGTGAGCGCTCTGAAGACTCGTTTGGGAAGGCAGTGAACCACGGCAGTGTTTCACTCACAAAAAAGTGCTTATTTCGGGGGTTCCGCAGTGGCATTGCCCTGTAATGGGCACGATTGTACACACAGGGCCCGCTATAGTAGTGTAATAATCTCCGGGCCTGGTTAACTACAGATTATCGAATGAGAGGAAGTACTGTTGCCATGTCCTTGTTTTTTAAACCGAAATGAAATTCTGCAGGTGCTCATACTTATTTAAGCTAGCATTAAAAAAGGAGGTGGTAAATACCTCCATCAACAAAAATTAAAAAAAAAAACTTTTATTTTTATTTTGCGTTGTAACCTGCTTGCTTTTGTAGTATCTTCAAGACTGCAGACTAGAATCACTAGAGCACGAGTTACCACTTATCGTACCTGACCACGGACAGTCAATCAGTTCAAAAGGAAAAACTTTTAATTATCGGATAAAACAAAAAAAAGCGTTCCTTGGTGATGACTCTTTCATGTCATGTCCAGCAGTCTTTTAAATCTTCTTTTATTGTCTACTTTTATCAAGAGATTAGGGTATACATGCAAATATTTGACTCCTCTGCGGGGATTATCAATAAAAGGCTCTTGTTCCTTAAGACCTCATTCAGATATACGTCTCTAATTATTGTGTATCTTTATTAAGGGACAATGAAATCCACACATTTTTAGATCAGCTGACTGTAAGCCTATTGTACTATAGCGTTGACCAGGTGTCCATCTAATTATTCTATTCGCCTCCATGCCCGTTCAACGGGCAAAAATTTAAACCGTTGAGGGGTGTTTCCATGTGTTCCTCAGCGTATATATGCGTTGAAATCGCCACAGGAGCGTGGATATAGGATCTGGTGAACTCAGGGGTCCAGGGTAAAATGACGTCACTTCACCATGTTTTTGTGTAACTTACGAGGCCTACTCGATCAACTGTACAAATATAAACGTCTGCCAGTTCACGCATATACGCGCACATGGAAACACACCTATTTTATTTCACGCATATACGCACATATATATACGCGCACATGGAAACACGAACCCCTTTACAGCATGGACCAATTAACATACTACAAATTCAGCAAGGCATTTGATGATTTGCTACTGTCAAACCTAAAAAGTTTGATTGTGACCTCGTTCACTGCATGTGAATTGTTCAGCTCTCACAGTGCTTGGCCCATGCAGGTGATATCCATATTCCATTTCTTATATTTTGGGGTTAATCCAGCAATTAGACAATGATTAAATGTCAAATGTATATATTTTGACGTTCGTTTTTGGATGTGACTAAAAATTAAATATTTATGTTCAGCCATGAAGTATGAACTTATCATGGTCAGGACTGTCCGATGTACAGTCAAAGTGTGAAATCAGCCAATTTGTAAATTGCCTCAAATTTTCAGTCAATTTACAAATTGCTTGATTCACTCAGGCACTTTATAAAATGACTGAAATTTTCAGGCATTTTACAAATAGACTGAAAAATCAGTCAGTTTATTTGACACATTGACTGAAATGTAAAAAGAAGGAAATACTGTTTGTATATTATAACAATACAAAAATTTAAATGACATTACATTTATCTCATTTACCTCACTCTTACCAAACAATATGTTTTACATCATATTACTGTATAATTTAAAAATTTATTTGATCAAGAGCGTCGATCTGGCTAAATTCTAGTTCTTGCAGAAATAATATATATTTGCTTTTTTCAGTTTGTAAATTAAAAGATCCTCGGTAAAAGGGCAAGGATTTCTCCTTTGGACGACATGCTATATATAATGGTAATTCCTTGAAGCGGGACACTTCCACAAACAAGGGACCTATGGGTCACGGCGCTCAGCTGTTATATATGATAAAAAAGTATGATTTAGAAATGAGGCACATGCTGGTTTTATGTGGTAACAAAAATAAGCTGTATTATGATTTGTTGTTGTTTAGCTTATGTATGATTTTGATAGTACTTTGGAGACAGGAAAGAGGATTAATTTAATTTATTTTATTAACAAATGGAGTGCAACTGTCACACAGATTTTGACTTGGCCATATAACTTATAAGCAGAACATATAATATAAGAGTTTAACTATTTATTAAAACTTACAAATATTGTCCCAAATATAAGAGAATATTATGATTTTTTCAAATAAAATATGACTGAAATGATTATTAAAATAATATTAAAGAATATATTCATGAATGCATTCATTAATACATTTTGAAAGTATTTGCACTGGTATTCATATACTTTCATTTTTACCTGAATTCCCATTCTTATGAAAGAAATTTTATAATGGAGTACATATTCATATTCATGTTTAAATACAATTGCAAAGTATTCGCACCATGTCTGGTATTTATTCAGTTTTCACCAAACAATGATGTTGAGAATCCAGAATATACAAAATTCACACATTTAAATAATGATCATAAGTACCTGGTTTTATGGCTTTTATTTATATTAAAAAAAAATGTAATATATTCACTTTGGACTAATTTCACATCAATGTACTAACTATAGACACAGTAGGAATCTAAATAATAATATTATCAACTGCATCATTGTCTATCATTAATTTCCTTCATATGATCCCTAATGATTAGTAATGAATAATATGATTTACTTTTTTATCATTAAAATTGAACTGAAAAATACCATAGGTGACTGCATGGTGTTATTTGGAATACGTGACATTCTACACATCGATACAAGATTCTTATATCATCAGTAACTGCAAGTTAATTTCCTGTATTATCAACTAACAAATTCCTTTTCTATTTTTCTTTAATTTGTTATTAAAAACCAATAAAAATTTATTAATTTATTGTTTATTGTTATGTTGTTTGTTAAAACTACTAGATGAGTTGGGTTGGACACCTGGATCAACTGTGGCTGGCCATTATATAATAAGCTGCCTGGAGCCCCAGTTTATGACTCGCCTCAAGCATGCATAATTTGCTGAAAGTTCAACAAGGTCAACATACAGGTGACTCAAGAGGTGCTCCAGAGAGCCAAGGTCTGACATGGTCTCATAAAAACATTAATAAAAGCTACAATTTTTGGCCAATTTCTTTCAGCTTTTTAAACTAAAAAGTTGAAATCTTTATGTTTGCATGATATGAAAATTATATCAACATTGCTCACATGAAACAAACATGCCATGGTCAAAGTTGGGCAAAATTTAAGGTACTAATTTTATATTTATACTAATAACTTATAAAATTTGAAAAATTCAGAACAAATTTTGGGTATTCAATTGAATCTTGATTAAATAATGTTCCATCTCTGACAAAAAATCTCTAGCTTCAGCAATCCTCTTGTTAAGGGAGTAAATATTTTTCTTGATTTTTTACAAAGTGCATTATGTTTGGGCCCATAACTTAAAACAATTACGCAATACTGACATCATTTCTGGCATGTTCATAGAGAATGTATAGAAAAATATGTATATTATATATGATTAAAGTCAGATCAGTGGTTTTGATATTAGGCAGTCTTGAAGTGTAACAATGGGTTTTTAATGGAAAAATGACGTTTTTCATTAATATCTCGAAGGTATTAAGTCCTAGTGACCAAATTCTTGGCATGGTAGGGGATTTTTGAGACATCTAATTGCATGCCAAATTTTAGGAACTGAGAGCTGAAGCTGGGGAGCTGAGCACTTGCAAACTGCATGACACTAGCTTGATGTAAAAAATATGTTACATGGTGCTTGAAAACTTGAATAAAATCTACAGTTTTTGATCAACTGGTTTCAAATTTTTGGTTTTTACAGACAAAATGCTAAAAAAAACATGCTTAGAAAATTAAATCCACAGTACTTACAGGAAAAAAACGTGCCATAGTCAAAGTTTGGCAAAATTTAAGGTACCAATTTTTTATTTTTGTTAATATTTTAAAAATTTTAAAAGATTTTGATCTAATTTTGGGTATACAATTTAATTTTGATTAATTAAAGTTATATTACTGGAAAAAAAGTTTATAGCTTAAACATATTTTGTGTTAAGTGATCAAATATCTTTCCTGATTTTTTACACAATGCATTATGTTTGGGCCCATAACTTTTTAAATTTACATAATACAGACATAATTTCTGGCATGTACATAGGAACTATATAGAGGAATAATTATGGTAAATATGATGAAAAACAGATGAGTGGTTTTGATATTAGGCAGTCCTGAAGTGTAAAAATAGGTTTTTAAGAAAAAAATGAGGTTTTTCCTTAATTTCTAAAAGGAACGAAGTCGCAAAGACCCAGTTTTCGGCTTGGTAGGAGATCTTGGGGACATCTAACATTATGCCGAATTTTTTATTCCTAGGTCTTACGGTTTCAAAACGTGCCACATCTACGGACGGACGGACGGACGGACGGACGGACAGACGGACGGACGACGGACAATGGACCACGACTATAGCTCAGATGACTTATAGTCAGCTGAGCTAAAAAACCACAAACTTGCAAATAAGATAAATTAAAAAATATTATCAGGTCATCCAAAATAAGAAAGGACCCACATTCTTTTGCGTGGCAGGGGATTAGCCACTAGCCAGGGCAGGTTACCGAAGGGGCCAAGACCCGGCACCTCCCGATTTTGCATGTAACATTGATAAAAGTTTTCTCCAATTCAAACAGGATTACCACTAAAAAATATAGTACTTGAGTAACTTTTTAAAGAAATGAAATTATGACTCGTGTTTAATTGATGTATTCTTTCACCTGCACGTAAGTATAGATATAAAAGGAGTTCTACTCTGACACATTAATATAAGAAACTGAAGTTGATTGAATTATACACGAATAAAGACTGGGAACAAATTGTGTGAATGATTTAAAATATTTCACTCCCTCTCAGTTCTCATTTATGCAGTGGTAACCGTTTCTCTTGTTTTGTATATAAACAAGGGACCCATTGGTCACATCGCTCAGCTGAATTTTGGAAAATATTAGTAACTGCAAAATATTTTTATTTCTTTTGGTTTTTCATGTATATTTTCATTTGAAAAGCTATGAGAAAATGGCCCAGCTAAAATGAAACTCTGTAAATTATAGAATAATGGACATGAGCTAAGCCATTTAGTGATGCACCAAGGGAAATTATGGGCCTACGGTAAGTGTTATATAAAAGTAACATTTCATAAAAAAAAATTGTGTGAAGGTAATTAAGTTTTCAAAAGATAAATATATGGCCATATGGGTTAAAGATTAATCAAACAAAGTTTGACCAATATTGCTAATTTTAATACTAAGTTAACAGTTTTATTCACACCTAGGCCCCGCCAACTTTAAGAGATATGAATGAAATGGTACAAAGTATATATATCTTCTTAAATCTTGTCAGTTAGCACTGACATTGGATCCTAATATTTTATCACATTTGAAAATTAGGATTAAATTCCTGAACATTTTTTTTTTAATATCAAAATTGTCCAAGTCTCATCAAAAAGAATTTATTTAACATTAAAATTATAAGATTCATCTTGTTTATTAGGCCTGTGTATTGAAGGGGTAGGTTGGGGAGGGGTCTTTTTTGTTACTGCTCGTTGCCGAAAAAAATGTTAATTATAAGATTCATCAAGTTCATAGTACAGGTCTGTCAACAGAATGGGGTGGGGGGGGGGGGGGGGGGGGGGGAGAAAAAGGCTCCATGTGGTATTAACTGCAGACAGCCTGATCAAGCTCAACCCAGTGGAGAGATGGCTTGCATTAGTGATGGGATTACATAACATTATGCCAACAGCCTGGGGAGCATAGAGAGCTCCACTGAATGACCTAAAGTGACCAAAGTGGACTGCTTGACAATGTAAGGGAATACAACAAGAGCCTAAAAAATCAATAACTAGCCTTATTTTGCAGCTTTTATTTTCAAATTTCAGATTAAATCCTTGTGTGTACATGCTGTGAAAATTAAATCCACAGTACTTAAAGGAAAAAAAAAATAACATGCCGTGGCCAAAGTTTGGCAAAATTTAAGGTATCAATTTTGTATTTTTGCTAATATTTTAAAAAATTTAAAAGATTTTGATCGAATTTTGGATATACAATTTAATTTTAGATTAATTAAAGTTATATTACTGGAAAAAAGTCCTTAGCTTTAACAGGTTTTATGTTAAGTGATCAAATATCTTTCTTGATTTTTTACAAAATGCAT
This sequence comes from Sipunculus nudus, assembly GCA_026874595.1. Classification (NCBI taxonomy): domain Eukaryota; kingdom Metazoa; phylum Annelida; class Sipuncula; order Golfingiida; family Sipunculidae; genus Sipunculus; species Sipunculus nudus. Next base: position 55,106,515 of record CM049313.1, on the reverse strand, counting down.
TATGTTTGAGCCCATAACTTTTTTAAATTATATAATACAGACTTAATTTCTGGCATGTACATAGGAAATATATAGAGGAATATTTATGGTAAATATGAGGAAAAACAGATGAGTAGTTTCGATATTAGGCAGTCCTGAAGTGTGAAAACAGGTTTTTAATAACAAATTGAGGTTTTTCCATAATTTCTTAAAGGAACGAAGTCGCAAAGACCCAGTTTTCGGCTTGGTAGGAGATCTTGGGGACATCTAACATAATGCCAACAGCCTGGGGAGCATAGAGAGCTGCACTGAATGACCAACAGTGACCAAAGTGGACCGCTTGACAATGTAAGGGAATACAACAAGAGCCTAAAAAAAAATTCAATAACTAGCCTAATTTTGCAGCTTTTATTTTCAAATTTCAGATTTTAACAGATTAAAGCCTTATTTTGACATGCTGTGAAAATTAAATCCACAGTACTTACAGGAAAAAAACGTCCCATGGCCAAAGTTGGGCAAAATTTAAGGTACCAATTTTTTATTTTTGCTAATATTTAAAAAATTTTAAAAGATTTTGATCTGATTTTAGGTATACATTTAATTTTTGATTAATTAAAGTTATATTACTGGAAAAAAAGTCCTTAGGTTTTACAGGTTTTGTGTTAAGTGATCAAATATCTTTCCTGATTTTTTACAAACTGAATTATGTTTGAGCCCATAACTTTTTAAATTATATAATACAGACCAAATTTCTGGCATGTACATAGGAAATATATAGAGGAATGTTTATGGTAAATATGAAGAAAAATAGATGAGTGGTTTCGATATTAGGCAGTCCTGAAGTGTGAAAATAGGTTTTTAATAAAAATTTGAGGTTTTTCTTAATTTCTAAAAGGAACTAAGTCGCAAAGACCCAGTTTTCAGCTTGGTAGGAGACCTTGGGGACATCTAACTGTATGCTGAATTTTGGATTCATAGGTCTTACAGTTTCAAAACGTACCACATCTACGGACAGACGGACGGACGGCAAGACGGACGACGGACAATGGACCACGAATATAGCTCAGATGACTTATGGTCAGCTGAGCTAAAATGTTACCAGGACCAGAATATTGAAGATCTGGGCTGATTCTTGTCTGAATTTAAAATTTTAAAGGATTTTAACATATACTGTGCGTGTGCACCTTTTTTCAAGCGGGTATGCCTAATAATCCAAAACTCCTCTTTGCTGAATCCTGCCTACACCTCTGATGTTGAATGCATATTATTTGAGATTTAATTTCGTCGACAAACGGGCAAACAAGAAAAAAAATGGTTGTTAATTTATACAGCTTTCAGCTTTATTGACAGATAACTGGAGATTGGTGGCGGTAAAATTAGCAAGGCAAGTGATCATGAACCTTGCATATAACATGCAGGTGCCCTATATATCCACGGTGGACAGGAAATCCCCTCTCACTTAGGAGTGATAAGGAACAGGAATGTTTGGCCTGGCTTGTGGCCACTGAGCATTATTTGTCATTAAGGCCACGCCAGAAACAAAATTGTTCTTTTTACCGAGGGACTAAATTGTGGCACGAGGAGGGGACATTTTTTTCTAATTTTCCGGTTTTGCTAAATATCTGGAATTCTTCCAACTCGATGGGAGGATGCAAAATATGAGACCATTTATGAAACGGTTCATATAAAAAGTCAAATTTATCCCATCATCAAGTAAGTAAGTAAAGTAAAGAGTATACTCGGGAATAGAGGCCTCCAGCCCAAACTTCCCACTATATACATTCAATATTCCATAACAACAACAAACAAATTCTTACAATACCTCTGCATTCATAGTAACATAAAATACTAATAATTACTTCTGTATGAAAAAGAAAAAAAAACAATGACAAGAAAAATCATTTCTAAATTTCCGTTTTGCCATAAAGTGGTGCCATAAATTTCATTTTTCTTACATTTCTTATCTTCTTATACAGCCATACAAAATAAAAGCTGCTAAATTTGAAATTTCTAACATTTTCAAAATAAAACATTCTTTTAAAGTTATATTTATATGGTTGTATCATATCTTTCCTCATATATTATATAGCATAGATCATTTTACAAAGGACATTCTATCATAAAATTACTCTCGCCTTCTATGCTATTATAACCAAGATTAAAACTTTATTTGCATTTTCTTTCTTCTCCTTAAATTCCTCCATGTCGACCTGATTCTACTGCTGATTTATTGTTGAAATGCTTGTGAAGTTTTTATTTGGTACACATGTATGAGAAGTACTTTTCAACTGTTAGCAGTGTTTTGAATATTCCATAGAAATATAATTTATAACTGGATTTATCCATCGTCAACAATGCTTTGGTGCAGGAAAATTTTGTATAATTAGTGGTTATATTTGAAAGGACTGTGGAAAAAGCAGCAATTAAACCGATATAGCATCACTTTAGAAACTGTTGAAAGTGTTTGGAGAGTAAAATGAAAACTATGCATTTTGGATGAAAGATAATTAATCGTATCTATAATTCCTATTTCTTTTGTGTTGTAGGTAACCGCCTCCTTTTTTATTGCTAGTATTTACACTTGCAGATTCCATTCCGGATGCCACCACAAGGCAGTAGCACAACTTCCTCTCATGCTTACATCCAGGTGTTAACCAGACCTGGTGACAACTGTGCCTGTAGGACATGGGTTTGTAGAGCCGATTGCTGGGTCATACTACCAAGGAACCCCTGAAAGGTGCACTAGTCCGTGAATGAAACACAGTCTTTGGGCACAGCCTTTCACTAAGCCTGCAGAGCGCTCACCTTAGATAGGGACTGACCGTGAAAATCTTACCACCTAGCTCGGCCGAGATTCAAACTCGTGATCTACTGGCTTTGAGTCTTGTGCCCTGCCCTTTACCACAGGGGCCTGTATGTTTGAAAGGAAATGAAATATCAGTGTAAGCTCTGATAGAATTCCTGTGGTGGTTCTGTAACTTTTAAAATTTAGGTTGTGCTTGTCAAACTTTTTTCCGGGGGGGGGGGGATTGGTAAATGGCAAGAGACAAAATGTGGCGCTGTTTTGCTGCTGTGCATCATTTTATTATCCAGATTGTTCGTGTAAAAAGGGATAGGGGATGGGTAAACTGTCCCATTAATCTACCCCTGATTTAAGTTATGTTTGGAGAGAGGGATCTTGAGGACACTGAGGGACTTTTGATGGTGATCCATGCAATGTGCTTTAAAATATCCTCCCTGCCAAGGTCACTGGCTCAACTGAAATTAATCCACTTGTTTTATAATCATAAATGACCACAAAGTATATATACAATTTTATACCTAGTACAATGCTCCTAATCATTGTACATGCCTCGAGTGTACATACGGGACTCGTATGACTTTACAAAACTACTTTTGGTTTGTTTATAAATTTAAGGGTGGTTTTAGCCATGGATGCAACCTTATGCCACTATTATTTAGCATGCATAGACTCAAAACTGGGTGTTATGATGGTTTCGGGGGGGGGGGGGGGGGGTCAACAGAACTATTTCTTTAACCATGCTTGTTATTTCAAAATAAATCAATTATGTGTAATTTTTAATTACAAACAAGAAAACTTGGGTTTCTTTAACATGAGTACTTTATTTATTCCAATCAAATGCAGAACCTGAAAATATTCTAATCATTAAAAAATGAAATCATTCTCCCAATAATGAAATAATAAATTACCAAAATAATGTTGCTAAAGATCTACTTTCTCTCAAGGCACTATTTCCATGAACACATAAATCACAATGTGTGCTCATAATGCCATTTATATATATATATATATATATATATATATATATATATATATATATATTTATATTAACACAGACTAAAGAAAAAACTATATAATATATATATATATATATATATATATATATATATTATATATATATATATATATATATATATATATATATATATATAGTCAAACACACTAAAGATATGCATGTTTCCCAAATGCCATAAAAATATAGTCTCTTTAATATATACAAAGACTAAAGACAAGAACAACATTAATGGGTAAAGAATGATACAGAAAAATAGGTCAATGCTTATTCCTATGAATTAAATGCCCTCATACTGGAATGTGTTATGTAGATCTGATGACCTGAAACAAACAAATAAGGCAGTGGCTGGTTTTATCAGCTTTTCTTCTGAGAGAGTTTAACAAAGCAATCTTTATAAAACTTCAATATGAGTTTATATTCAAGTTACACACTGTCTTAAGTACTGCATTAAAGAGTGACACATGGGTGTCTCAGTCTACATCCTGAAACTAATTCCCACTGAACAAGTTCTTAATTGTGATGGTATAGCCTCCTGACAAAAGACATGCACGGCTTGTTATTTATAAATGGTGTACCATGACAGTGACCTTCCAACTGGACGCACAAAATGAGCAGGATTGCAGGTGCAAAAGGTCTGACAAAGTTTCTTTGTATAAAAAGTTTTACACATTGCATTAGACCAATTGAAGCTCTATAAGATTTATAGTCCATTTTCCCCCTGAAAGCATAACCTGACTCAATATCTAAGGTAAGAGATGCTTACTTTATGGGATTTGCTTTTAGTCATAACAAAGAACTAACTCCCTGACACATATCCAAATCCATCTGATCCATTTGTCAGGGAATATTCTATAAGTACTGGTCATGCTAGCTCTGTGCCTTTTTTAATTCCTGTTATAATATTATTAATAACTGCGTACTGATGTATGACTAGTGTTTCCCAGTTTACGCGATAGTTAAAGTTTACCAGCCTTCAAAAGTCCAATGGTTCAATAAACCTCTCAGGCTGACACACAGAGGAGATCAAACACATATGCAAATATGTCCTATTTCTTTATGACCTAAGCTCTATTTATGCAAATGATTCTAACATGTAAAGAAAAACCCTGACTGAACATCTCTAGGTAAACCAAAACACAGGCAGTGTTTTATATAAGCATGAGTGGTTGTGATGTTCAGGTCCTCCTTGTAATTTGTACTTTGCATGGCTACATTCATATCATTATCATTATACATCAGCTTTGATTTATTGGCAGATCTCTGAAGAATATCTTTAATGCTCTGATTGACTTCAGTCAAAGTCTCTGTACTTTCTGCAGTGACCTAGTCTTAACCCTGATTTAAGCTTTATTATCTTTCTCAAGTGCATCTAATTATTTTCAAAATCATGCTTATTTAATGGTCATCTCATAATAACTCGTATATCTGCAACTCTACACAAGTTACCGAGTACCACAACCATATAAAATATAAAATAAAATATATATATTTTAATCAAATAAAAGAAAGCTCCACTTTTAAAATTGAATTATTTATGGCTAATATATATACCAACTGAGGAAATTATATTACTATCTCATATAACAGTCATTACAGTTAACCAACAATAGTATTATAACAATCAACATGGTTTGCATAATGCAAAAATTATAAATATCTGATCCCATGATGTATCCAAATAAAAGTGTAATGTAAAAATGCAACAATGAGAACTTGAAACAGAAAGATACCTAAGGCCAAAAACACTCATACATGACACCACGATTCGCATGACATAATAAATGCATTTTAGCACCTTTCAGATATTTTGTGTGTGTTTATGAATGACCAAGTCCTGAATGATTGTAAGTCCTAATGCAACTTACTAAAGGTCAATATCTGGCTTTTAACTGATTTTATCTGGCATGCATTCTCACAAGGTTCACTTTGCCAGAAAGAGTTCTTTAATTAATCACTGTTAAATTGCCTCAAAAAAAGTAATATTTATTACTGTTATGGCTTTAAGTTGTGCCAAAAGAAGACAGAATGATACAAAGAATTAATCTATTGTGTCAAAGGGTACTCAAAAGTCATTATACACTCATACACTGTACTGAAAAATGATGAACCAGTTCTCCACATTGGAAATGTGTGAAGGATAATAATAAGCGTATTCTGCCTGAAGCTGCTTCTGTGTGTTAAGTCTGTGTGTGCTCATTGTTCAATGTGTTAACACACAACATCCTTGGGTGGTGAATATTGGAGTTTGAAAATTAAAAAAAAAGACTGTATCTGCTTGTGATTCTGTAATTATCTCAGGGCATCTCCAAAAAATCCAGTTCTCAATATGATCCACGTTTTCTTCCATTGACTGTAGTAGTGTTTGTATGTGCATCCATGTGTTTATGAGACAAAGAGTGTAATTAAGAATTAACCAGTCACAAGATCCATAACACATGCTCCGATGATTAGACAGCAGATATCATATCCTCGATCGATGATGTACAAGCCGACAGGCACCTTGTTGTAGGCCATATGTGGTATCTGAGACATGGTGGTCAGTACTCCCAAGACAAGACCCAGACGGATTGCCTCCAGCAGGGAATGGACGATGAAGAAATGTCTGTAAACATCATTAAATTTTCACAAAACACAAATAATAATTGAATGATGATAACCTTAACTATTGATTTTAATGCAACACAAAAAACAAGGCATAAAGACCTAATGTAAACTTGATGGAATATACATCAGTAATAATCCTTCACTGATAATAAACTTGACAATTGCACGAAAAGAACTTGAACAACGTTCAAGTACATGTGTGCAAAGTACATCAAAAACAGCACAAGACAAGCACAAAAAAAATTTGAACCTGAGTACAAGTACCAAGAAAAAACATATATCATAGACCCAAGCCTGATGTAGTGTAATAAAAAAAAAAATAAAACATTTTCATTTAACTGAGAGATCTCACACCTCTACTTTTAATTTTAAGGCCACAATTTTACATACTGGTAACATCCATGTAACATTAAACCTGTTTACACATTAGTGTATCTTATTTTAAATCAATTGTATCAAAGGCTGCAGGTAACATGTATATATATTTGTGTTTACTGTTTATTCACTCTGCGCACATTTGCCTTGACAACAAAGACTGGTATTTTTTTATTATCTGATACTTTAAAGGGATGTGCTCCTAAGTATTAAAATTGTGTTTTTATGCATTTTTCCTAAGGGTAATATATTACTAAAAGTATATCATTAAATATCAGGGACATACCATAATAATAGTGTGTTCATTACCTTTATTTTAAATTTGGTTTCAGATGGAATCAACTGCTCCATTGGCTGGTAAAAAAAAACATAAACTTTCATTTTACTAACCATTTTAATGATACCATAGTTTGACTTGTGAAAAAATTAACACTCACTCCACTAAATAGAACAATGTGGTCATTGTAAGAGCATGGCCAATGATGGCTGCTAAGAGGGGCCCTGTCATGCCCTCTGCTTCAATGTCTTTCCTTGACCTGTTGGTGTAGCTAAGCCACATTGTTCCAAACAACAGGGAGGAGTACCATAATGCCCCGAGGATTGAACACACAACTGTAGCACCAGCGATGGCTGTCAGAGCATTGACTAGTAAGTGCATGCCCATTTTCCGCCTGCAACAACAGAAACTTTAAATAATAGAAATATCTGGTAGAAACAAATCAAGTACAGTCTCAGATTACAGTATCAAGCTTAAACTTTACAGCCACTCGGACTCTAAGGCTGAAAGAAGTTTTTAAATACTCCAATCCCAAGTAATTTTGTCCAGGTGCTCAAGCCTGGAATCAGGACCTGATTTCTTTTTTAATAATAAATAGCATTCTTTTCAAAAATAAATACAGTGTTCTGCACCTTAAAGCATCTTTTTACTACCAAGGATCTGGCTCATATGCAACCAAGATACTAATCGTAGGAATTGGTTTTGCTGTCATAATGGATGACTGAAAAGAAAAAACAACTGATGATCAATTATTGGTTGATTATTTTATGAACTTTCAATATTACCTTGAAATTTGCTGTTAACTACTATACCAGTACCGGTATCTATAATACTGACCCAAGTAAATAGTCTGACAAGTACATCGGTTTTCATAATGAAACCATCAATCCACTGAATCCAAGGTCGACTTGCCATCAGATGATTTTTGACTGAGCAAGGTTCTGTTTTGATGCTGTTCTTTACTTTGCAGTGTTGCTCCTAGGCATGAAAAGCAAAGGGACACCGGGCCCCTTTATGTAATTTCTAGGGGACACACCAAAATTAGGTGGGGACAATGTTTTCGAAGCAAAATATTATCTTTAAATAATCTATGTATTATATATGTAGTATGTTTTGGGCATTTGGAATGAATTATTAATATTTGTAAAGGTTGGAATCGTTACATGTTTTACATGTAATTACTTATGAGTCGCATTAAAACTGAAGGCAATAGAATTCATCTCTCAAGATCAATAATAACGATACGTTGATGTACAGATTGCAAAGTGGTGACATACAATCATGTTCATTGCTAATTGAGGAATCGCGCAACAACTTGTGCCATTCAAAGTGGCAAATCAATATCGAAACTTAATGTTGTGAACAACTCAATACGGATAAAGGATATACACATTTAGGCAGGGGTTTATTCACTGTCGATAAATTAGATAAGAATATATACATGTTATTCAGAAAGTCGGCCGTGCTAGCGTAAGTTGTCGTGACACGATGGGAATTTTGCTGCCGGCGTCACCATATTACATAATTTTTTGTATGAAAGTATGAAAGGAATAGTCGTCGAAATTTCGGTTCCCACGACGTGTCATTTATGCGTTGGCGGTGCCGTGCAACGATGTTTGGCCTACATGCATGTTAGCCGGGAAAGTTTGCGGCCGGCTCTACATTATTAGGCCTATAATTCTAAAGCAAGTATCAAAAGACCAGACACCACAATTTCTTTTAAAAAATAAAACATTCGAACTATTTAAATCAGAAACTGAATCTTTCTGTCCGTATATACCCGTGTTAGCCTATATGTACGTACGTCGCCGTGGAAACGATGTCAGCTTAACCGGGAAAATATGCTGCGGCGCGGCAGCAGCTAAAACTACTAGTTCAACCAGTAACAAACGATTAAATGTCCATATCATTGGTCAGAGAAAATGAAAAACCAACAACGAAATAGTTGGGTTCTTCTTAGTTATGACATTTTCATATCAATTAAACCGCGATAGTGAAGTAATTCAGTCAGGAGAAACATTGCACTTTCGTCGAAGTATATTCCCGGGCTCGGGCTTCTTTATACATACCGGGGAACAGAGACATCACTAGCTGCATTAAATGCGGCGGTATCCAGGACCCTGGAGAGTTTCAAACCCTTGTCGGAAAAAAAATAGTGTAAAATCAAATAGTGCGTTTATGACAAGGAAACTTTAAGTAATCTAAGGGAGATATACTTTATTCGAATGACCAAAAAATTCAGCTAAATATTATGTTTTAGTATGTAAACAAGACTCACTTTTCAAACTTTGTAACCCTTGCGCTTGAAACTGTCTCAGAATCTGAAACAATGAACTGCGTGACCTTTGCTCGCTGAGCCAAGACGGCCCGTTACCACTGGTTACACAGGCGGCTGCCGGCCAGCTGTGGCTGGGGGTTGCTGCAGTCTTGCAGCGCTGACATATATAGTAAACAAGACAAGCATGTCACAGATAAATGGAGTCCGTACGTGGCGGACTAGGCTGGGGGGAACCCAGAGCAGACATCGTTCCCCGTGTATCACCGTTTATTAGGATAATACATATTCTTCTAATCAACATTTAAAGTGGACAAACACTGTCTAAGTGGTATGTTTTATGCGTATTTGATAAGAATATCTTTATTTCTTAAAGAATACGACATTTTCAGACGAAATATAAGAATTTAATTGTCATGTGGAATGTCTCCAGTTTCCTCAAATCATCTTCTATAGGGCTCTCGCACAGCGTAGCGTAGTAAGAGAGGACGGGTGCTAGGGCTAAGAGATCACGTGTCCATGAGGCTTGAAAATTACGAGGAAGTTCCCATTCCAATCATAGTCATATGCCTATGATTCAGATTAAACGTTCTGTCCAGAATAGAAATATGCAAATATAGAAAAAAGAGCGGCCGTCGATTGGCTTGTCTTCCGTGAAACGGTGTCACGACAGGCATAGACCGGTAGTTTGAGATTGTGGGAGACCTGAACTGTGTTGCTTTGAGCGAAATAATCGTCTGAGCAATCGTAATCACGTCATCTGAGGCATTACAATGTAATTTATATGATCAACCTAGTGTAATTCTTAACTGTATACGCTGTTGAGAACTGCTTGACATCATGAAATAAGAACATTTCGAAATGCCGGGGAGGCGCGTTTCCAACCTTACTTCGCGGATTATCTTATAGGGGAAATGTCGTAAAGATTGATCATGTCGGCCGTTGGCGCACTTTCTAAACTTCATTTAATAAATAAATATATATTTTTTTTTCATATTAATTTATAAATGATTAAAATGCATCTTAATGTGAGATTATGTAGGCTAAACAACATCCGGTCGAGCACTGGACGCTCGCTTGCCATTTTATTCCGACCACAAGAACATCGATCTCTTCAGTGTATGTGCAACCCCTTCTTGTGTATGGACCAACCCTAAGGCGATGCATTCTTGACATCGATGGTGTAACCATTCAATCAGTTTAACAGTATATGTATCATGTAATCCCGCATATATGGTTTTATCAGAGATTCCTGCCGGAGGATTCCCGCAAGTCTTTCATATAACTACGTTCGTTTAAGGGTCGCATTATTTAAACTTTTAGGGGACGCATGTGAAAATATTGCGTCCACATGGGCGCGCTTGCCTAGAAACAAAGGGACATGGCCAAAAATATTGCGGCATTGCCGCAATGCCGCACTCTAGGAGCAACACTGCTTTGTGTTCGTATATCTCAGGTAGGATTAAATTCTTTGCATGTGCACCCATAATCATTTTTAATCGATTATGCAAAAATTCAATTGATTCAATTAATTTTGAAAGAAAAAGACCAATCATTGATTTAATTGATAAATTAGCACACCGCTACAAAATACCTTGCTTCATCAAGCTGCCCTAATGAATAATACAAACGAACACATTCACCAGTAATCAGAAAGGCTTACAAGGCTGTATTTTATAGGTCAGATTCTCAATGACCTTTAGGTAATGCTGAACATCTGATACAAAAATAGCAACAAATGGGTTTTGGGAGCTAACATAAAGCAAGTGAACATGTGTCATTTGATTGGTTAAAAATTTGTCTTTTTCTTTATTGATGAAACAGACCTCAGCACAGCGTGATACAGCAAGGTATCATATTTGGTGATTTTCACAGATTGTTTCATTTTTTAAGAAAGGCTGTTTGTTTTCATAAAGTGTGGATCAGCAATTTCCAGAAACATGTGGGAATTAAAAGCTTGAAGTGTTTTAAAGGTTCATAAACATCTGTGGAACATCTCATAAGACAACCTGTCTATTAGCCGCCGACGGCGACGTTACAGGTTTCAGGTTTCTGTTGCGTCTCCGGCCCACCAAAGCCCTAACTGGGGCTATAGCACGTTATGATCTGTTACTCTTAGCAAGAAAATTAAATAAAAATATTTCCTATGGTTTTAGCAAAGCAATGTTCACATAATGTTGTATGTCGAAAGGCCTGTAATAAAAAATAACCATTCTGGAAAACATGATACACCTGTAACATCAACAACTGATAGTATTTTTCCAGAGAGAATTGAAGCATTAACAGCCCCGGTAGATATCTAGCATTTGGTGGCAGTCCTGTGTAAGGCTTTAGGCCTGTGTACTTTTATGTTCATATTGGTGCAAATAAGGGCTGAGAAGAGAACAGTAATGTTTTTTAGTGGTCAAATATACAATACACATGGATGTACTGAACATTAATCAATGGATATATGTTAAATCTCACAGTTGTTTATGGAGTGTTATAATCACAGTTAACTGCAGGTGCAATCTATGGACTCCACAATGCGTCAGTCACTGAAAAAAAAAAGCAATTGAGGAGTTCATTCTTATGGGCTACCTGTCTATATACTACCCTTGAGTCAACCAAAAGCGTTCACATTGTCAACCTGTGAATTAAGACCACTTTACACTATACTGATTACACTGGTGTTGGCACAGGGCCAAGAAATGGTCCAATAAGAGCAGGTGTTGCATGTTTAAAATTTGGAGCTGGATGCACAAAACTATAATACTCTCTCATTGGTACAATAACAATTCTTTGCTCTGTGATAGCCCTGGAGGTGAGACCCAGAGAATCTTGCTTTACAAAGCAGTGGTTACATCAGTGATCTGGGACATCTGCAGTTTATAACCACTGCATTATGAGTGTATACTCTAATTACATAATAGGTGCAGGAAGGATCTACTGGGCTTCTCTCTCTGGGCCTTTGGGTTGCCAGGCAGGTGAGCTGTCAGACAAAATGAAATGTAACAACATTGTCTCTGGGCAGTCCTGATATCAGTGTTGCTAGCAAAAAAAAGTCTTCTGTCATAATACATTTAATAGGTCGATGAAGCGGGAACTAAGTGTAACATGAAAGCAAGGAGTGCAGTGAATAGGTCTCTTTATTAACTCAAATTTAAATTAAATTTACTTTTTACATACAAGGGAAATCACATAAATATGCGAGCATAAATGTTCTGATTTACTTAATTATCTGACTGCAGACATTGGGACATGTTTATGAGTTATGAAGGTCACGTGGTCCTATTTGTTTACATGACATGGGGTCGCCAAGCCCTGACCTGAAGGAGAGTAGTGAATGGTCTGGCTTTCTCTGGTTGGCTCTAGCCATCATGTGGTGGAGCATCAAAAACATCCCATTGTTTGATTTTTAAGTATGTTAAGCATAATTTCCAATAAAATTGACAGTATTGGTCAATTTTTTTTTTAAATCTATGGCCAATCAAAGAGATGTTGTCCAAATGCTCGTTTGGGACTGCTTGGTGGGGTATTTTGGGCTTCACTGCATTCGGGCCAGGATGGTTAAAAAAGGAGATACACAAGCGGCCTTTTTCTTGGTCTAGTTTGACTGAAGAAACAACAAATTCTCAGGTAAAAAAAAGTTTAATATCAGAATTTATTTTGAAAATTATTTAAAAGAGGCCCAAACCTCAGGTGTTTTATAGATGTTATATAGGGAAAATAAATACAGCCACGTGTCCTGAAAATCTATTTTGTCTATTTTTGGGACACTTCTATTATCGCAAACTTCATAGAATCACGACCTCTCACACTTCAGAAATCTTTGACATCACAGATCGCACATAACAAAAGTTGAATATATATTCATATAAATTTGCATTATTTTGATTAAACATTTGTTGTGAAGAGACGTTGCTTACCTGTACTTTGCCGTAGTCTGGAATAATGACACTAACTGACTGCTGAGGGCTTGAGACTTGTGTGTGTAGCAGAAAATCTTGATCCTGCAAGTTTTCTCAGGACACCTGTTGTAAAACTGCGCATGCGCGATGTGGGGCTTGAAACTTGTCTCTTACACAGACACACGGTGGCGCTCCGCAACCCCCCCCCCCCCCCCCCCCCAGTGGAAGAGGCTAGCTTGAAACCTTTACACAGAGGCCAAGCGGAGTTGTTTTTGAGTTTTTGCGAAATCGGTCAGCACTTTTTTTCTTCAGGGGCGGTGAGGCTTTCCATATGTAAGGTCCTTTTCTGAAAGTGTCGGACCGTATTTGTCATCCTTTAAGCCCACATAATATTCCCTCCTTTTAAAAAAAATTCCCCTTTCATGAAATCCCCCCTATAAAGGAATTTAAGATAAAAAGTAAAATGTTTGGATAAAGTTGAGGAACAAAATGCTTTTTCTTATTAATAATCGTAGAAACGAAAATAATGCTTAAATTTTAATTTAATTTTGTGATTTAATTTAATTTTAATATACTTAATTTTCAGATATTTATTTAAAAAGCATTAACCTATTTCAATTGATTACATCAGTTCAGATGGCATGATAACGTTTTCTTGACAAGATTTGAAAAATAGACAATAACTACCTGCATATAGCAGGTCTATATCAGTGTGGCATATATATATATATATATATATATATATATATATATATATATATATATATATATAATGGTCATGGCAGCGGACCTCCCCTTATTCTATTATAATAGATACGTTTTAATTACAATTACATTTATCACCTTTAACATAAAATAATTCATGTTTAGCTCTGGGGAAAGACTGGCGTTATTCACTTGACATGGTGATCAGTTGAATTGACCCAAGATGCTTTCGCCAGTGGTGGACCGATCAGTAGGTTTCAGGTCCTTACAGGTCACAAAATGTACATGAATTCAAGAGTAGAATTCAGTATATATTCCAAAGGGAGTGTTTACCAATGAACGTGGGAATATGGGCCAATAAGTGAATTACACACGGGTGGCAATTGCGGAGTATCCTACAATAAGGACCGCCCACATGGAGGAGGCCTGTATGCGTGAGAATACATATCCCTAGTTTTCATGTAAGATATTCTGACATTTTTAACAGTCATAACAGTTTAATTTTTAGACAGTACGCTATTTAAGCACCCATACATAGCAAGCCACTTTTAAGCGGGCTATTATTTAACTACATGACTATTAATATCTCGATTTTTTTTTCAATCATGACTCTGTCAACCTTGAAAATAAAATTATGATGCAATAAAAAATAATAAATTTCAGTTTTTCTACAAGAAATTTAGATTAATAGACACAGTAGAAGTCAGAAAATACTTTTGAAATATCGTCATATATTTTAATAAAAGTCCACTCAGTGTTGCTTACTGTAACTGGGTGCTTGAAATAGTGTACTTTTTAATTTTTTAAAATGTTAAAACATCATGTTAAAATGGAAGAAAAGTACAGACCTAACATTAGGCATGCAATTGTCTAGGGCTATACTAAATATTATATATGCATAGATATGGGTGAGAGGACGAAGCTTATTTAAATGGGGTCATGACCTTTCCTATGAGAGTGCCCTTGACCTTAAATAGGTCCATTTTGTGAAAAAAAAAACAACACACAAATTCTTATATATCTCTAGAAATCTTGCATGGATTGATCTAGAAATCAACTTGACCAAAGATCTTGGAACGTGTTTTCATTTACCGGAAACTGGTGGCGCCACCTAGCTGTTATCCTTTTCTTGTTTTCGTACCGTTTAATACCATAATTATTGCCACTTAACAGTACAGTGAGCATTATAAGTAAAAAAATTAATGGACAGATTTCCTTCATATTATGCAAATACATAGACATGGCCGGGTTATGGAATGATGTATATTTAAACTTGGGTCATGACCTTTCCTATGAGAGTGCCCTTGACCTTGAATATTGCCATATAAGGTGAAAATCACACAAAATCATAGCTATCTCAATAAGGGATGCATGGAATGGTCCAAAATCAAATTGACCGAAGATCTTAGATAGCTTTGTCTTCTGCGGAAGACAAATGACGCCACCTTCTGTCCTTTTCTGGTTTTTGCCCCTTTTAATACCCCGGCCATCATTGCCACTGGACAGTACTGTTAGCATTATAAGTCTAAAACTAATGGACAGATTGGGCAAAAATTGTGCATGTCCGCTGATCTTTGATACCTCCATCTTGTATTCAAGACTGGTGGCGCTATCTGTAATCGTAATTGTGTTGCGGCCATCCGTACATTACTTTCGGTGAAAATTGCTCATATCTTCGGAGTGGTTCAAGGTATTTTGTCTGAAATTTGTCATTTCCATCCATCTTGGAAAGTTTTCTCGTAAACCAGACAGGTGGCACCTCCTACCTTTCCGTTTTTGTAGAATAAATTAATTCCCTTTTTCTAATGAGTGATGTGCCATATTTGCTTGAAATTGTGTATATCCATATATCTTACAAGGACATGCAACATCCATCTTGTACTCAAGACTGAAGGCTCCATCTGCAATCGTTTTGGCGTGGCGTCCATCTGTACATGTGCTTTGGGTGAAAATTACCAATATCTCCTGAGTGGTTAACGGAATTGTTCAAAATGTTGCATGTCCATCTATCTTGGAAAGTTTTCTCGTAAACCAGACAGGTGGCGCAAAATACCTTCCCGTTTCTGTGAAATAGATTAATGCTCTTCTCTGAGGAGTGATTTGCCCTATTGGCCTAAAATTGTGCATATCCATAGATCTTGGACTCCTCCATCTTGTACTCAAGACTGGTGGCCCATCTGCAATACAGTGGCTCGTATAGGACATGCACAATATTATTTTTATCTCGTGGCCACGCGATAGTATCTCGTTCCCACGCGTTAGTATCTCGTGGCCACGCGATAATTATCTCGTTCCCACGCGTTAGTATCTCGTGGCCACGCGATAATTATCTCGTTCCCACGCGATACTATCGCTTGGCCACGCGATAATTATCACGTGGGAACGAGATAAATGTAGAATTGTAGATAGACAATATATACAGTAAGACCTACTGCGATAATTATCTCGTTCCCACGCGATACTATCGCTTGGCCACGCGATAATTATCGCGTGGGAACGAGATAAATGTAGATAGACAATATATACAGTAAAGCCCGTTTTCCATGGCGCGTGTTTTTACTGCTCGTACTTTTACCGCGCGTGATTTTGCAGCGCGTGTTTCAAAAGTCGCGCTGATAACCTATTTCCATGAGGCGTTTATCAAAAACAAGAAAAACATGCCTGGACACGCAGACTTTAAAAATATGGCGGATCCAGGAAGGCACCTTCAGTTGAGACTCCTGTTATTACTAAATTATTGGGAAGAGGCTGATCTCTTTTCATGTTATTATATGTGTGGTATGTTGGCCTTATCGGCCTAAAAGGACTTACGTACAGGTCATTCCCTTCACGTCCATAATCGTAGTTATGTCTCTCCAGAGATTTTTTTGTAGCTGGAAGTCTTTGTAATCAGCCCGAGACGAATCATAGAGGCATGGCCGGTTCCTCACCAGCTCTATCAGCTTTTCATACTGGTAAGTGCTGAACTTCATGGCCACGTTCTTGAAGTCAATCAAACGCGGGAAGGGATATTCTAAAATCCAGTGACGTCATTAAGGAATTCCCTAGCAAACTCTATAAAAGCCGCGCAGTCACGCGTATAAAAATCGCTTCACCTTGCGATTTTTGTCTGCGCGGTCTTTGTCCGCGCGGTAAAAAGTCGCCCCATGGAAACGCCACAACATAATGTAGTGTAAGCGATTTTTTTATACGCCGCGCAGACAAAAGCCGCGCGTACTACGCGCGTTAACTGCCCCTAAAACACGCGCCATGGAAAAAGGCCTTAAGACCTACATCTTAAATCCTTAAGACATGTTTCTCTACACTGGATGAAGACTATGTTCTATTATTTGCATGAATTTGGAGCGGGCTTAATATACTGAGACCTGAAATGGTCCAACGGGGACTCGTACAACACTCATGGGCCATGTTTTTTCAGAGAATGTCTGAGCGGGGACGGGGTTAGTTCGGGTAAAATATGTGTCATAATACATTTTCATAATATGAATTACATTACTGAAGTATTATTGTGGAAAGAAAGATACGAGGGGGAAGAAGAAGAAAATTCATCGTAAAAGTCCTAAAAAAGTATGGCGGGGGGGGGGGGGCATGTCTCCCTGCCCCCCCCCCCCCCTCCTCAGTCATAATGAAGTGGCATATGGCTGACACCTTTTGTTGTAAGCTTCTCCCTTGAGACATAACTCAATTAACCGACATGTTGTTTACTCTGCTCGGTATACCCGATATTATATAACCCTGATCCTAGCCCTAAGATTTTCTGGGAAGGTAAAGTACAAACAAGTGTTTCAGTTTAATTCAGAAGTTTGGTACACAAAGATTTATATCACCCTTACCATATAACAAACTCAATACAGTTTTCCATGAACAAATAAAAATGAGCAGTTGAACCAACGCAATGAAATGTTGAACCAACGCAATGAAAACTGCTGAAATTTATCTCGAAGCATTCGGCGCAAACGCACATACAACGAAATACATACAAACAATAAAAGCTGCATCAACACTCGAAATATAACAGAACACAGACATTCTTGTCCAAAAGCGGGCTTTAAGCCTTTAACTAGCGTGGCATACTAACGTGTGGCCACGCGACACTAACGCGTGAGAACGAGATGATTATCGCGTGGGAACGAGATACTATCGCGTGAGAACAAGATAATTATCGCGTGGGATCGAGATAATTATCGCGTGGCCGCGAGATACTATCGCGTAGGAAATAGAAAAAAAATAATTTTGTTTTTGTCCATGCTACCGTAAGACACCGTAAGTATTGTTAAGGCCAAAAAAAAAAAAAAAAAAAAAAAGAAAGAAAAAAACTCTTGTTCTCAGGCACTTTTTTTTCAGAAATCAGTGCGGACGGGCGATATTTTATGTTTTTTACCTTTTTTGTGTTTCGATTTAAATGTCATACGATCAAGGAAACGCATGTAAATAATATAAATATTTTGCTAAACAGGTAAAAGCACTACATAACAAAGGAAATCTTGTCAAAATTGTATTATTATATCTTCTTGAAAGATGAAAATCAAAATAAGTTTTTTTATTCGGGGGGTTAAAATTGACGCGGATGGTGCCTGAGAACCATACCTTTTATTTTTTTGGCCTAAGGCAAAAAATTATAATAGTAAACGATCAACGAACTATGTTGTAGAAATGGAGCGAACAAGCGATTTTCCCGTAGAAAATTTCAGGACAAAAAAGGACAAAAAGTATATATATATATATATATATATATATATATATATATATATATATATATATATATATACATATGGGGGCCTATATATGTAGGCCTATATGCAGGATTTCAAGAATACAATTTAAAAGTTCTTCAGTCAGTTCTTTAATTGGTTCCATTTTAAATAATTCCTCTATGAACATTTGAAGTAATCGAGGAAAGAGCATATGTAGCAATCAACACAACATTGGAGACCAAAATAATGTGTTCCAGAAAAACAGGAGGGGCGCGATTCTTGCCGTGGAACAGAATTTTCGTTCGGGATAAAAGAACGTACAATATCAAACTAAGCGGTGTGGTTTCCAAAACAGAGCAGAGCACGTACGTTATGCCGACCGTTTAATCCACAGCAAAAACCAGGATTATATAATGAGAAAAAAAAAATCAAATGCGTCTTCCATGCCATTAAGACATGTATTTTAATATTATCAAGCTCTTTTATTTCACACATCAAATGTACCTGATTTGCTGAGTCATAACTGCTGGCGACACCTGCCGGGGATATTGGAACTAACAGCTCAGCGGTTGTGACAGAGTATATCCTTGTTGACGTTCGTGAAGGTTCTGTGAGGTTTATTTCGAAATGGTGTGTGTTCCGTGCATCGTTATTCCTGTCCTGTTGTGGGTCTTCCACAAATACATACAGCCGTTCATCCTGAAGTTCTGGAATCCATGGGGTTCCAAAACAATCGAAGAAACAAACGGGGGACCACCGAAGGTAGGCTCCATGCTCAAATAGGCATTACACTGACCTGCCGACCTAGTCCATCTCTGGACCCTTGTGTCCTATGTAAGACATCAGGTCTAACATAGGACACAAGGGTCCAGAGATGGACTACTGCCGACCCTACAGTGACGGTTTACATATTGTGACTCCCACCTGTCAGGCTGTCACTAAAGGACCTACAGGCTGCAGTATACAATCTGCATCATTTCTTATCTTATTTTTTTATGTGATATGTCATTATGTTTAGCGGTATGCGACGTCATTGACAAAACAACAAATGTGGGTTTACAATAAACTTACATGGATCAGCTAAAACATGAAGTGAACCCACATTTTCTTTTTTAAAAATGTGGGTTCAAGGCCTATAGTCCGTTTCATCCCCCCATGTCTACCTGTTTTTTGCTATGAAAATTTTTATTAGTTACGTATTTTTCAAGGGAAACAATTATATTGGAGAGTAGAGGAATAAAGGACCTATATTTCAACAAGGTATATAAATACCTACCTTACACCTTATTTAAGAAACAGAATTATTTGAAAATATGAGAAATCAGTCTACATTTTACAACATATCAGACCCAAATATGGCAGTCAAGGTCATTGGTCACATCCAAAAAACAGCCTCAGCTGACAGGTGCTGATTGGATGATCTCAAGTAAACACGCTGAAAAATATAACCAGCTAAAACAAAGATGGCTACTTACGGAGGAACACATCATATCAGCCAGATCTTGTTGAAGTGACTAAAATGTTGTGAAACATAAACGGGGGATTGGTTGTAAAATTAATATTGCCATATTTTTTATGTCACTTCCATTTGTTATTTTCTTGGAAATTATTGAAAAATATAAACTTTTAAGAAAATCATCAACAAAAAACAGGTGGACAGCAGGAGGTGAAACCGACTGTAATAAGCTTCTACTATATACCAATTTAAATAATATATAATAGCATTTAGCGGTTAGAATATAACCGTCAAGTCTTATATATGTTCACCAGACCTTGAAGCCCTATCAGTGAGCATACATCCTTCATACCTACCTAGAGAGTTTACCAATGGCAATATATCTCTCACAGTCGTTTACATCCCCCCCCCCCCCCCCCCCCCCCCCCCCGTGCTGATAAAGACATTGCATCAAGGAAGAAACAGGATATTGTTGCCCAATTAGAAGAAAAGAAACCACAAGCTCTGCATATTGTACTCGGAGATATGAACCACTGTGATTTTGATCAACCACTTCCAAACTACACACAGTACGTGAACTGTAACACAAGAGGTCACCAGAAACTAGACTTATTTTATTATAATATTAAATCTGCTTATAAATATGTTCAAGGTCCTACACTGAAAAAAAGTGACCATAATATGATCTATATGCAACCTACTTACAGACATAAACTTCAAATGCTGAAACCACGTGAAATTAATATTAAAGTGAACTCAAAGGAAGCCTATGAGACCCTACAAACATGTTTTGATCTAACAGACTGGCAAATGTTCATTGACACTTCATATGATTTAGATGAATTTACTGATACTTTGTCTAGTTATATATCATTTTGTGAAGACATGCTGGTATCCACTAAAACCATTAAGATTTACCGTAATCATAAACCTGATAACAAAGGAAATCTTGTCAAAATTGTATTATTATATCTTCTTGAAAGATGAAAATCAAAATAAGTTTTTTTATTCGGGGGGTTAAAATTGACGCGGATGGTGCCTGAGAACCATACCTTTTATTTTTTTGGCCTAAGGCAAAAAATTATAATAGTAAACGATCAACGAACTATGTTGTAGAAATGGAGCGAACAAGCGATTTTCCCGTAGAAAATTTCAGGACAAAAAAGGACAAAAAGTATATATATATATATATATATATATATATATATATATATATATATATATATATATATACATATGGGGGCCTATATATGTAGGCCTATATGCAGGATTTCAAGAATACAATTTAAAAGTTCTTCAGTCAGTTCTTTAATTGGTTCCATTTTAAATAATTCCTCTATGAACATTTGAAGTAATCGAGGAAAGAGCATATGTAGCAATCAACACAACATTGGAGACCAAAATAATGTGTTCCAGAAAAACAGGAGGGGCGCGATTCTTGCCGTGGAACAGAATTTTCGTTCGGGATAAAAGAACGTACAATATCAAACTAAGCGGTGTGGTTTCCAAAACAGAGCAGAGCACGTACGTTATGCCGACCGTTTAATCCACAGCAAAAACCAGGATTATATAATGAGAAAAAAAAAATCAAATGCGTCTTCCATGCCATTAAGACATGTATTTTAATATTATCAAGCTCTTTTATTTCACACATCAAATGTACCTGATTTGCTGAGTCATAACTGCTGGCGACACCTGCCGGGGATATTGGAACTAACAGCTCAGCAGTTGTGACAGAGTATATCCTTGTTGACGTTCGTGAAGGTTCTGTGAGGTTTATTTCGAAATGGTGTGTGTTCCGTGCATCGTTATTCCTGTCCTGTTGTGGGTCTTCCACAAATACATACAGCCGTTCATCCTGAAGTTCTGGAATCCATGGGGTTCCAAAACAATCGAAGAAACAAACGGGGGACCACCGAAGGTAGGCTCCATGCTCAAATAGGCATTACACTGACCTGCCGACCTAGTCCATCTCTGGACCCTTGTGTCCTATGTAAGACATCAGGTCTAACATAGGACACAAGGGTCCAGAGATGGACTACTGCCGACCCTACAGTGACGGTTTACATATTGTGACTCCCACCTGTCAGGCTGTCACTAAAGGACCTACAGGCTGCAGTATACAATCTGCATCATTTCTTATCTTATTTTTTTATGTGATATGTCATTATGTTTAGCGGTATGCGACGTCATTGACAAAACAACAAATGTGGGTTTACAATAAACTTACATGGATCAGCTAAAACATGAAGTGAACCCACATTTTCTTTTTTAAAAATGTGGGTTCAAGGCCTATAGTCCATTTCATCCCCCCATGTCTACCTGTTTTTTGCTATGAAAATTTTTATTAGTTACGTATTTTTCAAGGGAAACAATTATATTGGAGAGTAGAGGAATAAAGGACCTATATTTCAACAAGGTATATAAATACCTACCTTACACCTTATTTAAGAAACAGAATTATTTGAAAATATGAGAAATCAGTCTACATTTTACAACATATCAGACCCAAATATGGCAGTCAAGGTCATTGGTCACATCCAAAAAACAGCCTCAGCTGACAGGTGCTGATTGGATGATCTCAAGTAAACACGCTGAAAAATATAACCAGCTAAAACAAAGATGGCTACTTACGGAGGAACACATCATATCAGCCAGATCTTGTTGAAGTGACTAAAATGTTGTGAAACATAAACGGGGGATTGGTTGTAAAATTAATATTGCCATATTTTTTATGTCACTTCCATTTGTTATTTTCTTGGAAATTATTGAAAAATATAAACTTTTAAGAAAATCATCAACAAAAAACAGGTGGACAGCAGGAGGTGAAACCGACTGTAATAAGCTTCTACTATATACCAATTTAAATAATATATAATAGCATTTAGCGGTTAGAATATAACCGTCAAGTCTTATATATGTTCACCAGACCTTGAAGCCCTATCAGTGAGCATACATCCTTCATACCTACCTAGAGAGTTTACCAATGGCAATATATCTCTCACAGTCGTTTACATCCCCCCCCCCCCCCCCCCCCGTGCTGATAAAGACATTGCATCAAGGAAGAAACAGGATATTGTTGCCCAATTAGAAGAAAAGAAACCACAAGCTCTGCATATTGTACTCGGAGATATGAACCACTGTGATTTTGATCAACCACTTCCAAACTACACACAGTACGTGAACTGTAACACAAGAGGTCACCAGAAACTAGACTTATTTTATTATAATATTAAATCTGCTTATAAATATGTTCAAGGTCCTACACTGAAAAAAAGTGACCATAATATGATCTATATGCAACCTACTTACAGACATAAACTTCAAATGCTGAAACCACGTGAAATTAATATTAAAGTGAACTCAAAGGAAGCCTATGAGACCCTACAAACATGTTTTGATCTAACAGACTGGCAAATGTTCATTGACACTTCATATGATTTAGATGAATTTACTGATACTTTGTCTAGTTATATATCATTTTGTGAAGACATGCTGGTATCCACTAAAACCATTAAGATTTACCGTAATCATAAACCTGATAACAAAGGAAATCTTGTCAAAATTGTATTATTATATCTTCTTGAAAGATGAAAATCAAAATAAGTTTTTTTATTCGGGGGGTTAAAATTGACGCGGATGGTGCCTGAGAACCATACCTTTTATTTTTTTGGCCTAAGGCAAAAAATTATAATAGTAAACGATCAACGAACTATGTTGTAGAAATGGAGCGAACAAGCGATTTTCCCGTAGAAAATTTCAGGACAAAAAAGGACAAAAAGTATATATATATATATATATATATATATATATATATATATATATATATATATATATATATATATATATATACATATGGGGGCCTATATATGTAGGCCTATATGCAGGATTTCAAGAATACAATTTAAAAGTTCTTCAGTCAGTTCTTTAATTGGTTCCATTTTAAATAATTCCTCTATGAACATTTGAAGTAATCGAGGAAAGAGCATATGTAGCAATCAACACAACATTGGAGACCAAAATAATGTGTTCCAGAAAAACAGGAGGGGCGCGATTCTTGCCGTGGAACAGAATTTTCGTTCGGGATAAAAGAACGTACAATATCAAACTAAGCGGTGTGGTTTCCAAAACAGAGCAGAGCACGTACGTTATGCCGACCGTTTAATCCACAGCAAAAACCAGGATTATATAATGAGAAAAAAAAAATCAAATGCGTCTTCCATGCCATTAAGACATGTATTTTAATATTATCAAGCTCTTTTATTTCACACATCAAATGTACCTGATTTGCTGAGTCATAACTGCTGGCGACACCTGCCGGGGATATTGGAACTAACAGCTCAGCAGTTGTGACAGAGTATATCCTTGTTGACGTTCGTGAAGGTTCTGTGAGGTTTATTTCGAAATGGTGTGTGTTCCGTGCATCGTTATTCCTGTCCTGTTGTGGGTCTTCCACAAATACATACAGCCGTTCATCCTGAAGTTCTGGAATCCATGGGGTTCCAAAACAATCGAAGAAACAAACGGGGGACCACCGAAGGTAGGCTCCATGCTCAAATAGGCATTACACTGACCTGCCGACCTAGTCCATCTCTGGACCCTTGTGTCCTATGTAAGACATCAGGTCTAACATAGGACACAAGGGTCCAGAGATGGACTACTGCCGACCCTACAGTGACGGTTTACATATTGTGACTCCCACCTGTCAGGCTGTCACTAAAGGACCTACAGGCTGCAGTATACAATCTGCATCATTTCTTATCTTATTTTTTTATGTGATATGTCATTATGTTTAGCGGTATGCGACGTCATTGACAAAACAACAAATGTGGGTTTACAATAAACTTACATGGATCAGCTAAAACATGAAGTGAACCCACATTTTCTTTTTTAAAAATGTGGGTTCAAGGCCTATAGTCCATTTCATCCCCCCATGTCTACCTGTTTTTTGCTATGAAAATTTTTATTAGTTACGTATTTTTCAAGGGAAACAATTATATTGGAGAGTAGAGGAATAAAGGACCTATATTTCAACAAGGTATATAAATACCTACCTTACACCTTATTTAAGAAACAGAATTATTTGAAAATATGAGAAATCAGTCTACATTTTACAACATATCAGACCCAAATATGGCAGTCAAGGTCATTGGTCACATCCAAAAAACAGCCTCAGCTGACAGGTGCTGATTGGATGATCTCAAGTAAACACGCTGAAAAATATAACCAGCTAAAACAAAGATGGCTACTTACGGAGGAACACATCATATCAGCCAGATCTTGTTGAAGTGACTAAAATGTTGTGAAACATAAACGGGGGATTGGTTGTAAAATTAATATTGCCATATTTTTTATGTCACTTCCATTTGTTATTTTCTTGGAAATTATTGAAAAATATAAACTTTTAAGAAAATCATCAACAAAAAACAGGTGGACAGCAGGAGGTGAAACCGACTGTAATAAGCTTCTACTATATACCAATTTAAATAATATATAATAGCATTTAGCGGTTAGAATATAACCGTCAAGTCTTATATATGTTCACCAGACCTTGAAGCCCTATCAGTGAGCATACATCCTTCATACCTACCTAGAGAGTTTACCAATGGCAATATATCTCGCACAGTCGTTTACATCCCCCCCCCCCCCCCCATGCTGATAAAGACATTGCATCAAGGAAGAAACAGGATATTGTTGCCCAATTAGAAGAAAAGAAACCACAAGCTCTGCATATTGTACTCGGAGATATGAACCACTGTGATTTTGATCAACCACTTCCAAACTACACACAGTACGTGAACTGTAACACAAGAGGTCACCAGAAACTAGACTTATTTTATTATAATATTAAATCTGCTTATAAATATGTTCAAGGTCCTACACTGAAAAAAAGTGACCATAATATGATCTATATGCAACCTACTTACAGACATAAACTTCAAATGCTGAAACCACGTGAAATTAATATTAAAGTGAACTCAAAGGAAGCCTATGAGACCCTACAAACATGTTTTGATCTAACAGACTGGCAAATGTTCATTGACACTTCATATGATTTAGATGAATTTACTGATACTTTGTCTAGTTATATATCATTTTGTGAAGACATGCTGGTATCCACTAAAACCATTAAGATTTACCGTAATCATAAACCTTGGATCAATATTGATCTAAGGAAATTTATTGTATGAAAGCACCAAGCCTTCACATGCAATTTGGATAATTAACAGATATGACTTACAAAAAGAAACTGATTCTGCCATTTAGAAAGCCAAACAACAATATAAAAAGAAAGTAGAAAAACTGTTCCGTAGCCAGCAATCAAAAGATGCTTGCAAGGGTCTTCATGAACTAACTGGTATAACTGAAAGCAAGAAAGAATGCTCACTGCTTGCTGAAAATGGTTATGCTGACAAATTAAATACATTTATGCATGTTGCGATGAAAGTGATTTCTCAAAAGAAAATGATGACATTCGGAGCAGTCTGAGAGCAAATTTAAAATCATGCGATGATGGCATCCTTACTGATCTAACTGATGTTAACAAATGTTAAGTAAGATTAATGAAAGAAAGCCTGTGGACCTGACAAAATCAGTGGCAGATTTATTAAAACCTGTAGAAATTGTTTGTCCTTCATCAGACATCACATTTTTAGCTCAGCTGACTATAAGTCATCTGAGCTATAGATGTGGTCCTTTGTCCGTCAGCTGTCCGTCCGTCCGTTAAATAGCACGTTTTGAAACCGTAAGACCTAGGAATCCAAAATTCGGCATAATATAAGATGTCCAGAAGATCTCCAACCAAGCCGAAAACTGGGTCTTTGCGACTTCGTTCCTTTAAAAAATTAAGGCAAAACCTCAATTTTTTATTTAAAACCTATTTTTCACACTTCAGGACTGACTGATATCAAAACCACTCATCTGTTTTTCCTCATATATACCAGAAATAATCCTCTATATAGTTCCTATGTACTTGCCAGAAATTAGGTCTGTATTATATAATTTAAAAAAGTTATGGGCCCAAACATAATGCATTTTGTAAAAAATCCGGAAAGATATTTGATCACTTAACACAAAACATGTTAAAGCTAAGGACTTTTTTTACAGTAATATAACTTTAATAAATCAAAATTCAATTGTATACCCAAAATAAGATCAAAATCTTTTAAATTTTTTAAAATTTTAGCAAAAATAAAAAATTGGTACCTTAAATTTTGACCAACTTTGACCATGGCACATTTTTTCCCTGTAATTGCTGTCTAATTAATTTTCACAGCATGTTTTTGTTAGCATTTCATCTGTTAACACCAAAAATTTTAAACAGGTTGATCAAAAACTGTAGATTTTATTTAAGTTTTCAAGCACCATGTCATATATTGTTTACATCAAGCTAGTGTAATGCAGTTTGCTAGAGCTCAGCTCCCCAGCTTCAGCTCTCAGTTCCTAAATTTTGGCAAACAGTTAGATGTCTCCAAAATCCTTAATTTCATTCGAGATATTAATGAAAAACTTCATTTTCCATTAAAAACCCATTGTTAAACAACACTGCCTATTATCAAAACCACTGAACTGACATTGATCATATATAATATACATATTTTTCTATACATTCGCTATGCACATGCCAGAAATGATGTCAGTATTGTGTAATTATTTTAAGTTATGGGCCCAAACATAATGCACTTTGTAAAACTCAAGATATACTTGCTCCCTTAACAAGAGGATTGCTGAAGCTAGAGATTTTTTGTCAGGGATGTAACATTATTTAATCAAGATTCAATTGAATACCTAAAATTAGTTCTGAATTTTTCAAATTTTATAAGTTATTAGTATAAATATAAAATTAGTACCTTAAATTTTGCCCAACTTTGACCATGGCATGTTTGTTTCCTGTGAGCACTGTTGATATAATTTTCATATCATGCACACATATGGATTTCAGCTTTTTAGTTTAGACAGCTGAAAGAAATTGGCCAAAAATTGTAGCTTTTATTAATGTTTTTATGAGACAATGTCAGACCAAGGCTCTCCCCAGCCCCTCTTCAGTCACCTGTATGTTGACCTTGTTGACCTTTCAGCAAATTATGCAGGCTTGAGGCGAGGCATACACTGGAGCAGCCAGGCAGATTATGGCCAACCACAGTTGATCCAGGTGTCCAACCCAACTCATCTAGTAGTTGTTTTGAAAAACAACATAACAATAAACAATAAATTAATAAATTTTGATTGGTTTTTAATAACAAATTAAAGAAAAATTAATAGAAAAGAAATTTGTTAGTTGATGAGTAACAGGAAATTAACTTGCAGTTAATGATGATGTAAGAATCTTGTATGGATAAATAGAATGTCACGTATTCCAAATAACACCATGCAGTATACTATGGTATTTTTCAGTTCAATTTTTATGATAACAAAAATAGATCATATTATTCATTACTAATCATTAGAGATCATATTAGGGAAATTAATGATAGACAAAGATGCAGTTGATAATATTAATCTAGATTCCTACTGTTTCTAGTGTGTAGATTGATGTGAAAGTAGTCCAAAGTGAATATATTTCATTTATTATTTTTTTAATATAAATAAAAGCCATAAAACCAGGTACTTATGATAATTATTTAAATTTGTGAATTTTTTATGTTCTGGATTCTCGTCATGATTTTTTGGCTAAAACTAAATAAATACCAGACATGGTGCAAATACTTTGCAAATGTGAATACAAATATGAATAATTATAAAATTTCTTGCATAAGAATGGGAATTCAGGTAAAAATGAAAGTATTTGAATACAAGTGCAAATCCTTTCAAAATGTATTCATGAATGCATTCATGAATATATTCTATAATATTATTTTAATAATCATTTCAGTTATATTTTATTAAAAAAAATCATGATTCTCTTATCATTTTTAATAAAAATTATATTTGGCACATATTTGTTATTAAATTTTAATAAATAGTTAAACTCTTATACTCTATGTGCTGCTTATAATTTATATGGCCAAGTCAAAATCTGTGTGACAAAAGCACTCCATTTGTTAGCGAACCTGTGAGCTTATGCGATGGCGCAGCGTTGTCCATCCACCGTCCAGGGCTGGCTTTCCGTTGTCCATGGCTGTCGGAGCTAGCAGCTCCAAATTACATGTAAAAATTCGTCACATGTGAAACTTGGTGCCCTGGAGCTTATTATTGGGTAACTGCATTAATTTAGATTTTATAGAGAAAAAGCTTAAAAATCTTCTTCTCTGAAACTGTCCAGCCAAATTGTCCAATATTTCACAAAAATGATCCCTGGAACAATCTCTCTCAAGTTTGTTCAAATGGTTCCAGTTGGGAGATTTTTGGCCAAGTTACAGGAGGTTGAACTTAGTCATCTGTCCAAAAAAGCACACTGAAATTAAAATCTCAAAAACGGCTGGAGCTATAATGACCAAATTTTATACCAATGTTTGTCACATATGTCATATCTGATTTTGAGGTATTGGTGGCGCCACCTACATTGATGTGTTTTTTTACAAGCGAAAATGTAATTTTAAACTCTTCTAGCTTATACACTGATTTTTGATGAAACTGTTCAGCTGATTGGTTTAAATTTTACAAGAATTATTCTATGGTAGGATTCTGCCAGTTTTATAAGAATAGATTGGGTAAATACAGTTTTAAAAAAGCATTGTAGCTAATTGAAAAAGGCTTTCTGTATTTGAAAACAGATTTGACTTCATACTGAGTTTCAGCAGCCAAGTAAGAGGTCACTCAGTACAAACAGGTGGGGTCCAGACATCACCATGGCAACTGACCTGGCTGGGGGGGGGGGGTGTCTAGACAATGTGTCTAGACGTCTTGACCCAGCGTCTAGACGTCTTGACACATTGTTTAGAAGCAGAATTCCCGGATTATTGGAACTGTATCTTTCAACTGTTTGAAAAAACTTGGTTTGCATTTTAAGCGAATCGGTTTATCATTAGGTCCCATGTGAACTGCTGCACCCTCATTTTTGGTTGACCTCTGACCTTTCCTTCTCAGCGTCCATTTGTGTGTCTGTTTCCACACATAAACCCACATATCTCGGAAACCGTTTGACCGATCAGGCTAAAAATTTTGCACAAATGTAGCCCTTTGATAGCTTTATAACATGCACTAAAAATGTTGGGCCACCTGTAACCATTTTTGCACAGCGTCCATCTGTTCATCTGCCTTTGGATAAAATCACTCATATCTCAGCAGTGGTTTGACTTATCCACCTGAAATTTTGCAGGTTTATACATCATGGACAGCTTTCTCGATTTTATGACAGGTGGCGCCACCTACATTCACATTTACTCTGCAGACATCCAAGCTCATATCTCAGGAACCGTTTGACTGATTAGGCCAAAATTTTGCATGTGTATAGATCTCACATAGCTCTTCATCATAGGCAAAACTGGTGGCGCCACCTGCAACCATTTATGCACAGCGTCCATCTGTTCATCTGCCTTGGGATAAAATCACTCATATCTCAGCAGTGGTTTGACTAATCCACCTGAAATTTTGCAGGTTTATACATCCTGGACAGCTTTCTCGATTTTATGACAGGTGGCGCCACCTACATGAACGTTTACTCTGCAGACATCCAAGCTGATATCTCAGGAACCGTTTGACCGATTGGGCCAAAATTTTGTTTGTGTATAGATCTCACATAGGTCTTCATCATAGACAAAACTGGTGGCGCCACCTGCAACCATTTATGCACAGCATCAATCTGTTGATCTGCCTTGGGATAAAATCACTCATATCTCAGCAGTGGTTTGACTTATCCACCTGAACTTTTGCAGGTTTATACATCCTGGACAGCTTTCTCGATTTTGTGACAGGTGGCGCCACCTACATTCACGTTTACTCTGCAGACATCCAAGCTCACATCTCAGGAACAGTTTGACCGATTGGGCCAAAATTTTGCTTGTGTATAGATCTCACATAGCTCTTCATCATAGACAAAACTAGTGGCGCCACCTGCAACCGCTTATGCACAGCATCAATCTGTTGATCTGCCTTGGGATAAAATCACTCATATCTCAGCAGTGGTTTGACTTATCCACCTGAACTTTTGCAGGTTTATACATCCTGGACAATTTTCTTGATTATATGACAGGTGGCACCACCTACATTCACGTTTAAGCTGCAGACATCCATGCTAATATGCAACACACCACGCTGTATTCCCCTTGCCACTTAATCCATGCCTCACTTCACCCGTCCCACTCTGATTTCTGCGGATACACATAGTGGCTTGTTGACTACCCATATTCTGGTTTTAAAATTTCCTAGTCCGAAACTTGCAGTTCAGAAAAGTCCATTTTGCTTAAATCATAATAACTTAGGTAGATATGCAGGACTTAGGAGGATCAATATTAAATTTTAAAAATAAACCTCCATTCATACTCCTAAACTTTGCACAGGTTTGCATTAGGACTGTAGGCCTTGTTAATAAAATAAATGAAATCAGTCCTCTTCCCCGTCTCCAAAGATACTATCAAAATCATACATAAGCTAAACACCAACAACTCATAATACAGCTTATATTTATTACCACACAAAACCAGCATGTGCCTCATTTCAAAATCATATTTTTTATCATATAAAACAGCTGAGCGCCGTGACCCATGGGTCCCTTGTTTAATTGTCTCTCTCCTTATGTAAACTACCAAAATTATGGAAGACCTCAGAAATAATTAGAGTCGCCAAAAATAATTCTCCTAAAGTGATGAATGTTCTCAGGCCTGTTGCCCTTACATCTATTCTCGCAAAATCTTTGGAGCGAATAGTTCTTAACAAAATACTTCCAATTGTTAAACCAATGCTAGATCAACATCAGTTTGCATATATTCATCCAGCAGATGCACAAGTGACGCAGTTGCCACATTAACTTATTACCAGTATATTTATCAACACTTAGACAGGGACCCCAGAAATTATGCCAGATCACTTTTCATTGATTATTCTTCAGCCTTAAATACCATACAGCCATACATCATGATCAATCAGCTCTGTAGGTATAACATTCCTCCTTCCTACTGTCTATGGATTCTAGATTTTCTCCTTGATAGAAGACAACATGTTAGAACAAGCAAAGAAATTTTATTAATAACAGGATTGACCTGCCATAACTTACAAAGTGCTGCCATCTCAGATTTACTATAGGAACCTTTAAACATGTACTGTATTTTTATTAAAATTCTTAGTGAGAGGACTGGGTGAATACAGAAATAAACAAGTTTATATGCATAATTTTATTCAAATAAATGAAACAGATCGTAGATCTGCTGACTTTGAATAGCCTCGACTGATCAGCTGGCATGGTACACTTGTCAAATCTTAAAAAGGATCAACTGCTTGTCATCAACTGACAGGATATGGCACTTGCGCTTACATAGTTCCATTGACAAGTAAGAGTAAACAATGTGCAAAATTAACAGGGAGAAAAATCAGGATAAGCAGTAAATCATGTTGATATTGATTATCACAATGGTTTAATAGAGCTCTGATGTACTCAACTAGGTGATGTGCTCTCATAAGTAACGTTTCTTACCAATTAAAATTCACAAATTTTGAGCAGAAATAATCTGGCAAATAGACTTTCTAAGTAAATAATGGAGGTGTACATAAACTCAACATCTGCTCATGGTAGTACTCGAAGGCCTGGACGACTACTGGAACAAAGATCAAAGCTATCCTTAAAAGCCATCCTGACAAAAGCTGAGCCAAGGAGTACACAGACCCACTGGGTGGAGTTTTTCACACCTACAGCAAGTAGTTGGGTGCTAAGTTATAGTCTGGTGTAACATTTTGTTTGTGCATGCTAATTTCCCCTGGCTCGACATTCTAATTATTAAAGCGAGCTGAGGACAACACAGACTGGCGGGGCGGTGTTTTACACAACTATTGCCTGCACGTTGGTGCACTGATGTGTTGGCAATATGTATCTCAGCTGATCTAGCAGCGTTTGTTTGAATAAGTCCATCTTTTATACCATTTTTTCTGGATTTTTTCTTCAGATTTTGGATTAATGGTTAAATTTTTAGTTAAATCTTCTTATGATTTTTATTTCGGATAAACAGTCTTCTGATATACAACGCTCTTCTGTACTTATATACAGAGCCATAGGCATCTGGCTTCAATAATATAGTGGACTGAGGAGTGCAGACAATTAAAGCACTTTTATCTTGTGTGTTGGGTGCCTGTCCATAGTGAGCCCTAATCTTTTTACACACATGATTGTTTCAGCCTGTGGATTGCATGTGTTTCATTTTCACCTTGATGGGCCAGGAGGTCAGAGGTGAGCAGTGATCATCATCATCTGATATATGCACAGTTCTGGGCCAGAACTTCTGGCTGAAACAATCTGTTGTGTAACCAGTGGTCAGCTCACTGGGACAGGCTGACCTAACATACAGAGTCAAAGTAAGAGCTGTGAAGCATTTGAAATGCCCTCCTTCCACTAGATAAATGAAGCCAGAGACTACTGGGCCACAACTGTTGAAAATGTTCTCTACCAGGCTACAGATGACTCCATCTTTTATCACTGTTTATGCCTCATGGTTTTGTGTTCCATTGTCGGCACACTTTGGCATCCCAGCACAGATGGTTATGCAGATGGCTTATCAGTGTTTGGTTGGCAGTTCCTGTCTCCGATCTGTTATCATATCATTTGCATGTACTCAGTGTACCAATAAGTCACACATTTCTGTCTCATTCCAGAATACAGGTTGAAGAAATATCCTAGTCTACCCAACAGAGGATACAGAATGTAGAGATAAACAGTCATGCTGAGAAACTTGCTGAGTCTTAATGTTTAAGTCCCACCTTGAAGATCAAATTCTTTACTCACTCCACCTACAGCATAGTACAGGCCTTAACACTTAACATATATCCTTGAATGGACGCCGGGCCTTAAATAGTCGCGTGCCTTATTTATTTGCCAGGGCAAAACAATGTCCCAGAAAAATCAACACTGACCTTAAATAAACGCTGGTCTTGTTCAGTGGCCTGGTGTTAGAGTAGTTTCCATGTTTCCTGCGAGATGTCTTTTCCAGTCACTATAATTGGTGCATTGACAAGTCAAATTGACAAGAGATTGTATGAATTTAGGTTTGTGTTTTGATAATATGTTTAATTCTTTTATAACTCTTTCTTTTTTTCTTATGCGTATGCTTGTTTCCAAAGGAGACGCCAAATATTCCCGCTTTGTCGATTATATGCATGCAAGTTAAAAGTCTTCATATCTCAGGAGTGGTCTAATATATTGGTCTGAAATTAAGCATGTCCATCCATCTTTGAAAGTAATCTTGTAGATAAGGCAGAGGTAAGGCAGAGTGATTGCCTCTGTGATTGTTGGATACCTTTAGTTGCTTGTTGACTGCCCATTTTCTAGTTTCACATGCTAATGTCAAATGGCTGTAATATTATGATATCCTTTTTCAAGTGAAACTAAATAACGAAACTGTAACCTCTTTTCTGTGTGCCAGGATTTTATATTTTTCTTCCATAAACAAATTCAGCTGAGTGCCGTGACCCATGGGTCCCTTGTTATTTTCTTACATTATAATGAACAACTCGGTTTGCAAATTTTGTCAAATATTTATATACTCTTCCTCCTTTTCAGAAAGTAGACATGACCACAAAGGAAGCACAGTTTATCAGTGAGAAAATCAAAGAAAACCCTGTCATGGTGTTTTCCAAGACCACATGCAGCTTCTGTAAGATGGCTAAAAAGGTCCTCAATGAGGTGGGCGTCAATTACACAGTGGAGGAAATTGATGGATTAGACAACTGCTCTGCTTTACAAGATACTTTTGAAAAATGGACAGGCACCAGAACGGTACTGTTTTGTTTGGAAGTACTTAATTATTATTTAGAGGGTGTTATTTTAACTTATTTACTTCTTAAAACAATAAAAATTCATTACTTTAAAATTGAAATGTTTATTAACCTTCACTACTCAGATTAATTTTTAGCTCAGCTGACTATAAGTCATCTGAGCTATAGTCGTGGTCCATTGTCCGTCGTCCGTCCGTCTGTCCGTCCGTCCGTCCGTCCGTAGATGTGGCACGTTTTGAAACCGTAAGACCTAGGAATCCAAAATTCGGCATAATGTTAGATGTCCCCAAGATCTCCTACCAAGCCGAAAACTGGGTCTTTGCAACTTCGTTCCTTTGAGAAATTAAGGAAAAACCTCAATTTTTTATTAAAAACCTATTTTCACACTTCAGGACTGCCTTATATCAAAACCACTCATCTGTTTTTCCTCATATTTACCATAAATATTCCTCTATATAGTTCCTATGTACATGCCAGAAATTATGTCTGTATTATTTAATTTAAAAAAGTTATGGGCCAAAACATAATGCATTTTGTAAAAAATCAGGAAAGATATTTGATCACTTAACACAAAAAATGTAAAAGCTATGGACCTTTTTTCCAGTAATATAACTTTAATTAATCAAAATTAAATTGTATACCCAAAATTAGATGAAAATCTTTTAAATTTTTTAAAATATTAATAAAAATAAAAAATTTGTACCTTAAATTTTGCCCAACTTTGACCATGGCACGTTTTTTCCCTGTAAGTACTGTGGATTTAATTTTCACAGCATGTTTTTGTTAGCATTTCAACTGTTTACACCAAAAATTTGAAACCAGTTGATCAAAAACTGTAGATTTTAATCAAGTTTTCAAGCACCATGTAACATATTGTTTACATCAAGCTAGTGTTATGCAGTTTGCAAGAGCTCAGCTCCCCAGCTTCAGCTCTAAGTTCCTTAAATTCGGCATACAGTTAGATGTCTCCAAAATCCCCTACCATGCCAAGAATTTGGTCAATAGGACTTAATACCTTCGAGGTATCAATGAAAAACTTCATTTTTCCATTAAAAACCCATTGTTACACTTCAAGACTGCCTAATATCAAAACCACTGATCTGACTTTAATCATAAATAATATACATATTTTTCATTCTCTATGCACATGCCAGAATGATGTCAGTATTGCGTAATTGTTTTAAGTTATGGGCCCAAACATAATGCACTTTGTAAAAAATCAAGAAATATATTTACTCCCTTAACAAGGGCATTGCTGAGGCTAGAGATTTTTTGTCAGGGATGTAACATTATTTAATCAAGATTCAATTGAATACCCAAAATTAGTTCTGAATTTTTCAAATTTTATAAGTTATTAGTATAAATATAAAATTAGTACCTTAAAGTTTGCCCAACTGTGACCATGGCACGTTTGTTTCCTGTGAGCACTGTTGATATAATTTTCATATCATGCACACATAAGGATTTCAGCTTTTTAGTTTAGAAAGCTGAAAAAAATTGGCCAAAAATTGTAGCTTTTATTAATGTTTTTTATGAGACCCTGTCAGACTTTGGCTCTCTCCAGCCCCTCTTGAGTCACCTGTATGTTGACCTTGTTGACCTTTCATCAAATTATGCACACTTGAGGAGAGGCATACAGGAATCCAGGCAGCTCATGGCCAGCCACAGTTGATCCAGGTGTCCGACCCAACTCATCTAGTAGTTTTAACCAACAACATAACAATAAACAATAAATTAATAAATTTTTATTGGTTTTTAATAAACAAATTAAAGAAAAATAGAAAAGGAATTTGTTAGTTTATAATAACAGGAAATTAACTTGCAGTTACTGATGATATAAGAATCTTGTATCGATGGGTAGAATGTCACATATTCCAAATAACACCATGCAGTCACCTATGGCATTTTCCAGTTCAATTTAAATGATAAAGAAGTAAATCATATTATTCATTACTAATCATTAGGGATCATATGAAGGAAATTAATGATAGACAAAGATGCAGTTGATAATATTAATCTAGATTCCTACTGTGTCTAGTGTGTACATTGATGTGAAATTAGTCCAAAATGAATTTTTTACAGTTATTTTTTAATATAAATAAAAGCCATAAAACCAGGTACTTATGATCATTATTTAAATGTGTGAATTTTGTATATTCTGGATTCTCATCATCATTGTTTGGTGAAAACTGAATAAATACCAGACGTGTTGCGAATACTTTGTAATTGTATTTAAATACAAATATGATTATGTACTCCATTATAAAATTTCTTGCATAAAGAATGGGAATTCAGGTAAAAATGAAAGTATATGAATACTCGTGCAAATACTTTCAAAATGTATTCATGAATGCATTCATGAATATATTCTTTAATATTATTTCAATAATCATATCAGTTATATTTCATTTAAAAAAAAATCATATGATTCTCTTATTATTTTTAATAAAAATTATATTTGGGACAATATTTGTAATTTTTTTTTTATAAAAGTTAAACTCTTATATAAAATGTTCTGCTTATAAGTTATATGGCCAAGTCAAAAGCTGTGTGACAATAGTACTCCATTTGTTAATAAAATAAATGAAATCAATCCTCTTCCCTGTCTCCAAAGGTACTATCAAAATCATACATAAGCTAAACAACAACAACTCATAATACAGCTTATACTTATTACCACACAAAACCAGCATGTGCCTCATTTCTAAATAATATTTTTTTATCATATATAACAGCTGAGCGTCGTGACCCATAGGTCCCTTGTTGATTTTGAAGGAAATCCTATAATCTTTTTTAATTTAGTAATTGGTAATATTTCTCTCTCTTTCCCATGAACCTTTACCTGATTCTGAAATGTAACAATAGAGAGGATTAAATGTAAAGTAAGAAATAAGCCATTTCTGGCAAGAAATAGCTACATCCAGAAGCAGTTCTAAGTGTTGACATGACATCAAGTGATCCTGGGGGGTGCTTCAGAGCAGCACAGACATTAAACCAATTGTACTGCATCATCCAAAAAACCCAGCTTCACTAACAACACCAGTAGGAGAGCTTTTGTGTTCAATATTACACATCTTACATGGTGCCTACATGCTTGACAATCCCTGATATATTTTATTGTATTTTCATGGCCAAGAACTTGCTTGAATTTAGCTAATTTTCAAGGTTCCTTGAAAAATACCTTGAATTTCTCATGGATGGCATGTTATGGCACAAAAAAAGGCAAAGCACACAGTCAATGAAGACCTCATTATTTATAACACTATACTTTTGTATGAACAAGGTGAATTAGAAAAAAAAGTAAGAACAAAGTAGGGAGGATCGTACAGTTGAAAGAATGTGTACAGGGGGATGTGTAAATTATTAGAGATACAACTTTGAAAATTCAAAAATTATGTCCTTGTATAACCATGAAAACCTGGATAGGAGAAAGGAAATTTAAGGGGATACTGTATTTCTTCTAATTCATCAGTCTGTCAAACAAATTCAGGTTAAATAAAGTTTTCTAAAATGCAGTTTTGATGATTTTTATCTTAACCTTATTTTTGGTTTAATTTACAGGTACCACGTGTGTTTATTGGTGAAAAATGTGTAGGTGGAGGAAGTGAGACTTGGTCATTACACAACCAGGGAAAACTGGTGCCCATGATGAAAGAAGCGGGAGCTACATTTAAAAAGACGGACTAAACCAAAACATGCCTTCATACTATCATGACAGAGGGAAAAGCAAGTGGTTCCTTAATACATTATATATTGGAACTTCTTGCCAAGTTTTGCTATGTTTTTAAACCTAAGTGCTAAAATAAATGGGAATACATGCATATATATATAGACTCTTGTCTTCATATAGGAACATTAATAAGGGAGCTACGTGAAAAAAAAAATGCTTTTGTTTTAGAATATATTTTTTCATAAACTGTCAGTGTACTTCAGCAGAGGTCTTATGAAATCAAGACTCTCTATACAAATATGAAATATTAATCATTACTTGAATTGAATCCAGCCTTAAATCTGCAACCTCTTTGATCATTAATCATTGATTTGCATGTGGAAGATGCTTTACTGACTGAGGTGATTTTGGTTTATTACATCCATGGGTGAAACGCCACCTACTGAATCTGTTAATATTTTTTATAACTTAAAATGGAGTTCAAATTAAGGATAGGGCTACTATTAAAGCCAGAAACTAAGGCTCTTCCTCCTCCATTATAAAGTAGTACTTATCAGTTAAAAATCCATAATTCAAATTTCTCCGGAAAAAAGTTATATTCTGTGTTATCAACGAAACTACAATTAATGTCGCACATTTACTGTGGTTCAAATGAAGACCAAAGACTAAACCTGTCCCAAAAGAGAGATTTATCAAACTTGAAGTGGTCTGTTACTCATAACACAATACGGATGGCAGATGCTCAACAGTAAATTTTGTTTTGATAGCTTTGCTAGCAAAGGGAACTGATCTTTCATAATTGTACAGCGTTAATTATTTTATAATTTAACTGAAAATCCAGGTAAGCATTGTGACTGAATGTTTTCAATTTTTATTTTTCTTCATGCTGAAGCCAATGTTTCTGTCACATATGGATGGATGCAGCCTGTTGCATAATGAATATACGAGTATAATGACACATTTTAATAGCAGTAATGACAAGGTATGAACATTTTATAAGTATATAAATATTCACGATTTGTTTTCTTGCTTTCATCAATCCCAGTTATATATTTTACACTTAATAAATTAATATAATTAATATGGGTCTTAGAATCAATATGTTATTTTTTCATAGTCTTGTTGAAAGATTTTATAAGGAATGTGTAGATTGTCATACATTGCCATTGTATTTAAACGTTTTTTTAATCATCAGGAAACCGATATGGAAGGGGTTCACTTTTGTGTCTTTTTTAATAGTGTTTAATTTTGATAAGTGTCCCAAAAGCCCCTAAGTTTGGCATCATGTGCAATGACAATGAGTATGACAATGATTGTAGTCTTATGCACATGATTAAAAAAATGCATAATTTATTGTATATGTATATAAAATAAAACCAATAAATCATATTTTTCTTTCACTGATTTTGTTGCTTGAAGGCATGAGATTGTATTTAGATATTGTCAAGAAACTGAAGTGAAAACCTGGTTTATAATCCATTGCTAATATATACCCAGTTGGGTACAGCTTGTATGCCAGGTGTAGCTACTGCACTGACTGAACTCTTGGTCTGTTGCCAAATCTGAAATAGTTGGCAGTCTGCCATCCTATTTATAGATAGACAAAATCTTGGCCTTTTGCCAATCTGTTAATAAATACTGAAAGACTTTGGCTACAATGCATTTTTAAGCTGACATACAAGATTTCATTAATAAAAATCTTTAGAATAATAACAGATTATTATTGAAATCAACTTCAGAATACAGATAAATTCATGGATTTATCTTGCACATAAGCTGGATATGGTCACAATTATTTTTGTGCAATGTTACAGAATCAGAACCAGTTTTGTAGAAGTCTATGGTAGCCCTGGGATTGATATATAGGCTTACTGTGTCTTACCTGAATCACAACTTCAGCTTTCTAGGACTCTAGGATAATTCTTGTGAAATATTAAATAATTTAGCTCGACAGTTTCATCATAAAAAGTTTTTTGCCCCTAAAATGAGGTCAAAAGACAATGCAGGTGGAGCCACAAAAATCCCTATTTCAAATATTATTCAGGAGATCAACATTTGCAAAAAACTTTGGGATGGTAGCTCCTGCGGTTTCTGAAATTGTTAGCGAACCTGTGAGCTTATGCAATGGCGCAGCGTTGTCCGTCCGCCATCCGCCGTCCAGGGCTGGCTTTCCGCCGTCCATGGCTGTAAGTCAGAAACTGTCGGAGCTAGCAGCTCCAAATTACATGTAAGATTTTGTCACGTGAAACTTGGTGGCCTGGAGCTTATTATTGGGTATCTGCATTAATTTAGATTTTATAGAGAAAAAGCTTAAAAACCTTTAAAAATCTTCTTCTCTGAAACTGTCCAGCCAAATTGTCCAATATTTCACAGAAATGATCTCTGGAACAATCTCTCTCAAGTTTGTTCGAATGGTTCCAGTTTGGAGTTTTTGGCCGAGTTACAGGAGGTTGAACTTAGTCATCTGTCCAAAAAAGCACACTAAAATTAAAATCTCAGAAACGGCTATAGCTATAATGACCAAATTTTATACCAATGTTTGTCACATATGTCATATCTGATTTTGAGGTATTGGTGGCGCCACCTACATTGATGTGTTTTTTACAAGCGAAAATGTAATTTTAAACTCTTCTAGCTTATACACTGATTTATGATGAAACTGTTCAGCTGATTGGTTTAAACTTTACAAGAATTATTATATGGTAGGGTTCTGCCAGTTTTATAAGAAAAGATTGGGTAAATACAGTTTTAAAAAAGCATTGTAGCCAATTGAAAAAGGCTTTCTGTATTTGAAAACAGATTTGACTTCATGCAGCCAAGTCAAGAGGTCACTCAGTACAAACAGGTGGGGTCCAGACATCACCATGGCAACTGACCTGGCTCGGGGGGGGGGGGGGGGGGGTGGGTGTCTAGACAATATGTCTAGATGTCTAGACACAGCGTCTAGACGTCTGGATACAATGTTTAGATGCAGAATTCCAAGATTATTGGAACTATATCTTTCAACTGTTTGAAAAAACTTGGGTTGCATATAAGCAAATCGGGTTTATCATCAGGTCACATGTAAACTGCTGCGCCTTCATTTTTGGTTGACATCCGACCTTTCCTTGCTGCCCAGTGTCCATTTGTGCGTCTGTTTCCACACATAAACCCACATATCTCTGGAACCGTTTGACGGATCAGGCTAAAAATTTTGCACAAATGTAGCCCTTTGATAGCTATATAACATACACTAAAAATGGTGGCGCCACCTGCAACCATTTTTGCACAGCGTCCATCTGTTCATCTGCCTTGGGATAATATTACTCGTATCTCAGCAGTGGTTTGACTTATCCACCTGAAATTTTGCAGTTTTATACATTCTGGACAGGTTTCTTGATTTTATGACAGGTGTAGCCATCTACATTCACATTTACTCTGCAGACATTCAAGCACATATCTCGGGAACTGTTTGACAGATTAGGCCAAAATTTTGCATGTGTCTAGATCTCACATAGCTCTTCATCATAGGCAAAACTGGTGGTGCCATCTGCAACCATTTATGCACAGCGTCCATCTGTTCATCTGCCTTAGGTTAAAATCACTCATATCTCAGCAGTGGTTTGACTTATCCACCTGAAATTTTGCAGGTTTATACACCCTGGACAGCTTTCTCGATTTTATGACAGGTGTCGCCACCTACATTCACATTTACTATGCAGACATTCAAGCAAATATCTCAGGAACCGTTTGACCGATTGGGGCAAAATATTGCTTGTGTATAGATCTAACATAGCTCTTCATCATAGGCAAAACTGGTGGTGCCACCTGCAACCATTTATGCACAGCGTCCATCTGTTCATCTGCCTTGGGATAAAATTACTCATATCTCAGCAGTGGTTTGACTTATCCACCTGAAATTTTGCAGTTTTATACATTCTGGACAGGTTTCTCGATTTTATGACAGGTGTAGCCACCTACATTCACATTTACTCTGCAGACATTCAAGCTCATATCTCAGGAACTGTTTGACAGATTAGGCCAAAATTTTGCATGTGTATAGATCTCACATAGCTCTTCATCATAGGCAAAACTGGTGGTGCCACCTGCAACCATTTATGCACAGCGTCCATCTGTTCATCTGCCTTAGGTTAAAATCACTCATATCTCAGGAGTGGTTTGACTTATCCACCTGAAATTTTGCAGGTTTATACACCCTGGACAACTTTCTCGATTTTATGACAGGTGTCGCCACCTACATTCACATTTACTATGCAGACATTCAAGCAAATATCTCAGGAACTGTTTGACCGATTGGGCCAAAATATTGCTTGTGTATAGATCTCACATAGCTCTTCATCATAGGCAAACTGGTGGTGCCACCTGCAACCATTTATGCACAGCGTCCATCTGTTCATCTGCTTTGGGATAAAATTACTCATATCTCAGCAGTGGTTTGACTTATCCACCTGAAATATTGCAGGATTATACATCCTGCACAGCTATCTCGATTTTATGACAGGTGGCGCCACCTACATTCACATTTACTATGCAGACATCCAAGCTCATATCTCGGGAACCATTTGACTGATTAGGCCAAAATTTTGCATGTGTATAGATCTCACATAGCTCTTCATCATAGGCAAAACTGGTGGTGCCACCTGCAACCATTTATG
Source organism: Sipunculus nudus (assembly GCA_026874595.1). Taxonomy (NCBI): domain Eukaryota; kingdom Metazoa; phylum Annelida; class Sipuncula; order Golfingiida; family Sipunculidae; genus Sipunculus; species Sipunculus nudus. Next base: position 55,063,261 of record CM049313.1, on the reverse strand, counting down.
CACAGCGTCCATCTGTTCATCTGCCTTGGGATAATATTACTTATGTCTCAGCAGTGCTTTGACTTATCCACCTGAAATTTTACAGGATTATACATCCTGCACAGCTATCTCAAATTTTATGACAGGTGGCGCCACCTACATTCACATTTACTATGCAGACATCCAAGCTCATATCTCGGGAACCGTTTGACTGATTAGGCCAAAATTTTGCATCTGTATAGATCTCACATAGCTCTTCATCATACCCAAAACTGGTGGTGCCACCTGCAACCATTTTTGCACAGCGTCCATCTGTTCATCTGCCTTTGGATAATATATCTCATATCTCAGCAGTGGTTTGACTTATCCACCTGAAATTTTGTAGGTATTTTACATCCTGGACAGCTTTCTCGATTTTATGACAGGTGGCGCCACCTACATTCACATTTACACTGCAGACATCCAAGCTCATATCTCGGGAACCATTTGACTGATTGGGCAAAAAGTTTGCACGTGTATAGATCTCACATAGCTCTTCATCATAGGCAAAACTGGTGGGGCCATCTGCAACCACTTATGCACAGCGTCCATCTGTTCATCTGCCTTGGGATAAAATCGCTCATTTCTCAGCAGTGGTTTGACTTATCCACCTGAAATTTTGCAGGTTTATACATCATGGACAGGTTTCTCGAATTATGACAGGTGGCGCCACCTACATTCACATTTACTCTGCAGACATCCAAGCTAATATCTCGGGAACTGTTTGACTGATTAGGCCAAAATTTTGCATGTGTATAGATCTCGCTTAGCTCTTCATCATACCCAAAACTGGTGGTGCCACCTGCAACCATTTATGCACAACATCCATCTGTTCATCTGCCTTAGGTTAAAATCACTCTTATCTCAGCAGTGGTTTAACTTATCCACCTGAAATTTTGCAGGTATTTTACATCCTTGACAGCTTTCTCGATTTTATGACAGGTGGCGCCACCTACATTCACATTTACTCTGCTGACATTCAAGCTCATATCTCGGGAACTGTTTGACCGATTAGGCCAAAATTTTGCATGTGTATAGATCTCACATAGCTCTTGGCGCCACCTGCAACCCCTTATGCACAGCATCCATCCGTTGATCTGCCTTGGGATAAAATCACTCATATCTCGGCAGTGGTTTGACTTATCCACCTGAAATTTTGCAGGTTTATACATCCTGGACAATTTTCTCGATTTTATGACAGGTGGCACCACCTACATTCACGTTTAAGCTGCAGACATCCATGCTAATATGCAACACACCACGCTGTATTCCCCTTGCAACTTAATCCATGCCTCACTTCACCCGTCCCACTCAGATTTCTGCGGATACACATAGTGGCTTGTCGACTACCCATATTCTGGTTTTAAAATGTCCTAGTCCGAAACTTGCAGGTCAGAAACGTCCATTTTGCTGAAATCATAATGACTAAGGTAGATATGCAGGACTTAGGAGGATCAATATTAAATTTTAAAAATAAACCTCCATTCATACTCCTAAACTTTGCACAGGTTCGCATTAGGCCTGTAGGCCTTGTTATGTAAGTATGCTTACTTTGCCAAATGACTAAGCTCAAATTCCTGTATGCAGTCAAAATACCTGTAATTGCAAAATATTCAATTAACCTGAACCATGAGAACAAACTTGAGAGAGCTCATCTCTTTGATTATATCTGCAATATTGAACAATATTCCTGAATGAATTTTAGCGAACCTGTGAGCTTATGGGATGGTGTGGCGTAGTCCGTCTTTGCGTTTTTGTACGTTGACCATAGCTAACTCAACTAGGGACCCATGGGTCTCCAAGCTCAGCTGCATATGTCTATAAGGATATATGTTTATGAGGTTTTTCCAAAATATTGGTCCTGTGATCAGTTTGAAGCCAACCTGTCTACCCAAACTGAAGTTACTGGGCCTTAACCTTGGACCTAGTGACCCCAAAATCAAAAGGAATCTTCCCCTATTGGCAGATGCACCACATGTCAATGATGGAAGGATTGAGATGAAAAGATTGGCTTAAAATGCATCCACAATCTTTCTAAAGTAGTGGGTCCTGTGACCTTGACCTTTGATCTCATGACCCCAGAATCAACAGTTCTTACTTTAGTTGTGGGCTATATATAAGTCAAGTTTGAAACCAATATTTCAAACAAAACTGGTGTTATCATCTGGAAACTAATATGTGGACCGATGGCTTCCTTGACCTTTGACCTTGTGACCCCAAATCCATAAACCTGCAACATCTGGAAGATAGAAGGTTTAGGACAGAAAGTTTGGATGAAAATACATCAACAATCTTTTTAAATAAGTGGGTCCTGTGACCTTGACCTTTGGCCTAATGACCAAAAATCAAAAGGGTTTGTATATTATTGGTTGGTCATATGTAAGTCAAAATTGAAACCAGTATGTCAGTCCCAACTGGATTTATCATCCAGAAACAAATATGTGGACAGATGGGCCCCTGTGACCATGACCTTTGATTTTGTGACCCCCAAATCAATCAGGTTCTTCCCCTATTGGCAGCTAAGCTATATGTACAAGATGGAAGGTTTGGGATGAAAAGTTTGGCTGAAAATATATCCACAATCTTTCTAAATAAGTGGGTACTGTGACATTGACCTCATGACCCAAAAATTTAACAGAATCTTCCCCTATTGGCAGGTATATAGCAATATCTTGAAGGTGGAAGGTTTGCGATGAAAAGTTTGGCTTCACATGCATATGTACCCTTTTTAAAGAAATGAGTCCTGTGACCTTGACCTTTGACTGTTGGACCCCAAAATTGACACGGTTCTTACTTTAAGAGTGAGTCATACATAAGTTTGAAACCAATATGTCAAACTAAACTGGAGTTATCATCTGGAAACTAATTTGTGAACAGATGGCCCCAGCGAAATTGACCTTTGACAATGTGACCCCTAATTCATTTATGCTCTACCCATACTGGCAAGTCAGCTAAATGCGCAAAATGGAAAGTTTGGGATGAAAAGCTTGGCTTAAAATGCAGCCATAATCTTTTTAATAAGTGAATCCGGTGACCTTGACCTTTGACCTCGTGACCCAAAAATCATACAGGTTCCTGCTTTAATGTTGGGCCATACTTAAGTCAAGTTTGAAATCCATGTGTAAATACAACCTGGAGTTATCATCTGGAAAAAAATTTGTGCAGATGGACAGACAGGCTGACAAACAGACAGACAGGCAAGGTGATTACTATATGGCATCCACTTGTGATCAATACACACACCAGGTTTTGAGACACTCAATGTAATTTAATAGTAAAAAAACCCCCAGAAAAATATTCGTTAAAATAACAAAAAATACAGTTGGCGCCACCACTTTTCAGGAACTGACAAAACTAGTCATGGTCAATATTTAAGGCAAGATTCATGACAATCCATGCATTATTGATAAAGATACTGGAGGTTGTGTATTATATTTTTGATTATTCTTGTGGGTATTTCAAGCCCCATTACTCGGTTAAAAGCTGGTGATGATAGCTCTAGCCGTTTCTGAGATTGTAATTTTAGTATGCTTTTTGGGACAGATGACTTCCTGTAACTCGGTCAAAAATCATCAAACTTAAACCATTCGAACAAACTTGAAAGATATTGTTCAAGGAATCATTTCTGTGAAATATTGGACAATTGGCTGAACAGTTTCAGAGAAGAAGATTTTTAAAGCTATTTTAGCTTTTTCCCTATAAAATCTAAGAAAATGCAGTTAGCCAAAAAATAAGCAAAATCTGATAGAGTTTTTTAGATGACTAATTTTTGCTTAAAATTTGGTTATGCTAACTCTTGCCATTTTCAATATAGTATGGGTTAATGTACAGACGACGGACGACAGACGACGCCACACCATCGCATAAGCTCACAGGTTCACTAAAAATAAAACTCAATTCACACTCCCAAACTTTGCTCATTAGGCCTGTAGGCCTTGTTTAGTTTTTTTTGTTAGTCGATGCAGGTGGCACCACACAAAGTTTAATCCCACAATATTTGACAAGCAACTGATTTTTGCATAAAATTTGATGATGCTAGCTCCTGTTGTCCCCGAGATATTATGGGTTACCTTACTGATGACCGATGACCCCCATACAAGAAAGGTCAATGCAGGTGGTACAACCAATACCTCAATTTAAACAAGGGACCCATGGGTCACGGCGCTCAGCTGATCGTGATTGGACTATAAATGTTTCTCCACTGTGATACTATATCGAGTCGATAAAGCTTATGAATATCATGGACATGTTGGGCCATTATAAAGGAATGTAATGTAATATGTGAGTAAATGATAAATGAAATTACCTGACTGATGGATTAATAGAGTAAAATATAGTGGTTTATTTTTTATTTATTTAGGAGGGGTTGAAAATTGTGATATATTTGAGCAAATATGAATGCAATGATAGCAGTAATAAGCAGTAGCAGAATGATGACAAGGCTATTTGTTGAAGGATCTAAAGTGTATGGTAGTCTGCAAGCTTTCAATTTGACAGATATGATGTTATGATTAACTATGCAGATGAAGTGATTTATGAATTTGTGACTTTATGACACAATATCTCTTTAGTCTTGACAAGGTACATTATTGTGATGCCCACTATGTCTACATATTACACAATATTGACATAATTTCTGGCATGTACATAGGTACCTATGGACGAATAGTTATACAAAATATTAAAGTATGAATATATCTGATCCATCTTGTTCTTGCTTACTGAGGCTGACTTTGGGATGGGGTTCGGAGAAGGGAAAAGTGAGGGCAGCATGAAGGTGGATGTAGAAATATTCTATTGTAATGTTTTTCATTTATATAAGAATATGAAAAGCTAAGAGGAAAGGGGCCCTCCTACTTGGTTATAGTAAAGATCTAAATATAAGATTGCAAACTAATACTCTGACAAGACTGTCATGAAGAAAAACAGTAAAAGTTTTGAGATACTGTGATGCATATGAAAATTTACAGATGGACAGGCAAGTGGACAGAATGGACTAATACCTTTATTTCACTTTCAAGGGAATAATGCCTTTAATTTTATATATAAGCCTATTTTTTAGCATATCCCCTTTTTCCATTAAGAAGTTTTATCTTAATCATTTTCTTTATTTACAGGTTTAATAAATTTTTAATAAAAAAACTGAAAATATAAGTTAAAATATTAGAATTGTTGCAAAAGTTGCAATCATTATATATACAGAGTAAAAAAACTGAAACTATAAGTTAAAATATTAGAATTGTTGCAAAAGTTGCAATCATTATATATCCAGAGTGTAGCTCATATTGGGTCATATTATGCATACACATAAATTTTATTATTTTTAAATCATAAATGTTTAAACTGAATTTAAAAGAAAATAATACCACAACATGGCATCTACAAGAATATTCCTTGAATCACTATTAAAACGTTTTGCATATTGGAATTTTCAGTACATGCTTAATTTTATTCACCAAAATAAAATAAAAGATTCAGTAAATTTGATAAAATAAAACATCTTTTCAAATAAAGTATACACACTGTTGGTTGAATGAGGGACAAACAATATCATTGTGCTAATTACTATCCCAGTTTTAATTTATTACTGAAATAAATAGTCAATTTCACACCTGGTGAAGTTTTTACTCTTCTGAAGTAAAGAATTACTTATCTGATGAACATCTACACTTTCATAGCAATACACCACTTTGTGGACACAATTAAATGTACACTTTAATCGTTGTAACCCTGGTGGTACAATACAAAATCTAAAATGTAGCATAGCCTAGAATAAGAATGAATCAAATACAGAAAATAATAACATTCATCTAGTGTATGCACCATTCTGGGGGGGGGGGGAGTGCAGGGCAGAGGGGAAGCCTGCTGGTAGTGGCCAAGCTGAGCCAAGGCAAGCTGCCTGGGGAGGGTTACATAATGCAAGTGAAGGCTGTACTACTAGGTGGGCTACATGTAAACAACACATGACATGGTGTATGGAAACGTGAATAAAAGCCATTTATTCCAATCAATTTCTTTGAAATTTCAGAATTTTAAAGATTAAATCCTTATGTAATATATGCTGTGAAAATTAAATCAACAGTGCTTACAGGGAAAAAACGTGCCATTACCAAAATTGGACAAAATTTAAGGTATTGATTTTTTATTTATGCTAATAACCTGAAAAATTTGCAAAATTCAGATCTAATTTTGGGTAAACAATTGAATCTTGATTAAATAAAGTTATATTCTTGAAAAAAATTCTCTAGGTTCAGCAATTCTCATGTTAGGTGAGTATATATATTTCCTGATTTTTTAAAAATTGCATTATATTTTGGCCCATAACTTCAAAATAATACCCAATACTGACCTAATTTTTGGTATGTTCATAGAAAATGTATGAAAGAATGTGAATACTAAATATGATCAAAAATAGATCAGTGGTTTTGATATTAGGCAGCCTTGAAGTGTAACAATGGCTTTTTTTATGGAAAACGGAGGTTTTTCCTTAATATCTCGAAGGAACGAAGTCCTAATGACCCAATATTTGGTAAGGTAGGAGATTTTGGGGACATCTTACATTATGCCAACAGCCTGGGGAGCATTGAGATGTGCACTGAATGACCTACGGTCATCAAAGTGGACTGCTTGACAATGCAAGGGAATACAACAAGAGCCCAAAAAAAAATTCAATAACTGGCCTAATTTTGCAGCTTTTATTTTCAAATTTCAGATTTTAACAGATTAAATCCTTATGTGTACATGTTGTGAAAATTAAATCCACAGTACTTACAGGAAAAAAATGTGCCGTGGCCAAAGTTGGGCAAAATTTAAGGTACCAATTTTATATTTTTGCCAATATTTAAAAAAATTTAACAGATTTTGATCTAATTTTTGGTATACAATTAAATTTTGATTAATTAAAGTTGTATTACTGAAAAAAAGTCCCTACCTAAAACACTTTTGGTCTTAAGTGACCAAATATCTTTCCTGATTTTTTTACAAAGTCCATTATGTTTGGGCCCATAACTTTTTTAAATTAAATAATACTGACTTAATTTCTGGCATGTACATAGGAACTATATGGAGGAATATTTATGGTAAATAAGAAGAAAACAAGATGAGTGGTTTTGATATTAGGCAGTCCTGAAGTGTAAAAATAGATTTCTAATAAAAAATTGAGGTTTTTCCTTAATATCTCAAAGGAACGAAGTCCTATTGACCAAATTTTCGGCATGGTAGGAGATTTTTGGGACATCTAACTGTATGCCGAATTTCAGATTCGTAGATCCAAAGGTGTCGAAACATGCCAGTCTTATGGACGGACAGACGGACGGTTGGACGGCAAGACGGACAGACAGACGGACGGATGGACAGACAGACGGACGACGGACAATGGACCACGACTATAGCTCAGATGACTTATAGTCAGCTGAGCTAAAAATTTATCTTGTGAACAACATTTATATATAAACTGGTGATGCTAACTCCTACCATTTCTGAGATTTTAATTTTTGTATGCTAATTTTGCCAAATGAACAAGTTTAGCTTCGCGTAACTAAATTTACTGAACTGGAACCATTTGAACAAACTTGAGAGATTGTTTCAGGGATTATTTCTGTGAAATGTATAATAATATGGCTGGACAATTTCAGAGAAGAGAGATTTTTAGCTTTTTCCCTGTAAAATCTAAGTCAATGTATTTAGCCTTAAAACAAGTTCAATCCAATCAGAGTTTATTTTTGATGACTGATTTTTGCATATAATTTAGTGATGCTAGTTCCTGCTGTTATTGAAATCGAATTGATTAACGTATGGACAACATCAAGCCATTGCAGAAGCTCATAGGTTTGCTAAAAATAGAAATAATACATTATTTGGTAGTTTTTAAGAGGTGTCCTTTTAATCTGTATTTCTTTTCTCCAGTCAAAATAATAATGTGTTATAGAAAGATGTTGTATCTGGAACTATTGGTTAGAAAGGGCCCCACAAACAGTTAAAACCTATGAAGTGTAATGCTTTGAAAATTTATTGGAGGACCTCATTTCATGTTGCAACAGAAGAAACTGACCCTTTACAGTATTTAAATAATCCATTGAAGGTTTTGACTTGTTTCAAACAGCAACATTCCTGTCTGTGAATGTATAATTATGTAAGGCAAAGTATTGGTTATTCAGCTTGTCATACATAATCAGTTGCATGAGAGCTGTAATTTAATGTACATTCGAGGGTTCAATGTTAATTGGGCTGTTGCAATGTGGAAATTTGCCAGGAAAGTTGTCTCAAGAGAGGAATTATCAGATAATCCTTAAAGAGTCCACAAGAGCCTGCCAAGGTGTGACACAGAAGCTATCTGAGAAGACAGTTGCCATTTGCCCTTGCTAAATGATGTGCTAAGCTATGGCTGTCATCTGTTGTTCTAAAAAACACAAAATGCATAAAAACAGAGAATTTTTGAGCAGTGTCACCAGTTTAATGCAGCCACAGAAGTTGATCAATTACTCCAGATCAATCTATCCATTGGTTTTAGAGAGATTTGGGCTTTATTACTGAGAGTGGATATTACTTCTTGGTGGAAAAAGCTTTTTTAACTCTGTAACCCTCCAGATTTATGAATTTTACAAGCAAGGGCTACCTTCTCAGCTTAGTCTAAGTGCTCAAATCTGTGTTTTAAATCTGTCACTCTGGGAATATTGGTCAAAGTGTGCTCATTTCAGGTCTCCTGGGAGATCTTATCAGGAGCTCTCCTGATATTTTGCAGGAGCTCTCAGTGTAGGACAGTTATGATTTCTACCCTGAACCACTGTCTTTCAAACTGACTGAACTTTGTTAACTTTAATCTTTGACCCAAAAATTAATCAGTTTCTTACTTTCAAATTGGTCAATCGAAATTTGGTGTTATTATCTGGTAACAAAATTTATGGATGGCTGGATAGGTGGACTGGGTGATTTCTACAGAGTACTGTTTTTTCAAGCAGGCCCTAAAATTTGGGATTAGCTATTTATTTACTTATTTTCAAGAAATGACCCAATGTTTTTCAAAGTGTGTGAAAGCTTTCAAGATAACACATAAGATTATAAAAAATGCTTTTATATAATAGTGATTTATTCAAGCTTCTTATGATTATTATCTACCTTACAGAACCTTTAATAAAAATATCTGCCAAAATCTTGCAAGGTTCATGGTTAAAAATGTACAGTGTCCAACAGTATATGCTGTACCCCCCCCCCCCCCCCCACCCAAATCTTAAATATTTCAAGAAGTCCATTTAAAACCAAACATCACCGACTGATTGTTTTATATTGTCAAAGTTCTCCCGCCGGGCCTTGGTTGTCACTGCAGCCTCCCCACCTTTCCGGATTCGTCTCGCATGCTGCTTATGCTGCTGTTTTTTAAGCTGTCTTTTAACTTTCATTTTAATCAGATCAGGGTCTATAGAAGCCTGTGAGGTAGTGGAACTGATACTATCACTGGCTCGTGAACGTCTAATAGCGCCCTCTGTCAGATGACAGTTCATATGCTGCATGCTTTCTTCATTCCTGAAAGGTCGACTGCTCCTGTTCAGAGCACTTAGGTTTTCTAACTCTTCATCTTGCTCTGAATCTGAGTCTTTATATTTGGCATTGCTGCCCAGTCCTTCCCCGTGTGTTGTATTACTGTCTCCTAGCTCTGACACTGCACTTTCAGCATGTATATTTACAGAGCTTGTCTGACTGCTTGTGGGATCTGAATTGTCCTTAGTTTGATTTATTTCTTCTCTCCTTTGATTCGACTCACTCGTGCTCTCTGGGGTGAGTGAATCTGATTCTGCTGAGTCAGCAAGTTTCATTTCCTGCAAGGCTGACTGTACAGTCTCATTATCAAAACTGACCAGAACTGGAGGAGAAGCTTCAACACCTGCAGCATCCTGCTCCTTTTGATCCACTTCATCATCATCATCATCCTCATCTTCCTCTGGTCCACCTCTCAAACCAATCTCTGCAGCGGCCTAGAAAATTTTAAGCAATCCATCAAAATCACACCTCATCTTATAATAATTAACAATAATAATAATTCATTTTATAAAGCATAGAAACCACCAGGAATGGTTCCCTGAAAAGCTGTGCATTACTAATAAGAAGACATGGAATAATGGCATATATATATGGAACACACTTATACACTGTTTCTTACAGTATACACAAGAACGGCAGTCTTCAGTATTATACTATTTTGCCAACATAGACACTGGAAGCTATTCACAGTTACTGTTAATAACAATACTGTTTCAGTGAAAATTGCTTCTCTCCTTTAGTTGTTGGCAAATATTGATGATAGGCTTTTTAGTGAAAATTGCCTTATTTCTTTCTGTTAGCTTTCACTAGTGAGATGTAAGGTCCAGCAAGTGCCCATGATTTCATTGACTGAAGAGAAATTGTGGACTGTAACTAAGTTTGTTGAAAGTACCAGTATAGACATTTACTAATCATGATAAGTTAACAGGGCCTGCATGCATGGCCAGGCTAATTTTAATGGATTTGTGGGACACAGATCTGTACAGGAGCTGAACGAGTGGACCATGATTACCTCATCAAAAGTTGTCTCCATGTCCTTTGTGAAACCACTGGCAGATATCTCCACATCCAGCTCCCCTTTTCTCCTAAACACAGGAAACATGTCAGTTATTGTCTGATGGTAAAATTATGTATAAATGGTAATGCACTGAGCAATACTATCCTTGGTTGAAATAATATAAATAGTCACATGACAGTAGAGCATAATTTATACAATCACTGTTTAACTACAAATTTGTTTAGTATTAATTGAAAACTGAGAACAACAAGGGACCTATGGGTCATGTCGCTCAGCTGAATTTTGGAAAATTTTAGCAAATGCAAAATTTACTTAATTTCTTTTTTAAAAGCTAAGAGGTAATGACCCGGCAAACTGGTGATAATCAAATATTAAATATATGTTTGCTGAACTAATACTGTGCTATTTTTTGGACTAAATCTAAGATGCAGGAGCCTCTCATGATAAAATACTACAACAAGTATCATTATTTGAAGATATGACAGTAATATGTGCATAAGATGATTACCTTAAGTGAAATAATGCACATTTAATTAAAACCTAATAAAATGCTGTAAGAAATTAAAATTTTCTATTTTCAAATGAGCATAAACTAAATCTGATAAGAATATTTTCTACTGTGTAATGCATGAAAATTGGGCTTTAAACCAAATAATGTAACAAGGATAAAAAAAAGAGATGTGTCTAAGAGTTATTTGAAAGGGTATCGTACATCTGACCAACAAAAAATGTATAATATATTCAAATTCCAAACAATATGATCTTGGTTAAAGAACCTCCTATCATGGCTTTAATATATCATTTATAAGACTGAACAAATTATAATTTACAGCTATATACTCAAGGTATAGATTGCAAAACACTAGCATTCTGTCTACACATAAACAAAACAGGATTGTTAATCACTATAAGTATCTTAATGCCATCATTAAACCTTAAAATGTGTCATCTAGTACCTGTCAGAATCTAATATTTCATCAAATAAAGCCCTCCTACTTGGTTATAGCAAAGTTTTAAATATATGATTGCAAAACTAATACTCTGACAAGACTGTCATGAAGAAAAACAGTAAACGTTTTGAGATACTGTGATGCACATGAAAAATTTACAGATGGACAGGCAAGTGGACAGAATGGACTAATACCTTAATTTCACTTTCAAGGGAATAATACATTTAAGTTTATATATTTAAGCCTATTTTTTAGCATATCAACTTTTTCAATTAACAGATTTTATCAGATTCATTTTTTATTTATTTACAAGTTTTATAAACTTGTTATAAAAATAATCTGAAAATATAAGTTAAAATATCAGAATTCTAAGTTGCAATCATTATTTATTTATCCAGAGTGTAGCTCACATCGGGTCATATTATGCATACAAATATCTTTTATTTTTTTTAAATCACAAATGTTTAAAGTGAATTTAAAAGAATATAATGCCACAACATGGCATCTTCAAGATTATTCCTTGAATCACTATTGAAAAGTCTTATACATTGGAGCTTAATTAATTTTATTCACCGAAATAAAAGATTCAGTAAATCTGATAAAATAAAACCATCTTTTCAAATAAGAAGTATACACACTGTTAGTTGAATGAGGGACAAACATCATCATTGTGCTAATTACTATCCCAGCTATAATTTTTAACTGGAATTAATAGTCAATTTCACACCTGGTGAAGTTTTTACTCTTCTGAAGTAAAGAATTACTCATCTGATGAACATCCACCCTTTAATATAGCAATACACCACTTTGTGTACACAATTAAATGAGCACTTTAATCATTGTAACCCTGGTGGTACAATACAAAATCTAAAATGTAGCACAGCCTAGAATAAAAACTAGAATACGGGTAGTCGACAAGCGACTACGTGTATCCGCCTAAATCAGAGTGGAACAGGTGAAGTGAGGCATGGATAAAGTGGCAAGGGAAATAGAGTGTTGCATATTAGCATGGATGTCTGCAGCCAAATTGTGTATGAAGGTTGCCCCCCTACCACAAAATCCAGAAAGCCATCCCAGTTGTATACATATGCAAAATTTAAGGCAGATAAGTCAAACCACTACATGTATATGAGTGATTTTAGCCCGTGGCAGACAATCAGATGGACGCTGAGCAAAAATGGTTGCAGGTGACGGCACCAGTTTTGTGTATGATAAGAAGCTATGTGAGAACTATACACATGCAAAACTTTTGCGGAATCGGTCAAACGGTTAGCAAGATATGAGCTTGGATGTCTGCTGCATAAACTAGAATGCAGGTGGCTCCACCTGTCATAAAATCAAGAAAGCTGTCGGGGATGTATAAACCTGCAAACTTTTAGCCAGATATGTCAAACCACTGCCGAGATATGAGTGATTTTATCCCATGGCAGACAAACAGACAGGAGCTGTGCAAAAATGGCTGCAGGTGGCGCCACAAGTTTTGCGTATGTTATAAAGCTCTCCAAGGGCTACATTTGTGCAAAAAAATTTTCCTGATCGGTCAAACGGTTCCGGAGATATGAGCTTGGATGTCTGCAGCGTAAATGTGAATGTAGGTGGCGCCACCTGTCATAAAATCAGAAAAGCTATCCAGAATGTAAACGCATGCCAAATTTCAGGTGAATTAGTCAAGTCACTGCAGAGATATGAGTGATTTTAACCCAAGGCAGACAAACAAATGGACACTGTGCAAACATGGTTGCAGGTGGCTCCGCCATTTTTTGTGTATGTTATAAAGCTCTCCAAGGGCTACATTTGTGCGAAAAAATTTTCCTGATCGGTCAAACGGTTCCCGAGATATGAGCTTGGATGTCTGCAGCGTAAACGTGAATGTAGGTGGCGCCACCTGTCACAAAATCAGAAAAGCTATCCAGGATGTATACGCATGCCAAATTTCAGGTGAACTAGTCAAGTCACTCCAGAGATATGAGTGATTTTAACCCAAGGCAGATGAACAGATGGACACTGTGCAAACATGGTTGCAGGTGGCGCCACCATTTTTTGTGTATGTTATAAAGCTCTCTAAGGGCTACATTTGTGCAAAAAAATTTTCCTGATCGGTCAAACGGTTCCCGAGATATGAGCTTGGATGTCTGCACCGTAAACGTGAATGTAGGTGGCGCCACCTGTCACAAAATCAGAAAAGCCATCCAGGATGTAAACGCATGCCAAATTTCAGGTGAATTAGTCAAGTCACTGCATAGATATGAGTGATTTTAACCCAAGGCAGACGAACAGATGGACACTGTGCAAACATGGTTGCAGGTGGCGCCACCATTTTTGTGTATGTTATAAAGCTCTCCAAGGGCTACATTTGTGCGAAAAAATTTTCCTGATCCGTCAAACGGTTCCCGAGATATGTGGGTTTATGTGTGGAAACAGACGCACAAACGGACGCAGAGCGCAGAGGAAAGGTCAGAGGTCAAAACAAAATCGGGGCGCAGCAGTTCACATGTGACCCAAACATAATCCCGGGTTTCGTAAAATTCCGCCCAGTGGTTACAGAGGAGTTCTCCGGAAACCTACGCGGCGGCGGCGGCGGCGGCGTGCAGCTGAAAACATAGTATCCGCAAAACTCTGTTTTGGCGGATACAATGAATCAAATACAGAAAATTATAACATTCATCTAGTTTATGCACCAGCTGGGGGGGGGGGGTGTAGGGCAGAGGGGAAGCCTGTTAGTAGTGGCCAAGCTGAGCCAAGGCAAGCTGCATGGAGAGGGTTACATAATACAAGTGAAGGCTGTACTAGTAGGTGGGCCTGAAGTAAACAACACTTGACATGGTGTATGGAAACTTGAATAAAAGCTTCTCTTTTCAATCAATTCCTTTGAAATTTTAGATTTTAAAAGATTGAATCCTTATGTATATATGCTGTGAAAATTAAATCAACAGTGCTTACAGGGGAAAAACGTGCCATAGCCAAAGTTGGTCAAAATTTAAGGTATTGATTTTTTATGTATGCTAATAAATTAAAAATTTGCAAAATTCAGATCTAAATTTGGGGTTAACAATTGACTCTTGATTTAATAAAGTTATATCCCTGAAAAAAAGTTTCCAGCTTCAGCACTGATTCTCATGTTAAGTGAGTAAATATATTCCCTGATTTTCAAAAAATTGCATTATATTTGGACCTATAACTTCAAAACAATATTCAATACTGACCTAATTCTTGGTATGTTAATAGAAAATGTATGGAAGAATAGGAATACTAAATATAATCAAAAACAAACCAGTGGTTTCGAAATTAGGCAGCCTTGAAGTGTAACAATGGCTTTTTTATGAAAAATGGAGGTTTTTCATTAATATTTTGGAGGAATGAAGTCCTAGTGACCCAACTTTTGGTATGGTAGGAGATTTTGAGGACATCTAACTGTATGTAAAATTTTGGATTCATAGGTCCAACAGTTTCAAACGTGCTCTGTTAACGGACGGACAGCCGGACAGACGATCGGAAGACAGACAAAGGACCACTACTATAGCTCAGATGACTTATAGTCAGCTGAGCTAAAAACTGGGCCTATGTGGTATAAGAAAGGATACATTTCACAAGCAAAAGTGTGATTTTAATTAAGTTTTCAATATTTAATTATATGGTCATATGAGCTAAAAACTCATAAAACATGAGTTTGCCAAATATTCCTGATTAACTAAGTTTAACAGTGTACTTCATATCAAGGCCCAGCCAACTTAAAGAGATGAGACTGAAATGCTACAAAGTATTTATATCTTATTAAATCTTAACATGTCATTAAGCACTTACATTAGATCCTAACATTTTAACACATTTGAATATCAGGATTCAAATCCTGAAAATTATTTTGTTTAAAAAAATTTCAAAATTTTAAGTTGGTCTCTGTGGTTACTGCTTGTTGCTGAAAAAATGTGAAATTATAAGATTCATCTTGTTTATTGTACAGTTCTGTCAAAAGAATGGGATGGTTGGGGGGGGGGGAGACGTAAAGAGATATGATGAAATGCAACAAAGCATTTATATCTTATTTATAAGATGTCAATAAGTACTTACATAAGATCCTAACATTTCATCACATTTGAATATTATGATTCAAACCCTAGAAAATTATTTTGATTAAAAAAATTTTTAAATAGTTCAAGTTTCAACATAAAATGGGTTTAACATTGAAATAATACAATTCATCTTGTTCATTAGTCTTGTGTTATGAAGGGTGGGTCTCTGTACATTACTGCTGGTTGCTGAAAAAAAATGTGAAATTATAAGATTCACCTTGTTTATTGTAATGTCCTGTCAACAGAATGGAGTGGTGGGATGGAGGGGTGGGGGAGGGGGGGGGGGGGTGGGGAGAGAGAGAGCCTGACCCAAATCAACTAGACAGAGCTGGCCAGAAGTGAAGATATTGCATAACACCCTGCCTGGCTGAGAGCTGGCTGGAGTACGTTTCATACCAATTGCTAGATGTAAACAATACTTGACATGGTGTTTGAAAACTTGAATAAAATCTACAGTTTTTGATCAATTGGTTTCAATTTCAGATCTTAACAGGTGATATGCTTAAGTGAACATACTGTGAAAATTAAATCCACAGCAATAAAGGAAAATAATGTGCCATGGTAAAATTTGGGCAAAATTTAAGGTACTTATTCTATATTTAAGCAAATAACTTATAAAATTTTTCATATTCAGATCTAATTTTCAGTGTACAATTGGACCTTGAGTAATGAAGTTATATCCCTGGGAAAAAGTCCCTAGCTTCAGCAATTCTTATGTTAAATGAGTAAATCTATTTCTAGATTTTTACAAAATGCATTATGTTCGGGCCCATAACTTCAACAAATTATGCATTACTGACCTAATTTTACATTTGTACATATGAAATGTATTGAAGAATATGCATAATACATATGATCCAAAACAGATCAGTGGTTATGATATTAGGCAGTCTTGAAGTGTAACAATGGGTTTTTAATGGAAAACAGAGGGTTTTCCTTAATACCTGGAAAGAACAATGTATTAGTAACCCAATTTTCGGTATGGTGGGAGATTTTGGGTTCATCTAACTGTATGCAAAATTTTGGATTGGCAAGTCCAACGGTTTGAAAACGTGCCCTATTAACGGAAGGGTTCAGATTACTTATAGTCAGCTGAGCTAAAAATTTGATTGTTCATCCAAGACCCAAATACTGAGAAAATTATCCAAAAAAAGCTCTTGTAAAAGATCTTCTGATCCCAAGCAAATATAGAGAGATTAGCTGGCACTTGATACATAATGCTGATCAGCTGGTGCTGCTGGTCGACATTCCAGGTCACAAAATACCATTTAAGTTGTAGTGGCTACACATGACATGAGGTCAGATACAATAATTAATTCTGATTTTTGTACCAATAAATTTAATTCATTTTACATGAAATATTGATTAAATTCATAGAAAACATGACACAAATATTGTTTCCAACTTTTATTATGGGCTAGCTTCAATAATGTAGGTTATCAGTATCTGATAAAGTCTGCTATAGATCCAAAGGTTTGCATTAATGGTGAATTCTGATGTAATCTCATGCAAAACAGTTTATTTGAACGATCATTCATGCAAACAAAACTTGTCCCCCGGAGTGTTCGGATAAATGAAGCTCTACTGTATTAAGTGGTGAACTCAGTTTTGTAGGGCCTTCCTAAAGAAAAACATTATCTCTCCTTATTTTTCCTTTATTTTTGTATGGTCTTCCTAAAACATAAACTCTCCATATATTTGTATATGCTTACAAAATATGTTTTCCCATACTATGACTTCAAGACTACAAAGAAATAAGGAGGTTATGGCACAAATTATTGACTTTAACAAGTTATTCCACTATGAAGCTTGTATGGCGATCCAATGCACACACACAAGTAGTGCATGTGTGTCATACATTTTATTTACTTATTTTGTTCATATTTGGCTTCAAGAAATCATAAATATCATAAGGTTCAAAATTTCTATATACATCAATGGTTTGTGAAAAATGTGAAAATAATTAATTCCTACTGTTTCAAATCGGATGAGCAAAGTATGTGAAAATTCACTCACTTGATATCTGAAAATTTGGGGTACAGTTCACTTTCATAGTCATGTCGCTTTTTGAAATGGTCTCTAATACACTGAACATCTCTGTCAAAGTACCTGAAAAAGTTGAAAGACACAATATATCTCTGTGTACTGGTACATACATTTTAAACTATGCCACTTGGCCAAAGATTCAGAATTACAAGTCATCATATCAGAATAACTGTCCCATTATGCACTAGAAAAGGTGAAAGTATTTTTTAACAAATCTTTTTTTTGGTGGAGGTAACCTCTCAATATATAAATGTACCGGGACACCTTGGTACACAAGCAGAATTCCATTTCAGTTTCAGACAATATGATGAGGCATTTGCACACTGTTAACTAGGCTTCAACCAGGCTCTGTTTTCTGCATCTGGAAGTCCTGGATGTGCAATCATTCCCATTGCTTGGTCATTACACAGAGGGACCTCTAAAAGGCGCATTCATTTGTGAGGGAAACTGGACTATGGAGCATAGCCTTTCCATAAAGCCTGCAGAGCTCTCACCCAGGTGGGGGCCGACCATTGAAAATCTCACAGCTCCTTGGCTGAAATTCAAACTCTGAACCTCTTTGTTTTGAGTCTGGTGTTCTACTTACAGACTGCAGAAGCTGCTATGAAGGTGCAGGTCAGCAATGTGTGAAATTTTATTCTGTTCAAAGTATATATTCCCCTTGTGTTAAATTTTGTGCAACTGTGCTTTGCTGAAACAAAAATTGTCCCCTAGCATGCACTTTTTTGGTTGGTTAGTGGGTAGAAACATTTAGACAAACGGATGGAATCATAATTGTTGATTCATAATTCAAGAAAATATGAAATTTTGAACTTTTCAGTATTTGCAGATAATATAAAACTTTGCAGATTTTTCTTTCATTTCAGCAAATATATGTAATACCTAATGAGTACAGTCTATAGCTGAGCCACTTTCTATAAAGCTGTCATGTTCTGTTGGAAGCTATTATAACATGGGGTCCATGCCACTTAAGAAAATCAAAATATCATGATCCCCCCCCCCCCCCCCCACAACATTTAAGGACTCTTTTGAGTTGATGACAGAATCAGTTGATAACCTAAAAGCAACATATGACAAATATGTGGTTATTTTTTAATGAGCTGGTGTTTTCCTATCAAGAAGTGCACAGTGATGTCAGACGAGTTATGTGACAAAGTTTGTAGACAGTTACTTCCATCATTTTACAGGGACAATCCATTTCACTGAGTTCAAGACATGTTCCTTCCTTCTCCAACTTTACAATGATATGAATAAAGTTACACAATAATTTTTACATATTAAGAAATTCACATTTCATGATTTTTTTCATGATTTCTTGAATTTTTTTGAACTCATGATTTTCAATATCAGAAGTTCATATTTCAATTTCATCCCTCTTTTATGACTTTTTTTTAACATTTTGTAACTCATAAATTCTGGTATTTAGGTTTTAACATACTAGGTGTTATTCAGGATTTAAAACACTTTAAATCACAGTAGAAAAACAATAACATACCACTCCGCATTAGGGTGTGATGTTGACACCATCTGAGGGAAATCATACATTGTAACACGGTCTTTTTCATCCAGCATCAAATTGAACTCATTGAAGTCACCATGGATGAGACCATGGTTGGCAAGTTTGACGATTAGCTCCATGCAGTCATTGTACACAGCAGATGGGTCAGCCATTTCACGAACCTGAGACCTGTCAATCAAAGTCAATATGATAACTAACAGAAAATATAATAAAAAAATATTAAATCCATTCTTAACTGAAACCTGATAGATAGTTCAGATATTTGAACAGTTCTGTGAAAACTTATTCCCACTTGTGTGCGGGTATAACCAAATGGTTTTAGAAAGAAATCTTGGCAGGTACCAAAATTTCTTAAGGAGTTAACACTATACTCCTGTATATTTAACATACTGTAATTGGTATCTGAATAGGACCCTTTAATCACTTCTGAAACACTGATATAATTATACACACAAAGCTATGTATTGATAACACTAGTTAATGAATGTTAATTATTATTTTTACATACATAGGATGACCACTCAGTAGCTCCATAATAACAACGTGTCTGTTGAAGTCCACTGGCTTTGGGACTGGGAAGCCTCTGTCATACAGAGCTTTCATGTAAGCAAACTCCTTCATGGCAGCGAGGCGGGATAAGTAAAGCCAGCTAGCCTTCTGTCTGTGTTTGTGGTAATCACGCTTGTTCTTAAGTTGACGAAAGGATGTCCTCCCCAATCTATGAATAAATTACACAACACAGAACAAATTATATCTATATTTTAATTATATATATATATATTATATATACATATCAACAATATATTATATCATTAAATATATAAAATAAATTAATTATATATAAGTATAATTAAAATTATATTATATATTAATAAATAATATATTTATATATTCAATACATCTGATTATATATAATCACATATATATTGGTACCAATTTAAGATATGCTAAAATATTTTTCTTTATGATTTTATATACAATATAGAGTTCTTGCATCATCAAAAGATGACAACAGTTGAATAAATCTGTTATTCTAAATGATAGAATTGTTATAATCATTGTACTTCAGAATTTTTAAAATGTATTACCAGCAAAACATGAGTTGAGGGAACACAGTTCAGATTGCAGCATGATCTTTACAGAATTCCAGCTAATTTTTTATTATTTTCATGATGTGTCTCTTACTGTGCTGATCTTGAGGTATAATCTTCCTAAAAAATATCATTTTAATGCTCTACCTGTGCAACTTCAGACACATTTGTTGTCCTTCTTCATTAGCAACAATGTAGACATCTGTAATTGATAAACAAACCATGAGCTTTGAAATTTATAACAGAATCATACAAGATGTACTTGCATGTACAGTAAGGAGAAATTTTTATGAGAAATATTCTAGCAAAGTAAAGCAGGTTTGACTTCCAGTAAAATAACTCAACATTCCAATGTTTTCCATATATTTTTATGCTCAAATAATAACACTGAAACCCCCCCATTCCCTCCCTGTGAATGGTGGTTTTGTTAGTAAACTGTTGTGAGCTTTTCTGTATTAATGAGAATTTTCTCTTTTAAAGTTTATACGCCAGAGTAAGCCAACCAAAATTTTTCTCTTATTGGGTCTATTATCGCCCAAACCGCCTCGTTCCCGTGTATCTAGGTCACACTTCCGTTTCCTGTGTAATTACAGCAGGGATGGAGCAGCCGAAGACGTCGGTGCCGGAACAGATGCAGGAGGCGAGGACGGACTGGAGAATGGTAGGACCTCACCCGCCGTAATCACAGGGCCCAAGGAATAAAGGCCCGAAGATTGTAATTTGACATTCTTGTCAACTTCTTGCGCCCCCCCCCCCCCCATTTTTAGAATGAGTAGCTTGAAGAGAGTAACGGAAAGCTACAACAGGGCAAATGGGAGCCCCGGAAAGGTACTGTCTGTGAGGGAGGGCCGGAACGTGCCAGATTAATGGAGGATCATCAAATGACGGTTTTTCTTATAAATTCTGGAGGGAAAGGGAAGATGGCCGATGAATAGTCGCCCGCAATGGTGTGTAAATTGCGAGTCGACCACTAGGGCATGAAGCTCAGAGCGGCGACCAGCAGATGCAATAGCAAGGAGGAATACGTTTTCCTAGACAAATGTAGAAGACGCGGTACCTAAGGGGTTCAGCAGAGGTGATGTAAGACAATGTCCCAACACCAGGAAAAAGGGACGTAGCGAGGACGAGAAGCGAAGGCATGTACCCCCATGAGAAAGCTTACCTAATTCAGTTGTCCAGTTCTGTTAATAAAAGATATGCATAAACTACACATACTTCAGGCTACACTCCTCCAATTTATTTCACTGACATTACTGATAAAATGAGATTTTCCTATGCAGTTGATGGAACCCAACTATCCACAAATTGTCAGGGTAACCCTGAATGAGTTGGAATCATATGTTTCCTTCACTCTCCTGAAAGACAATGGGAGAACCTGCAAGTTTATAATATACTAAACGGAGCCATTCTACAATATTTACTGCCCTGTAAATGTCACACATGTGGCAACATCCCCGGACCCTGTATGTGATTGGTGGAAAGATGCCCTGCCCAGCAGCCCTACAAAGAGAGCCAACCAGAATGAATCACCCGTTCATGTGACTTAATAGCATGAAACAGTCTGTGTAAAACTACTTCAGTGCTTACAAACGCAATGTAATAAGCAGGCACTTGAAAATGATATCTTTGCTTGTGAATGAAGTTTTTCTAGACTATTCAGGAACCCAAGCCCATACAAGCACAGGATAAATACAGAAGACGTATGTGGCCAACCTTATTACCTTGGCATAAGTCAATTATCTTACAATGCCAACTAGTGTTAAGATATTTTTTATTCTCTTTTTAATGATGAAGGGGAATTCCAGCTGGCCCTATATAGGAATCCTTCCCTTCTGTTCCTAAGGAAATATTCTATGTAACATCAGCTGTTGGTGTGCTGAATACTGCCATCAAATATACAAAAAGCTCACCTGGCAGGATATTTAAATGCATAGAGGTCACCATGTCCTGAACAGTGCTGTCAACAGTTACTTGAGATTTTACCCTGCTACTCCACATTGATGGGGACATGCTGGTACAAATGTAAACCCCATTGCTGGAATCTGTTATTGTTTTTCAATGGGAGTGAAGAATGATGATTCTGTTCAAGTGTGTCTTTTATTGTAATTCGTAAAACATGCTCTGGTCAGTCTGGTGCCAATCTCTTTACTGGAGGTGTTACGCATTAAGATCAAAAGTGTCTCAATCTTGTTCTCAAACTTTGTGTGCATAAATTAATGAACTTAAATACCATTTAGGGACAGAAACAACCAAAAATATGCAAATGCGTACTTGTTTGACTGGGTCACAGAAATGGACCAATACAAGATCAAGTGATGACCTTAATGATGCAGTCTGACATTAGCTGCAAGTTTGCAGAAAATTTATCAATACCATCAAGAGTTCCAAGGAACTCTCATTCGAAACTGCTCCTGGCACACTGTCATAATTTGGCTGAGACAAACACGATACATCAGCATCACAGCACTAAATACAGGAAAAAAAACAGGGTACTGCTTAAATGCGTTGATGAGAACAATCATATAATTTAACTTGACAAGACAATAATATTTGGATTGATCCCTGAAGCAATCATGGATGTTGAAATGATAATCAAACTTGGGCATTTTATAGCTCACTTCCCAAGGTTACGTTTACTCACCTGATTCTTTGCCTACTCCTATCTGGTTTCCCACTGACTGTATCACATCTCTGGATGCCAGCACCTTCAAAGCCAGGTAATCATACCCGGCATTTGTCAGCCTAAAACCGTCAGCTGTAACATAAAATAGACACACAATAAAACCTGATGAATAGAATTTGAAAGCATAAAACCATCCGCTGCAACATAAAACAGAAATACAATAAGACCTGATGAGCAGAATGAGGGATATGCAGTAAAAATAAAAGATTCAATTCATTAAATTCTACAGGTTAAACTTAAGGAGAAAAAAAGGACTTCCGATAAAAAATTAAATTTGTTTCTCAGGCTTTAAATTGCTTGAGTCAATATAAACTCCCTGCATCCAATTTTCAATTAAGATTTTAAGTAAAAACTTAAAACCTTTTTTTTTGCTCCAGCAGCTTGAATATTTCTTACAAGTAAATAAAATATAAAATTCTGGGGAATTTTTATTTTTTTATGATACGCTTTTAGTTGTTAAACAAAACATGAAATTTTATAATTAAAAATGTATAATAAAAGTGTAAAATATAAAATTTTTCCTCCACACTTATTTATGAAAATTACCTGAGAACCCAACTTTTAATTAGTCTAAGCAAATTTTATTTATTCCTGTTAGGAAATATTCAGAATATTACTTGCAAATTTTCATCATTAGGAACTATTATTTTGCTTTTATCCTTAAAGACATTATAGCAATTTCTAATAAGGGCTAGGTATCACCTGCAATTTTCATATTGCAATATATTGTGGTATGTGGAAGCATATTGCAATACCTATTGTGATATTTTTCATTGCACCAATTAACAGGGAAAAAGTGGTACTGGTATTTATAATCAATTTACAGGGAAGAAGTGATATAACACAATGACTATGTTATTTATTTATTATCATATTACTTAAATATGAGACAATGGAAGTATGGAAATATGGCAAAATTACTCAGGAAAGTACTCACTTATTGTGGACAGAATTCAAAGAAACAGGTAAAATGTTTTATTTTAAAAGCCTCACACATGCTTGTAAATTGGCAATAAGAGCATTCTCCACTGTCATTTCGCATGCACATGGATCGATGGTGTGCATAATCACTGTTGTATACCACACTAGTTTGTTCTTACCTCTTTTTCCAGCACGTTCAAATGCCAATAACTTGTGCTTCACCAGTTCTCTGAGCACTTTATGGCAACCACCATGCTTCAAACCTGCTATTGATGCAGCCAATGGTCCTGGGACTAATTCATGGTTTTTCATTCCCATCTCAATCTACAACAATAAATAACACTCAATATTTCTGATATGGATAAAGAATATACATCACCAAATGTATTATGACCAGGTTTGGCACAACCTTCCCTGATTGAAAAGAAGGGAAGAAATATTTTTGCCATTCATGTCAGTAAAAATCAGGGGGATTGTTTTCACAAACTTTTATATATAAAGGATGTGCAAACAAACCCTTTGGGTGTCTGAGAAGGCGACGTGGGTTGGACTGTGGGGCTCAATAGGGTAGTCTTTATTTGAACTATATAGATGAACACAGTCCAAGGGGTAGAATGTGGTTTGTACAGTTTGTTCAGTCTTTAGTTGAGTATTATGGTCACCTAAACTAGAGTGTATACACTCTAGAGGTGTTTTATACAGTAGGGTTAGCCTGTAGCTGAGTAATTATACTTTGAATCAAATTGAGTAATCACTTCAATTTAATTTGGTTAAGCAGAAGCATACACTGTTTGAGAATTTACTGTTGAGCAGGCTGCTTATTTATTTGTCCAGTAATGAGCAGATCTAACCTGTTGATCCAAAACACTGGGGACTCCAAAAATGTCTGCTCCCAAATTATATACACTTCAATCTCCCAAAACATCTACTAAAGAAAATTGGGACTCCCAAAATATCTAAAGGTATTACTAATCTATTACTTGTTATTTTTATTCTTAAAGATCAAATTTAAGGATCAAAGGCTATTTACAATTCTTTTACAAAGATTTGTTCTGTTAGTATATATTTATATTATTTGCATTGTGAACAAAGGGGAATCAATTCAGCTATGAATGATTATCAAACTTTTAAGGTTGAGAGTAGCTTCATTAATTAATTACTGGTACTAACTGGGTAATTAATAATTATATGTTTATCATATATAGCTTGGAATTTAAGGAATGTTGGAAACAACTGAAAATCACCCTATTAC
This sequence comes from Sipunculus nudus, assembly GCA_026874595.1. Taxonomy (NCBI): domain Eukaryota; kingdom Metazoa; phylum Annelida; class Sipuncula; order Golfingiida; family Sipunculidae; genus Sipunculus; species Sipunculus nudus. Next base: position 55,038,162 of record CM049313.1, on the reverse strand, counting down.
TGGGAGAAGATGATATGGGAATGAACCCAAAACACTGATGGAACTGATCTGTCTTAGTCTTAGGCATAGTGTCAGGGTTATGGTTCTAATACTGTCAGTTCTATTTATTTGATTAATTAAATTCAATAAAATTTCAGTCTATTTCAATGTAAAAATAATGAATAACTATGTGTAAATAATGAATAATTGTAACACATTACTCTGTGATTATCTGTTAAATATGTGTGTATGTTTGATAAGTTGTGGAAAGTGTCAACGGTTTCTTCCCTAACTTCCTTTTCTACCCAGAAACTTCCTTTTCTTCCCCCAGAATTTCCTTAACTTTCCTGGGAAGGGAAGAAATACCTATCTTCCCAGAAGAATGCCAATCCTGACATAAATTGTTTACAATTCAATCACATGTAAACAGTGATATCAATATTTTAAATATATGACAAGATATAGTATGATACATTGCTCACTAAATTGGAATTTTTTTATAAACACAAAATGTTTTAAGAAAAGTCTATATTATATTGCTTAAAAAAACCACATATGGGGTTTAAGACTATTTGCCAAACCCTGGGTAATAAGTGGTATTACCTGCCTTGATATTACCCGCCCAACCCTGCATCACTTACCCCTATTTTAATATTTTCCTTTTATCACTAAGATATGCTATTCAAAGCGTCATTTTAATAATCGATTAATAGTAATCAAGAGTAACTTTTGCCTATAACATAAAGACATTCTGGTAAAAACAATCATAAGTATGATGTAATCAATAGTTGCCTTTGGTAATCTAGCGCTTGAAAGTGGCAGCAAACCGACTGACTTTCGAAAAAACTCAATGATTGGCCAACCACTAGCTTGACCCCTCCTTTTTTGGATCTAGGGACCTTTTTAAGGTATAGGACTTGCTACCACACAGTTGCTGGTTTGAGACCAGGTGAAGAGCTTCACAATAGCATGTTATGTGTACTAATAATTCATTACATTAAGGGGGACCCGGGCCATACTCAGCCTTGAATATGTTCTTACAAAATATTGTAGCGATCTTCTGATATATCAGAAGGAACAAATAAAAGAGTCATTAAGAATAAGATGTAGCTCAAACTATGTTCACTCTACCTATACATCCTTTATTTCTCAGACATACATGTGGAGTGTTCTGGTTATGTTATATATGATATAACAGCATTTTATCATGAAGAGAAGAGCAGGAGACCATCACTGACACAGCCATGTTGCTGAGGCATGAACTCTGTTCACCCATGACCTGACCTGTCACCTGACCTCTGGTGTACCGGAGTAATTTATTACTAATAAATCTATTCCAAAACATCTTAGTTCATGAATAATGCTGAAGATATAATTATATGGCTACGATTAGTTCTTTATAAGTTTATGGCTATATCTTTTCAGTTTTTAACAGATTTGCCAAAGGAAGTTATCTAAAAAATATTCATTATAATTTACATGGGACAATAATCATAGGACTTTTCTCATATCAATAAGGTCAAGGACAGGGTCATGTGACAAAAGATAAACATGAAACATGGCAGGCTCCAGAAAATCCACAGGAGTTGAAATCTTAGCAATTTGTTTATAAGAGCACTCTTACATTATTTATTTTTGCGCCAGAACATTTTTTTTAGCCATTATTGGTAAAAAACTTGCTTAATTGCCTCCACTTTCTCTGTTTATCCTGCAAATATCCTTATGTACCCCTGCTATGCTTTTCCATAAGAGGATCCCCATAAATGAAATCTCATTTCAGTTATGAACCCAAAACAAATGACAGACTTACCGGTACGAACAAACATGACAACATTGACAGAAGGAGGAGTTTTTTCGCGGACTAAAACAGGAGCCTGATTTCACTTCCCAACCTGTAGGATGGATTCTATAATCGTTCTGCTGATTTCTCATATTTTTTATGATTCTGTTTCCTAAATATATTATAAGATGTAATGACTATAGTCTGTTCCAGCACCCCTGTCCACCTGCTTTTTCGCCATTTTTTTTGCGAATCAAAGAACGCCTAAACTTTTTGACTTTAGAGCAGAAAGAGAAAAAAGCGCAATCAACTATTATGGAAATAATGGCATACCTTGTGTCAATTTCCGGTAAACAATTTAAAACCATTTTATGAGTAACTAGTCTATTCTGTAATGACATCTTGCCACTAAACTATGAAATAGGCATATCAGGGAATAGTGATGACGTCATAATAGACGTGACGTACTAAAGAGGCACCAACATTCACGGGACCAATAATCAAGAGCTGCCGACCTTTGTTTACTATGAATCTTGTATTCTCCTGGTGCGCACGCCTCACTGTTATGTCACATTAATTTATATCTATATCCAAGAAGGATAAACAATGGCCACTTATTAGGGACGCCATGAACCTTGTATATAAATGAGACATGTCAACCAGGCCATAAAGTAAATTATATTTCTATCATGGGTAGGAGAGGTACCAAAAATTACGGTTTTGCCTCTTTATGCCATTGGTGCAAATTTTGTTTGGCAGGTTTGTCTTCTGTAGAGATAATCGTGAAAAATCAGGTGGACAGGGGTTGTGAAATGGACTAAAATGTTGGTAGTTATTTTGTTGAAACTTAGGTCCTTTAATCCTCAACCATACACTTTAATTGTACATAACTGATTGACATATGTACATGTATAAGTGTTTCTATGTTCGATATTCTTAGTCAGCACTTTGAAATGAACTAATATGATATATTATCTAAATTGTATGCATGGTCTGCAATCTTGTTAAATGTGTTTTAAGGTACACTATGGAAATAAGTATATCCCACAAATGTAAGGTTACTTTTTAGTGCGGAGTGAGTCTAGAATTCAGGCTGCTGTTTGAGCCATTGAGTTTGAGTCAATGAATAAATCTTCTGGTGTCTATGTTTATGGTTTCTAGTCTCTTGTTCGTATGTCTGCCGTATGTATCTGTGTCTCCATCTAGTGGCGAACCTGTAATGAGAAATGCAATTATTAGTACACATAATTTGCAATTGTGAAGCTCTCCACCAGGTCTGGAACCAGCAGTCATGGATTAACAAGTCCTATGCACTACCACTGCGCCATGCAAGACAAGTTTGGTGTGAGGGGACGAGTGGGGATATTTAAATCTACTTTTCAGAATTGGTCTTAGTTGTTAAAATGAGGGTTAATTTTTTTCAAGCATATGCGTTGCAAAAGCTTAAAAAAATTAACCCTCAGCTGTTTGTTAACTGCCTGCCACTCAACCGTACTCCATCTAGCTGGAGTCACGGTTTTATTTGTGAACCCTAACCCTTAAAATACACCAAATATATCTATGATGTGTGTGCGTACAAATGCCTGGTGGGTGCAAGACAACAGATGTGAATGACGTAGGCAGGACATGTGCACATAAGCCAAGTGGTTTAAACAAGCAAGAGGGAGGAATCATGACGGATAAATTGTACATTATTACAGGGTAAGAGGTACATGGGAAGGATATAGGATACCATTCACTTACAAAGGAGTATAGTCTGTCCCAAAACCCCGTGTCGGCATGTTTTTTCGCGATAATTATTTTAAAAATATTCTTTAAAAATGCCCTCAGATTTTCCGGCGATTTTGTGTGAAGAAGTTAAATATCATGTAAAATGTATTTACTTTGCCAATCTTTTGCGTTATTTATGCTGAAATACCGTGAATGGCGTCTTCCTGGCACTGCTGGACAGTACATTCCTCCATGTTACACTTTCCATGTCTATGGCTGCATTTGGTGTTTGTTAAACAACAGTGACGTCACAAAGACGTCACAGTGATCGGTCAGGCGTCACCTTCAATTGACCAATGTCATAAGTTTGACTTGCTTGTTTATTATCAGTTCTCAGGCTAGGAATAAGTCGTAAACGCTGTAACTTGTTTTGTCATATTTTGGATTATTCGTCTCATACAAAATTAAAGCAAGGTAAGGCATTACTTTTTTTGCAGGTAGTCGGCAGAATAGCTCCTGCAACCTTTGGACAAGAAAGATTTACACTGCTTCACTTGTATAAAAAATTATCCCTGAAAAACATGTGGACATGAGTACTGGGACGAACTATAAACTGGATATATTATTACAACGTTTCACATGTTACCGTGGTGTCTTAACGTGTCCAGAACAGCAGCCTGAATTCAAGACTCGTACCTTTAGTGCTCCTTTTTCATGGCTTTTAACACTTGCAGAATTTATGAAAAGAATTTGATAGATATATGTAAATGTGATCTGTGTATGTTGTTGTTGTGAATAAAATATATCTATCTATCCATCTGTTTCCCTTAAAATGTCACTAATAAAAATTTTAATAGCAAAAACAGGTGGACATTAGGGGATAAAACGGACTTTACTTAATAAGAGTATGTTGCTTATTGGCTGTTGCCCACACTGGCAGAGGCCAGTCTATTCTTCAGTCTTTAAAAATGATAAATTTAATGAGATCGCGCAGCCATAGATGTGGAGTATGGTCTACTTACGGCTGTCAGGACTCGGAAATCCTCTTTCGTCAGGTAACGTAACAGCGTCACGTTTAATTTCCCCATGTTTCTTGAATTGTTTTTTACTTTTAGCCTATCACTTGTCAATTCTGTCCATGTGTTGAAACTTCAGAAAGGTCAAGGACGCTGCCCACCAAAGGAAAATATACCACCCGTTCTTCAATCTCTCTGGGCTGTTCCACAAAATCTCTCCTATCATTTTTTAAAAATCACGTTTATTCAGAGAAGTTAGGCTCAGGATTGCAGTTAAAGACATATAGGCTCAGAATATATATATATATATATATATATATATATATATATATATATATATATATATATATATATATACTTAAAACAGTTAATAGTATATGCATGATAATCTTGGATAATTCTTGTACCAATTTAATTTGGCCTAAAAATGTCCTGTGCCTACTACCATGGAGACTTAAAACAGATTATAGTTAATGTATCTGTTAGGATAATCGTGGCAAATTCTTGTACCAATTTAATTTGGCCTAGTAAAATGTCCTATAAAATTGCAATTGTCCTGTGTCCTTTAGGATAATCTTAATTAATTGGCAAATTCTTAAACCAATTAAATTTGTGGCACAATTCGGAAGTTTGTTAAAAAGGATCGGGCGTAAAACCGATTTTGTCATATCTTTAAAAATTAAAATAAAAGAAACCTGTCTTATTCTTGAGAAAAAAAAAAAACTCTTATGACGGACAATTCTTGTCCCAGCGGAAATGGTCTAAATATTGCAATAGCTGTGTATAATACGCTAACATGTGTAAACATTTCGCCTTTGCTTCAATGTTCTAAAATAATTATTGAGCATCTCATATTTTTTAATAAGCCTTAAAGTATGACCGCTTAATATCCTGTTATTCGGCATTACATTGTATACTTATATTTGATATAAGAAAGGTCCCAAGAGAAGTAGTGATGCAGATATGTACAAGTTCTATCTATCCGTTTCTCAGAACTTTTAGGCCTATGTATATAATATGTATTATGTATATATTATGCATTATGTATATATATATATAATCAATGTAATACATTAAGGTTCAATACATCACAATAAAAGTGCTACCGTGCAGGGGAGCATTAATAATATCTTAATATTATATAATATATATATATATATATATATATATATTAATGATATTATATATAGACATGTATATATATATATATATATATATATATATATATATATATATATATATATACCGGTCCATTAGATTCACTGCAAGTGTATGCGCAGGTTTAAACCTTGTATATGCCTATTTTTAGCTTATTAACTGCTCATGCTTGTTATGGACCGGTCTATGCGATACAACACATCATTCCCGATTCAAAACGCTGCTGGTTAACACGGAAATAATCAGACTGGCATGAGCTCAGTGACACAACGGCAAGGAAAGAAGTCGACGCAGTTAAAGGGTCGTATATATTGTCGCTTTGTCGAGTATAAATTACCGCCCAGAAATGAAATCCACAAGTACCACGGCCGCGAGAAATCACTGTTCTCTTTCACGTTCTGCCTTAAATGAAACTGACAACAAAACTGTGACTCTGGATATTTGAGGTTTCTGGCGCGCGAGCTGTTGAAGTGAAGATAAGAGTAACTGAATGAATGTACGCGGTTGATTTGGATGACAACGTTGCATGTGAGGCCTTTTGATAAAAGGCAGGAGCAGATCCAGTATTTAGAATAATTAGGGCTCCTACCCAGGATTACTAATGACAAAACGTAGAGCCCCTGTCACATTGGCGCTGCGTGTTACTTACGGGTTACAATTTTTGTTGCCCGCAGCTCCCTGCAGTTTGCTCGGAGTATCTCGCCCGTATCTTGTCCGGACTTGCCCGCAGGTGCGCACGGAAGCCCGAAGTACCAGCAGCCAAGTTTTGAACATGCTCATAACCTGTTCCGGGTAAGCTGCGGGAGTTTACCGCGGGAGTTTGCCCGCAAAGCCCACGCAGAACACAAGCAGGAGGCCCGTAGCGGCCGCAAGTCACAGGCATTTAGCCCGCTTGAAGAAAGTATATAGGTTGGCCGTGGACCTGTGGCCATTTCGCGCCAGTACGTGTCAGATGCGGGCATGGAGCGTGCGTTTTCCTGACAGGGCTTTTAAAGAAAGGTCTTCATGTCCGGAAAAACGGGGGGAGGGATCCAGGCCACAAAAATTGGTCTGGAACCCTGAAAAAAGTTGCGGCGGCTGAAAGGGGGTGGGGGGGGGGGGGAGGGGGGGTCCGGATCACCTGGATCCGTTTCTGCTACTAACGAGCTTACAGTATATTTCTTACCTGTTAATTTAAATTCTAGTTTTGATTGCGCTAAAGTTCCCATAATAATAATTTTTTTTTACTGAAAGAATTATTGTTTTGATAATAGTTGAATAATAAAACTATACGCATAATTGCAACAAAAAATTCTTCTTTTAGCTCTTGACCCATTTGATCCTAAATTCATTGTTTAAGAACTATAGACCGTGTGTGTCTTAAATTATAAAAAAAAACAATAGCATGAATTGAAATAGAAGAGAATTAACTGATTGAATTGAAGACCCGTTTATGACAAATATGATCATATGATTTGCACCGGTATTATAGCAGACGCAGTTATTTAAAAAAAGGGTGACAGCACTTAAAAAACGTAAACAGAACTTACTGATCGTGACGGTTGTTGCATAACTTAGTTAATTTTAAGAATATGTAAGTTGATGCCAGCAATACATGTAACGTTCTCGGGCGACACACCATATATGTAGTACTAGCATCAATTCCTTCAAATTAAGCCGAATATCACCTACAAGAAATTAGTTTGTTAATAAGGACCAACAAAGAATGGGTCTGCAGTAGAGCATTAGAGACAAGGAAGCTGAAACAGGAAAAGTACATTCTAAGAAAAAAGGGTTCTTGGGGGTTCCATGTAGAACCTGTATAGTTCCAGCTGGAACCATGGTTCAACTTACAACCGTTTTTGATATCCATGGGTTCCAGATAGCCCACTCGAGGTTCTTCGTGTGTTCTGCCCGGAGAGAGGGGTGCCTGATAGAACCCTACAGTACCAATACGTGTGTGGGTCACTGTTCCCAACTGCACTATGAATCAGTATTCACTAACTTTGTGTGATAAATGATGTTATTATCTTATCTTATCTAATCATTTCTTATTTTATCTTATATTAAATCATATTATAGTTTCATTTTGTTTTATCTTATCTTATGTTATATTTTATTTACAATAATAAAACTAATAGAAATATAGAAATATATAATATGATATAATATTACATCATAATAGCTTATTATATATTGTAAAACATATATATACATATGTATATACACACCACAAATATATAAATATATATACATGCATATTTGTATATGTTTACACACACATACAAACACACACACACAGACACACACACATATATATATAATATATATATATATATATATATATATATATATATATGCAGTGGCGGATCCCCTTTTGAGCCAAAACAACCTGTTCTGGGGGGATCAAACCAAATTTGGGACCATGACATTTGCGGCATTTTTTTTTAGGTTTACATTTAGTCTTCTTGGGTTGAAACCTCCCCTTTCCAAAATCCTGTATCCGCCCCTTATATATATATATATATATATATATATATATATATATATATATAAAACTACACCTGATGGCGTTATCGATTTTGTTCATAATGCAAGGCAAGATTAACATTACACTGACAACATAACTCGACATTTTCCTCCTAAACCCGTCAGAAAAGACGAGAAGTGACCAGCAGCCAGATGGGTTAGTCCAAGCAGCGGGAGGCGAGCTACGGGTGACGAGTTGCCTGGTGGGGCGAACAGTGGGGGGAGTCTTGCAGCATCTGGTCACTCTTGTATGCTGCCATTCACAGGCTACTGTCACGTGGCAGCATCTCAGCGGCCTTTTGAAGGTCTAACTCAATTAATATAGCATATAAAATTTGTTCTTTTCAGAACTGACCATCAATGCTGCGGCAGTATAACTTCCAAGGCTGATTAAAGAGATATACATTAGCCTAGTCAATGTACAACTTACATAGCAGCATAGAATTACTTTCCTCTGAAAATAACTCTTCACAGAGGAATTATTGCCTAGATGGCAGGCAACAAAGTGAGTACACCCCTCATTGACCAATGTCATCAGGCACTGTCCTGACAGTAACAATTCATTCAACCATGCTAAGCCACTTGTCCTTTTGATTATGTTCATGTCATGTATGTATCCTGTATTTGAGCTGTGAATCTCGGTGCTTTGGGTATTATTCTCCGATACTGTCAACTGAATGTTCAACATGGCACCTCAGTGCAAAGAAATGTCTTACGACTTGAGAAATAGAGTTGTTGTCCTTCACAAAGATGGCCTAGGCCATAAGAAGACTGATAACACCATGAAACCGAGCTACAGCACGTTTGCCAGGGTCATACAGCAGTTTTGCAAGACAGGATCCAATCAGAACAGGCATCGCCAGGGTCGATCAAACAAGTCAAGCCCTCGTGCAATGCATCAGGTACAGACGTTGGCATAAAAACAGATGCCAAAAAACAATGCTTCCAGCATTACTGTAGACATTGCAGAAGCAGGAGGTCAGCCTGTCTGTGCTAAGACCATACGCTCCTCACTGCAACAAGTTAGTCTGGATGGCCGTCGTCCCAGAAGAAAACATCCTCTGAAGTTGACTCACAAGAAAGCCCACCAGCAGTTTGCTGATGACATGCAGGCAAAGAGCATGAATTTTTGAAACCATGTCCTGTGGTCTGATCAGAGTAAGATAAACCTGTTTGGCTCAGATGGTGTTCATCTGGTGGTGGCGCCCTGGTTAGGAGAACCAAGATTATTAGAGTGTCTTGTCTGCAGTCAAGCATGGGGATAGTGTCATGGTGTGGGGCTTCCTGAGTGCTGCTAGCACTGGGGAGCTGCCGATCATTGAGGGAATCATGGTTTCCAACATGTGCCATGACATTCTGAGGAAGAAGATGATGCCCTCCCTTAAGAAACTGGGCCACACAGTAGTTTTCCAACATGATTACTACCTCAAACATACCTCAAAGATGACAACTGCTTTCCTGAAGAAGCTACAGGTGAAGGTTAAGGAGTGGTCAAGTATGTCTCCAAACTTGAACTCTATCGAGCACCTGTAAAGCATCCTCAAGTGGCACATGGAGGTGCGCCATTGTCTAACATCCGCCATGTTTTTGATGTCACCATGGATGAATGGAAGAAGAACCAAGCAACAGCCTGTGCAACTCTCTTGAATTCCTTGCCCATGAGGTTTAAGTCAGTGATAGATAATATTGGTGCTCACACAAAATATTTACACTTACGATGGCATTTAGTCATTTTCATTGTTTGGTGTACTCACTTTTGTTGCCTGCCATTTAAACAATAATACCTCTTTGTAGAGTTATTTTCAGAGGAAAATATATTCTATGCTGCTATTCAAGTTGTACTTAAGTGACTATGCTAAAGTATATCCAAATTTCATTTCCATAGTATTTGTCCTTGGGAAGATCTTATAAAATGATTACTGAAGTATGAGGGGTGTACTCACTTTAGTGACAAACTGTACGTTTACACAGCCGACATAATATTTTGTAGGGCTTCCTCACCATATTGTGTTTTCTTTTTTATCATTACTTACAACCAGCATGCGATTTGGGTACCTTTGGGGTAGGATGTCATGGCAAATGTCACTGCAGCCAAGGTCATTGGGAATGTGACCGAGTGACCGGTGAAAGCCAAAGCGGAGAATGTGCACCTGCCACTCCTCAAAAACGGTCAGGATTTCTATAACGGTCAGATTTTTTGGTCGGAATTCACCACCGTTATATTTCATGTTCGTTTGATTGTCAATTCCGGCCGCTCCTCTGTTCCATATTAAGGTCAGATCTCCCGGTCCAACAGGCCAGTAAGCGCTGCAGTTTCGGTCAATGGCCAAATGATAATCGAACGTCCACCGTTGACATATCACTTTCCTGTCTGCTAATGAGTGCCTCAAACACGGTCAACCGCTCAACCGTTACCGAGTTGTTTGACACGTAGCAGTGTCGCCATAGGCCGCTCGACCTCATTCGTATTCTCAAAAGCACTGGTTCGCCCCTGCATGTGTTTGATTGGTGGGTGTCGGATCTTGGGGGGGGGGGGGGGGGGCACATGCACCGAGGTTCGAAACATACTCGAGAGGAAACGAAAGATTATGTAAAAGTATGAAAGAAAAAACGCAAATTCACTGCGACATGTCTGTTTGTAATTAAAATTGGTAATATTGAAAAACATAATAATATATGCTTTTGTTTGTAATAAACACTTTAACAGTTTTTATTTTATATTTTAAAACCTCCCCTCACCCACGGTCAATCCTTGCATTAAGGCCATTCCTGTATAAAGGCAACTTTTATCCAGTCCCAACAGGGACCGTAATACAGGAGTTTTACTGTAAATATATTGTTTATTTAGAAAACGGTCAGTTACTTTACTGTGTAACTGATAAATATTGCATCCCTTTCAACAATCATACACGACTGGTGTTTACATGTCCGTATGTGTATACTACTATACAGATCATTCAAAAGTCATATGATCAATACTCAAATGGCCTTTTAACTGAACAATTTTCTCCACGGTGCTTCTTCAACAGTAGCAATAATAACAATATACCACAGCACTTATGATCATATTCATTATACTAAGTACGTTTAAATATGTCACATGCATTTCTCCAATCAGTCTGTCGGGTTTATCGCCTTCACGGATATATTTTAATTGCTAATAGATTTATACTTTACGTACTAGTCATGTCTGTTCAATGAATAGAGGTCATTTCGGCAAGGTGTTCTTGCTTTTTTCTTAAAAAAAAAGATAAAATAATTAAATGTGTGGTATAAATGTGACAAACTCTCATACATAAAAGAGGAAAGTCAAAAGGTAACCATTCAAAACTCTTCAAGGCAATTAAACATACGAAATATATTGCTTTGTTTATGAACATTTTATGTGGACATTCGTGACACTGGTGTAAATACCAGTTATCGAAAAGTACTTATTTTCAAAATCATTTATTTGGTAACACAAATTGTCATGATATGCAAATAATATTATTTTTCACAACCAGGTAACGGGGAACCCGTAGTTACAATCTCTTCCGTGTTGATATCATCAACCGTTGCAATCACATACGCTGGTGTGTTACCATAGTTACCGCAGATAAATTATCAAACGCTAGTATAATATAATATGAATTAAGTTTGTCTACATGAATGATAAGATTGAATAAATAATGCGGTTAAAACACAGTGAATAAAAATATGTTATTTTTAAGTTTGTTTTCTGAAACAAAATGATCAGGTGAATCTCGGGCGTTATAATACCTTTCCTCTTTGACTGATAAACCTAAGCCATAAGTTGCATTGAATATTTACAAAATAACTTTGGTCAATACACCATTTCAGTGATTCTGTGAGACGCGAAGGCTTTTTGACATCACTCTTCAAATGTCAGTCAACATACTTTGCTGACTGCAAGAGGCAGAAAAATCTCAAGGGAAAGACATTTAACATATTCACACAATGACAAAGACAAAGCCTGTGTCAAAGTATTGGTTTTATATGTTGCTATGATTTGCCAGAAAGCCAACTAATAAATTGATTCGGTTCATAGTTCAAAGCTGATGGTTCTTTTGAAGTTAATTCCTTGGGGAAAGGGGATTACTCGTAGGTAACTGATATGGACTACATCAGGTTCTAATTTGAAACGTTTCACCTGCGCACATGAACATGTCCATGGGAGCACTGTCTTTACCGTCGCAGACAATCAAACATTCTAAACAGCATAAATTATGAATTTCTCACACTCCCAAGCATTTTTTGTAACTTTTCTTGCGCAACATCTGCAAACAAATTTAGATATATAAAAATAGTGGAAGTGTCATATATCCTATGCACAAGCAATACTGTACATCTATGCCAAAAAAGGAAAAGGGCAGCATCATATATTTATTTGATATCTATGTCATGTAAAAATGGCTTTTTATTTGTGTTTGTGCATTCGCACTAGGCAATATGTGGCAGTTATACATTCGAAAACTCATGTTATGAAAAGTATTTGCAAAGTATTATTTCCGTACTGCTTTCATTTATTATAATACACTACAACTATCGATATTATTCGGTGAAACGACGCAACCACAATGGCTGAAAAGAAAAAAAAAGAACTCGAATAAATTGAATAGCTCTCTTTAGGAATTGTGTCCTAATAATCCCAATTTTATTTTTTCGATACCTTTAAACACACCTGATACGAACAAATTACAGTTTTCTGTTAGGAAAAGTATTTATTGTGCACACAAATAATTGATATACCCGTGTATATAATAACTCATGCAGTTACCTATATATGCAGCGCAAAGGGCATTCATTTCGGAGAGCCAGTATACGATAAGCTTAGTACCATTGCTAGTCGTGTATTTTTATTCCCTCGCAACGAAGTTGCGAAGGGGATATAGTAACGCCTCCGTTCCTGAGTCCGTCCGTCTGTCCGTCCAGATTTGGCCTATGGATCTTTATGAAGCCAAACCGTTTGACCAAAACATTTCATCTTTTACAAATGACACATTAATAGATAAAGAACCCTATCGATTTTGAGGTCACGGGGTCTAAGGTCACGGCCACAGGGCCCACTTCTTGAAAAAGCTTGTGCACACATTTAAAGCCAAACCGTTTGACCAAAACCTTTCATCTTGCACATATGGCTCATCCACCCATGAATAAAGAACCCTATCGATTTTGAGCTCACGGAGTCCAAAAGTCACGGTCACAGCGCTTCTTCTTGAAAAAATTCGTGGACCCATTTTAGTCGCTACTGTTTGACCAACACCTGTCGGTGTCATCTTGCTCGTTTGGCTCAGCCAGCCATGGATGAAGAACCCTATTTAGTTTGAGGTCACAGGAGCAAAGGTCAAGGCCAGAGAGCTGCCCTCATTTTGACACTTTGTAAAACACCCATTCTAATTTTGGCCCTTGCGAGGGGATGCTCCGCTTTAGGGTGCCCTTGTTATTATTATTATTATTATTACTGAATACCCTTCCTATGATTCCACTTCAACAATTTTGGTATAATCATGGTACTTTTGGCTCATGTTACATGTAGAGAAAACTTGTTCTTTGTAATACAATCAATTTTATAATTCATCCATAAATATTTTATATATGTTATCTTCATTTATTGTCAAACTTGTACTGGAAAATGCAATTAAATATCTCGAAACATGGAACAAGCATTTCTGCGTTATTCTCTCGATACAAATCTTGGTAGGTCATTAGGACTATCACCCTTCATTGTTTACAGACGTGTAATAAATATGTAAAACCACAACAATAATTGGTCCTAGCAAGGATGGTTTCAGGTGCTCGTGTCAGTATATTGCTAAGGGAAAGAGAAAAATATAAGCTCGGACGCTTTTTTAGATAACAATTCAATGTATTATGTACCATAATTGCGCTGCCTATATTTTTTAGGTAAAGTGAAAACCGCACATTTTATATAACATACCACGGGGAGAATATGTATTGTGTATATTTTTGTTTCTGCGGATGCTATGCTTTCGGTTTCTGAGAACTCTTCACGTGTCCTTCAGAAACCCAGCATAATTATGTGGTCACAGGAGAACTGCTATCCATCAAAGACTGGTGACATCACCTTTACAATCCTTATTCTTAGTGTCTATTTGTGCGTTTTTTTTTAGTGATAATATCACATAACTCAGAAGTGGTTCAATGTATCGACCTGAAATTTGGGATGCCCATCCATCTTGGGTGGCTTTTGTAGAATACATCCACACATTTATTGCAAGAGTGGTTGACGTATCCGCCTGAAATGTTGCATGTCCATAGAACTTGGATACATTAATCTCGTACACAAGCTTGGTGGCTCCAAATACCACCGTATTTTGCATTTCGCCCATCCGTAAACCTGTTTTTGTTGAAAAATGCACTTAACGAAGAAATGCATAAATGTATCAGCCCGACATTTTGCACGTTTATCCACCTTGGATGCTTTGTCGTTGGCAAGAATGTTGGCGCCACCTGCCGTTATGTTTTTGTATAATGTAGGATGCCTTTTTCTTAGGGGTCGTTTGGCGTGTCCGCCTCAAAATCGGCGTGTCCATATATCTAGGATTGCATTTTCGTGTATACAAGACCGGCGGCGCCACCTGCAATCAGTTTCATTTGGCATTGGTCTGTAAGTCTGTTTGGTCTGTTTTCGTTCAACGAAACGGTCTAAAATATTTCATGTCCCTCAATCTAGGGTATTTTTCTTATACAAGACAGGTGGCGCTACCTACAATCACGTATTCGTAAAATCCATTCATGCATTTTTATCTCATTAATGGTTTGGCGTACCGGAAAGTTTGCACCTCTAAGCTCTAGGATGCCATTATTTTGTACACGTGACTCGTGTGCCAGCTAAAATGATTTTGTTAACATCGTCCATCCCTGCGCCTTGGAATACTTTGCATCTCTAATGTCACAGACCAAGAGGGCTTTCACGTCAGGACACCTTCTATTATACATTCATACATGGATACTTGTAGCCGCTTGTCGCCTGCTCATATCATAGACTTTGTTTTTTTTTCTTCCTTAATTGGGTTTGCTTTTGTATTTTATATTAAAACTGGTCAGGTACAGGTCTTTGTAGATATTAGTATCCTTATCAAGCGTATTTAATGTACATTTAAAAACAAGTCCTTTTTATATATTTTCTTTAAATCACAGCCTGACAAGGAATCATAATAACTGTATATTTATATGTGTTTATATGTATTTGTGTACGTGTTATTATGTGTATATATAAATATAGTTGAGAAAATGAATTAAAGATGATTTTATGATTCAATTTAACATAAATTTCTGTAGACTTACATACAAATAATCCGAGCTTTCGGATCACAAAGTATCCTTCGTCAGGTATGGTATATAAACCTTATGAATGAATAGATGTGCTGGATATTAGGCCGTCATTGTTAATTGATACTCTCCCATAATGCTATTTTTTTACCTGGTGTAAAGGCTGACATGGCTGATTTGTTTCTGTATGAATATATTATTGTGATTCTAGGTTCAGTATATATATATATATATATATATATATATATATATATATATATATATATTGAGAGAGAGAGAGAGAGAGAGAGAGAGAGAGAGAGAGCTTGTCATACCTATAGTGTGTATTATTTTCGCCATCATGGCTTGGTTTACAGAAAAATATACTAAGAGAAATGTGCAAATTATGTTGGACAAGCCATTTAACAGTTAGGAACAGGTAGTTGGAGATTAGCAGTGAACATGTTGCATCCTGATGAGATTAATGCTGAATGATATTGATCGCCCAGACTGAAAGGGCAGACAGAAAGCATTGTGTTAATAACTTAAGTGCATATTTATTGGCCAGAGCCCTTAGTCGTACCAAGGAGAGGACCGTGTGTCCTAGAGCCTTGCGCCGCCGCCATTTTGCGCCGCCGCCACCCGAATTAACATTAAGGCGAGCCAGCCGATTTTACCAGGAGGCTACGCCGATATTTCATTAAGCCAAAACTCTCCGATTTTGTGAAGCTCATTTTGGTTTGAGAAAAAAATTAATACTACAAGAAAAAATTTTTACAATTAAGGTGCACTGAACGAATGTTCAGTTTACGTTTATTCCCTTATTTCACATCGCTGAAAGCAAACGGTGTGTTGTTGAAGTATATATGTTGGCTTATGAAACCCCAAGGATAAATTATATTCGATAATTAATCACCAACAAAATGAAATATATGTCACACATAATAAAGATGACTTTATCAAATAAAATGGATACTTTGTTACATCGTCAAATGAATAGGCTTTCTAAGGTAGGCCGCCTTTTTGTCGAAGCCAGTCGCTTTTGTGTGGTTACTCGGCTCCGGGCTGTAGTGTGTCCACACACTATCGGAGAGGATGGCTTAAACGCCAGAGATATCACATTATGTGTCAGAAGAGAGGGTGTTTTAAGAATAGATACTGTGACCGTAACAAGTGTATTACCGTAGAGAAATACATGACTCTGTGTTTAGTATTAGAAACTTGTTGAAAGTCATACAGGACTGTGTGCACAAGGATCTAGGAGATATAAAAACAGATCGTCACTCATTTCTGTCTGAACCTGCTCTTTTATTTAGCATTCGTTGGCATCAGTATTTGTTTTCTGACAGGTCTGAACTAGCAAAATGGTTTATTGTGTGGAAACATTTTAAAACATCCTGGTGTTAGTTATCGGATTCCACACTCCGTATGGCTTATCATTTACTCATTACCATGATTGACAATGTGTATTCTCAAACGACATTGTTTTTCTAATGGATTTGCTCAAATTATTGACGCTAATATTGACGCTTCACTGAGAATATAGAATGGAGAAATCAAAGCTATGATTAAGTAGTCATCACGTCCACTCTTCATGCAGCGGAATTAGCACTGCACTGGTACTTTATCTTTTATGTATGCACTGCTGCTTTGCATGGGACTTTCACCACCAGTCCTGGCACAGAGCAATGAATTGCAATCAGACCTATGAGCGATTGGCATCCCATTGTGCACCCAACTCCAAGTTTAAACCTCGCACCATTCCGTTCTCGTTGGTTCGCAATAAATTGCTCCTAGCTTGTTTGGAAGATCTCACTAGCGTTTAGCCTCAATGTTCAGGTTTTCGTGTGACCGCAAACTTAACTAAACAGGGATCAATAGATTCGTAGATAGCACTGAGTTTGAACAGTGAGTTGTTTAAGTCTAATCAAGGAACTTTAGATGTTTGATAAACCATAAACCAGTAATAACCATGGGGCTCAGGGTGTCTGTTCAACTGCGAGGAATGTGTGGATTTTATATACAACTGTTGCATATAGTGGTGTTTCTTCATGTTCTTTAATTTACTGTTTTTGTTTAAATATCATTATGGTTGTTTTTGTCCTTGCATTGGGTTAAATGTTCTTCTTTTATGTCTCAGAGCGTCATAAAAGTGACATTTTATTTGGAGAGCACCAGGAGCCAGGATTTCACACCTAATATTCTAGAATTTATTTTTTTTTTGGAAATGACCTTCTTGACTCATGGATTTTCTACAATTATCCTTTATTCATGTCTTTGCATAATGTTTCAAATTTGAGTCCATTAATTTCCTTTCACATCCATTTAGATTTAAATATTATCAATTCCCACGTCTAGTTGAAGGTATAGGTTTCATGAATGTGTACCTTCGCTAACGAAGACAGGTTTTTGTGGTCATCGTCGAATGCAAGTGTTTATTGTTTCTCCTCAAGGTTCTCAATGAAATTCAATTAAACTCTTTGATATGTGCAGAATCTGAAAACGTACAACGTTCCGTAAATCGACCAACTCCGGCATTCAAAGTTTGATCGTTGTCTGTTATTCCAAAATGTTTATAAGATTTTAATGTATCTCTCTGGCAGGTTTGGCTTTGCTGGTTAAGGAAAGATTGGTTGAAATTATGGTGATATCGGTCGTAATCTGGTATCTGCATCAGGAGACCTGCGTTCTTTTATGAACTAAAATATATATTTATAAATGCATTTATAAATGGTCTTCTAAAAGTGACCCCCCGCCCCCACAAAAAAAAAATTTCAGAGAATAACTTTGGGCAGACGACGAACTTAGTTATACTGCTTATGCAAGCCCTGGATTTCACTAGCAACAAATCCTTTAAATACATTTTGGCTTGTAGCAAGTTATAATTTAAGGGCAGTTATTTTTTAACAATTTTAGTATTATTCAAGCCATTATTCAGCCCATTTTTCTTTAGCAGAATGAGTCTTCGATGCTGTGTAATAAAATGCAACGATCTACAACCCTCCTAAGAGGATTTACCAGTTAATCAGTCGATAATTTTTAGGGGGAAATGATGGTATTAAAAAAGTGAATTTTGGACATAAAATGCGAGGATAATGCATAAAATATTAGGTAAAATAAATATATGAGCATTAATTCTTCAACCATTTAAGGGGCACAGTTCCTAATTGTTGAACACTGATAAAAATATTTGTTGAACTCTATAGATTTACCTAACTGTATATTAACAATAATGCCTAATTAAATGAGTGTCGAAGTTAAAATATCTACATAGATGAAGTTAATATTTTTTTATTATGGCACTGTGAAAACCAAAGCACAAAAATAGATGACCCATCTTACATGAACAATAGTTATTTCTTCTTTTACCCGTCATGCCTAACAATACCTGAATAATTAAAACTATACCTGTATTAAAATTGATTAAACATGGCCCATAATACCTTTCCCTTAATAAACCGGTAACCCACATCCCTATTACCCATTATAATATACCAAAACATTTATCAATGTCCAAATCCTTGTATACATTTAATAAGTAATATTCCACCAATGTCTTTCCCACTATATTTTTTTATGAAATTATACTCCTTCTTTGGTCTTTAGCTGCTTCCGTGACAAAGTCTGGACTAGACACGTCAAGCTGAAAGTACAGGTATAAAAAAGTAATTAAATGCTTTAGCTCCAACAACTGTTTTCCAGAAAAGTACTTTATATAAGGATATGCATCAGTGACGAGGAAAATTCTATTGTCAAATACACGTTTTATCGTAGTGTCAGCAAATGTGGTTTGTAAAGTATGAAACAGTAAACTCAAAAGGCTCTCTTGTCGTATGATTCCCCCCCCCCCCAAAAAAAAAAAATTTAGATAAGACAGCATATTATGCTTTCATTGTAAAGCTTTCCCCAAAATATAGAAAGTATATCAGTATAAGACGTGTAGCTACCAACAACCAATTATAATTGTTAAACTTTCACAAACATACTACTTTTTCCGCTGCCTAAGCAGTATGAATACGTGATGCAGCAATACCTAACTGTCCTACTTTTGTAATATTGCGGGTTGTAGTAAAAAAGAACCTACTTTTAATAAAAATAACCAATTAGTATTCATCATAGCACAGAACTTTAGAATTTAATAAGTAAAAAGTTAAAGCGAAACATACCTGTCCAGTAATAAGTTGTCGAATCGTTCAGAGCGCCTATGTAGAGTTTTGTAAGTGCATTAGGGTTTTTAGGCAATATGGAGCGTTCACCATTAAATTTCGAGTCTGTTGCAGTATGGCAATCAACAGAAAACGTTGACAGCTTAAAAAAAAATAAAAGCAACATTTAGATATTATCGGTGTAAGAAAACTTCCTATTTGTCTGATTTGTTCGGTGATGGAGTGACAAGATTGCTTACCTCTGTCAGATTTGGGCATGTCCCAGTGTTTGAAAACTCTCCTGTTATATTCTCATTCATGCAGTTACAGAATTCACCAAGCTTTGTAAATATAAAATAAAATATTTATTACAAGAGTAGTGCCATTCATCCTACTTTGTCATATGACTTAGCTGATGCCAATCGAGAAATTCAGATTACCTTTAATCATGTCATTACAGGACATGCACCCTGAATTATGAAGAAATTTTACATCTCTGTTTAACAATAAACGGAAACTTCACATAGATACTGATCTCATGATTTTCTGAAGTTTCTCTTTAAATTTATTTTTAAATACAAAAATTATTTTTGAAACATTGTACTTATGTATTTGCTTAAAACCAAATATATTATTAGATATACATGTTTTGATTTACTAATGAATGCAAACGCTTTCCTGGTATAACTAATATTCCAAGAAAAGCTTAATTGACATCAATGAGAGAGTTTCCAGTTGTCGCTTAACTTGAATCTAAAGCAAGGAGATATCGTTCGGAGGGGGAGTAAATCGTATTAAAAAGCAGTTGTAACACAGAGGGAATGTCATATATTGATATATATTTTTATTATTCAATTAATTTTGCCGATTTTTTTACGATTTTGCTTCTAAATATTTGTATATATTAACAGTGATGGGTCTATTGTTCTAACTATTATGAAAAATACATCAGTATCTGGAACACGTTTTGAATTTTTAATAAATCTTCATAAATTGCATACATATTAATGATAACAAAAACAGGCCTATTTCTTTTTGTATTACTAATACTTAACTAATAATTATCATTGCAAAATATCTGATTTATTACGACCTTCGAATGTTCATATGACATACTTAACGTGCCAAATAACGACCTGTTTATACCGATGTACATTTTGCAGGCATTCACTTTTATAATATATTTAAGCTCTTCTTAGGGTTTTTGAAGAAGAGGATCTTAAAATTGTCAACTATTTTTCTCACGAATGCTTTGACCTCTCTGAAAGCCTTCAAAATTTTGCTGTTTATTATTTTAATCACCATTCATATAAGTATGTTGTAAGAAAGCGCACTATTTTTAAAATTATGCAATGTTAAAGGTAAATAAATCCAAAACAATCTAAACAATGTCGTAATCTAAAGTATATCCCATACACAAAGAAAATAGCAGCCCAATGTTTAAACATCACAGCGAACCTCTCTTGGTTTGTTAAATGTTTCTTTTATAGTGCACTTTAGATGATTAATCAGCCAATTGAGCCAAAGTCGCTTACTTTAAGGGGGTTTTCAGCATGTTAAGCTTGCAAGAATTGTTCAATAAATTATCCCTTACCCATTCGTTGATTATGTATCGAGTCTCGTTCATAATGTTGAAGAATGAGGCAGCAAATTTATCTACGAAAGACAGGAAAGTAGAAAAATTGACATCAATCATAATCCTTTATAGAATGATACAGGATATATGTGAAAAACGAGTATTCTAAGATATAACCATTTTTTTCTGAGTGTATTAATTACCATATAATGCAATTTGATACAAGTGCTTAGCGCTTTTACAGAATTTAAAACAATACTATATGCTGAGGTAAATTTATGTCATTTTTAAGTACTTTTTAATGTCTTAAAAGAACCACATTCATTAAAGCTTTAATATTTTAAAAAAATCTTGAAAGTTTGCCTTCTTTTTTTTATAATTTAAGAAGTCCTCACCCTGCTCCACTTTATCGAATTTGTTGTTCATGCTGTCCCACAGTTTTCCTCGGTATGCAAATATGGATTTTGGTATCGTCGTATTGGTTTCTTCCATGCATGGAGTATGAAGCTTTAAGAAGAATTATTTAAAAAGTCTATGATTATGTAAAGGTTATCCCACATCTTTGATGCTGAAAATGAATTGTCCAATAGTCCAATTGCTCAGCACAGGTTATTTGTTTACGAAAAATGTAAATACATATTACCCGCACGGCACGGTATACATATATTATATATATATGTAACGGGAGCCTGTAACCATATCTGCTTTAGATCGTATGCAAGCATTGTTTCAGTACTTCTACACTCTGCAGTTTGTAGTTCGTTATTTATCTCCATTTTCTAGTCGGGCATCGTTGTAACTCTTCATTTAATTGGTACATAATGTCCAAGGATTTTCTATGAATTGTGACCTCTTTTATTGGTTACTTTTCTTTAAGTTGTTACAGCGCCACCTGTAGTCGGGTATATAAGCGTTCGAATATCAGGTGACGCCACTCTAGCATTCGAACTTTGAGGACAGCACCTCCCTCAATTGTGCTTTTGTAACTTTTTTCAGGTGAGCGTGTTCATTATTCCTATTTTGTTCACCAAGTAAATTTAGCATAGTTAATAGTTATTCTCGGTAAACTGGTTATAATTTCTAGGAACGTAAGGTACGTTCTATATGCACAGTGCGGCCGTGGCGCCACCTTATAAGTAATATTAAGGCCACGTATTTGGTAATATTTAATGACCCGTTTGGCCATGGCACCACGTTGTTGGTGCCTTGTGAGGCCATGGGGCCACGTTATCAGTATAAATGCCAAGTTAGGCCATTTGACCACAATATTTATAAATATAGCATTATATTGTCATGTAACAGTGCATTTCTGTATATTTTTGCCATATCGCATGGACCTTATAGTTTTATTGTATGTTAAAGTTCATAATATTGCACAAATTTAAGACTCTGGCATTCGAAGTTTGAGGACAGCACGTCCCTCAATTGTGCATGTGTTCTTATTCAGAAATAAAGCCATGCACATCAAAATTATCCCGGGTCTATTTCTCCACGCATGTGTGTGCCGCTTGAGCCCCGTAACTATATATATATATATATATATATATATATATATATATATATATATATATATATATATAAGCCATGATGGTTCATTGTATAATAATGGAAATGGTACACACAGAGGGAAGGGAACGTGGCGTAGCCAAGAGGTTAACGCACCCAACCGGAAATCGGGAGATCCATGGTTCGATTCCCAACGTCAGTTAACCAACCTTTCTGTGTAGACGATTTCTATCTCTCTCTCCCCTCTCTTTTCTCTCTCTATATATATACAAATGAATATATATATATATATATATATATATATATATATATATATATATACAAAAAAAACGTGCCGTGCGGGTAATTTGTATTTATATATTTAGTGAACATATAGCTTGCACTGGGCAATTTGACTCCGGGTACCAGGTGTTCAGTGAATACTTGCTTTAACCCCACTTAGTAAACAATGGCCATATGGGTTGAATATTAACTTCCGTCATGAGTAGGTTATCATTTGCAGCTAGTATAACAGTAATAAAATGCTTACTTCAAACAAGCTTTTCATGATCAGCAAACAATAGAACACTAGCTATCTCTCTAAATAAAATGTTGCGGGAGTTATTTTGGAAGTTTTTTTTCATCTGCGGATTATTATAATTTAAATTTAAGACGAGTACACAACATGAGTTCATACAAGTCTGGTAAATATGTTTAAGTTGAGCACATATCATGAGTACATACAAGACTGGTTAACATCTTCAGTTAAGATGAGTTCATGTCACTAGTACAAGTGTTCACATTTCAGTCTGTGAATATGAATATATCTTCTTGTTTTGCATTTTTTTCTAATGGTCAATGAATTGTATTGCACATGCACACACGCATATGAATATAAACATATATAAATCGTACCGGTCGGGTAATATGTATTTATATATTTCATGAACATATAACATATGCTGAACACTTGGACTTTTAGTACTAGGTTCTCAGTGAGTTCATGCTTAAATAACCTCATCTCCACTTGACTTGTAATGACTAGGTTATCATTTTCAGCTAGTATTACCGTAATAATATGCTTGTTTCAAACAAGTTTGTCATAATCAGCAACCAGTAGAACCAAGGTTGGCAAAATGCCGGCAAATGCTCATAAAATCCATACCAGGGGTAAATCACGGGGAAAGGACACTTGCCTGGCAAATACTCGCATTTGTTGATAATTACTGGCAAATTGAATTAATTAAATTTCTTTGACTTGATTATACATGAACTTTCATAACTAGATTCTTCTAAATAGGTTGCATTTTTTAGCACTCTTGAAGTCAATATAAGAATAAAAAAAGTTTATGAATTTATGGGCAGGGGAGGGTTTGTGTTTTTCTCCCCAGTTTTTTTTTTCTTTAGAGCAGTTTTGTCAGGTCAGTTTATAATGTAGAGATACTTGTATATCAAAAGGGATGTGTTCTAAGCTGGCGGTTAAAGACCGTGGTGTTTAAAGAGTTAGTCCCTGAATCAAAGTGCATTAATGTAAAAGTGAATTCGTATGTTATGCCATGAGACCAACTAATTGAGCAGAGACCTGAGTTCTTCCCTTAACCATCCCCAGCAAGAGATGGTTTCTGTGCATGGTCCAAATTATATAAATCCAGGAGGCCAGTGACAGCCAGCATGGATGTAATAGATCACATGATCCTTAGTTAACATAAATATCAATTGGAATACATAATTCTTCCTATTCATTCAACTTCCTATTCATTCAACTTCATAGATAAACAGAAGCTTTCTTCCAAACAATAATCTGCTGCGCTTATCAGACCCAATGTTATAATGATAATTGCCTGATTTGTTTGCAGTGATTTTTACAAATGTAATAGTATTACTAATCGGTTACATAATTTGGAGTGGCAAAACCTAACCAACAGCAGATGAGACTATGATTAGTCATTTATCAAAATTATAAATGATCTGGCAGCAATATCTGGTGAATATCTATATTCTTTTATTAAAATACCAACAAAGACTTTACACAAAGGCAATAATTAAAGTACTTATACCAATAGTGAAACCTATAAACATTCTGCTGTTCCATAAACTAGTTGAGACTGGAACCACCTACCAGGAGATATTGTCATCACTGAAAGAGATGGGCAGTTTGAAACAGCACTAACAGCCAATAATGACCAAGTGAAAATAATGATTCATGAATACTGCCTGCCCATGAAGATTATATGTAAGCAGTTAGAACCCTTTCAGTACCAAAGGTACAAATAAATTCAGGTTCAGCTATATTATCATTTAAATTAACATGAGCCTTTGAGAAGTATATTGTTTCTAAATTTGTGATTTCTGCTATTTCAAAACTTTTATCACATAATGATACAGTATTAACATAATTTGCAATGCACTGTTGTATTCTTCTAATTCTGCTGGTGCAGATAAATCCCATTATATCTGTTATTTTCTTATCATTTTGTGGGTCTCTGCAGTTTGTTGACCTCTGTAACAGTAATTAAACACAGAAAATATGGTATTCGTTTTATATTTGCCATTTAAATTCCACTTATTTTCCAGTGGGGGTGCTTTCCTTGCCGACATTTCCCGGGAAATGCCGGTGGCATTTACCACCCTGGCATTTACCGGCCAACCCTGAACAGGACAATAGGTATATCCCCAATAAAGAGGTGCCGGAATAGTTCGTGATGTTAATTTGTTCATCTTAGAAGGATTAAAGTTGAGATAAGAACATATTATGAATACATACCATACTTGTAAACATCTTGAGTAAAGAAATGTACATATCATGAGGACATACAGGACTGATAAACATCTTTAGTTAAGATGATTACATATCATAAGAACATAGAAGACTAGTTAACATCTTTAAGTTAAGATGAGTACATATCATGAGTACATACAAGACTGGTAAACATCTTTATGTTAAACCGAGTACATATCATGAGTACATACAAGACTGGTAAACATCTTTAAGTTAAGATGAGTACATATCATGAGTACATACAAGACTGGTAAACATATGTAGATAAGATGAGCACATATCATAAGTACATACAGAAATGGTAAACATATGTAGATAAGATGAGCACATATCATAAGTACATACAGGACTGGTAAACTTATTTTACTTAAGCTGGGTACATATCATGAGTAAATACAAGACTGGTAAACATCTCTAAGTTAAGGTGACTAATTATCATGAGGACATACTTAACCAGTAAACATTTAAGTTAAGATGAGTACATTATATACGGATATACAAGACTGGTAAACATCTTTATGTAAAGATGAGTCATTATCATGAGTAAACCCAATATTTGTAAACATCTTTATGTTAAGACGCGTACATATCATAAGTACATACACGACAGGTAAACATCTTTAGTTAAGATGAGTACATATTATGGTGACATACATGACTGGTAAACATGTTTAATTAAGATGAGTACATATCATGGTGACGTAAATGACTGGTAAACATCTTCAAGTTAAGATAACTACAAATCTTAAGGATATACCGACGGGTGAACTTCTTTAAGTTAAGATGTGTTCATATCATGAGTAAATACAAGACTGGTAAACATCTTTGATTTAAGATGAGCACATATCATGAGGATATCCAGGAATCTTGAACAGCTTTAGGTTAAGTTGAGTATAAATCATAAGGATATACCGGACTGGTAAACTTCTATTAGTTAAGATGAGTATATGAGTTCTTACTAGACTGGTAAACATATTTAAGTTGAGTACATATCATGAATGGTAAACAAAGTTAAGATGAGTACATATTCTGATTAAATACAGGGCTGGTTAACATCTTTGGGTTAAGATAAGTACATAATCATGATTACATATGACTTGAAAACCTCTTTAGTTAAGATGAGTACATAACATGTGGACATACAGGACTGGTAAACATATTTCAGTTAAGATGAGTACATATCACGAATACATTAAAGACTGTTAAACATCTGCCATATCATTTTTTAAAAATGTCCGTCTGTGAATATGAACATATTTTCTCAGGATTCGAACCGCCTATGTTCTGGGATCACTTCTCCAAACATCCTCATTTCCACGTTTAAAATATCAGCCATCAGCTCAGTGGTCATGTGGGATCACTGCTACTATAGCAGAACCAGCCCTTCTGAAGTCTTAATCCACTTATATTTTGAAAAATAGCCAAATGGCGTTTTACCTGTCCTGTCCTAGTACAAACAGTAATATGTGATAAAGTGAAGATCTTACCGTGTCTTTAGAAGGTGTGCCACCACTTAAATACACATCTCCTAGTTTTGAATATACACACCGGATATACTGGGTGAACTGTTATGAAAATAAAACAAATATTTTTTTATTATTGCAAAACCAACAGGCATGTAGGGGACAGCTTGACAGGTCATATGTATCAAATGTTAATAAAATGGATAGCCTTCAGTATTCTTTTGGAAAAAACGTGATGCATCGATTAAACTATATAATTTACATGTCTTATAACATTGGAAACATTTGAAACGTGTTATAACTCTGATCCTTTGGCGCGAATTACAATTAACCCTGGCAAATAACCAAACAATTTGAATTAATATCTATAACATGTTCATATATTACATAAAATAACACAACTGGAACGACCGCGAACTGAATTTTAGTAGTAAAATGAATGACAAAAAAATTGGAGCTATTCAAATTTTATATTTAAAATGACTGAAACCTGCTGTAAAGACTCCTGATATGTATGGACATACTCACAAAATCGTAGGTATTGTTGACTAACATCCTGCAGATGGTGTCAAGATGTATATCGCACGGTTCTGAGGACAATCAAGGTATATGCGGTTATATAAAGGTATGTATGATTCACAAGAAATTATATAAACACTCTATGGTCTTGGTTCCCTTGTCAATTTGATAACGTGCAAGTATCCCCTTTTCTATGAATCAAAAGCGTATGAAATCATTTTTTTATTGTCTTTTACATTTTGTGCTTTTTTGTAGTAGACCAAATACATATTATAATAATATATAAAATACATATAAAAATAATAGAAATATATGCAATCTGAATTCATTTACAAATAGCATGTCTCCGAAAGGATATATCTTAGTTAATACTAACGGTCCATTTATATCTGCTTTAAAGGTTTTCCCAAATACTTAATTATTTCAGATGGTTACAGTTATTGCCTTGTTAACAGACGACCAGACAACTGAAGCCTAGATGTGCAGACAACCAGACAACTAGAAGGACAGGTGAGGGATGAAGCCTTTTGCCATAGGCTTGGATGTTTAGAGTGCTTTGAACGACTAACAAATAGTATGTAAACAATGAAAATTAACTACATGTGTATTGTACACTGAGGTCTAAAACTTTCATTTAATTCAATCGATGCAGGGTAGATGCATCCATCAACTAATTTCAATCATCATATCACAAAATAACATGGGTCTGATGTGTAATGAAAGATCAACACATGGAGCGTACTTACCCTGTGTTGTTCCAACGGTTGTAGGAGGCTCGGTTGTGGTTTCTGCGATAGATGGGGATAGTGTAGGGGTTGGAGCTCAGACAAAGCGACACAGTAATTTACTGTTCTTTAATTTAGAGTGTTAATAATTAGCCAATCTCACTAAATATTCTAGAAGATATTGGTTATGGTTCACCAACAACTCTAGAATTCCATCATTCCTTTAAGACTAACTAACCAATGAACCCGAAGTGTTTAAATTTGTTTATTGAAAAATTGTTCCTTACATGTACTTGTACATTTCAGAATTAATAGTCTCTTATTTAACTGTATTTCAGACTCTAAATCAAGCCAATGCTAACAACAATATAATAACTTTCACTTTATTTTCTGACTAAAAAAAAAAAATTCACCAGGCATTTTCACAATGTAATAACTTGATAACTGTAACAAATCAGCTAAACACTTTTAAGATAAGTTCGATGCACCGGTTCTAGAAAAGACATGTACATGATTTAATTTTCGTACAGACAATGTGGAACAGAGGATGAAAATATGTTTTTGCATTGCGATCCGTGAGATGCTTTTTTTAGTGTCATTATTGCAATAATACGTTTAATGAGGCATTCACAAGGTTCCTTTTTATATGGTGCATATAATAGGGAAGATAAGTAAAACAGGTTCGTTTCTTTTTGTTTTTCTGACCTGGTGTAGTCGTTGGAACCGGTGTAGTCGTTGGAACCGGTGTAGTTGTTGGAACCGGTGTAGTCGTCGGTACTGGTGTAGTCGTCGGAACCGGTGTAGTCGTCGGAACCGGTGTTGTCGTTGGAACCGGTGTTGTCGTTGGAACCGGTGTAGTCGTAGGAACCGGTGTAGTCGTTGGAACCGGTGTAGTCTTTGGAACTGGTGTAGTTGTTTGAGCTGATAGATAGAGCAACATGAAAAATAATGAACCTATGAACAAATATACGTTATAGTTACGTGTTGAAGAACATATTCTTTCCCTGTCATTAGAACGAACCGAAAGCACATGGTTCATAGGTGGATATTTGTAAAACTAAATTTGATACATGTTTTCGGGCGAAACAATACGTATCAGAAGCATAGGCTAGAGGACTTACCTGAACAAACCTCTTCCCCGACGTTCGTTATGTGGTTTACAAATTCTCTACAGAAAGTTGGTGCATCAGGTAAAACTGATTGCGGGGATGATGTGTTTGCTGACGAATAACATGTGTTGCACTCAGTCATCAACTGCAAACAAATAAAGCGTTTGGTCGATATAAATGTATTTTACATTAAAGTTGTGTATTTTCTTCCTCTTTGTTCTTTTGTTATACAGTTTGGCCTAATCTGTCTGCATATATTTAACAATTTCTGTATTTATCTGTACATACATTTACATGTAGAACTTACATAATTAAAGATCTGCATTTTTTGCTTATAAATCAGAAATTCATAAATTCCTTCGGTGCGAAATCTTATAATAAAAAAAGAATAAACCCAACTCCTAAATAGACTTCTATTGCATGCATTTGCTATACCAATATTTTTAAAATATGTAAGCCTTACCGTAGATTTGTCGACACGGCCACTTAACGTAGCACTCAAACACTGACAGAACTTCCTGAACTATAAATTCAAGAATATGCAGGTCATATGTTAATCAGATGAAGAACGGTGCGTGTTGGAACTTTTATATCTACGAGCAAAGACTGACTCTACGTGTCAGGGTCTAGTATAAGAAAACACTTGTCCTGTTCTTAAGGGTTACCTTAAAAATTGAGGTTTCATGTTTCTTGTTTCACTGAATATATTGCATAATGCCCGGCTTGTATAGACAACTGTTATGTATAAAGCGCATGGACTTGGAACGTTCTTTTAATCATTTGAGAGTACTAGAAGTCAAACTGATTCTCCTGTTTACCAATGGAAAGAATTTTCGAATTATGTTATAATCGTTACTAAGCAGATAATTAGTCAACATTTGAATAAAATGATGGTACTAAATATCAAAATAGGTATAATCAAACATCGAGATAAAAGGCAATAAAGGGAATGTGACAAATTCATCAGATGTACACTGATAATGTTTTTTTTTTCATATATATATATATATATATATATATATATATATATATATATACAGATTAAATTTGTGCAAGAACTTAGACTCACCCAATTTACTACATTATTCCAGATATTTGTAATTGCGTCAAGCGCATCTTTGCCCGGACAAGCTGTAATAAAGCACAAGTAACTAGTCTGCATTGTTCCGAGTGTCAGTTTTCATATATGTTTAAATACCAGGTAACAATTTATTTTGTATATAGTACTTAGTTTAAACCAAAACCCCTGTTTGCTGAGTATAAGAAGTCACAATCCAATAATTTGTGAAAATTAAAAAAATAGCCTGTTAATTAAATCCGGTAAGGGTTTTAGTTTAGTTAGCTAATTTCTACAAATATGTTATATTATATATAATTTAGTAAATATCTGCATTCTCCGCATACTAATAGGACATCGAGCTCTTTAAACAATAATGTCAGTATAAATGCTTATATTATTGACTGCAGAATTAATGGAAGACTCTACCTCTCCTTATTTTATTTATTACTTCATCCTTTTCGGTCGTTGTCATGATCACTGTAACCGAATGTGGTTGTACGTTTTGACTTCTGTTATAGCACGTATCAATAAATTTTAAAACCTAAAAAAGAAGATATTATAAAATAAAAAGGTAACATTCCAGATATAAAATAATATGCTGAACAAATTTGTCATCTTTTAAAGTGTACATTTAAAAAAAAATACGTGTTTATAATATAGCTTTACGGGTCTCCGTACTGAAAACCTTTAATATTTTATCACATGAGGACCCAGTTCACTGCACAGTTAACCTGCTGGAAACTTTATGAAGACATCGATATAAAAGAGTAGTTGAAAATGTAGGGCAATAAATTAATGAATAAATATTTAATCGGAATGAAAACTTTTTGAAACACAATCCGCATATATGATAAGACATTTATTTATGTTATTGCTGAAAATAAAGGAAAAGCATATTCTTTTAGACAAGTAAAATATAAAGTGGACCAAACATTTCGTATATTATATATCTTTAGATATCTTCAGACAAAATGGGCAACGTTTGAACGGATAGATATATTATACAGCAGTGAAGTCATTAGCCCTGCCGTGGTAAAAAAATTGTTAGCACGCTTATCTGAATTTACCTTTCCAGTACCTCGTTGCATCTACATGATATTTTATATATAAAGAAATAAGGTCACTGGGAGTTACTTTTAAATGCCCTTCAACCATCGATTTTGGAATTTCTAGCATTATAATGCAAGCAATGACTCTGATAATACATCGTTATCTGTGCAGGCCTTCAAAATCTAAGTGACAAAAAGTAAGCGCTCTAAAAAAAGCAGCGTTCTATGAAATAAAAGAGTAAAAATACAACAAATAATATACGACAATACCCGCTCTTTTTATCATAGAACGAACTAAGGTGTGCTTCGAATAATATATACGGTGAAGAACGTTTATAGAATACATCCCCATGCATGAATAGGGCCTTTCCGGATATTGTGACACCTGCTGGACATTTACACACACAAACAGTGCAAAGTGTCCCATTCCCATGTTCAAACGTGACGTTTACAGCAGGAGGGAAATATATCTTCGTGGACGGCAAATTGACGGAAAGTATGTTTAAAGATAATATGAAAATATGTATACTCTCTTACTCTTTTCTTTGTAGCGGTACATGATCCACTGCCTGTTTTCGTATCCAAACAATTGCGGAACTTGTTAAGCTAAAGGAAAGCGTAATAAGATATTTTCTTTATATTTGCATATTAATACACAAAAAGTGCAAAACGGTTAAGTGTATCAAAGGTATATCAAACATCTAAACATCAAACAAATTTAAACGTAAATTTTTGTTTCATGACAAATCAGTCCTGCTCTAATAATCAACCCTTGGCTATTAAACAACAATTATTGTTCCTCTTGCATAGGAGTATACTGAGAAACAAATATAACCCCCCCCCCCAAAAAAAAAATATTATTTAATACATTTTCATGACTCAAAATTTAATGTATTGTAAATGTTATCTTACAGATTTCTTGGTTGCTGTCTTCATATCTTCACACACGGCATTGACACAAGAGGCTGTAAAAGGTGAAATGTTTAGTTTATTGTTAATAGGATATTGCAGATTTTACGTCCCTTGAATATTAA
This sequence comes from Sipunculus nudus, assembly GCA_026874595.1. Classification (NCBI taxonomy): domain Eukaryota; kingdom Metazoa; phylum Annelida; class Sipuncula; order Golfingiida; family Sipunculidae; genus Sipunculus; species Sipunculus nudus. The sequence continues at coordinate 55,005,795 of CM049313.1, read as the reverse complement.
TCAGACTTAAGCAAACGGGCTGATACTCTCAGGTGGTGGTATATTTTGGACTCTTATTTTCAGAATGTTTACTGCAGCTACAGATAAATCCATCTCAGGCGTATTATATGTTAATTTATGAACATATTGTTATGTTATTGATAAGGCCAACATTAACAAGTGGTAGAGTAAGAGTAGTAAACAACTATTTGACCTTCTAGAATTAATACAATTATATTTACAGCTTTGGATGATATAGTATTCCTAAACCGTAACTGATAAGATTGAAAAGACTGAACCTTCCTATGAATGTGGTTTTTGTATTATCCTAATAAAGAGAAGATATATCATAATCCGACATGTAAAAATTCTAACAGAAGTCTGCCATATGCTGGTGATCGCGTTTCCGTTCTGCATTGTTAACTTGCATTTTCCGTATCGATTTGAAAAAAAATCCCGCTGATTGATTAATTCATTAGATATTGAGCATATATCACTGCACTTTTCAAGTCTCGTAATCTCATGACATTAATAGAATTCATCGGAATAAATGCTGCCATGTCATCATACATTTGTTGTTGTTTTCAAGAAATGAATGCATGTGAATATTTTTACTCTGTTCCAATAATTAATTGATTTAAGTATTGCTTTGCCAATGCATTTACTGTCTACATTTACAAATGTGAGGTAAACACAATTTGATTTTCGACTATGTGGAAAAGTCTTCTTAATGATAAATTGAATGTTTAATAGCACGGGTAACGAAACTCTTTTAAAAAATGTTTATTAATTCAGATACAATTAATTCAACAATTTAGTTTTGTAATTTAGACAATCCCTTCTTTTCAGTATAATTAACTTTATATTGGTATATACCGTACTTTCTTGATCGGTCAGCGGGTTTTCTTTTTTTAAATAATTCATGATTAGAATCGGCAGATAAAACACAATAAAAACGCCAAACTGATGACCAGGCGCGATTGCAAACATCCCCGGTAAATATATTATGTTTTCAAAAGTATCCTAAGGTGTCATAGTTATATGGTAACCCAGAGCAATTATCCACAATATCATAATAAGAATTTACAGAAAATCACAGCGTGGGATTCTCCAAGTAATCTACAAAAGTCAGTCCCCGTTTGGAGAGCAAATGGCGCATGACTGTACAAATAGCGCTTTCTGAATGTAAGGCTTTTCACTGATAGCATTGTATTTGTATAGCGTTTGTTTGATTCATGACCGACTTTTATTAAAATGGAAGCATCGGTAATATTTGATGTCCATTATAGGGAAAATAAGGATGCCACCTAAGATAAAAGAGGATTTATAGAGGAATTTAGCATTTTATTGACATGCACAAAAAATCCATAGAACAAACTCTGGTCATTTTGACCCGAAATGCATACATTAAAGTGATGGGGAAAGGCATCTCACAGCAAACATGGAAACTGCTCTGGCACCTGCCCTCTGAACAAAACCTGCGTCAATTTAAGGCCTGCGTTTAAAACATTATTTCGCCCGGCTTTTAAAATAGTGCCTATTTAAGGCCCGGGGTCAAAGTAATACGGATCTATAAAAGTTTAATAAAATGTACATCCAGTTTAGTTTAATTTAATTGATCAGAGAATTGACGGACAAAAGTGACATCAATGCCGCATTCCTTCTCCTTAAACTAGTATTTTATATATCATCTCGTCTTTAAAATTTCTGCAAAAAAATTATTTCATCAGCTGGATTAATCATGGGATAATATTCCCCTTGATTATTTGGGTTAGCAGTCTTCAAAGCAAGTTAATTTTGATGTTGCAATTTTTTAAGAGGGATATCTTTTACCTGTGCATTTCGACAGGTGTATTATTTATGGCTGTAGGTTCACCCCGTAGAGAAGGTGTAAGAATCACGAATAAATAACGTTTTAATGAAGAGAAGATATTACAGGGTTAGGAACAAGCAGGTTCACTAAAAATCAAAACAGATAAAGCATGATCTATTTTTGTCATTGATCATTTGATCATAAATACGTAATCAATTCACGCCTGGAAACAGGTAATTATGAAAATAAAACACAATGTATTTAGATTTACTTCAGCTTCTGAATACAAATTCAGTTCACCTTCATCTGTGCTTATATTAGTTTTCTTCTTTGAGATTGAAAACAGCCTGATCTTTTCATTTTAATGACGGCAAGATATTTTCATTAGATGACTACCACGAATCCCTGTACGTTATAGTGATTTATATGAACAGCAATGGCTTTTACCTCTATGACTCTATTATCATTATTGTACCGTTATTTATACTATTTCCCCAAAATCAACCCAAATACCATTCGCTCATCTAATACTTGGTATAAAGAAAAATGAATTATATTTCACTAGCACGAAAGGCGTCCAGTCTTATGACAGCGATAGTTTGCAATTGGAGCCTTGCATTGATCCCGTCTATGCAGTTAAAACGCTAGTGAAAAATGTAAACAGTTGGGTTATTTTCAAAGTTTACTGTTAACACTCACCATCATAATACACGGGCTCGGTGGTCTCATCTCCACTCCCTGTGACTGTAATATGGAAAATCTTTATAAATTTATTTGTTCTCAATCCGCATGTTAAATTCCATCGGCATAACATCAATTAATTATCTTAGCAAGAATTGTGATGTTGAAATGTAGGGATCAAATGTGATCATTTTAATACAGACTTGATAACTGAGTCTCGCTATGAATTGTTTCATATTGTTCGTTTATGTTTTCTTAAATGCAAACAATTACACACACATTTATACCCAGTCACTTAAAGTAAGCAGATGCATCCTTGAGCAGTATCTATATACGACAACACTGAAAGAATGAATTATCCGAATTACCCATTGTTGTTTGTTCTGCTCCTTCTCCACTATATTCTGCAAATAAATATGAATAAATAAATACATATAAAGGTGTGGTTGTGCGATTGAATAATCTGTTAATCATTTAAATACATATACCTGTTAGTTTATTCATAGTCATGTGTGACACTCAATGTTATCAATTGAAAATTTAAAATGTTAAGGGTTAATTCATCAGTCCTAGATTTTGGCTGCTAGTATTTCTTGACGATTCTGTGACAAATTATAAACACATCATTAATGGCAAGACTGATTGGTTAGTCAAGTGAAAAAGTTCACAAAACCACAGAGAACATCTGTTGATATTTTTTTGGACAAGCGAGGTATCTTAAGCAATGAGTTCAATCGTGAGAACATGAAATCACAACGGTCATTATGGAAGTTTTATTAATGTAAACTTTTGCGTAAATATAATTTGCTGACTTCCTAAAGGTCCTCCGTTGTCATTCCATTAAATGTGTAAGATGAATATTTTACAGGGTTGGATTGAATGTTTTCATTCAATTTAGAGGTTATTTATGGTCCAATTTAGCTTACAGATTTATGTTTTTTATATGGAGCTTGATATATTTAACATTTTGACAGATTATGGTATGCATGTTTTCAACACCTGCTGTAACCTACATGTAAACCATATGCTACATTCCAGATGACTATATGTAAACCATATGCTACATTCCAGATGACTAACATGCACTGCTCATTTACTATAAACATATAAAGATACTGGTATTGCTAAATGAAACCAGCGATTTGTTTTTACTTTTGTATGCCTCAGGAAAATTAAATAAAAGAGCCGGAAATATAATTTTTGAAACGCCTTACCGTTGCCGCCTCCAGCACAACCTACAAATAAAACATTAATTTAACAAAATGAAGTCAATACTTTTTTGAGAACACGCGGGGCACAAATAATAAATATGCTTTAAAGAAGGGCACTACAGTATATAGCGATAATATAAAGATGAACGTTGCAAGCTAACCGTAAGAATTCTCATGAATTTGGATTCAATTGTAAAATTTTATGAAGGCTATGACAAAGATAATTATGTAAGGACAACGTAAAGTAAAAAATGTCATTTGAAACCGTATAGTATTGAATGCTACCATGTATTTCATCTTTCCTAATTTTGATGTTCTAAAGAAATTGGGAGAATGTTGAATGTTTTCCATGAACTTCTTATTTGAAATATTAAACATGTTCTTGGTTTTTTATTACATTATTTGTTAATTTCTTGTGCATCTAATATTAGGAACCTCTCTCTCTTTCTCTCTCTCTCTTTCTCTCTCTCTCTCTCTCACTCTCTCTCTCTCTCTATATATATATATATAATGTAGTATAGCCGTGTTAGCCTGTAGTAGAAGCGTAGGTAAGATAAAAGAGTGACCCCTTTTGGATAGACTTAACTTGTTTATAAACACAAATGTGTGTTAGTCTATCTAAAAGGCGTCACTCTATATCTTTACATACGATATATATATATATATATATATATATATATATATATATATATATATATATATATATATATATATATAAAGAAGATTCTTGAAAGACCCATAGTAATTCGAAACATTGGTTGAAACATAAAGGTCCTTATTTAAACATGAGCAAATTTCACTTTACTTATAATATAACCTTACTTATAATGAACACCACTTACGACTTCATACTGGGTATCATAATATTAATTATGATACGCTTATAATACACTTCATATACATTTGAAAATGTAAAGGGTTAAAATACAATCTTCTCGTATACAATCTATATATTGAAAATTTTATAAAATGAAAGAAAACATAGCTAGCAAAATGTTAAATTGTAATTTATAACCAGAAATGGAATATGAATATCCATTTCATGAAAAATACATTTCACAGTTATTTCAGAACATTTTTTTGTTGGAGCTAACCGCCTCCATTTTTTTTAATGCTAGCTTAACTAATTATATGTACATCTGCTGTACATCTGCAGATTTCCATTCCGGTTACGTACTACGTAACAGGGCAGTATCACACGCTTCCTCTCATTTGATATTCTGGCGTTAACCAGGCCCGGTGACTACTGCACCTGCGGGCCCTGGGCTGGTTATCATACCACCGAGGACCTCCGAAAGGCGCCCTCGTTTGTGAGTGAGACACGGCCGTTGGGTAGACCTTCCCATTAAGCCTGCAGAGCGCTTACCCTGGGTGTGTACCGACCGTTAAAAACCTAACCGCCTGGCTGAGGTTCGAACTCACGATCTCCCGGCTTTGAGTCCTGCGCTCTACCCCTGAGCCACAGAAGCCGGTTTTCAGAACGTTTGTAATGTACCCTTTCTCTAAATTTCATGTGCATCCATTTAGTGTCTTGACTTATTGTGTATGCATACATGTATGCATGTTTTAATGTGCATAATGTGAAGATGCGATAGTATATGTACCATATGTTTAATTATTGCATCTTTTCATATGTTCCATATGAATCAATCATTCCTTACCAAACCCCCATCGCGATCTAGGCTGGACCAGATTTCCTTCAGCATACCAATTTTTTTAGTAATATAAAACATTTAACTTACTAAAAAGTCTAAACAACTCTATGCTAACCAAAAACGCTTGATCCAACCCACAAATATGTCATAACTCTAAACAACCCCTCCTTATTTTATTCAAATAATTGAGCTGTTGTCACCTTTTATCTTTAATTTGTTTTAATTGCATAATAACAAAATGTTCCTTCAGACTAATTTAGGAAGTCTCTAGTCTGAACCTGTGAGCAATAAATGACTGTCAAGATAAGCCTATTGTGTACATTTTAATATTTTAATATTTTGCGACATTGATTTTAAAAGTTGTGAATTTCTTAGTTTATATCTGAAAGTATCCGAACACCAAGTAAGAGTCTAGTTTATAGATTATAGGACCTGAGATCGATACATTAGAGCTATAATAGAAACAAGGAATAGAAAGTAAACAGAATAAAGCCTTTTAAAATAATGTTAACCATTAAGTCAATACGCGTACAAGAATTTATACTAAAACATATTTTTAAGACGGAAAGGTTACTCTTTCGTGATACCCATTCTGCGACATGTATGCAAAGAAACCCTGTGTCAGGTCTTCGTCGGTCTTTCTAAATATTTTCATTACGGTTATGTGAACAAACAACTGAATTATCTTTTTCATCAATCAAGTATAAACATCATTCCCTGCAGGCATATGAATATGGTGTTTAAGATGTATTTCTGAAATCAAATTTCAAATCAAAATCTTACATCCAAGGACCAAGAGTTTTTTATTATTATTACCATCCACAGCCACTACTTCTGCTTCCCTGGTAATGTTTATCTACTTTTGATGCCAGATCAGTAACCATGGCCCTTCCAGTAGCGCTAATTGTTAAAAAGCTGAGGGTTTACAATCTTTTCGGGTGGAATCTAAGAGGAGAAATTTGTGCTTTGAAAGGATCAATATGTACCTCCTGGTGGGTTATACTCTCACTCCAGTCAGCACTTTCCTCGTTTCCAAGATTTTTTTTCATTCATACTAGAACCAGTTGAGCGACCTGGACAGTAGAGTGGTAAAACGCCTGTCCCTCTCCGTTGGCGACCCGGCTCTGATCCCTTCAGTCGCTATGAGAGTGGGTTATAGGTGCTTGTCCTAGGTCGGTGTTTTCGCCTTGTTCTCCAACCATACAAACCACCGAACGCCACCATTCGAGCCATGGAAAGTGAGTAGTATAAAAAAAATTAAAAAAAAAAAATATCTTTTTTTTGTAACTTGCACCCTTCTTGGTGATGCTTTCAGATACAGTTATATCTATTAATCTGTCATTCTTTTCGAGCAGATCTGCTTAATTTGTTATTTCTTAGACAGAGTAAAGAGTTTGTAGTGGTAACTCCTTGGTACTTTCTGGAGAATATTATTTGGGACGTTTCGTGAAGTGCCAGTGGGAGGTTGGGATATAATAATTACTTGTAATTAACAGGGTTTTTAAAATATAAAGAAACAAAATCCTTTCTATATAAACGTTTGGTATATACCTAACATAAAGATAATTGTACATCAAGACGAGACATAGACAGGTCATTAATACATAACAGAACAAAATTATATTACGGAAATCATAGCTTCCTGTAATTTTTATATATGGGCTATGGTTATTGTTACATTAATATCATATCATTCGTTTTCTATGAGTTAATTTTGAAATTAACTTGATATAAATTTGATATATATTTACTTCACCGAGTAGGTATCATACCAGTTATTTAATATTATAATTTTTTCTGTTCTATTTCTTAGTTTTATCGAGGCCTTTCAACCAATCTTTAAATGCAATTAACAAGTTACCTTACAGGGATAAAATATATGTAGATAAGTTTCCACTTCTTTTTTTTAAAAAAAAAAAGAACGCTGATCCGTTGGACTTTTCTAAATTTTGTTATGAATATGCAGGCCTTATAAAATCTGTAACATATTGCATGTAATACAAATACTTTTTATTTGTACTTATCATGAATGTTTTTCCGTGTTCTGTCCAAATAAAATATGAGATTTGTAGCATAACATATTAATCTGAATTGATGTATCTCTGATAATTTTTCTTGCTGCAGAGACTACCATGTTAGTTGTAACTTTCCATTTTCCAATAAAAATAAAAAAAAAATGTGTAGTTGAGAAATTAAAAGAATATCGTCATTTGTACATATACAAGCTCAATGAACTGAAGGATAATGTGTACATGCAGCTCAGGTCCGAGACACGTATGAGACGTGAATTTTCATAAACGTAATATTAAAGATATTTCTAAAATTAAATGTTAAGACACTATTTTTTCAGCCATTGCATACGGACAGATATATATGATTATAACTGAATATTTAACAAATTCATCTTTATATAATTATATTGACACATGTCTACTGCTGAGATTTTCTGATACACGTTATTTGAACATTCCAAAATATAATGAAAACAGTGTAGACCTAAAACTGATTATTCGAATGCCATTACCATACCCCAAGTGCATCACACATGGTCAGAAAGCTATTTTTTCATAATTAATGAAGCTCTTCTTTTCATTACTCTATGTGGTATTAACTTATAAATTGAATGAAATATTTTTTAAAATTTAGTGATGGTAGTGTTGATTTGATTAAAATGGGTTCAACCGGTATTATTTGAGTTATTTTATCACATGACTACCCGATTAGTCCAGTTAATTAAATGTCTGTTTCACTATTGATTTCTCCTTAGGACTATACCTAATGCAGTTTTTATAGCTTTATAATTATTAACACGTATTATATTTACGATTTTTCTGTTCTGTGGTAGTATATTGAACTGGAAATATAGATTCAAAGTAAGTTTCATGGTACATGATGTGGCTCCTGATTGAACTTCACCATTTTGGTAGATTTCCTGATGGTAATTCTGTAATTTCTGTGCATCGAGAACTCAATGTATTTTACCTAGTTTAATAGGGTTGTTATATTTCTTAGCCTTATTTTTTTCTTCATCTACAAGAGACAGATTACTTGTTCTCCATACATATCTAGCAGAATCAATATAGACTATCCGTCAGATGCAACAGAACGTGATATGGAAGGGAGAAACACGCTGCTGATCGAAAGGTAATTACACGAAAAAGTATTCCTATCTGAAAAAATGATTGATTGAATGTTCTTTGTAATAAATCCTCAATCTTTTATGTTATTGCATTTTTCAGATACTTGCATGATCTTTAAATGCTAGGCTTAGAAGAAAAAAAAATTGACTCAAAACTCATTTTTGCATGGATCATAATTAATAAAATGACTGTAAAATTTAGATGTGAGATAAATGCAGAGCCTTTATATCAATTGTGTTCCTATGCTCTGATTTTGTAATCAGCTGTGTCCGACTGCATATCAATTGATATGTAATTTTGTCTAAATCTAAAATGTTAATTTCAGCTAACAAGCTTAAACATGAAATCATATAAACCGATGCGCAATAAGAACTCAACACTTATTTACTGCAGTATACCGTAAATATTTATGTTCAACAGTGACAATGAAAACTGAGGATTTATTAAACGTATTTGCTGTTTGGAAAATTTGGTGGAATTTTCACTTTTGTACGGTATCAAAGCTATCTTTCATTTTTTCTCCAATTGATGTCGACTTTGATGTATTATATAATACCATTTTATTTAAAGAATTGATAGACAATTATTGCTAGTCGTGACTACCATTGGTACATCTACGCTTCTGTTGTTGCATTTTATAGATGACTCTTAAGAGTGGAACGTAAATATAAAGTACAGGATACGAGCTTCCCCATTACAATCAACTATAAGCTATTGAATAATGCAATAATAGGATAGATTCATTCATACTTTCTTTAGTTTATTTCTGTGACTTCTGTTAAACAATATTCTATACATGAACTCCACCTAGCTGTCTACTGAGGACGGTTACTTAGTTTTTCTACTACATGTTCTCGTAGGGAGTATAACCACATGGTTGATCTGATAATTTAAGCACTTCAGGGAACAAGCAGAGGTCATTATTTAAACGCATAACTGTATGGGTACTTGATATCTTTATGTGGAAGCATATTCGATTACCAAGAGCTGGATGATTCCTGGAACCATAATCTGTGAAAGACGACTCTAAGTCAAGAAAGAATCGTCTGTGCGCTTATTAGTGAGTACTGCGTAAACTGTGCCTTGAGAGTTATATCAGTTCTCCGACAAAGGAATGTTGGTGAGTGGAGGTTCGTGTATCTAAAAGTAGGCTGATTGTACACAGCGCGAATAAGCGATAAACAGGGCTGCGCAACATTCCCATGTAACGTGTCATGTGAACAGGTGAAGTGTAATCACGGGACTACTCTGTGAACTGTGGTTACCGACTTGGTGGTTGTTTCTGTGAATATTATCGCACTTTTATGACCTTAGGTGCAAGTGTGTATCGAGCTCCTCTCAAGAGAATCGTAAATGTATATTTCCCTTTAATATATTGATTTGCTTTCATAACATTGATCATGTCCAATTATCTTAGAGTGTACAAATGCATGAGTTTCAGCAAGTTGGTTTAACAGTTAAAACGAACTAGTCGTTCATATTTCTAGAGATGCGACCGTAGCACAAGTATCTTTACACAGATTGATATCTGTTACAAATTAAGTCAATCTGATGTACGTGTCAACTCGCTTGTAATGTCACAACAAGTTGCTGAAAAATATATACATAATGTCATTGCACACATTGTCCTTTCGTCTTTCAAATTTCTGTTTAAAAAAAAAAAAACTCCTCTTTCATAAAAAGACCAGAAATTTCAGCAGACTTATATTTATTTATTTTGTATTAAAATATATTTTTTCGGACAAGGTAGACTCATGTCAGAAATGGGTGTATTTCCTCTCTCTTTTTTTTTCGTTTTCTCATATTGAAAAAGTTAGGTGACAACAGTTGTTTGCCGTGATATAAAGTCTTACAGATATTCTTTATATGTCTGTAAAGGGGGAGAAAGGTTTCAATCACTGAAGTAAAGTAAACACCTAAATACAGTTTGCGGGCAAAGAAAGAAGTCATAACCCGTTACATTTTACAGTTTAGTGCCCACAAAAGCTCCCTAGAGAACACCTCATTATTCCAGATCCACTAACGTCGAGCGTTTTGCATATTTCTGTGTGTGTCTGTTCTAAGGTTTTCCGTAGACCTTAAGCAAACCCTCTTGAAAAGATGCAAAACATGCTGGATGACATATTAAATATTATACAAATGGCATCAAAGATTATAATTTGCGGTCGATATTAATGTGTGATGGCTAAAATCATCCCGTTTGTCTTGCTTTTGTTTGTTCGTTTGTAGATTGTTCCATATAAACCAATACATTGTGAAAAATGACTTTGCCTTGGTCATTAATTTTAATGCTGCGGAGAAACTTGAAGTGGAAGAAGAAGCATTTTCTCTCGGAATGCGTCCAGTTGTGATAATTAATATGCTTTTTATTTAATTAACAGTTCACTTTAAGCAGTATATCCGGTTTAATGTTAAGAAAGAACAATCTGTTCTAGGCTCATACCAACATTAGTATAATGAAGAAATCCCATACCGCACTCTTTAGTCTCATTTGACAGTCATACTTACTTCGAGAATGCCAATATTATCAGCCCTTTACAGCCGATTATAATGTACAAATAAATTTAGCTTAAATTAGACTATCGTGTTGACGAACAGTTATTATTTTATAATGTCCGCCGTATATATATACAGCAGACATAAAGAGAAGCTGTTGTGGCCTTTTTACACATACGGAAACGCTTATACAAGAAACAGACAACCTATATCGAGGTACAATATACACAGTAAAAATTGCTTGAGACACATTTACAAAACAAATACATTCCCGCAAGAAAGACATACCAAAACACCTAATCACTAGTTAGTATATGGATATACAAAAGGTATATATTAAAGTGTATATATTCTAATGCTATACTCTGTAAACTAAGTAATGGTAAAACGCTATCATTATAAGTTCACATAAATAATTTGACGTCTTCATAAAAAATAATTTGATTTAACTATATTTTTCAGACATGTAATAACAACATGATTTTCGTTGACACTGCCATTTCCATCATTTTTGAGCACGAAAAGGACAGAATAATAACAGTTGATATATCTGCTTAATCCCATAGAATTCGAACATCTGATTCATGAGCTGTATGGATTGAACAAAAAAGCGGGTAAACAAAGTGTGTGTACAAAGACGCCAACGGTTTGCAAGGTGTGTGTTGAGACAAAAACATGGAGACAGTAGACTGAAATTTTGCTTTCTTTTAGTTGCAATATTGCAAATTATCGCGTAATTTTCTGCTAGTCATTCCCGAAAGGTTATTTTTTAAGTCGAATGCCAATAAGCAAATCGAAATTAAAAATCCTTTAATACACAAAGTTCACCATGCTCTGTGCAATACAGTGACTGGGAGAAGGGCTTGATGTTTACACTTGTGGAGTATGTGCTTTAACAAACAGTCATCATACTTTTGTTACTTGCTGTGCGGATACCTGTTAACCTTTGTCTGCCTTTGTTTTCCAGTTCACTTTTCTATCAATTCTACATTGATTATGCTAATTTCATTTTTCTGTGAGGGTATCATTGGTTATAAAAGAGGGGTTTCCATTTTAAACAGCATGAATACCTGGTTAGGGTGTGAAAAAAATTCATCCGACCCAGTCACATTCATTTGTCGGTTTGAACATTTGTCGTTTGTATATGCAAAGACTTTTCTCAAAAGTTCTCAACTGCTTGACTTTGATTTGATTTTATGAAAGATCTCTTAATCATCAGAACAGATCAAGCTCAAACTGTTCTGGCTATGCTAAAGACCCTCGTTCTGTATTGATATATGTATGCAATTGACACGAAACATTAAATATCAAAATGTAAAAACAATGACAACAATTTAGCTAGAATCTACTACACAGTTCGCTCCCCCAGGACCTAAACCACCCTTCCCCAATTTTATTATCAACATGGGATTCAGGAATTACTAACCTTTGAAAGAGAAGCAACAAATGGCGAAGAGAAACGTCAGTATCATCGTGTTGGCTCTCCAAGTGGCAATGGTCTTGTCTGCTCGAAGCATTTTATTTTATAAGAATTTGTTAACAAATTTCCGATGTAATCTTACTTAAAGGGCTCGGGTAATACAATCCGAATGGTCTTCATAATTTCATATGCATTTTAAGATCTGTCCCTGATATAAGTATCGCTTTCGGTAACACAATATGTCATCTTGTTTTTCAAACCTGCTTCCTGGTTTGCGTTGGGTCTCCCATTGATTTTATCTTGGTTGAATGTAATATAGCCATTCTTTTATCATTCAATTGTAGTATCAATGATGCATTGATATATGTTTATATGTTATCTCACTACTGTGCCAACTTTGGGATTGACAAATTTAAAATGAACATAAGTTGGTGCAACTTATTGCACTGAAACATACTTAACACACACAGACACACGATATAGAAAAAGAAATTTGAAGATTGGACCCTATGTGTTATTCATAATAGTATTTACATTAGGTAAATTTTCATTTTCTGGATGTTGACTCCCTTTTCATCAATTATGAGGAATAGAGGAATTGCGAGTCTGTTGTAAATCTTAAATTTTGTAACATGAAAGGATGTTAGAATAAACCTTTAAAGTCCGAATTTTACGGGTTCCAGCACTAGTTATATACCATATAAATGCGTCAATAATTAGTGAGAAGTAAATGTTGTGCTATTGATCATAAGCTATATATTGGTTTCCCTAAGGTGATTGCCTACTAATACATCGAATTGAATACAATCAGTTTGAATCGAATTTAAATTATGAAGCAACTTAATTTTCACACCAGCCTGTTATAACTGCTGTTTTTATCAGCTGTGTGCACTGCACCGACCATCCAATTTCATTAGTTATAGAAGGGAAGGATGTCAATACAATCGTTCTTGAATAGATTTGTGAGCCTGGATGAGAACGCACTGAAAACATTAAGTACAAATACATACAAACTACGGAATGCCAACATTCAAACCATGGAAATTGCGTCATATTTGTAATTATAAATAGTTAATAATTAAGTTTTAAACGATCTCGGGGTTTTTTGTTAACTAAGCATCCTGCCAAGTGAGGCTTTCACTGATACAGATATTTTTCTATCTGTCATTCTTTTCTAGCAAGTCTGCTCAAATTGTCATTTCTGAGATAGAGTAAAGAGTTTGTAGAGGTACCTGCATGGTATATTCTTGTGTATTTTTCGGGTAGCTTCGTTAAGTGCCACTGGGAAGTTGGGATCCAATAATTGTTTGTAACGAACTGAGTATCTACAATATATAAAACTACATTCTTTCTATTTAGACGTAAGGTGCATACACAAACATAAATTACATTGTACATCATGACGAGACATAGACAGGCCATACATACATAGCAGAACAAAGGTACTTTACAGAAATCACAGCTTCCTTTAATTTTGATACATTGGTTATGTTTATTGATATATTTATATCATGCATTCGTTTTCTTTGTATTTATTTCTAACGGTGTTTCCCATTTCATGAAGGAGGTATCATATCAGTTGTTTGATATTATGATTTTTTTTCTGTGATATTGCAATTTTAAATGCAGTGAACAGGTTAGCTCACAGTGATAAACAATCTGTAGATAAGTTTCATTTTTTACAAAAAGAATACTGCTCCGTTTCACTTTTTTATGATGGCATATTCGACTTATTTTTTATGAAGATGCAGGCCTGATATAATCGTTTTCTACTATATATCGTACTTAATACAAAAACGTTTTTTGGTACATATCATGAACAGTTTTTCCGCGTGCTGGCCAAATAAAATCTGAGATTAATAGCATAACATATTGGTCTGACTTGTTGTATCTCTAATGAATTTTTCTTTCTGTAGACACAACCATGTAAGTTGTATCTTTCAATTTTCAAATAAAAATATAGTATAAAATGACAGTATAAAATCATTAAGAAATGACAAAGCACCTGGCATTGATGGTTTGGTCGTTGAACCGTATAAAAATGGCACCGATTCATATGTTCATGTATCGAGGAAAATGTTTAATTGTATTATGGATAAAGGATCATTTCCATTAAAATGGAGCCATTCTGTGTTTGTACCATTGTTTAAAGGAAGGTCGTATTCGGTTACCTAGAGCTGGATGATTACGGAAAATATCATCTGTGAAAACATTGCATTCAGGTCAAGAATGAATCGTCTGTGCTCTAATTAGTGAGTACTGCGTGAATCTGTCTTGAGTTTTATCAGTAGTCCGACAAAGGAATGTAGGTGAGCGGAGCTCCGTGTATCTTAAAGTGGACTGAATGAACTGTGAACAGCGCGAACAAACGAAAAAAAGGGCTGTGCTACATTCCCATGTAACAATGTCATGTGACAAGTGAAGTGTAAACAAGAGACTACATTGTGTACTGTGGTTACGGACTTGGTGGTTGTTTTCGTTGTTTATTATCGCACTTTCATGTATGGAACAAGAAGTGTATATTTCCTTTAATATATTGCTTTGTTTTTCCATTCATCTTACAGTGTACACATGCATGTGTTTTAGCCAGTTGGTTTGACAGTAAAACAAACCTCGTCGTTCAGATTTATAGTGATTTGACCGTAGCACTACTATCTTTTCACAGAGTGATATCTGTTACAAATTAAGTCAATCTGATGTACGTGTCTGCTTGCTTGTAATGGCCCAACCAGTTGCTGAAAGGAATACACATATTGTCCTTGCACACATTGTCCTTTCGTCCTATCCTACCTCTGTTTCCTATTTTAAAACACTTATGTGACATCAATGTTTTGTGTTCGTCATATGTCTATAAATAAAGGTTTCTATCACTGAAGTAAAGTTACCGCCTACATACAGTGTGCGGACAAAGAAACAGGTGATAACCTGTTAAGGTTTCCAGTTTAATATCAACAAAATATTCCTCGGGATCGGCATTTTAATCATCATCTAAATATTCCAAATCCTCTAACGTCAAGCATTTTCCATATTTCTGTGAGTGTTTTTTTAAGATTTTCCGTGGACTTTTAGGAGGCCTTCATAATAACATGCAAAATATGCTGAATGGCATATTAGATATAATGAAAATAGCTAACGCTTTTCATAAATCTAAATTAACACAGAACAGTCACAGCGATCAATTATAAATGGTGGATAGATCATAATTTGTGGTCGATTTGAATGTGAGACGGCTAAAATCATCCTGTTCGTCTCGCTTTTGTTTGTTCGTTCGTAGTTGTTCCATATAGACCAATACGTTGTGTAAAGGACTTTGCCTTTGTCACTTATTTTAATGCTGAAACCTGATGTGGACATGAGGCTTTTAATATCGGAATGCCTACAGTTGTTATAAATCGTATGCATGTTCTTAAATTAACAGTTCACTTAAGGTAGTATTTCCGGTATTATGTTGTAAATGAGCAATCTCATACCAACATTAATATAATGAAGAAATCCAGTACTGCACAGTACTGTTTCATTTGACAGTCATACTCACTTTGAGACTGCTAATATTTTTAGCCCTGTGCAACCGATAATAATGTACAAATAATTTAGTTGGTGGACAGCCATGCTTGAAATATCCGTCCTATATATATGCAGCAGACAGAGAAAGACGCTGTTCTGGCTTTTTTTACATATACGGTACCACTAAAGGGGTTATACATGAAACCAGCAACCCATATTGAGGTACAATATACACAGTTAAAGAGCTTGAAATACATTCCAGCAAATAATGCAAACCAAAACACCGAATCACTTCTTAATATGGAGATATAAAAAATAAGACTGTGTGTATATATTCTCATGCTATAACCTATAAACTCGGTAATGGTTACGCTATTTATATAAATTCACATAAATATTTTGGCGTCTTCATAAAAAAAATAATTGGATATAACTATAAGTTGATAGCAGCATGATTTTCGTTGACACTTCCATCTTCACAATTTTGGAAGACGAAAATGTGAAAATAATAACAGTTGATGTATCTGCTTAATCTCAAAGCATTCTACCGTCAACCGGCTTATGTGGCTCAGGGGTAGAGAGCGGGACTCAGAGCCGGGAGATCATGGTTTAGAATCTCAGCCTACGCGGTGAGGTTTTTCATAGTCGACCCCCCCCCCCAGGGTGAGCCGTCTGCAGGCTTAATGGGAAGGCTGTGCCCCACAGCCGTGTATCACTCACATACTTGTGCGTCTTTGGGGGTTCCTCGGTGTTATGACCCAGCAATGGAGATGATAACACATCCAGGACCCGCAGGTGCGGTAGACACCGGGCCTTAGTGACACCAGGATACAAAATAAAAATGATAGGAAGCGAGTGCTACCTTCCTGTCAACTTGTCCCAAACCGAAATGGAAACTCTGCAGATGTACATACTTAGATTAAGAATTAGATAAGTCAGCATTAAAAAATGGAGGCGGTTACCTCCACCAAAAAAATTTTAGAAAGGGCAAGAAAAGCATTCTACCATCGATTCATGGGCTGTATGGATCGTACCAAGAAGCAGGCAAAAATATGTATAATATGTATGAAAAAAGACGCCATCGGCTTGCAAGGTATTTGTAGAGACCAAAACATTGAAAAAGAACATTTGCCTCCCTTTTTTAATGAAATATTTAAAATTATCGCGTAATTTTTAGTTTATCCTTCCCAAAAGGTTAATTTGTGTATGATTATTAAGAAAAATCTTATCCCTGGACAACAATGACAAATCCCTATAAGCAAATCGAAATTAAAAATCCTTCAATACACAAGGTCACTGTGCTCTTTGCAATACATTGACTGGGTACAGGGTTTAGTTTGAACACTTGTGGAGTATGTGGTTTGACACCCATCTGTGCTTTAACAGCCATCAAACATTTGCCACTTGCTTTGCGGAAGACTATTAACCTTTGTCGTCCTTTTCTTTTCCAATTCACACTTCCAAAATTTCTAAATGAATTTTTGCTAATTTCATTTTTCTGTGAGGGAATTGTTATAATAGAGGGGTTTCCTTTTTAAACAGTATGAATACCTGGGGAGTCTGTAAAAAAATTAATCTTTGATGTTCACATTCATTAGTCGGTTTAAACATTTGCCCTTTTTAAGCAACGACCTTTCTCAAAAGTTCTCAACTTATTGCAATGGGATTTGATTTTATGACAGATCTCTTAATTATCGGTCCAGATCAAGGTCAAGCTGTTCTGGCTATGCTAAAGGCTCTCGTTCTGAATTTATATATGTATTGAATAGATACGCAACATTAATTATCAAAAGGTACAAACAATGACAGTAAATTAGTTTTAATCTACAACACACTTCGCTCCCCCAGGACCTAAACCGCCCTTCCACAATTTTATTATCAACATGGAA
This sequence comes from Sipunculus nudus, assembly GCA_026874595.1. Taxonomy (NCBI): domain Eukaryota; kingdom Metazoa; phylum Annelida; class Sipuncula; order Golfingiida; family Sipunculidae; genus Sipunculus; species Sipunculus nudus. Next base: position 54,988,007 of record CM049313.1, on the reverse strand, counting down.
TTTTGGAGACACCAACCTTTGAAAGGGAAGCAACAAATGGCGAAGAGAAATGTCAGTTTCATCGTGTTGGCTCTCGAAGTAGCAAAGATCTTCTCTGCTTGAAGCATTTAATCTTTAGCTCAGATGACTGTAAGTCATCTGAGCTAAAGCGATCACCCTTTGTCAGTCGTCCGTCCGGCCGTCCAGCCATCCGGCCGTCTGTCCGTAAACAGGGCAAAAATCGTAACCGCTGGACCTGGAATCTTCTAACTTGACATCCTGGGAGGTCCCTAAATATTCTTCTTGAAAACCTGTAATTAGGTCTCTGTTACCCATATTCTTTGAGCTATAGGGCTCCGAAGTACCCCCAAGAATAATGGAAAATTTGATACAAAAGCTCAAGTATCTGAACAACTAATGAATTGATCACCATAATTCTTTTCATAGATATTGATCACGGAGTGTTTCATCAGTTTCTGCAGACTGGTGGCCCTACCTGTATTTTTTAATTTTTTTTACGATTTTTTTTTCTCTCTATTTTTGATACCTTAAAAGATGCGGTCATCTGTTAACAGGGCACAAATCCTGAGGACTGGACCTATAATTTTCTCTCATTAAATGCAGGGAGGCCCATGAAACGTCTCTGTGGAAACCTGTAATAAGGTCTCTGTTACCCATATTCTTTGAGCTATGGGGTCCTGAAGTATCCTCCCCCCCCTGGAAAAAGGAAAATTTGATACAAAAGCTCAAGTATCTGAACAATTGATTCATTGATAACTATGATTTTTTGCATGGATATTGGTCAAGGAATGTTTGATCAGTTTCTGCAGACTGGTGGCCCCACCTGCATTTTTTTCGATTTTTCAAAAAATTTTTTTCTATGTTTGAGACCTCTTAAGATGCGGTCATATGTTAACAGGGCACAAATCCTAAGGACTGGACCTAGAATCTTCTCTCATTACATGCAGGGAGGCCCATGAAAAGTCTCTGTGGAAACCTGGAATAAAGTCTCTGTTATCCATATTCTTTGAGCTGTGGGGCTGCAAATTACCGCCCAGAATAATGGTAAATTTGATACAAAAGCTCAAGTATCTGAACAACTATTGCATTGATCATCATGATTTTTTTGCATGAATATTGATCATGGAGTGTTTCATCAGTTTTTGCAGCTAGGTGACTCCACCTGTATTTTTTTCGATTTTTTTAAAATAATTTGTTTCTCTATGTTTGAGACCTTAAAAGAAAGATACGGTCATATGTTAACGAGCACAAATTGTAACCACTGGACCTATAATCTTCTATCATGACATGCTGAGAGGCCCATTAAAAGTCTCTTTGGAAAATTGGAATTAGGTCTCTGTTTCTCATAACCTCTGAGCTATAGGGCTTTGAAGTACACCCAAGAACAACTGAAAATGTGATACAAAAAGTCTAGTGTCTCAGCAAATAGTTCATTGATTGTCATGATTCTTTGCATGCATACTCATCATGGAGGGTTTCATCAATTCCTGCTGACTGGTTGTGCCACCTGTATTTTTCGATTTTTTTTAGATGATTTTTTTCTCTATTCTTGAGACCTTAAAAGATGTGGTCATCTGTAAACAGGGCAATTGAAAATTTGATACCAAAGCAGGGCACAAATTATAACCATAGGACCTAGAATCTTCTCACTTTAAATCCAGGGAGGTCCATGAAAAGTCTCTTTAGAAACATGAAAATAGGTCTCTGTTAACCATAATCTTTGAGCAATGGGCTTTTTAGCACACCCCAGACTATTTGAAAAAATTGATACCAAAGTTGAGCACAAATGATAACCATTGGACCAAGAATCTTCTCACCTGGCATCCTGAGAATTCCTCAAAAGTTCTCCCCACAAAATCTGAAATTTGGTCACTGTGATCTATATTCTCAGAGTTTTGGGGTATGTTTGAGCTTCCCAGAAGTAACGAAAAATACACACAAATTGCCAGATTCCTCAGGAAAAGCTGGTTGGATTGTCATCAAATTTGGTTTGCTAATGGGTCTTGATTAACTTAAGCTAATATGCATGAATGATTATGTCATCTATATTATATTAATGAGTTTCCTGTGCAAGCACATATTGTCAAAATGTCAGTCGGCTGAGCGTCATGACCCATGGGTCACTTGTTCAAGAGTTGTTTACAAATTTCCGATGTTATCTTACTTAATGGGCTCGGGTAATACGATCCTATGGTCTCCATAATATCATATGCACTTTAAGATCTGTGCCTGATAGAAGTATCGCTTCCGGTGACACAATCTGTCATCTTGTTTTGAAACCAAACCTTATTACTGCCTTTTGGTTAGCTTTGGTTCTTCCTTTGATTTTATCTTAGTTGAATGTAATATAACACTCCCATTTCATTCAATTGTAGTATCATTGATGCATTGATATAAGTTATTATGCTATCTCATTACTGTGCCGACTTTGAGAATGACAAAATAAGTTGCTGCAGGTTATTGAACTAAAATATACTTAACACACAGACAGATATAACAGAAAAGAAAGTAGAACATTGCACCCTATGTGTTATTTATAATAGTATTTACATTGTTTTAAATTTGGTTACAACAAACAAGCATGTTATAACTGTTGTTTTCATAAGATGTGTGCACTAGAAGAAACCAGGTAATTAAATCAGTCAATGAATGGATGAACGAACTGGATCTCATTGACATATGGCGATATCTCAATCCAAAGAGAAAACAGTACACTTGAATGCGTCTAATCCCTAACTATACTGCAAGTAGGTTAGATTTTTTTTCTGTTATCTAGTGATCTAATCAAATATACAACAAGTTCATATATATTTCCCGGTTTTAAAACTGACCACTCAGCCATCTATATAAATATTTCATATTTCCAAGACCAGAGAGGTTTTGGTTTTGGAAATTTAATGTTACCTTATTCAAGGATGAAGAATTTGTCAAGAAAATTAAAAACTGTATACAGACGATAGAAGAGGAAAATAAAGATGCAAATCCAGCCTTGTTATGGGACACCATTAAAATGGCAATAAGAAGAACAAGTAGTTGTCATGGTATCATAAGGAAATACATTAAAAATCAGATATATGAATTAGAATAAGATTTGATTAAATTAAAATATGCTAATATTCAGAATGAAGACACACAAAAGGAAGTTAAAGAATTAGAAAAAAAGCTTAATAAATTCATAGAAGAAAAATATAAAGGTGCTATTATTAGAAGTAAAGTCAGATGGTATGGAAAGGATGAGAAATCAACATAATATTTTTTTAATTTGGAAAAAACACAACTTCAATAAAAAGGTAATAAGCAATTTGAACTTAAATGGTAAAATATAATCAGATCCAAGTGAGATTTTACATGAAGAAAAGTACTTTTATGAAAAACTTTATACATCAGATACAACACATAACATCAGCAATCTTTTTTTCTTTTATGAAAAAAAAAATATAATTTTCAAGTTAAGAAAGTACAAAAGTCAACATGGCCAACAGAATTGACAGAAAATGAATTGTTGAAATGCTTAAAATCTTTTTCGAATGGTAAATCGCCTGGATCTGATGGCCTCCAAGCAGAATTTTATAAATAATTTTGGAATGATCTTAAAAAGTAGTTTATGAATGCCCTCAATTATAGTTTTAGAACTTGTTCATTATCGATAACACAAAGACAGGGAATAATTAGCAAATTGCCTAAAAAAGGGAAAAATCTTCAATATCTGAAAAACTGGCGGCCCTTTACACTACTTAACTGTGATTACAAGATAATTTCACAAACTATCGCAAATAAGATAAGAAAAATAATAAAACAATAAGTTGACGAGAACCAGACTGGATTTATTAAAGGGAGGTATATAGGAGAAAACATAAATAAAGTGCTTACTCTAATAAACCATGGAAAGTATAATAATCAAAAAGCCTTTCTTATGACAATAGATTTTGAAAAAGCCTTTGATTTCTTAGAAAGGGACTTATATATATAGTAAATATAGTAATATTAATTACTTGCTAACCAGGAAATACATTTATTTTTTAAATTGACAATCTTATGAGAATGGAAAGACCTGTCGAGTCAACTTATAATGATTTAATAATGCAGAAAGCAGTATTGCCTGAAAAAAAATACTGTCGAATGGAAGGCAGAGTTAGATCTAGATTCATATGTCAACGTTTTTAAGGGCTTTAAACACATTTATTTTTGAATCATATAAGTTCCACTCAGATATTTTTAATTCCGGTTACTACATCGCTGTGTAATTCTAAATCTTTTTTTTTACATAAAATTAACAAAATTGATTCAGCTGAATGTACTTTTTGTGAAAAGAAAAAGAATCTTTGTTGCATTTATTCTGGGATTGTCCATTTTCCAAGTATTTATGGAATGAAATAATTAAACAATTACTATACGGCTCTTTAGACAATTCCTTCCAATTGAAAGCTGAAACTGCAATGCTGGGATGTTATGATAATGACTGGATAAAGCTTCTTACTCTGCTAGTGAAAAGACATATATATGTGAGCAGATGCAATAAATAAAAACCAACAGTTGTGACTCTGAAAGGATTCATCAGTGAAATACATACCGTAGAAAAATATAGAGCTGTCAGTAAAAACAAACTGGATCACCACCAGAAACACTGGTCACTAATGAAATGTTTTATTTCTAATTCTCAACAAACTTAGTTTTAATTCCACTAAAATTTGCTATTCTTCCAATTTTTAGTTCATCATATTTTGAGTATATTTTAAAATTAAATTAAAGTTTTTTGTTTAAATATTTTATCTAACTGAGACACAGGAATACTAGTATTATCATCATGAGATTGTGTGGGGTTTTACATTCATCTATTCAACTATCTGCAGTAAATAGCATATATCAATTATATTCTGGAGCATATATTAAAGCTTGGCCTTTGCTGTTAATTATTTCGCATGTTTTTTTTTTTTTTTTCATACAGTACACATTTAAAAGATCATCAATATAAATCTATACAGCGCTATTCACGAGATACCATCATGTTCTTTAACTTACGGGATCATAATTTTATTAAATATTAACAACTATAATCCAATTCATGATGAATGTTAGGTATCCTTAACAGAGACTTTAGATTTAAGAATAATACGATCCAGATGTATTATGTGGAATAATTATATTGAATGTCGTAAGTTGTATATTGCCTTTATATTTTTGTTTTATGTATTCTTTTGTTAATTAATACAGAACACATATTCTTGAACATATGATGGACATGATGTTAGGTACCCTGAACAGAGACTTCTGATGTAAGAATAATACGATACACGTTTATCATAAAGAAGTATTATATTTTATGTTGTATGTTGTATTCTGTCTTTATGTTCTGTTTTATGTATTTTTTTTCGTTCAAATAAAAAAAAAGATGTGTGCACTGCACCGCCGGTCCAATTTTGTAATTTATAGTAGTGAAGGATGTCGATACAATTTTTTTGTGAAAGATTTGTGAACCTCGATAAGAACGCACTTAAACATTTAGTACAAATACATCTGCTTTACCCCCTGATAATAACCCTTTAAATTTATCGCATATGGTCCACTTATTCTTGATGTGTTAAACACTTAATGATTGACAGGAAAAACCCATATTCATAATTCTCAAACGGTTGTAGAGGTTAAGCCATGTAACTACAAATTTATAAAAGTCTTGGAGCTTGAATATTCCAACTACGACGAAACTGACATTATACAGAATCAAACATTTGACTAAAATTATCCAATGTATGAATTTGTTTATGTATTTATGTTATTTATGTATATTTCTCTTTTTTTATCTACGTATAACTCTACATATATATCCATAAACAATATATATGATCCATAAATAAATAAAGATACATGTACATGTATTATGTAATATATATGAAATATCTATTCTAAAATAAATATAAAGCAACATAAATATATATGATGCCATGTTCTACTTAAGTCATTATGAAGTTGCAGGCCTGATATAATTTTTATCCCTAATGTTTTGCATGTAGTACACAAAGGTTTAATGTGTACATTTCATGAACAGTTTATTTCCGGGTGCTTTCGCAGACAAATCTGAGATATAAAGCACAACATTATGGTCAGTTTTTACATTATGCTGCAGAGACTACCATATTTGTTTTTCTTGCCATTTTCAAATAATAATGAAAAATGTGCAGTTGTTGAATTAGAAGTATAGCGTCTCTTGTACATATACAATCACAATGAACTGAAGGAAATCCTGTGCATGCAACTCATGTCTGAGAATATTGTCTTAACCGTATACTTTCATAAAAGTTGTGATATTGAAGATATTATCTTTAACTTGCACAACTATTAATATATATAATAATATATAATATATATAAGTAAATTTACTAATACAAAATATTTTACACATAAGAGTCAAGAAATTATTAGACACTGTTTGCATAGAGACAAATATATATGATTATGACTGAATAAGTTAAAAAATCAAATCATAGGTATATAATAAATCAATATTCAAATATATCAATTGACTATATTTTCTGACAAACGTTATTTTAATATTCCAAAATATATTGAAAACGACGTTATAATATTAAGAATACTCATACCATAACCAAAGCGCCTAAAACGTTGAATTAAAACTATTTTATTTCATAATTCATGAACTCCTTCATTATTAAAAGTTAAATGAATTAAGTAAAGGTAAATATTAATTGTATTTAAATAAATTTAACCGATATCATTTAAGTAGTTTTATCATGTTTCTGCCCAGTTACTCTAAAGTTTTTTTTTACTATTTATTTTCCCCTTTATTCCCAATATATTTCCTTCTCAATTTTATATAAGCAACAAAAAATATTAGCAATTTTTCTGTTCTGTAGTAGTTTGATGAACTAACAAATATAAATTAAGAATATATGTTTCTTTGTACATTTTGTGGATCCTGACTGAACTTCACCATTTTTGTAGCTTTTCTGATTGTAATCTGCAATTCATGTATCGCTTTCTCCTTAGAGGACTCGGTGCATTTTACTCATTTTCTAGGGTTGTTATATTTCGTAGCCTTATTTTTTTCATCATAAATGGCAGAATCAATAGAAGAAGAAGAAGAAGAAGAAGTTTATTCGACATAAAATTGTACATATCCATATATTGTATATTCCATTGTTTATATTTTCGTTTTTACTATGTCAGGAGACTGTTGTAAGGATTTTTTTTCCGCTGACACAACAGCCACCTGCAAACATTTGGTAGAAGAAAGTATATATAACTATATAAATATGGATGATTGAACATAATTGATACATTTACAATTAGATGATAATAATTGTTTACAAAAATAGTGAAGGAGATTGAAAGAATTAATGGGTATTTATATGTTTGTTTGTTAATGGAGGAAAGGAAAAACAACGAAAAATTCTAATTTTTGTTTCAGATGTAGCAGTTTGTTTGTGTGCAATTTTCTTTGTATGTATTTATAAAATGTTGTTTGGTGTAATTAATTAATCCTTGGAGGCAGTGGGTGTAGATTTTATCAGCAATGTTATGGTCAGTTTCATTTATGACTTTTGGTATTTTGTTCCTCAGACTATTGTCTGCTATTTTGGTTCTTGTTTTATTTGTAGCTAGGGTGTCTTTGTGTCTTGTGTTGTGTCTGTGCGTCATGTTTCTTGTCGATATATTAAACGTTAGGAAGAATTTTGGAAGTGCTGCATGACAATAATTATAATAAAATTTTATTATGTTTAATTTGAAAATATCCTTGATTTTTAGGGTTTTTGATGATTTAAAGATTGGTTCTGTGTGTGCATTGTAGTTGTTATATGTAATTATTCTTAAGGCTTTTTTTTGTAATTTTTCTAATCTATTTGTGTCAGAACCCCATATTAGGATTCCGTAATTTAATTGGGACAGAATAAGTGTATCATACATGGTTTTAAGTATGTGTATTGGTAGGTATTGTTTTAATTTATTTAGTACTCCTATGTATTTTGAAATTTTTGATGCAATTTTGTTTGTATGTGTTTGCCATTTCATGTGTTCATTTATTGTTATACCCAAGAAATTGAAATCTGATACCCTTTCTATTGGTGTTTTATCAATTTTGAGATCAGGGCTTCCATCTTTTAGAGTTTTATGTTTAGTATGAAATATTAAATATAGACAATCAGACCAATACAAACAGATTATGATAAGAAAAGAAGAAAAGGCCATTGTTTAAAAGTAAACCAACGAAAAAGGATTCCCACCTGATAAAAAGATAGATTGAATGTTCTGTGTATTATAGTTTTATTGCTTTATATTACATTATCTTTAAATTCTTGGCTTGGGAAAAAAGAATGGTTCATCTCGGATAAGATTGTTGTAATATTCAAATATCAGACAAATACAGAAACACTTGCTCGGAGCATTTTGGCGTTATACAACAGTTTTGGTGAGGTGTTGCAAAACATCTGAGCTATAGAGACCCCTATTTCCTGGCGTTCGTCTGACCGTTCGGTTGTCCGGCCTTCCGGCCGTAAATCCGATAAAAAGCAAAAATCGTCACCGTTAGCCCTAGAACCTGCTGACTTCACATCCATGGACTCCCAAAACAAATCTACTTGAAAACCTGAAATTTGGTCATATTGACCTTTATTTTGTATCCTACGGGTCGAAATCATAATTTTGAGCACCAGACAGTCAGACGGAGCACAAATTGAACTAGAATCCTCTAACAAGACATAAAGAGGGGTCTAAGGCAAATGTGTATAGAAACCTTAAATTTTGACACTGTGACCAATATTCTGCGACCTTTAGGGAAAAGATATCAAATGAACATCTTAAATGTCAGATTGACACATATCCTATCTATTAGGCCAAGAGTCTTCTTACACAATATCCTTGGAGTTTCTAGGCTAATCTCCTAGGAAACCTGAAATTAGGTCATGGTGACTTATATTTTGTGGCCTACGGACCAATATACTTGATTTTGAGCACCCAGACAGTCAGATTGGGCACAAATTGTATCCACTTGGCCTAAAATTCTCCAACGTGACATTGAGGGAGCGCTAAGGCAAAAGTCATTTGAAACCTAAAGTTACTGTGACCTTTATCCTGCGACCTATATGAAAAATATGTCATATGAACACCCTGAATGTCAAATGGGACAAATTGTATATTTTAGGCCTACAATCTTCCAACACAATTTCCTTGGAGGTTTTTCCCTGAAATTAGGTCATAGTGACCTTCATTTTGCAACCTAAAGGCCGAAACATGATTTGAAGGACCTAGAAAGTCAGCTAAGAATCACATTGTAGCTGTTATGCCTTCAATCTTCTTATTCAAAATTCTGAGACGTCTTCAGATAATATCCTTGGAAACCTGAAATAAGGTCACCATGACCTGTATTTTGCAACCTATAGGAACAACGGATATTTAGGCACCCTGACAGTCAGACGGGTACAGATTGTAACCAATGGGCCTAGAATCTTCTAACATAAAATTCAAGGAGGCCCTAGGCCACTCTCCTTGGAAACCTTAAATTAGTCACTGGAACCTATGTTTTCAACCACTGAGCCGAACAAAAAATGTTTTTAGCACCCAGACAGTCAGGCTGGTCACAAAATGTATTCAATCGGCTTAGAATTTCCAATCAGGACATCAAGGTTGGTTTTAGGTAAATCTTAGGAAGCATGAAATAAGATCATGGTGATCAAGATGTCATATTGGCAATTTTCATTGGAAACCTGAAATTGGGTCATGGTAACCTAAATTCTGCAAGCTATGGACCAGAAACATGATTATGAGCACCCAGACTATCAGGGTACAAATTGTATCAATTTTCCTTGGAACCCTGTATTGTGAGATCCGGGGGGGGGGGGGGGGTTCTCGGGCAGGTCTCCTATGAATCCAGAATTTTTTATATCTGTAAAATCACTTTAGCCAGGGAACAGGTTGATTCGTCCCCAAATCCATTTCGTTCTCGTCTCTTCGTCCAACCACTTGTTTCTCCACAGGTCCGGTTCGCCCCCAGGAATGAGGTCATCGACCTGTTCGTCCTCATATTTGCAAAAATAGTGCCAGTTCGTCCACAGTATTGAATACCTATGTCTCAACAAAACGGTATATCTGATCCCCCATACCTATGACGGGTATACATTTCAGGTATTTATTGATAAATATGAAGATTGTTTAAATGATTGAATAGTTTTTATTATATACTTTCATGAGGAGTCAGTCTGTCTGTCTGTTTGTCAGTCTACTCAATTTCTTCTGCTTGCTGGTTCTTGCGTCCTACATAACGCCATTTACAGTCCACAGTTTTGCAATAATCCTTTTGAAACTTCTACATCCTATGTCTGATTCTAAGATATCGAAAAGTATTTTACATGTTCCGGATTTGGCCGCTAGATGTCGCTGTATTTGAACCTCCATTAACATATTTTTTTGTTGCCATATCCGAAACTATAAACCTCATATGCATAAACTATAGCTTATTTTCTGCCGCCGAGTCTTCCCCGTACCCTGGTTAAGCCATAATGTCTCCATCTTGTGCACCTTTGTCAGTATATCTGTCTGTTTGTCGGATATTGTCAGCTATCAATGTTTCCATCTTAGTATTTGTGATATATGTCGTTCGACAGGCCACAACGTTTCAACAATCGTTACACAATTGATAGAAACCTACAGTTTGTTCTTTCTCTCCATACCTGTCATGTTTGTGAACATGAGAAAATATACATGTTCCGGTCGTGTCATATCGAAGCTCACAAAGTCATATCACGCCTGTGATTTGGTTTTGGACGGTGTGATAAATGTATATTATTTCATCCACCTCTAAATATCTTCTCCACTGCACGTGTATGACATGAATTTTTTGCACATAATCTGTGCACCCCATGACGTCTGATATGTGTCAACGTACCCTATCCATTTGCTTGCATATTCCTCTGAAGTAATACATGTAGCTCGGTAACTGTTTAGTGCTAGCCCATATCAGTCGAACTATTATAATAGCCCGCGCGTGTGCTCGGAATATCACATATCCGGAATGTTCTTCGTGCGGGATTGTCAAATACCTACCCTCCCCCACTCGTACCAGTATAAAACGTCCTACAATGTGCCTATACTCGCTCCCCTAACGTGTAGATATTTCGTAGGATAGGTATATTCTATACGTCTTGCAAATCTTTCTAATCATTGTACAGACGGACGTATTTCCGCTATCTGTGCAACCTGACCAACGTGTTGGTTAATGTACATTAATATGGGGGCGTCCGTTCTTTAAATAGGCAACAATCAGTCCGTCATCTGTTTTCATTCCTTACATTTCCGTGACTCAACGAGACGGCTCATACTCCGTCATGTCTGAGATTCCGGTGAACAAACAGGTCAGGCGCAGGGGTTTTCAAGGTCGTTGTTTGGATAACGCTGACACATATGTCAAAAAATCCTTGTTTACCCGACGATGCACAGTCGCGTCACAGAACACATACTTGTTTTGAATATTTACAAACGCACAACACCATGCATGCCATATAATCATGACGTTGAACCATGTCAATTTCGTTTTATTGATACATATAACACGACACATGTTTGCATGGATACCATATTGTATTGTGTTATGATACAGTACAAGGGATCCACTTTTTTTGGTCCATTAATCAACAATACATTCATGTATATGTCAAAACATAAACAGTAAAAAATAACATGTCAACCTGATCTATCTACGTTTTCACATTTCACAACGTCCAAACAATGACACCTTTAAATGTATCAGTATTAATCAAAGATATATGATCCATAAACACGTATATATGACACGTATATATATATGAATATGCATATATTGTACAGCTTCAGTTTCTACAATCACATTAGCAACATGTGTAACACGTGTTACATTAATCCTCCCTGCGTCATCACAATTCTGTGTCGCTGTCTGTATCACTGTCTCCAAATATGTTGTTCCCATGATGCATAAAGGAACAAATGATCCCTTTCCGGGCTATTCAGACCAATTCCCTTTTTTTTATATCCTCACCGTATGTCCCGCACCAAATGCCTGAATACTAATCATGAATAGTCCTGTGCGCTTCTGTTGAAAACAGGTTGGTCGAAAAGGTTATAAAAATTATCGTATACCTCATGGATGCGTAAAGCGATAGCGTCACCTATTTCGTGCAGTTCTTGTATGGCGGCGCGAAGGACGTATACAGCACCACGGACTATTCTGTTGTCGACCATGTCTGTGATTGACATGACGTTTACTCTTCAGTGTGTCTTTATATTGTTATATATAAAATGTTATTTATCTATTTATACCTTTTGTTGATGACGCAATTCCAGCACAGACAGGAAACGTGGTATCACACGCACCAGTTTAACGAAAGAGAATTTTGGATGGATTGCTGAATAAACCAGCTGACGAGTTAGAAGACGTCGTGGTGACAGTCTTGTTAAATGGCGAAACGAAAGTCGTACTCGCGTTGAAAGGCTGACTGAATATCGGACGTGACGTTTGTGGTGAACCAAATACCGTACTCGCGTTGAAAGGCTGACTGAATATTGGACGTGAAGTTTGTGGTGAACCAAATACCAATGAAGGGAACGTCACAGCTGCGTTAGATGATGTACCCAATGTGGCACCTGCGTTCGATGATGTGTTGCGTGTCGCTTCAGTGTTGATAGGTGTACCCCAGGTGGAATTTGCATTACCAAAGGACGCATTCTGACCAAACGAAAATCCCGCCGTAGATTTACCATCACTAGCGAAGTTAAATGCAGGCGTAGTCTCTGGTTTATTTTCAGGTACGCGTGCCGGGCTATCAGCTACCCCTGGTTTTTTATCCAGTCTCATCGCCACGCAAATGTTTCCGATGTATTGTCCATCCACGGGGAACTGACTGAATCCATCCCCATCTAAAATCCTCATTTCCACGTTACGCTTTTGGCACAGTTTTTGTGGCAGTAGTGCGATCAAGCGTGCTTTGATTAACTCTTGGGTGCTGGTGTCTTTTCGGGCGGCTCGGACCATGTCAGCCACAGTTGTGTTATTGCACACGAGTATCCGTTCGTCTTGGTAGTTGTACCTCACGGCGGGTGTCCCAACCAAAGGTTTGTCACCTCCATTACTCACGGGTACAATAACATCTGGCATGTGGCGGGGCTCGGCGTATACGAGAAACACGAAGAACTGGTCATCGCAAGATAGCCATTTCATGTATTTAGCCTTGTAATAACAATCCTCCATTGTATAATAAAACGATGACAGTCCTGCATTAACGACCATGTGTAACGTCGTTTCTTGTGGCACGGCCACGTTGTGCTCTTGAGTATCGTTTGCCATCATGTTGCCAACTGTCTAGACTGTAGACAAACGCACCATTATTATATATTTCTTACGCAGGCACGTGATCGGTATTGACAAATAGTTTAGTGTCACATGAACCCAATATTTGATAAACAGATTGTAAAGAAAACAACATGTATTACTGGGATTTAAGGCATTTATAAAGATCGTCTGTGACGTCACACTTTCCATCAGCCAATCAAATCAAGGAATAGTACCTGTTCATGATAACAGAAGAAACTCATGTACAAAAAGCATGTAGTCCCTGTGGCGCAATCGGTTAGCGCGTCCGGCTGTTAATCGGGAGGTTGGTGGTTCGAACCCACCCAGGGACGTTATACATGTTTTATGTCCCTATGCCACCCGTTCCTGTTTTTCTTCGTCCAGAGTCTTGCCTGCGAACAAACGGGGAGTAAGGGCACATGGTGCCAGACAGGTCCCTGAGTGGGTAGTCTTCGATAATGTACCCAAGCAACTTTGAAACCTGCCAAGCCGCCAACGATATCGTTGTCGCAGTGTCGGTTTGTATCTTAGCATAGTACCCGCAGGCTCCGACATCAACATGTTTTAAAGACCCGTAAAACGTGACTGTCCCATCAGGATGCATTGACAAGTGCAAAACATGGTCATCGTCACAAACCCACCGTTCATAGAGAAACATTGCGGTGACGCTGCGGTTTTCTCGTTGAGCAATCAACAGCAAAGCGTTGAGATTGCTACTCAGAAATTCGTCCTCAAACATGACTAGCATACCCGGCACGTTTAACACATTGTGAATTTCTGTCTCACATTCGTAACTTTCACGGGCACCCGTCTTCGCCTGTCGCACTGCCTGTTCTCCTACCCTCTTGTGTTCACAAGACACAGCAGGAGGCCTCCATGGCGTGCAGATAAAGCATACTTTCTGGTAATCGGATATCACGTTATCCAGAAGCTGGCACAGTTCCACTGTTGTCAGGGAGATCGCGGTTTCGTGGTCAACCACAACGTCTCCCTTAAATGATTCGTTGTTCTTGTCTAAGCGCGCGTGGAACGAGACTGTACCAAATGTGTCCATTGTGATATGCACAGATTCACCAAGTCCCTCATCAATGTCGTATATCCAGCCTGTAACACTGCCGCCTACTTTTAGGGCCTCATTGAGTAACAGGTCTAAATATTTGGCAAGTTTTTTCCACACGAAAACCCAACCTCCGACGTGTACGTGCTCTGTGCCTTGTTCCAAAATTACAGTATCGCCTCGGACGGCCCACGGCCTCCATTTGAAACATTTGCCCTGCCCTACTTGATATGTTATAACCTTTGCGAACTGTTCCGTCAGTTCCGTCTCGTCACACGTGGGGCAGTACCACTTGAATGTGACACGGTCGTCGGGGACTGTAATGCCCGGAGATGTTTGACATTTCTGGCACGCTCTCACAAGTATGCGTTCTCGCCATTGCAATCCCATCTCTCGCAACCTGTCCTGAAAGTACATCCCGTCTGACGGTTCGTATCTCCCCGGGTTGCGGGGCCGACCTGCGTCAGGACTCGGGATCTCCGGGGAACTGCATCGGTCTCCACATGTATTCCCCATCTTGTCTGAACGGCTGTGCCTGGAACGCCGTTTTATATACGTACAGTCTCCTCAGCAACCAGCACCTCCGTCCCCCCCCTTTGATCTCCCTGTGTGTCTGTTATTGTACGTGCCCCGTGTATCACCAGAACAGCGGGTGGCATGACGGATATATGTATATGTACAAACGTGTACGGTACCTGCAGGTTTCGATAACACGTCCGGGGTACGAGATCATATGACTACATTCCGCGTTTTCAACTGGCCTCATCCATTTGCCCTTCTTCGTCTTCTTCAGCCTAAGTGTTCTCAGAAAACAACCGAGGGTAGGTGTACATCGTACCCGACAAATCTTTCGGCGGGTAGTTACTGATCACACACTCGAGTAATGATACAACATCCCATGCCTTGAGCGGTATCGCATTCAAAGTGTCGGTTTGTATCATCGTCTGTATCTCGTCGCGGAAGTTGAAATACAGCGTTTCCAAAGGTCCATAAAACGTTACGGTACCGTCTGGGTCCATCGAGATGTGAAGGTCGTGCACTTGATCATGGTTTATCCGATTATAGCGGAACACTGCGTTCATACGACAGTTTTCCTTTTGAGCGGCCAGGAGCAAAACGTCTAAATCACCGGTCAGAATATTATCCTCCAACATGGCGAGCATTCCTGGTACTTGTACCTCGTCTTCTGTTACGAGCGTGACTTTGTCTTTGAAACGCAGATACGGTTTCCATCTAAGGTGTATCCACCAATCCCAGGGGGGTTTGCAGTATACCCAAATCGAGGTGTCGGTGCCATGCGGTAGGAAGCCGATGGTTCTCTCACGTGTGAACAGATACTCCAACTCACTCTGGTCGCATATAGGGCAGTATTCCTGTACGCCATCAAACACACTTTCGTAATCCGGGTTGCACGTCTTGCAGGGAATCACTATCATCTTCTCGCGGTCGTAAAACATATCATACCCTCGTACATTATCTCGAAAGAACCTGCCGTCAGAAGGTACGACACCGTCTGATGGTCCGACCTCACTGTCCACACCAGCTTCAGTAGTATCACCCGTGTTTGCGTGGGCATGCTGCCCTGGGGATTCCGTTACTGTGTCTACGATGTTGTCATAAGACACCGCCGGAGGTTTCTTGCCGTAAATGACTACATTCTGGTAATCGGTGATCACGTGTTCCAACAGCTGGAACAGTACTTCTGTCGTCAGCGATATCGCTTTCTCCTTGTGGACCGCCACCTGCATGGTGAAACGCGCGTCGTCCTTGTTAATGCGGTCAAAGAATGACACAGTGCCGTAGGGGTCCATCTGGATATACAAGGACTCACAGATACCCGGAAAACGTCGGTATATCCAACCGGTCACGCTGCGGTTCGCTTTTTGAGCCTCGCATAGAATCATGTCGAGATGTCCAACCAGGGCCCGCAACACGGAACCGAAGCCTTCCACGTGGATTGTCTTGTCTCCGTGTCGAAACAACACTGTATCTTCTGGACGT
The DNA here is from genome assembly GCA_026874595.1 of Sipunculus nudus. Taxonomy (NCBI): domain Eukaryota; kingdom Metazoa; phylum Annelida; class Sipuncula; order Golfingiida; family Sipunculidae; genus Sipunculus; species Sipunculus nudus. The sequence goes on along the minus strand of CM049313.1, from coordinate 54,971,619 downwards.
AACAACGGTCTCCACGTAAACGTTATCCCTTGCCCCAAATCGTAGGTTTTCTCGTTTGTGAACAGTGCCATCACTTCTGTCTCTTGACACGTGGGGCAATATATCCTTGCATGGTCGTGGTTGGAACGGTAAAGGTAATCGTCTGCACACATTGAGCATTTGTCTACAATTATGTGTTGTTCCCGCCACCTGACTCCCCTTTGTCGTAACACGTTACCAAAGAAAGCCCCGCCGGATGGCGCGAAACGGTAAGTGTTACCCGGAGGACCAGTGAAAATACTGATAACCTCCTGGCGATGGCGTGTGTCTGCACGGAGGCCCCCCATCGTATATGCCCAGCGCTGCCTGGGACAGCGTTTATATACGTGGCGTCTCCTCAACAACCCGCTCCACTCTCCAACTCAACATCACTGTCCCGCCGTCACTAAATTTATAGACCTCGTCATATGTGAGTCACGTGCTCCAGGGTTGTTCCACATAATCTGCTGACACATGTGGTTCACGACACGTCTCAGATTACGCAAGGCCTCACCTTAACCTCCGATGAACCGTCTGCCGCATGCTGTGTAACATATTTCGTGTACACAAATGTGTACATTACAAACTGGTTCCGATATGACTTCCCCCCGTGATTAATGGTCTTCATTTATCTCCTCATCATCGTCAGCATCGTCATCATCCATCTGCTCTTCTTCGTACTTTTCAACCTCAGTTTTCTCAGGGAACAACCGAGGATAAGTGTACATCGTACCCGACAAGTCTCTCGGCGGGTAGTGCCTGATCATTGTGTTAAGTAATGATACAAGATCCCAGGCCTTGATCGATAGCGCATTCAAAATGTCGGGTTGTATGGTCTCCTGTACCCCGTCGGTGTCGAAGATATACCGCGTTACCAAAGGTCCATAAAACGTTATCGTACCGTCCGGGTCCATCGAAAGTTGAAGGTCGTGCACTTGATTATACCTTTTTCGATTATAGCGAAACAGTGCGTTTATGCGGCAGTTTTCCTTTTGAGCGGCCAGGAACAAAACGTCTAAATCACCGGTCAGATTATTATCCTCCAGCATGGCGAGTATTCCTGGTATTTGTACATCTTTGTTCTGTCCTATCAACCCTACCCTGCCCTTGAAACGCCTGTACGGTTCCCAGAGAAAATGTATCCAATCAGATTCGGGAGTGGAAGACGGTAGGAAGTTGAAGAATTCCTCACATGTGAACAGATACTCCAACTCACTCTGGTCGCATATAGGGCAGTATTCCCGTACGTCATCAAACACACTTTCGTAATCCGGGTTGCACCTCGCGCACTGTATCACTACCATCTTCTCGCGGTCGTAAAGTATGTCATATCCTCGTACATGACCTCGAAAGAACCTGCCGTCAAAAGGTACGACACCGTCTGATGGTCCCGCCACACTGTCAACACCCGCTTCAGTAGTATCACCCGTGTTCGCGTGGGCATGCTGCCCTGGATATCCCGGCACTGCGTCTACAATGTTGTCATAAGACACCGCCGGAGGATTCCAGCTGTAAATGGTTACATCCTGGTAATCGGTGATCACGTGCTCCAACAATTGGAACAGTACTTCTGTCGTCAGCGATATCGTCTCATCCCTGTGGGCCGCCACCTGCATTGTGAAACGCGCGTCATCCTTGTAAATGCGGTCGTAGAATGACACAGTGCCATACGGGTCCATCTGGATATGCAAAGATTTACATATACCGGAGACATTAGGGTATATCCAACCGGTCAAGCTGCGGTTAGCCTTTTGAGCATCAGACAGCATCCTGTCGAGATGTCCGACCAGGGCCCGCAACACGGAACCGAAGCCTTCCACGTGGATTGTCTTGTCTCTATGTCGAAACAACACTGTATCTCCATGACGTAACAACGGCCGCCACCTGAACGTTATCCCTTGCCCCAAATCGTAGGTTTTCTCGGTTGTGAGCAGTGCCCTCAGTTCTGTCTCTTGACACGTGGGGCAGTATAACCTGCCCCGTCTGTTGTGATGGTACAGGTAATCGTCTGCACACATTGAGCATTTGTCTACAACTATGTGTTCTTCTCGCCACGTCACTCCCCTCTGTCGTAACCTGTTAGAAAAGAAATTCCCATCGGAAGGCATAAAACGGTAACTGTTACCCGGTGGACCAGTGAAAAGACTGAAGACATCCTGGCGATGGCGTGTGTATGCTAGGCGATCCCCCATCGTGTATGTTGGGCGCTGCCTGGCCCGTTAACAATTAACGGTCGATCACGCAGAGCCTGACACCAGACCGTGGATACTTGTTAACCCAAATAATGTTACATATATGAGTCACGGCAGGGCTTGAATGACATGTGTGGGTCACGTGTGCCCACATAGTTCATAAGAAATACGATGACGCATTCCTTGTTTTTTTGTTTCGTGTCCCTTTATTACATAAGTGTCATAATGTCCGGGTCTGATGTGAAAGTCCCCGTGGCGTAACGGGCTAATTCAAACTTTCCTACCTGGACCAATAGTTTGTACTTGCAGTTCCGGCAAGGTTAAGTTCGGATCCGGGTTCGAATCCCGGCGGTGACATTCACTTTTGTCTAATATATATTTCATATACGTGTGTGTCGGTTGAAATTAATGTTTATGAGGTAAATATACAAAACATCCCTCACGTATCTGCAAGATCAACAACAGATATTTCGTGGTGTTACGATTATGTATATAATATATAATAATATGTAAATATATATATATACATATCTCATTGTGTTCAGATGACAACAGATAAGGCGACCCGGGACGAACCCGAGTTCACATGACTCATCAATACGTGTTATCCAACCGTCACTTCCTGTCGTCTGACCCCATGTGACCCGGCACTTCCGTTCACGACCCTTCACACTTCCTCACTTCCGGTCCAACACCACCCTACGTACCCGCACCGGAAGTCCCATTTACTCAATGGTTAAGCGTGACCCCAAAGTGTGACCCCGATCACGACTGCCGGGTGTAAAGCAGACTTCCGGTACATGCGCTGTTAGTTCATTGGTCAGATCAGGTCACGTGGTGTGCATTCAATCCGCCCATTGGTCATGTCTCATTCACAACAATCAAACACGCGCTGTCCACGTGGTCTATTGCATCATCCCCGACCCATTCGTCCACACATTTCAAACCTGTTTTTAAACCTTTTTCTCTCACGTTTTCTTCCGGATTGGCATCATATCCCACTTTACTCACATAACTGGACAATTATGCAAGATTTCACCATCATCGCCTTATTAACATCACTACAACAACTCATTTAAATCCTGAAGCGGTGCACAACCGGAAGTACTATTCTACCGGAAGTTGGGCACACCCGCACCCGGCACTTCGACCCTCGACGCTTCGCCATGAATAAATTAGTGGTGTGCGATTTCGGGCCCGCGTGCCGGGGAGGGTGGTGGTGTGCGATTTCGGGCCCGCGTGCCGGGGAGGGTGGTGTGTGTGTGTGAGCGATGATACGTGTGTTTGATTTTTTACCCCCCCCCCCCCCGGGTAAAAATTTTCAAGATGGTGGATGGATGTATGTGTAAGGAGAGCGTTGATTGGTTGGGGGGATGTAAGAAAGGATTTGATTGGTTATGCAGTGGAGTGACGTCACAGTAAGCGGAAACCAACGGGGAGGTAAAATAAGGATGTATGTGTATCCGGCGGAAACGACAGGGGGTGGTTTGTTTGAAATTGTGTGTGTGACGTCACAGGAGAAATAAGGTATATAAGGAGGTAGTTTGGACGGAGTAAAGTCAGACTCTGGTTTTGACTGGTACTAGTACTGGTAATAACTACACTTTGGATATATAGAAGCCGTCGTTGTGTTATATAGAAGCCGTCGTTGTGTTGAGAGACAAACAGCTACAGAAGCAAGTTGAAGCAAAGATTTGAAAGTTTGTTGAAGATTTGAGTTTGTGACAAAACAACAATACCGGTAGGTGTATTTTGTAATTGGTGTTGTTTTTGAACAAAAATGATGTCACACCCACTGGCCAGTAAGGTAGGCCGGGGGTGAATTTTTCTGTTGAAGGAGTGAATTTTTTAGTTTGTATTTGAGAGGGCCCCAGTAACGAAGGGTCCCTAATATTTGGTTGTTGGCAGTAACAGACACAAAAAACTAAAATGTGACCAGTAACGAAGGTCATTGGGAAGGTGGGGATGGATGAGAGGGGAGGGGGGGGGGAATTATGTTTTTGTTTTGGTTGTTGTTAGAAAACTTAGGACACCCACTGGCCAGTAAGGTAGGCCGGGGTTACATTTATTGTGTGTATGGTTGTGTACACAACGGACTGACATCACTTTAAAAATCCCCAGATGCGCAGGAGTTAGATAAAAGCCATGTTTATACTACCTGACCAGTAAGCAAGGTCGGGTGACGTGTTTTTCCCCTGATAAAAAAAACTATCAAACCCCTGACCAGTAAGCAAGGTCGGGTGACGTGTTTCCCCCCCCCCCCCCCCCCCCATCCATCCATCCATCCAACTCGGAGCGGTTCGGTTTTTTGCCACACAAGTGACACAGACTAACCGTAACGACGATTAAGTAATGTTGTGACATAGAAACGGGAAGAGAATTTGTATTTTTATAACCTTTAACAAAAGAAAATAACAGACACGCGGACCTTTGAAACAAAACTGTAGAGCAAAAAGGTATTGCAAGAGTTTTGGTTTTTTTTTCGGAAGGACAACGAGAAACACTATAATTCTGTAACTGATAAAAATAAGTAGGTAATTACTGTGAACCAAACAAAAAATGCATTTAGGATATAATAATAAACAAAAGGTTATGAAGCAGAGCGCCACTTTGCGTGACACCTGGCATGAATGTAATATGTAACCTCGTCACGGATATCAGTCCCTTCACGTTTATTGTATAACATGACCTCGTTAGTTTAGTAAACAACTACAATGGAAAAAAAAAAACGACATTTCGACACACGACCAATCACAAATGTCGATTGAGGAAAGAGGAGTAAGGAAGGTGGGGAGGGGGGGGGGGGAGGTTATTTTTAATATTTTTGTTTGGTACATCAAAGTATAACCCTAAACAACACAGAAAAAAGTCCTATATTGTTATAAGACGTTGTTATAAGACGTCCTTGTGACTTACAGGGAAACATGATGATGAACGAGCACTACGAACGTGATCTGGAGGAGTTGGTAAATGTGCAAGGCCAGGCCATACTTCGCTACGTTCAAAATATTAAATCGTCGTCGCCTGAGACGTATTTCGCAATGCAAGGCGACGACGAATATTTCGATCAGTTAGTCGATGGACTAGTGCACAAGTACGAAATGTTAATGCACATCCCCAGTGAAGAACTAGAAATATGTATCAGAGAAAAAAAGAACCTGAAAGAAATGGTGCGCGTTGCATCCAATGTTCTGCTCCTGGCGCAGGCTATTGATGAAATTGTCCTACGCTGCCACAATATATACAGAGATATAGTTCAAATATACCGCGGTGAGGCCCCACCGGCCGCAACCAAAAGCCATCACATCCGGGCGTGTTTCCTTCTAACATCTCATTTAAGAATAGTCGCCAGGAAAGCACATGTGCAAGCAGAGCGCCGGTGGGCAAGTAAGATGATCACACATGAGGAAGAATAAACTTTTATTTTACAATATATGCAACTAGTATAGGGGGTGGCAATTGTATTTTGTAAATACATTATACATAGTGTACATATGGTTTTTAGGTCGAGTCGTATACGTGTGTCAATATTTTTTTTATTAACTCACAGCCACGGAAAATTATGTAATTAAATATATCAGGAATAAAACATTTTTTATCGTAGCGAAAAAGCTGTTTGTTATAAGACGTCCTTGTGACTTACAGGGAATCATGATAATGATGATGAACGAGAAGTTTGAATGTGAACTGGATGCAGCCATAGTTGCTGTGCCGAAACAAGGAGAGGCCATACTGAATGTCATAAAAAAGTTACAAACGTCGCCTGATACGTATTTGAAAGAACCAAGGGACGGGGACGAATTTGATAAATGTTTAACACCTCTCCTCGATGTACATGATCGCTTCACGGCCAATACTGGAACAAAACTTTACCAATATATTAATTCGTATGCGAATATCACTGAAGCCACGCGCATCGCAGTCCTCATGGATAAGGTGATGCGCCTAACGGAGGACATCTATGATATTGTCCTCCGTTGTGAGGAACTCTACAAGAATATCGTAGAGGAGTATCGCCCTAATGTGACACCGGCCGTCCACAGTCGCCACCTCGCCCGGTCGTTTTCATTTCTCGAGATACGTGTGCTAATAGAGGACATGCAAAATTATGTACAATTATGCAAGAAACGTGCTGTGAAGAAGATACAAACTGTATAAATGTTATCGGTCAAAGTATCAAAGACTTTTCTTCTTGACTTTTCCATATTTAGATATATCGGATGTGTAACACATTGCAAATCCTCACTTGTAGAGGTCGTGTAAGAAAACACACGTTTATGTATATATGTCATTGGTATTCTTTTGGTATTCTTTTTTACCTCCCAATATAGGGGTGGTGATTGTATTTTGTAAGTATACCAGGAATAAAACATATTTTAGTAACATAATAACTGCTTTATCGTGTCTGTTAACACACAGAAAAAGAGAGAGGTGATGCATGTCAAGATGACTGGAAAGGTTATGCGTGGTGTACAAACACTGGAGATATGTTTAAGACCTGTCCTCCCTTTATGCGGTTGATAAGTATTTGTAACGTAAACATACAGACCGACACAATAAAATAGTCCTTTCTGCTCGTTTGCTGTCCAACATGGACTCAAACCTGTCAAAAGAATTTGACCATGCATTGCTGGTAGATATTCCAGCTAAAACACGTGAGCTAAATGACTGTATTAAGTCGTTCCTGTCCACACCAGACAGATTTTTCGTTGACAGCGACAGAGTGTTTCAGCTGACTCTGAAAGCACTGGTCGACGAAGACTGGTGGTGGAACGCGCGGATTCTCAAAGGACTTATGTTAGCGAAAAAGATATGTTTACAAAAGCGGTGCCAGACGGAACAGACATTAATTGCCGTGCGGATGGCGAAACTGTTTACAGAGTGGTTGAAGGATACCTATGACGTAACACTCAAACATACGGCAGACGCATACACGCGAGTTGTGCAGCACTACCAAAGTCACAGTCGGTTTAAAGGCCCTGTGCAGAAGAGGCACCACCAGAACAAGCAATCCATAGCCTCGTTTCAGTTTCTGCTTTGGAAACACAGGCAAAATTTGGCTTTCGAGCTGGGACAGTTTAACAACGATGGCTTGCACACACAAGTGACAAACGCGGACAGCAGCTCGTCTAAATAAGTCGGAATACGCGCACTGTAGGTCCCATCATCAACGTGTCCCAGTGTAAATGTTCAGTCTGTTCACGAAAGGTGGCGTCCAGTACAGGACACACACGCACGGACGGACGGACAGACAGACGAATATGATTGGCTTTTAAAAGAGCTCTGTTTCAGTACAGAAACGGATGTAGGATTTGAACTGAATTCGTTAAATCTCACCGTCGCTTTGTAACTCCTCTGCATTTGTGACACCAGTATATTCTATAACGGCTTCGCATACCATATATCTTGCCAAATTGAAAACATTTGGTTACATCAATTCGTACTTGTGAATTACAGGAATAATGCAGAGTGTTACATTTGATAACCCGTGTAATTGTTTGAGACATGGGAGAATGTACAGATAACATAACAACACTTTCACGACTGTATTTGAATCTCATGTGATAAATGTGCAAAGCAACTGAGTGGTGGTGGAACCAGTCTGAGGACAAGATGATGCGGGCGGACATGATACATGAGAAAACACCAGAAACAGCAAACATGGACGTCTACTGTCTGCCGTAGATGAGTACAGGGGGGTATTATTGCAGCAGCAGCAGCAGCAACGTCCCATCAGAAGACACATGAAGACAAAGATGCACTAAATATGTACAAATGGACAGATCGACTGTGGTTGGATGACACTTGTTTCTTTGTTTGTATTACAGAAACCCGTCATCCTAACCAATGGAGCCAGAATTAGTTTACCACTTTGAGGAGAAGGCGTGCGGAGAAATACAAACGTGGATGGCACAGTTGCAGAGGCACATATGGAATTACCGACATGATAATAACTCTTTTTTCGCCGCGAAGGACAGGAGGTTCGTGCGGCATGTCACGATGATGCACCATGAGATCGATTATTGGATGAGGACATGCACCATTGGGCTGGAACGAGCACGAAAAGTGTGTTTGGAAACGGGGCACACGACAGAACGGTCCGATGCGGCGTATCACCTGGCTCTCATAATGGTTAAACTCTTTGAGAAAATGAGCACAGACGATATACCTGAAATATACAAAAGATACAGACACGCGTTGCAGTTGTACGAAACGCACAGGATGTTCGGAAAGAGGGCCTACGCCAGGCACCGCGACAGGTATTCTTCAATAGGAGACCTGAACCTGATGCTGATCTCTAACATTCTAAAATTGCAGATGGAACTATACTATTTTGATTCTGCCGGTTTCTTTAGAAAACCAAACTTCTAAACTGAAACCGCGGGAGCCTTACTGTACAGATGTATATATTTGTGGACTTTCCAATAACCGAAATAGACGTTTTTTCAAGTTTATGTTATTTTCCACACAGATACCCAAACACTACTGTACTCCAGAAGAAGATAGAAGAAATCAAAACTGCAAAAGGTAATTCAATCTTTAATTTTTATTCCAAATTGTTTTCGCCGACATCATGTAAATGGTTTACCCAGTGTACAGGTACACACTAACGGACCGACCCAACCGCTTTTTCTGTTTCAATTCTGAGACGTCCGTACCAGTACAGGTACGGATTCAAAAACACTTAAGGTATTTGTCGTGTACATCCGGAAAACGATAATCCATTTTTTGTGCGAACTGTAGATGGCGTCCAGTACAGGACTCGCACACTAACAGACAGACGGAAGTGCTGAGCGCTTTTCCACTTTGAAATCGTCTGTCCCAGTACAGGCACGGAAAAACGACGTATAATGTCTCGTTAGGTGAATCCCACAAAGGATAATCCAGCTTCCTGCGTTGGCCCAATGTGTCGTCCAGTACAGGACACACACTAACAGTCTGACGGAAACGCTCGGTCATTTTTCCCCCTGTTTTGTAAGCGTCCGTACCAGTACAGGTACAGATTCGACAATTGATGTTTGGTCGAGTAAATCTGAAAAACGAAATTCCAGTTTATGGTGAACTCCAATGTGGCGTCCAGTACAGGACACGTACACTCACTAACAAAAGCGCTCTGTTTTGATCACCTTATATAGACGTCCGTACCAGTACAGGTACGGAAACTTATTTACGTAAAAAAACCTTCTCATATATTCCACGAACCTAAATGTGGCGTCCAGTACAGGACACAGACAAAATATTGCCAAGTCCATATCCGTTTTTCGCTCTGGTTATGGTATCGTTCAGTGCTGCTGCTGCTCACGTTAGCCCGTTTGGTCTCCAACGAGACCAATTGCACTGTTGCCAAACGTCTCCTTATATACATAATTCCGCCTGTGACGTCATTCTATCAGACTCCATCACCTGCATCTGGTAGATACACAGTGTGTTTCCGGAATGTATATTCAACATGATATATATATATGTATATTATGTCTTTTTCGATATTGATAATACGTTTAGCATGTTGGCTAGGTACCAGTGATTCTGCATTGGATGTACCATATGTTCTTATAGAAGCACCCGTTCATGGCTCCTGTACTACAGGCACAATATTATATGTTTGATGTTCATGTTGCTTTGTCCATGTTGCTTTAGATTGTTTATGTAATTGTATATGTACCAGTATTCAGTTGTTGTTGTAATACATGTTACAGTCATGAGGGGGGGGGGGGGGGCGGCCTCGGTGACGGGACTGGTATACAACACTTGTAACAGTAACAGTCGGTGCAAATTATGTTTCTAGGAGTTACTGCATGTCCCATGGCAATATGTGTGCATGTCAATCTTTCGTACCATGTACATAACAAAAACAGACAGCAGATACGATAAACACTGCGTTTCGGTTTTTGATGTATCATAAGGTGGGACCTGCATCAGATGCATCATTTGTGCAAGGCATCTCCGGTCTAGTTGCGTCCTGCCCCCCCCCCTCCTTTTTTTTTAAAATGATTTTACACTCTCTCCAAGTACAAGGGGAGATGTATTTCGCTTGGACAGTTAGCGTTGCGCTGACAGTAAAGGTGGATTTTGCGCTCGTTTCAGACAAATGATGCTGAGTGAAAAGACAAAAATAAACCCTGTGTACAATCCTAAACCACTGTACACAATGACAAAGGAATACTTATGCGAGCGGTACAACCCGCAGATATTTTGGTTGACCGTGCCGGACATAATATTAGACGAGTTGATAGAAACAGCTTCGACGACTCAATTTTGCAGGAAGTGCAACGCTAAGTGCACCGGCGATGAATTCATACGCGACATGTGCAAGGAGCCTCCCGTGCTGAGGTGCACAAAGTGCAAGGTCATAACGAGAGATATGCGTTTGCACGCGTCGTTTCACCGAGACGTCGACCTCGAACAATATAAGACAATATCCGAGTGGCCCGACATGATTTGCTGGGTGCACAGAGGTGCCCTTTACGTGTCCAGGTATTGGGGACCGACCCGGCCTCACGAGATCATACAGCAGCTGTGGTGCCGTGTAGACTTGCCCGACAAATCAAAGGACGTGAACAGACTTGTCAAACAGGGGAACTGTGTTTGTGCAACAGTACCTTGGCAGTTTGGTGTTTATGAGGCATATACAGATGGTGGTATGAGTGCACGAAGGAGGGTGACATGTCGACGGCCTCCGAAAGAATATTTCGGTGAAAGGGGGATGAAGCGCGCCAGATTACGCGTTAACCCTTTACAATAAACATTTTCTGGAATAGGAGGTGCCGCGTGTATATATTTTGTAAAATGAAGAACCATATGTGGTACGAGCAGCAACTGTATGAACATGTGTTATAACCATATTTGGAAAGGTGACGATGGACAATTGATTGAAGATATGTCATTGTTTTGTTTTTTCTAGAGCAGAGATTGCATCAACAAACATCGACCCGCAGACACCGCTGATGTAAGTATGCACATTTGACATTTTTACCTTTGTGTACGGTTTGTGGTTGTTTTATGTTTTCAATCAGAATATAATGATCGGGTACAAATGGGCTGATAACGAGACGGAATGGCAGACGAAGGAACGCACATCTGACAACAATTAATTATTGTAGTTTTTAGTCTGCGTCCCTGTACTGGGCCGTAATAATGATATGTTTTTTGATGTGAAAGAAAAGCTTGTATGATTATATTATGTATCTGATATATGTATCTGATATTGTTGCATAATCAGTTTATGTGATTAACCAATTACCACTGGCTCGTGGTAACCTCCAGTTATGGTATATACGTGTGATAAACAGGGATTAACGTCAGTAAAAAATTAATGCATGGCATGCATATCTTCTCTATCCTATTTAAATGAGACATAGAGAGAGAGAGAGAGAGAATTTGTATGATCTGTTTATGAGAGTTTGTGTTTCGTTTGTAGAAAGATGACATACTACAACGTAACTGTTGATGGCATCGGGTGCAAGCATTTCATCCTGGACACAGAGAGTCCAATCTCTATGGTTGACATGAAGGTGTTTCTACCACAGAACTTCTGGTACACCCCGATGTGGGACGACATTCTGCACAAACCACTATTAGTGCGAGAGCCATGCAGAGCTTGTGGGGGTGCCCACAGAGGGGCCGCAGTACACCCATATAAAAAAAGACACGTACAAGTGCTCTTCGAGGACGCACTGGGGCAATGTTTCTATAATAATGTGGACATGAACATTGTCCATGATTGGAAATTCCCCAGTGCGTCAGGTGTACTGGGACGGGATTTTATTGGGAAATTCATCTTCACCCCTCATGTAAAAAGACCCGCCTTGTACCAGAAAAGGAAATTTACAGAGCGTTGCCCGGACGTGTGGGGGGTGATTGAAAATTGGGGTTAAAGTGTAAAAAAAAAAAAACTTATGAACTGTGGTAAACTTTAATTGAACATTGGGTTGGAAATGTCAATAGACTTTGTAAAAACTTTGTAAACTTTAATTGAACATTTCAAATTGATTGTATATATCATCTCTATATAAATATTGTACAGGAGTAACATGTATATATTACAGTTTATCCGTATAAAAAAAAAACAACAAATGCTCTTCGAGGACGCACTGGGGCAATGTTTCTATAATAACGTGGATATGAATGTTGTATATGACTGGAAATTCCCCAGTGCGTCGGGTGTACTGGGGAGGGATTTCATTGGTAAATTTATCTTCACCCCGCATGTGAAAAGACCTATATTGCACCAAAAACGTAAATTCACAGAACGTTGCCCGGAATTATGGGGGGTGATTGAAAATTGGGGTTAAAGTGTAAAAAAAAAATATGAACTGTGGTAAACTTTAATTGAAATTGGGTTTGAAATGTAAATAAACTTTGTAAAAACATGGAAAATTGTAATTGAAAATTGGGGTTGATAATACCAAAAACGTATTAAAAATTGGTAAACGTTTCATCTCCTGTACAATGAAACGTTCAATATTTCAAATGTTTGTATATGTCATATTTTATAGCTTTTTCTGTATATATTGTATACACCAGATTTGTGTATCTGTTATGTTATCAGAATAAAGGTCATTGTATATTTGATACAGGGTATGTTATTTTGTTTACGTGTGTGTAAATGGACAATCCTTTTAACATGTGGTTGATGCTGAAGGAATCCAAAGGGCCGGCGGCGGGCTGGCAGACGCCCTTGGGTTTCTTCACCATCACCACAGATCACCAAGCAAGCAGCAATTATCCAAGACGTCTAAAAGATGACAAGAAAGCTGGAGCCGGAGGGCGGGCGGGCAGATGCTCCGGCTTTCTTGTCATCTCTCAAAAAGAACCCAGAACGAGTGTCGGAGTGATGGTCCCCGCCGCCCTCACCGGCTGAAACCATCGCCGAATGTTCAGGTATGCTGGTTTTTTTTTGCAGTGCATGTACGTTTTTAATCAGGATATGTAGTCATGTTTGTGTACAAAATATATCTTCTAAGATACGTGCAGCGCTGTCGGTGTGTTTCTGTTGTAAAGAAACAGTAATTATGTTTTATCTTAGTTTGTATTGACTTGTCATCTGTTCTCTTCTGTTTACGTATGATGCTATGTCATCACAGGCAACATCACACATACATACCATGTACACCCCCCCCCCTCTTCTTTTGCCATAACACGTCTCATGTGTATTTCCTTATCTTTCAGAGCGATGGAACAGACTGAACAGTCCGACAGTTCGTCCATAGAAGAGGAGGACGTTATATACATCGGCACCGAACGCCAGCGGAACGAGTCGGAAGCGTTAAGCATCAGAGGCTTGTTTCTGAACTACATGGAGGTTGAAGATGCTCTGAGCCTCCGTGTTGATCTCCTCGCTTTAGCCACAGACGTCAATCTGATAGATCTGCCTACGCTGCTGCCACACAGGGATGACCTCAAGTACGTGCAGTCGTATAGGGAAAGTGGAAAATCGGAAGCGCGCTCCATTACCACTGCTTTATACGTGAACTGTTCTTTGTTCAATGTAAACATATTGGAGCTATACCACAGGCTCTTCCAAAGAGGCATGTCCAACGCATGTGCCCTGTTAAGCGAGGTATTTGAAATCGGCATATTACAAGACTGTTTCAACAATGTGGTCCCGCACCGTTACTACCCGATCGTGTTGGTGTCTGATGACGATGAACACATCATGCGGTTTACACAGTGTGAAGAAGAACAATTCATGCCGGGAGACGGATACAATGACGTAACACGTCCTGAGCTGCATGCGCAGCAAGAAGGAGGGGCGGAAAATGCAGACCAAGCGGACGAGGGTGAGGAAGGTTTGGATGCGCGGGAGGTTTCAATAGAACGTGAATACCAACGCGTACGTGAGGCTGTTTTAGCGTATATCGAGAAAGACGTTTGGTATGAGCCGGAGTTCAGGATCGCATACACCCTGTTTGATGCCACACAATGGGACAGCTTGGTGGCCGACCTGGTCGGAAGTATACGTTTAACTAGGCTTTTAATGAAATTACTAAAAAAACACGGTATGATAGACGCCTCCTTGAGCAAAACTGAAGTCGAAGACATCTATAAGAAACAGGACGTCCGACGCGTGCTCGGTCATATCTATCGCCCTGGGGAGACAACACGGAGGAAAGCATTTAAACGCCTGTTACTCCTGAGGTTTTGCGTCCAGGTGGCGAGGCAGACAGATGCCGATAGGTGTCTCCGGGATTTCCTGCCGGCAGAGATGGACTTTAATCAACCAGGTCGCGTTTCAGGGATCACCGGTTCACATAAATGCAACGTAGCGTTGCATCCTGACATGAATTGGAATGGCCGCTTTCCCAGGAGAAAAAGGCGATATACCACAAGGCCGTCATCACCCGCCCCGTCTTCGACCTCGTCACAATCGCGTACTGAGAGCCCGTTTGATGCAGGTCGGGAATTATTGCAGTTGATGAATTCCATAACAGCAACCAACCCGCCCCAAAATGTCGCTGACGACACAGACGCCTCTTATCCATTGACTTCTGAACGTCGACCTCCCGTGGACCCTGCGCCTCCATCGGAACATGATACATCAACCCAGGGAGGTCAGACCCGATCTGATAACATTTTGCCTGCACCCAAAAGGTTAAAGCTTCGACACGTCAGGACGGGCGCCACCGAAGCAGCGATGTTTCCTCCATATACGGGTGGCAATGCGGAAACAGTTTCAGCAGCACCTGACACATCAATCCGTTCGGCGACAGTTTCTACTTGCAGAGGTTCGGCAAACGTTTCAGATCCAGGCGTTGTCGTTTCCAGTGTGGAGGAGCAGCTCGCACACGCTCAGACCATGATTGCCCAGCTTCGAAGTAATGAAAGGGATGCCCAGGAAAGGCTTAGTCGCTTCCGGTGTCCAATTTGTTTGGAGAACACCGTGGACTGTTTCCTAAAAAAATGCGGACACATGTTTTGTCACAGATGTATAATGGCGGTGTTCTCCTACAATGAAAATAGAAACGGCTTTCAAGCGTTGATAAATCGCTTGCGCGACAACATGTTCCGTTCCACGTCCCGTTCCACGTCCCGCGAGGAGGTCCATTGTCCGACATGCAGGGTACCCAACAAACGCACTGATGTGGTGAAGATATACATCTGGTGGGTGGCGTGTCGTTTTGTAAATATGTTTTGACCGTCCATCTGTCTGTATGTGTGTTGGTGTTAATATACTTGTTGTATATTGATATATATATATGGATATATATAAATATATATATATATAAACAATATATATATGTTGTAATATGATAGTGTTGTGTCGTTATACATATGTGTTTATTTATTTCAGGGTCAAATGGGACATTCCATCCGAGCATCTGGCAATGTTTCACATGTTTGCATGATTTGCTGCCCCCCCCCCCCTCACAGGTTTTGTTCTTCTTCTTATACAAGTGTACTTTTACATTATCATTTGCTTATGTTCCAGATGAACCCAAAAGCGATATGCAGATGCTACATGTCAACGCGAAGAGAGGGGCTGAAAGTATGCATTCGGTTAGACGGCCGAATTGATAAATGCCTTAAAGTGAGACTGGAGCGTATACAGTCACCTTGCCGGATTGACAAATGCCTGAGAGTGAGGCTGGAGCGTGTACGGGCACCTGGTACAAAAAAACACAATCATACACCCGAGCGACAGTTCATGTTCACATCTGATATGCAACGGAAAATTCATCCAAAGCTGCGCTGGAAGCCTGCAGAGTTGTTGGGTTTTCTTATAAACCTGTACCCGTGACCATTTCCACGCACGTTGTACAAACAACATTTTATCGAAAAGTTACATATATATATTTATTATATATATATATATATTGTGGAACAATTCGCTGTCGTCTGTCACGCTGGCCACGCTTCTGTATATTGTGGGACAATTCGCTGTGACTACACATGACCTTTATGACATTTGCACGCTTGCCATGTATGTTTATCGATGATATGAAATATATCTGACATATGTAAACCTGTATAAATGTAACATGTTTAAGTGAACGGAATATATTTATGTATACCTGACAACATGTCTCATTATTCATTTCATGTTGCCGTGTGTATGCAGATGTATGTGTGTGCGTTTATGTGTAAAATGTGCTTTGCTTGCGGTGTGTTGGGGTATGTTTTACGATCGCCCTCATCACCTGAAGACATATTAGAAGATTACCAATCCTTTGTGCAGATATATACGTGTGTGCTTATATGTAAATGTGTGGTTTTGTAAGCTGGTGTACAGTGTACGTTGTTATAGTCCACATAGCCTCAGGAAATATGAAAACGTACCCGGCCTTAATATCAGACATTGAACGTCACTATCCCTTTGAAAAAAAAATTGTAACACGAGGAAGACAGACATCCAACATACGCGAAAGACAGACATCCAACATACGCTAAAGACAGACATCCAACATACGTGAAAGACATACATCCAACATATGGTTTTCAAACAAAAAATAAAAACATCGGCAAGGGTGCATATACTGCCATCTGGCGGTGACTGTGCTATATAAACAGACACGACACGCCAAGTAGATATAACGCAACAAAAAAGTAATGCCGAGTGGATTGTCTGTTATGAACACGAACAACTGACGTGATAGACAAAACTTACACAAAGAAAATTGTATAGATGACAAACAGACGGAGAAAAATGTATCATGAAGGTGCTGGCGGGATTCGAACCCACAACCCCTGGCTTCGGAAACCAGTGCTCTATCCATTGAGCCACAACACCCACATCAATGTGCTCACACATGACGTAACATGTACATACGGCTGGCTGACGAAACCTGAAGGTTATAAATGTTTATGTTAAAATAACAATCAACTGCGCACATTTCTTACAGCGACAATGTTCCCGATTTGGGAAGACGGGGGGAGAGGGGAAAGGGGGAGGGGGGGGGGGGGGCAAGTGTGAAACGGAAGACGCCGAGAGAAGGAGTTGTTATGTAACAATCATAATCATAAACAACAAACACACCTGCACATTCATGTCCGTTTATTTGTACTTTGCCTGATGTAAGCTGTGTATTCCCCAAGCCAAAAAAAAAAAAAAAAAAGGATCGACATATTCATCTTTCTCCCGCAAACCAGGTGCCGTTTATAACAACGGATACACCCCTCCCTTGTAAAAGGGGCGCTCAATGTCCAACTCTGACCTCCAGTCTGTGAACAAACATGTGACCCGATGTTTGACCTTTGACCACGGTGTAAAATCCACATCTGGCAATATTATCTGCAATTCCGCCATCAGCGACTCCATCAAATGCCAGCGCGCCATTGGCGCATTTGACACGAAATCTGCGAAATCATTAAATGTCTCCACATCGTTGCCGCAATTTACAGGCAGGTACTTCTCCATAAGGGGAGCTATTGCATCCTGTTTGTCCAGTTCGTCATATAGCTGAACAGAACGTTCACACGAGAAAGCGTCTTCAAAACGTTCACTCATGTCATATGTTGTTTCCAATGAACAGTCACAGCAGTGGCCATCCACGCCTTTACAATCACTGTCACAATCGCATGTCACGTGAAGCAAGCACTTGCATTTATCACAGTATACATCGTTGCTACCTTGACCTTGACCTTTTGTGACACATGCATCCATGGTTCCTTCGTCCATGTACAGGAGTCCGTCACACAACCCCATACACAAGTATCTATCATCAGTACAAATAGATACACGTTCACATCGTCACGTCGCTTCATCGTATTTATCATCATTACAGTGAGAAAGTTTGTGTGATATGAGGCGGGCGACCAGTCGGTGAATGCTAGGATTGTTATAACGGAAGGGGGCAAAAGGGGTGGAGGGAGGGGGAGGTGGTGGTAGTGGCAGAATCCATATTTTGTGACACGTGGACAACCGTCTCATACATTCATTAACACGTATACGTATACACGAGAATGACACATATGTAACATGTACCATAAACGTTTATTTCAGGTTATTACATACCAAGCAGTGGTTTAATCACATGTGCATATATGGTCACGAATGTTCTGTTATCTCCACCAAGCAGAAACGTATCAGAACAACCAATTACGAATGTTTATATGAACATTTCCCACATTCCAAGCAGAGGTTTATTCACATGTGCATTTATGTCACGAATGTTCAGATAACAACGTACGGGTTATTTTTTCCGGTTACTCTGCAGGAATGCGATGTAATCGGGAAACAAGACCTGCACGCCTGACAATCTGAGACCACGTTCGATTGTTCCACCTATCTGTCCGTATCCTGCCTCGTGAAAGATAACCGCCAGTTTGTTCCAGTACCACAGCGGAAGTTTTTCAAGGTAAGTCAAAAAAGTCAAGCGCCTTTTAAACGCTAATCCGGTGATGAGAAACAGTTTATCCCTTTGAAACTGGTTCATTATATGCAAGTCTACGCACAAACGCGTAACGACACAGGACTCGTCCATGCACAGGATGTCATCCCGGATAAACAGGGGACGTATATATACAGCCATGAGGACACCAAGGTCTTTCTCGCCGCCTGTGGATGCTCTTGGACATGTGTACCGTCGGGAATGAAAGAATGCCTCCAGCCGAGACAGTTTTTTACTGTAAGCAGGATCTTGTACCGTTTTATTCATCTTATGATCCGCAGTCGGGGCCCGCGGCAGGCTCTGTATGGCGTGTCGCATGACCACGTTCCAAAAAAAATAATACACCTGCGATTCACCGGTTTTGCAAAATAGCTTCATGGCCTCGTCCATTTTTTCTAAAGGGAACCGCCCTGCCAGATGACTAAGCAGCATGACGCCGCGTACTTTGGCACGTTTTTCTTGCATGATGTTTTCAAACATCGTACGATCAAGGAAACCGAGCTGCAACATTATATTCCAAAGGGGGGATGTCACCTTCGTGTGGATTTTCTGAGCCAGTGTGGGTATCTGACGTCCCATGTACCTCATTACAGCTTCGTTGTTCGCATACACCTCAGACCGGATATGGGCCATCTGTGACAGAACAGAGAGAGAGAGATAGAGATAGAGAAATTACAGACAGGGTATCATGTAAAAATGACCATCCGACCTTGCACGCCAACATTTCAAACCCTGCGTACAGGCACATCCATACCGCAGTTTCGCCGGCAAAACTCCGATTCTTGCATGCGATACATGAAAAAGGAGACGGTAGTGAAAGTTACATCATTTATTCCGAACTAACTGGTACAAGAATATCTACTGCGCTATCATCCAAACTGTTACAAACAATATATATCAAAAACTGTCTTATAAACTATGAAACCGATATATGTAAGGCATACACGGACAAAATATTTACAGTAGGTACACATTAAACAAAATACATATCAAGTGCGATCTATGATCAAAATAAGACAAGTTAACTAAACCATAACATGTACCTTGATTGTACGTACGTGGCATTAAAAAATGGGTATTAAAATGCGATCATATAACAAAAGTTCTCTTGGTCAAAGATACCACATATATCCTGTACACCACACAGCGTGTACCGCCCTTCACAGGGGCAAAAAATGAACATTTCTTGGTTGAAATGATTTTCTTTACTTTGTGTTCCTTTTTTTGCCACGCATCTTGCGTTTCTTGATGACGCGACCTGTTTTAACTGTTTTGGTTTTAGGTTGATCCTTCGCGGTAGAAGTCGCGCGGCGTTTTTTCTTCCTCGCTATTTTTTCCGCTTTTTCTTCTGCGATACATATGGCCTCATCATTTAACCACATCAAATAATCCGCGAGCCTGTCCCAGTTCATGCGGTGGTCCTGCACCGCTTCATATGGTACCCATTTGGTCGTATTATCCAGTGTGTCAATCATATCAATATAAAGGGTCTCGACCCAATCCATATACCCAGACAGTTTACATAGGGCTGGGTACACCAGGTCCTGGCACGGCATGTCTGTCAGTTCGTCGACGGTTTCATACATCTGCATATACGTATTCCAGTATTCCCTATCGTGCACAAAAACGTCTCTTTCGTTTCGTCCATCCCAGGATTCTTCCTCGAATTGTTTGATGTACCCTGGGTACCGCGACATGATATCAACCAACAGCCTCGTCTTTAATGAGAAATCTTTCAAAACCTGGCACTCTCCTTCTTCATCGGGTGATTCTTGTACACGTTTTTCCGCATCATTGGCCAGTTTTAGGAGCGCCTCAGTGTTTTTCTTTAACGCTTCTCTAGCTGACGTTTCGTGCATCAGTCGGTACTTGTTTCGGGTTTCTTCATCAGATGAGTCATCCGACGAGTCATCCCATGAGTCATCCGATATGTCGGAATCTGGGGTGTTGGCTTTTACTTGGTAGTTGAGTGAACAGTCTTGGTGGTCTGGGTCGTCCGTTTGATGGCGCGGGGCGTCCACCATGTCAGTCATTGTTTGGTCGCACACTTCTGTCGTTTCCATTTTCGTAACGGGCGTGCTGCAATATACACAAACGCATTAAGGGCAGGGTATCAGGAAAATGACAATCCAAGCTAGCACGCCAACATTCAAACTTTCTGCACAGTGAAACATTCATACCACAGTTTCGCCGGCAAAACTCCGATTCCTACATGCGACACATGAAAACGGAGACGGTAGTGAAAGTTACATCATTTATTCCGAACTAAACTGTTACAAACAATATATATCAAAAACTGTCTCATAAACTATGAAACCGATATATGTAAGGCATACACGGACAAAATATTTACAGTAGGTACACATTAAACAAAATACATATTACGTGAGATCTATGATAAAAATAACACACACAATCTCAGTTAACAAAAACCATAACATGTACCTTGATTACACGTACGTGGCATAAAAAAAATGGATATTAAAATGCGATTATATAACAAAAGTCCTCTTGGTCAAAGATGCCACATATATATCCTGTACACCACACAGCGTGTACCGCCGTTTACAAGGGTCTAGTTGACGCGACCTGTTTTAACTGTTTTGGTTTCAGGTTGATCCTTCACGGTAGAAGTCACGCGGCGTTTTTTCGCTATTTTTTCCGCTTTTTCTTTTGAGACACATATGGCCTCATTATTTAACCATTTCAAATAACACGCGAGCCTGTCCCAGATTATGCTGTGGTCATGCACCACATAATATGGTATCCTTTTGGTCGTACGTTCCAGTGTGTCAATCATATAATTATAAAGGGTCTCCACCCAATACATGTACCCAGAAAGTTTCAATAGAGCTGGGTACACCAGGTCTTGGCACGGCATTTTTGTCAGTTCGTCTACGGTTTCAGACATCTGCTTAAACGTACCCCAGTATTCTCTATCGTTCACGGATACTTCACTTTCGTTTCGTCCATGACAGGATTCTTCCTCGAATTGTTTGATGTACCCTGGGTACCGCGACATGATATCAACCAACAACCTCATCTTTAATGAGAAATCCATCAAAACCTGGCACTCTCCTTCTTCATCGGGTGATTCTTGTACACGTTTGTCCGCACCATTGGCCAGTTGTAGTAGCGCCTCAGTGTTGTCCTTTAACGCTCTTCTGGCTGACGTTTCGATAATCTGTCCCCACAGATTTCGGGTTTCTTCATCCGACGAGTCATCGGATGACGACGAGTCATCCGATATGTCGGAATCTGGGGTGTTGGCTTTTCCTTGGTAGTTGAGTGAACAGTCTTGGTTGTCAGGGTCGTCCGTTTGATGGCTCGGGGCGTCCACCATATCAGTCATTGTTTGGTCGCACACTTCTGTCGTTTCCATTTGTAACGGGCGTGCTGCAATACACACAAAACGCATTAAGGGCAGGGTATCAGGAAAATGACAATCCAAGCTAGCACGCCAACATTCAAACTCTCTGTACAGTGAAACATCTATACCCCTGTTTCGCTGGCAAATCTCCGATGCTTGCCTGCGGTACATTAAAACGGAGACGGAAATGAAAGTTACATCATTTATTCCGACTAAATGTTACAAAGAATGTTTATGCCGATGGTTATAAAAATTAACAAACAGTCTCATCATCACCTAACAAAACATACACCAGAAATCAAATACATCACAAAATTATATGTTACATTTTTTTGGTGGTTATATGAATATCAAACAACCTAACGCTTACATTATACATCAAACCTACTTCTATGAGGCACATATTGTTAAAATATTTACATCAGGTACACACATGTAACTGTACGAAATATGTTGAAAATACAACAAAATATATGTAAGCAAAATATTATATGAAAACAAAACTGTAGCAGACTCTTGGATTACAGGTACGTAGCAGTAAATATGGACAAAAAAAGAAAGAATTACATTACAAAACAGTTCTGTACAAAGGTATTTATGCATCGGGCAGTCTTGGTGTGAAAAAGTTGGCTACATATTCACATCAGACCACACACTGAGTTCTGTCGTTTACGATCACGCATACTTTGTTTCCTTGCACGAGCAGCAGCATCTCGACCTGGACGTTTCTGTATCTCACACCATAAACCATCCTTACATTTACGCAGCATGTTGCACTTATACAATATTTTCTGCAGATCTCTTTGAGTATTCCGATTGTGTTGCAGCTCCTTTATTAAACAATTGTATTTCTGCTGTACACGGGTAAAGTACCGATGCAATAGCAGCAATGCAGCGACCACGAAGCCATCGCAACGTGCGTCTTGCTTGTACAGTCTTCCAGAAATATAATTAAACAGCGTGTGATATGTGGCCTTAAACCAGCATCTATCGCTGAGGTACAAATCAGGGAGGCCGTGAAGTCCTGTCGTGTCGAAGATACGCACGTACACCTCTAACATTAATGCAACCCGGCGGCAATCAAACATGTACATCTTATGTATAGCTGATGTAGACCTTTTGGCACGTCTTTCGTAGATATCCGCCAGCCGTCTCAACTGTCGGCAGACCCGTCTATCAAATATATCCTGTATGTCCGTCATCGTGCCAACACAAGCTGCAAACAGATACGATACCATTTACTGATAATGTCAATGTATACAACAAAATCACGAGAGCAAAGGAAATATTTGTACATGTCTTTGTTGAAATATGTCTTTGTTGATGAAAGTTTTTCTTTTGTTTACTTTTTGTTATTTTTTCGGCCACGCCTCTTGCGTTTCTTGTTGACGCGACCTGTTTGAACTGTTTTGGTTTTGGATTGATCCTGCACGGTAGACGTCACGCGGCGTTTTTTCTTTCTCGATTGTTTAACCATTGCCTCTTGTACCTCATCTGATACCTCATGATCTAACCATGACTGAAATCGCTCGAGTTTTTCCCAGTTCCAACTGTGGTACTCCCGCACAAAACACGGTGCCACTAGTACCAAAGGAAGTTCCCCTTCGGGTATGCAGTCACGCAGCCTGTCCTGCATGTCTGTGTAAAGGATCAGGATCGCCTCTATGTAAAAAGATAATATACCGAATGCATCATACACCAGATCCTGACACGGCGTTTTTCTCATTGCGTCGATGATAGCTTTCATTCTCTTGTACGTCAGTTTGTATGCACCGTCTTTCACGACGCGTTTCCCATCTGTTGGTCCAACCATGGCATCTGCCTCAAACTTTTGTATATGTCCAGGGAACTTTGATATTACATCAATAAGATTTTTGGTCTTATCAGCAAAATCCTTTAAACCCCTACACTCTTCCCTACACTCTTCATCATCATCAGGCGATTCTATGATTCGCTTTTCGGCAATGTCTACCAGATCCTTGAGTTCTTGTATGCGGTCCTCCATTTCTTTTTTGACCCACATTTCGTGCTTCTGCCGGAAACTCATTGCAGGGTCCTGATTGGCTGGGTCGTCCCCTGGAGGGTCAATTTTCTGTTCCTCTTGTGTTTGGCCGATAATTAGACTGTCCTGGTTGGCCTGCCCATTCATTGGAGGGTCCGGGGCGCTAATCTTTTGGGGGCTCATCTCTCCGCTAACTTCTGTCGTTTCCATTATCGTATCGGGTGTGCTGTAATAATCCATAAACGCCATTAAGGGAAGGGTAGCAGGAAAAATACCATCCAACTTAGCATGCCAACATTCAAACTCTCAGCACAGTGAAACAACCATATCACGTGATTCATGAAAAAAACTAAAAGACATTAATACAACTTACAATCATTTATTCTGATGAGATAATACAAAACTTGAATAATACAAGATACGACAATCACGTATTCTAATTGAGGGAATACGGGGATATTAAGATCGATATACTGATCACACTATCTACTGTCACTTACAAAAACCAAACATCTGCAATGGGTAAATATATTGGCATATTTACATGTTTATCCACAAGTCCGTTCAGCCATAAGTCCTTTTGTAAACATAACACTGTTACTTTCTTCCATTTTCGTCCGCTGCAGCCTTCTTCTCTAACCATAAAGCCCAACCTAATATTAACACCCCCTGTGCGAACTCCTCCCAATGGTGATGGTGCCACATCATTTCAGATGGTATCGACTTACAGTGAACCATGCTCCTACGTATGTAAAGGGTCCTGACCCATAACATGTACGCCGACAATTGACATAAGGCCAGCCACAATATATCACTGCATGACCTGCGACGCATTACGCCGACGATGGAATACATCTTCTTGAACGTCTTTACGTATCCGCGATCTATTACGAAGCCGTTATGTTCTTGTTGTCCATCCCTTGCCTCAAAGTTTTGAATGTACCCAGGGATCTGAGATATTACGGCAATCAGATCCTTGATGTATATAGCGAACTCTTTTAAAGCCATACCCTCATCTTCATCATCGGATGATCGCTGTTCTGTATCCTTGACCAGTTTCGATGATCGCTCTTCCGCCTCCTTGGCCAGTTTCGCCATGTCGTCTAACATTTGTTTGCCCACTATTTCATGTTTCTCTGGGTCGTATTCATCTGGGGAGTCATTCACGTTCATTCTTAATGAGTTCATCTTTTCGCAAATGTCTGTAGTTTCTATGAATGTATCGCGCGTGCTGCAATAATTATAACACATATAACCCCTATGTAACAAATACAAAACCAATGTCACTGTCTATTACGTCGAGTCACAGTATTCATTGGTTCACGTCGTGCCGGCCATGATTATTGGATACATGTAACAAAGTCCGGATATGTCTGCCACAAATCAGCCAGCAAGCACTGTGTCATCTGGTTCATTTCTTGGCATTGCAGTTTATGCTCATCAACGACACATACTAATGTTTGCATGTTTTCTATAACGAGTACGTATCTCCGGTGTACAGCGCACAACCGCTTATACACCGCCCAAAGTGCTTTCACAACAAGCTCAGAACATGACAACGATAGCACGTTATTTGAGATACACGACAGGTCCGCAAGTATTTGATCCATATCCATATTTTCACACGGATACGTTTGGTATGATATGACACACCCCAACAATTGATCAAAGCACTGTTGGAACATAGAAATACATTCTACATATTGCTTTAACGTCGTGTCATTGTCGCTGTTTGGAGTAATACGTAGACACGTTTCTGCAGTTAATTTCAACTTTCCAAGTACATCTTCCACAAGAATATCGTTGTGTTCCATTGTCAGAACTACAATTACATACAAACGACATCATCACGACCGTCCTGCACAATTGTCCATGTGTTATGTCTATATCGTGTTGATGACCGATATTTACATTCAGTTGTAGGATGTTGAATCTCTTGTTTTACTTGATGCAGGTACGTGTAGTAACACGTCAATATTCCGCCGCCGTGTAAATTATACTGTGCATGATTACGTAGTAACAGGATGTCGTTCGATTACCGTCACCATATAAATATGACTGAGTATTATTATAGTACTATTAATATTTGTTTGTCAACATTATTTACAAACTGTCAGAAATGCGGTCTGTACAATAAGATTTCATAAACAATATTGTACTCACATTTAGCTGTGATATCCGGAACGATTTGTGTCTCTCTTCTTTATATGTCTTCGCTTTGCTCTGCAATAAAACAACAACACCGTAAGAACACACAGTCACCATTGATAATCTACAACAGGAAACGACAACCACATATGGTGAATGCCAGTATCCCTATCACAAACCATATTCAAATCATTACATTTATCAACTGCCCCCTGAAATATAAATGACAAGGTACTCTTCCAATGCTAGTCAGCACAAACAAAACGATAACAATGAAAAGAAAAAAAATATAAAGCAACAACTTAACAGCAACTGCAACTCAACAGGCATCAAGGCGTGTGCCTCACTGACCTGCCAGCATCGATTGGAAATATGCGCCGACAAACGTGTTAACCAGGAAATGAAACAGCATTATGTGGGTTTCTCTGTCCGGCCGGTTCCGGTTAAGAATGTTCCTGATGAACACCAAGATGTGATCTCCTGTCTGCCTGGGGTTGCTGTTCGGGGTAGGGTCGAACACGTGTGACGTGTAAGGGAATAATGACATGAATAATGTCACAGTTGTCGTCAGTAGCTGGCGCATCTGGTCCGACATCTGAACATTCCCTTGAATCATACGTTCCAGGTACGTTTCTGGCCTGTACGGCACCAGAGGCAGGTTTCGGCGAAAGTTCACCGGTAAACCGTCAACATGCTGTTGCGCATTATACTGCGCACCCACGGGCAACAAAGGCGACCACTGGCCTTGTAAGGTACCCGGAACATGGTTGCCTTGGGGTCGGGATGGTGCGCTGTTCGGGGGCTGTGCCACTACAACCAAAGGCAACACTGGTTTTACAAAAACCGTTGTCATATATCACATATGACATTGCCGAACAGTTGGATCAGAATGTACATCAATAAGAGATGAACACCTTTTACAGTAAACTAAATGTGTTGAACGATAAAATAAATGTACTCACTTTTGATTTCTTGCTCGCTTTCTGTTGTAAGTATACTCTTTATTCTTCACTCGCTTCTTCTGTCTATCCTTCACGCCTGTAAATTGCTTCAGTGAAGTCCTATACTGCTTCTATACTAGTATCCGTGTGCTACGGTATAAGTCCCTTGCTGCTGTTCACTTGCAGTGGTATGTCTCTAAGCGAGAGTGATTGCACTGTTGCGAGTAGGGTCCTTATATACACAATTTAGCTTGTGACGTCACACATACAAAGAGCCAGAGTGACATCCGGTGAAACCCTAAATGGTTCCGGAATGTGCACAGACCTACGTATTATTGTGTTTGTTGATATAATATAAATATATGAATATATATATCGACATGTCTGGTCGGTAAGTGGTTCACGTGACAAAGAGGTAACGTGTATGTCTACTTCGGATGTACAACACGTGGTATCATAAGAAGCATGCTTTCAGAGCTTCAGTACGCCAGGCAGAACAGACACAATGACCAATGCTCATATGTCTTTGATTCCCGTTTGAATGAAGGTTTATAAGTGTACATGTCTTCAGACACATCGTGACATGTGGTCGTCTACCCATCAAAAATATGAACGGACATGTTTCGCAGACGGATGCCGGTACCAAGCTCATAATAAAACCCACTTCTATCAGTCGAGGGATGCAGCCGGCGTGTGTGTGGATTTCTTAATGGGCTCACAGCCACACATAACAGTCAAGGATGAATAACAAATTTTATAATGGACACATATCCTGAGCTGCGACGTACATCAGATGCAACATGAGTGCAGCACACGTCTTGGTAGCAAACACCCCCCCCCCCTTTTTTTTCGCTGTTTGTCAAGCTTTCTCATAAATCTCGATCATTAGTAACACGTACATGTCTTTGGTGTCTAAGTGCATTTGATATAGCCCAACGTCAATGAACGAACGTGTTTGGCAATTTAAAGAACACAGAAGGCCTAACTGTCGCACGTCTAATACTGAGATTTCCAATTCAATATATTTGTCAATATGCGTCGCGTGTTATCTCCGCTCACGTGTTTCTCTGCGTGTTCTGGCAGCGTCAGCTGACCTCATACGTTCTCATAATATACACCTTCACCTGTAATAAAAGAAACACTCGGTCATACGTTATCTTTACTCATATAACACTCTGTAAAGTTTTATCAATAATATACTTCATAACAAAATGTGCACACGTATGATCACGGCTTGCTAAAGTCATACCCTTCTTATATCAGTACTGGCACATCTTTTTGTTCTATGGAAACTGTGGAAAAGCTCGGTAATATGGCATGTACAAACCTTTTATGCATCCGATACATGTTGCACGATGGTTGCTTGCGAATGCTTCCACCTGACGGATACCGATTACCTCCCGGCGTATCAGTCCTGTGCAACACATACTCTTTTCGTCCCACGCGACCATCGCGTATGCATTCGACCTCGTCCGGCCAGTCCCTTTTGCACTTTTTGATTATATTCATATAAACAGATAGTCCCCGAGGACAACCAAAACCAGATCTGTATTGGTCGAACAGCTCGACCGTTTTCACTACGCTCGCTACATACAGCTCAGGGTTCATCACTTCACTCGGAGAGAACGTTGCAGCGGTTTTAACGATATGTACCCTGTCCCACAGACTAACGTCTTTTCCGGGAGCCAATGTGCTGTAAAATCGCACGTATGGGTCCATTCTGGTATGCCTCGACATGATTTTTTGTCCCAAGCTGACATCCCAGACATGATGCACGTTTGCAGCCCAGTCAATCGATGTGGGAGGTTCCCCAGAAATACGCACGTCATTATCTTGAGGGTCGTGCAGGGTTGCGATCAGTGTGACAGGGTGGTCTCCGTCCAAACTCCGTTTCATCTTTACACCACCTGGCGGTGTACCTCTCCACTCGTACTTTTCAAGTACGGTAGTTCCGCGTCTGAGGCCCTCGGGATAACTGGCATCTGACCAAACGGTGTATTTTCTCCCTGTGGCCCGTTCACGCTCCACCCAACAGTGGCCCAAAGCCCATTTGGGTTCAACTGCTCCGAATACTGCCCGCAGACGCGAACGCTCAGGAAAGCAGGTCATCGCAAAAGACATCAGACCTTCCATGTCCAGGTATTCACAGAAAACCCGCCCTCCCGCGTCCGTGCACTGCACCGGAGCGTCCTGGTAGTACGCCATTGGAGGCTGCCTTTTGAGCCACGACCAAGCAGAATCTCTTTTGACCACCCCTTCCGGATCCCAACCAACGTACACCACGTTTAGTGCCACTGCATAAGGCGTCACGTAAAACGGTCTAAGACTGGCGGGCTCCATTGACGACCTCGATGCGCGAACGGGCACCCAAACTAAGGCCAATCCGTGTTCGCATTGGATGTAACGTCCCACCATGAGGTGAACCTCCCCGCCTGCGTGATCGATTTCCTGTCGCCAGTCCCTTATGTCGAAAACAAACTGTGAAACTCGTCCTTTGCCGTCCGTGCAAACCCAGTACGTGTTAAACGTGGCGCCGGACAGTTTGAAAAATACAGTCTCGTGGAAGAGTCGGGGGACGCGATCTGACGGGTCAGTGTCAAAAGAGACCACCGCTCCGTCCTTGTGCGCCATCCCGAAATATGTACCCATGATGCCGTCGGGCCCTGTGTCATGAACAGCAAGATCGACCGGAGGCCACATGTCTGACATGTCTGACTCGTGTAATGGCAATACAAAGAAAACTGCAATAAATAAATGGACACGCGTTACATCATTACGTCACATGATCCGCACAAATAATGGAGACGGTCGTCCAGTCACTACACCCGTCTATGTACAAAAAAGGTCACTCACGTTTTATTCGACTGGCACGCAATCCGTACGAATGATCAGTGTATGGGTCCACCCAGTTGCTGTATTCGCTTCGCCAGCATCAGGCAGTGTGCAAGCAACGCTGCCCTGCAGCCCCTTATATACGTTATCTTGTTATGTCACGTGACTAACACATACACTGCTGACATGAGCGTGCGAGCGTAATTCATCCCGTTTTGGTGCACACGTGATTGACACGTTCAGGGAAAACAACATATCTCGTTACAAACTGAGTCACGACACATGGGGTCACGGCGTGTCTACAGTAAAGTTGCGCAATACCATCGAATGTTAATCATACAGCCCGCTTCCTTTACTCTATCATTTGTTTTTAGTGATTTTTTTTCGTAACGATTCCATGTACGGGTATTGGATGTATATATGTATAGTTATATGTATTTACGTAAACATGAGCAGTCTGTATGTGGCAACGTGTATGACACATAACATCTAAAAAAAACCACCTAACAATACAGCAGTCCTGCATCACACACATCAGGAAACACTCACGCAGACAGCCCCTGTCACGCTCAGACGTACCAGCACAGTCACGAGACGTGAACCTGTTACACCAAGAGTAAAATAACACAAACGCTATGCCTTTTCTAGTTACACAGACGTTTATTGAATGTACAGAAAGTGATGACATACGATATGTCATGTACAATATATATATATATAATATATGTATATATGAAATATATGTGCATATATAATATATGTATATATGAAATATATGGGTATATATAATATATGTATATATGAAACGAAACCAGATATGGAAGATATATAGCTTATACATGCATATCTACACAGCATATGTCAGTCAGAATCATATACATCAGTATGCGCCGTCTGAATAAATCAATCAAACAAATAAAACATATGATACAAGTGCGTGCTTATACAAGTGGTACTGCTTTGCATTTGTGCAGATTCCCGGCAGAGAACGTCGACAGAGGAAAAAAGCTTCCAACATCATGTGCAGCACATATATCGTTAACTGATATGGAAAAAAAAATGAAATAAGGAATCCAAGTTGAAAACATTAGACATTAACACCTATATATATGTATATACATCTTTCTATCTACAGATATCTGTCAATCATATATTTACATTCATGAACGTCAACCCATAAACATAAGCAGGTACATGTTACCACATCGCATATTCTATATAGAAACTGTGATGTCCCTTAACAAAACAGAACGAGGTATAATAATGTATAGATATGTGGCAGTAACGAAAATGTTAAACATACCACTCGTATTAACTAAAGAGGAAAGGGGTTTACAGAACAACGGATTCACCGTTTAGCGATAAGACATATATGATAAACATACAAACAAAAGAACGTAATTTGAAATAAAAGCAAAATAATCTGTGGCACGTGTGATCCTTGTTAGGGATGGATGAGACTATTATTCGTCTGACTTCTACCCGTGTGACCTTTCTGGCATGGGTGTCCCTCAATATAGATAAAATCTACGCCAGCAGAGCTCACAGGGTCATTGAAGTACACAAGCTCCCCTACCACGGCAAGGTTATAGTCTCGGCAGGGGAGTAATATGTTTTATTGTTATCACAAAAGATACATGACAGAAAAAAACGAAGCGCAGGTTTGACCGTGTCAGTCTGATGAGAACAAGGGACATAGGCACAGCAGACACTGGGCCCATCATATATACATACAGGGAAAACTATGTATGGGTAAGCAACATTAGCAAATTGAAAGGATGGAAGGGTTCACAAAAGAGTTGTAAACAAAAATATAAAAAATGGTGAGTACCAGATTACAAAACAAAGCATTATATTGCTCCAAACACAGGAAAGGGATTGGGAATAAACAACTGATAGGCAACAAGAGTATAAGTTGAGAAAACAATTCTTTGGTAAGTAAAAAATTATGCATGACCTGAACCATGAGAAACGTGTAATGGGTATGTAAGACCAAGAGACAGACTGGAAGTATTATCATAACTATAACGGAACGACAGCCCACGAACATACACCTTTCAAGGTAAGCATGACGGAAGGCAAAATGGAAAAGGGCACGCAAGGACAAAATGTTTGGTAAGAAACAAATATCAGCTGGAAGGATTTGGCGATCATTACAAAAGGCTCAAAAAAGACAACGACATATCTACCCACAGATTGTGCGTCGGACACATATATGACCAAACAAAAGAGGTCCGTTTTATAGGACGACGGATGATGTTCACGGATAGCATTCAAAGCAGCACATTGCCCATGAAAAAGGAAAAGTAATATGATAGCAACATACCAACAGATCTGAAAATAAAATCGGGTAAGTAATACTCTACGAGGTAAAGACAAAATCTGATGGCGCCATGTTACATACGTAAATGTAGTGTTTAGGGTTCGGGGTAATTATATGTGGATGTACTGAATGCACTATATATAATATATATATATATATATATATATTTATATATGTATATATATTTATATATACAAAGAAACAAACTGCTTGGGAACAAGAGAAACAGGCATCAGCGACCTTCGTTAGCTGATGGATGTTTAATACCTGCAACAACATGCAGCGGCCTTCTAACATGGAGATTATCTTATATGACTGTGTGGAAGATACCTGACGGTCTTTGCAGAAAGTATCACAAACATGCAACTGGGAAATAAATCGACTTTTTTATGTTAAATGTAAAGAATTATGTAGTGTGTGCTAAGAAGGACACTCTCACGGTGCTAATGCCGATCGTTACCAGATTCGTTTACTACATTATAACAACTGGAGGAGAGCGTATAAGAACTGTAACATTGCTGCATTATGGGAAGAACCAATACCACCTGTATTTTGCACCGCGTGCCGGTCAACACAACAACTACAGAAGAACCTATAACACCCTAAACAATTTGGCTTGGAAGGAGAAGCAAAAAGGCCTACACGCGAAAGGGGATGGAAGAACAATCACTGTGACTGGCAGACAGTTGGATTCAGTGAAGCAACAAAGGATAAACAGTGAACCAACATGGAAGGTAGCTGTGAGATGGACAAGGTACAGGCTGTAAGAGACCCGGAGGACCTGAGCTATGCCAACACGCCCTCAGAAGAAAAACTGCCAATGTCTCATGCGTTCCGTTATATTCGTATCCAACAATACCAAGATATCTGAGAACGGAACAGATATATTTTCGCTTACGAGAGAAGCAGATGAAAGGAACAACAGCAGCAACAACATCGTTAGCGATTCCATACATGGGGGAGTAAACAAAACACATAATAGTTTTTTTGTATCAAACATGTCCAGGGAGGAAACCTGGAAAACACAAGGAAGAAACACAGTTCAAGGGAAGGTTGGGCGAAGGAGACAATGGGATAGAAAACAAAGAGGCACAGGTGTGTGTCCAGACAAGTAGGATCATAAAAAACGGAGACGCTTTCTATCAACTCGTTCAGCGGCGTTGAAATATGAGAGGAAGTGCAGTTTGAACTTTGCAATTGGTATTTTCTATTAACATCAGGATATATATATATTTATATACATGAACATATTTATATTTACATACTTTACATAAGCATATATACACAGTTGTATTTGGTAATAATTTAACTAGAGTTGTCCGGAATATCGAGTTTTTAACATAACGAGTTTCCACCGTATTATATTTGTGTATATATATAAAAGAGATCGATACATAAAGTATCGAGTGACTGTAATACCGGAACCGATTATCCTATTCCCAATACCGATAAAAGCATCCTTTGTAAATGAAAGGAAATAACAACAGCAAGAAATAAGCCACAGGACAGTGACGATTATGTGACATAATCATCCAGTGAAGAAGACGTAGAAGGGTAAAGGATGAATTACAATGTTGCGGGAGGCAGAAGACAAAAAACACTAGTGCCGACGGAATATGATCAACTGGCTTCATGAAACGATTTTTAGTTGGTTTCAGGAGCTCTCATCGAAAACCTAGTACTTGATGAAGTCTCGATAAGTGGGATGGAGAATACAATAACCAGCCTTTGAGAACTGGACATTTATTGGAAGCATATATGGAACACCGTGTCAGTCGAATAGAAGATGGATTAAAAAGGACTTACGAAATCCTGCGACACACATTGTGACAAACATAGGAGAAAAACCATCAAACTGCGGATCATAAGGGAAGACAGAAAAGAAAAGTCAAACCACACGTGCAGTTACGACAACCGTTCGGTAATCGACAACTACTGTCGGTTTATATTGAGAAGGGGACCTTTTCACATATCGTCATCTTGAGAAGGGATATTCCTCATAGCGTCAACATCCAAGGCAAAACAGAAAAGGAAGACCGGCTCGTCCCTAAAATCAATCTATATTGAGAGTGAGACCAAGAACATACACAGCATGACATTTAAAAAAATACTCTGAGCAAAATAATGTTGCGATTAGTTAAGGTCATCGCAGAGTCCAACCTGCAGTACCATGGGAGAAATTGTAAGTATAATCACACAAATCAGTACACACGACCCGGTAAATCATACGAACGATATCACGACCCAACATGCAGGACGCTAACAATGAAAAAGTTTTACGTGGGGTAAGTAAAATAAGGCAACAAATTGCAAGTACCATAACTGAAACAGAAGAAACCAACTGTCCGGGACATTGCCTTAAAAAATAAAAAGAATATGAAACCGAACTGGGGAGAAAGGGAACGTACCAACAATCGCTTTGTTTATATACGTCATTGAAGAGATCGAGAAGTGCAAGCAGATCAGAACACTAACACAGAACCAGCATGCAGCGAAAGGAACCACGCAATAAAAAGGAAGAGAAACTGTCATAACATTAAGTGTAGGTAAGAAACGTCGTCTGTAAGAGGTGGGAAAATCGGGAACAATAACAGGGGATACACATTATACAATGTCGCAAATAAAGATGTGGGGATCACTAACCCTCACACAAGAAAACAGTATATATATTCAGGGCTCGACATTAACTTTTGAAAGTATTTGCCTGACCGGGTAAGTAACATCTAGCTATTACTTGCCCTACATGAATGTTTACTTGCCTTACAAATATGAATGATTGTATCGAAAAACACAAAGACGTTTTTGCATGCCTTAGGTAAAGTTTTTCTGTTGGACCGATTGGTCCAGTCGGGCAAGTAGGAGGGGACTTCTAGTTGCCTTACCACTATTTCAGGAACTTTTACTGTCCCCGTGCAAGCGGTTAACCGTAAATGGCGAGCACTGAGATATGACATGTGTGTGTGTGTATATATATAGATATATATAAATATGTGTGTGTGTGTAATATACAAATGCCTAGGAGGTATGTTTGCAATAGTAAGATCAAATCGACAAGAGGAACATGTGGAGAAACTGGCTAAAGATGACCTGTAAGTAAATGCCTTGGGAATCTACAGGTAAGGCGTCACACAAGGAACAATCCATCTATACGTGTAAAAAATGTATATGGATATCATTGACCCTATGAAAGGATATGAAGAAACAAGAGTGGATGGAAGAGGAATTTAACAAGAGAAAACCCAACAAGAGGTATGAGGAAGGAATGTCAAACAGGCAACATAACGTGAAGTCGGAGAACGATGTACGGTACGTCATATCACGATAACGCATCCTGATGAAAGCCCGTAACATATATGATCTGTATATATATATATATATTGTATCTATATGTACAACTATTTACACTTTTACACTTAACACACAATTATTTCCTATGTGTCGGGACAAGAAAATGGTCGTAATGGTTCAATTACGTAATTGCGGGATGGTTACAAGACGGAGTTCCACTGTATATATGTATATATATATATATATAAATGTGCATGTCTCTATGAACTGCTGGCATGTTTCATCGCACAAGGGAATGGACAGAGCTACAGGTAAGTATCGTTAGAGGTGTGACAGTAGATCAGCAGATATTTAAAACATTACTGACAAATACTTAGATACCAGTTATCAGCAAAAAAAAACAAGTTTTAGGATTATGACGAAATAAAACGGTAAGTATGAGAATATCACGACCATACATACAGGTCGCTTACAAGAAATAACATAAGATTACATGCCACGCTTTACATGATATGCCAATAAGGAACTCTCTGTACCAAAAACTGTAGTTCTACCATATAAATATCTGATTAACAGAAAGGGTGCATATACGGTAGTGTTTTACTGAACACATTTGTGTTCCTTCATTAAATTAGAAATATTAACCTATATCACAAAACTAACATACTGATATCGATACTTTATCAATTTTTGTAAACAGGTAATTCAACAAGGACAAGTATACACAGTCGACACAAAAATATGTTATAATACAGAAAGAATGTTATACTTCGAGCATTAAAGTATATACAAAAAAGTATATCCGCTATAATACAAACATATGGATATACAACAAGAGATCTGATATCGATCGCAATGATATAGCGGATGCGTGTGATATGGATACTTGCACATATATTATATCTATTATATATATATATATATATGTGTGTGTGTATGTGTATGTGTGTGTGTGTTATGGATGCGTGTTTTATTTGAATACTGTCGTCATGCTAGAACAAATAACAAAAAATGCAGCGTATAGCTGTAGCACTATCACATTGCATACAGACACCAGGAGAGTCATAAATGGTTCTGCATCAGGATGAAGAAGTCTGTATCACATCTTTTGGCTGGAGATCACATCATCGAACGTCATCAAACCGTCAGCGAAGTGTCCTTAGGCCATCATGTATCAGAGCGATGTGGTCATCATGGCCGTGTCCGAGCGATATGGTTATCATGGCCGTGTCCGGGGATGTGGTTATCATCACCGTGTCCGAGCGATGTGGTAGTCATGTAACAGATTCTTTACGTGGCACATAACATCTGTTTTATGTAAAGATTTTCACCAAATGAATATCTTCTGGTTTGTTGTATAATTATGAACAGTCCGCTGAACAGTGGCATATTCCATATTCCATATAATTGTACCTGTCTGGTTCTACACTGTTTCACAACAAAACAGATATCTACCGGGTCTATTGTCAGTAAACAATCTTACAGGAAGGCGCCGTATATATCCAACAATTCCTGAAAGGGCAGTCTTTATAGTCTATTTCACATCTGGCACTATACTGTTATCACAGAACAGACACCGGTTAAATGTTCGTTGTATTATCAGATGATACCAGAATTCAAACAATAACGTCTCAAATCACAGTTTGCAGCACATTTAGATACGACTGTTAAGTTAATGCGTTCAACTCACCATACCATTTATGGCACAAGCTCTTAACTGAAAGTCCATCCAGCCAGCCAGTTCCAAAAGTATACTGATATTTTTTGACGTGTTGTCTGTACCAAATTCAAATCGTAATGTGGAGAGCACACTCAGACAACTCGCACTTATAGACGTACAGCCTGCCATTATGTTATTCTCATCGTCTTGACGTGGCAGGAAACACACAGCTGCTTACATCAGACGACAAATTTAATCTGACCACGGGTGAAATGAGCAGTAACATTCATACTGATCATGTTGGGTTTTCTTCAGGACGGGAGATCATTGGAGAGAAATATGTGAGCACATATTGGAGTCTGCAGATCAGTAGTTGTGTGATATAAATCAAAATAATGTTTACATACCACTCAAACGATATCCCATTCGACTGAGGTTACGGCAATTGCACAAACCCACGTATGTTTATAAGATAAAGACAGACACACTGTTTTGCACCATTGTTCCCCACCTTAAATAATGCACACGTCACCCAGTTCTGAACGCAGAGGGAAACGGGTCATTAATCCGCAAGAAATATTTCACTGAGATAGCTGTTTTCTTCACGCAGGGAGATCATTGGAAAATAAATGTAAGCACGCCTATAGCTGTTTACAGATGAATTGTGGTATACCATAAACAAGGCATATTAGCAAAACCATATCATATGATATCAGAAGTGACTGAGATCACACGAAATGCGCAAATACGCCTTGGTGTATGAGACCAAGACGGATACATAGTTTTGCACCAAGACACCCCCTGTGAAATAATGCACACGAAGTCTGCAGGAACTCCGGATGTGACCAGAGGAATACAGGGTTCGGTGACTGTTTTCAAATACAGTGGTCCAGATGACGCTGTGTTATAAACAACTAGGTGTCTTCGTGTATAAACCAGATTACCCCCTTAAATGTATCATTGGCCACGTTTATTAGTTTATAATACCTTTTCCATATACTGACAATATGATGAACACTGAAGATAGTTGTTTAATGATCACACATCACCTACATCATGAATGTGACGTGTTGTATCGAATCGGAAAATGCATGTACGATATCTGAACACACGATCTGACTTTATTGTGACTCGTGTCATGTGATGACTGTATGTTTTTGTAAGGGAATATCATGAAACAATGAATCGCGCAGCGTTTCCCAGATATGTTATACATCGCTGTCTGTGCAAACACGAGTACTGATTTAATGTATTTATTGTTGATCATACACATATACTTACTGTTGCAAAAAGCTAAAACATTGCTATCAATACAAATATAACAGACGTCATACATCACGGTCCATTTTGATTGCATTACTCGTCACAGATATTCGAACACCCCCCCCCCCCCCCTCCCCATCCCCATACGATTACTCAATGATAGAGCGTTCGAACTCTGCTGTGTGTTGTCCCCATCGAACCCACACGTTCGGTACACAGATAGCATGGAAAACCACGTCCAACATACCTGTTCCAACAAGTGAAATAAACGGTATACTGATGGATTTACATGAGGATATTTTGTATAGTTTATGAGGATATTCGTATGGACAAAATGCCTCAACATAAATGTGTTTTTTCGAATATTTGCCCTGGCGGGTACAAGAAATATCAGCTATACTGTAAGCACGTGGTGTGTTTGCACTGTGTCGTGACACATTTTCTCCCGTACGGACTGGAGGAAGCAAACAATCTGACCCGTCTGAAATATATATGCAGGTTGATCCGTTGCCCGAAATGTCGACGGAAGAAATTGTGAAATATAGGGTGAGTTAATCCTTTTCCTGTGTTACACATTTATTGCATGGACAGATTTATACACACAGTTAACTCATAATACAGGTATTCATTCTACACATGCATCGCTTTGCATTACAAAACTATGACATGAGAAACACACAAGGGCATACGTTTGATCTTTATTTTATTTGTGAAATATGATCTTTGCGAAG
The DNA here is from genome assembly GCA_026874595.1 of Sipunculus nudus. Classification (NCBI taxonomy): domain Eukaryota; kingdom Metazoa; phylum Annelida; class Sipuncula; order Golfingiida; family Sipunculidae; genus Sipunculus; species Sipunculus nudus. The sequence goes on along the minus strand of CM049313.1, from coordinate 54,932,523 downwards.
CGTTTGTTTTACTGATATATGTTACAAATATCATCAATGAATTCACACTACACGTACGAGCGTGTATGTATCATAATAACAGTGTATGTCTTGACATATTACAGCAATATGAACACCATATATTTAAATACGATTGGTCCGAGCGTCAATCCGTATCAACAAATCTCTGGTTACACACTTAATTTAGTGTGTCTGTAGGTTTTTATATTATATTCTGTTACTTTCCGTGTAATATCAAACTTGATTCTATACATGCGCGATGTCTTGTTCTTCACCTGTTCCTTGTATCGTCACTTCGCAGGTGTTTATCTAACGTCCTTCTGGTAACTCCAAAATGTTGTCATTACATGCAGACTGTGACAATGCCTCCGCCTTTAGGTCGGCCTGAAACACGTGCTTTCACCCAGTACATGACGTGTACATTTTGTATCATAATTATGTAAAATATTGTGGTATGATGACAATGTAACACGTATCATCTAGCGTCCGTCTAATGACACAACTGGGTCATGTGATTTAATACAGGACGTCATACTGCTCGCTATTCTTTCTACACCCGTTGTCGTTGCACGCAAACGTGATTCATAACCTGTTTATGGAATCTCAGCAGATGGTCCGGCCTGAACCGTAATATCTTTTCGGAATCCCAATAACATCCAAAGCACGTACAGTTCCCAATAAACATGAAATATTTGACGGGCTCAGCTGTTAATGACTCGCCGTTTGCTAAGAGGTTTCCCACAACATCCCCGGGATCGACATGCTCTGCTGGCCAATATTTCGATATCACGACAGTAGAATGTATGACAAAACCGATCATACCGGGCCACTCGAATAATATCTTCACGGCGCATGGTGTATGACCAGGTCCCTTATGGAGCGCTGCGTGCTCCATATATTTCGATGTGATGACACCACACAGTTTACAACGCAATATCGGGTCGCTGTCGTAGGAGTCGATCACACAGTGTTTAGCGGCGCAACAGCTGATTCGAGACGCCGTAAACAGGGTTGTACACTGTTGACAGTCGCCGTTGTTTTTATAAATCTCGATCAAACGTTGGTACAGTTCAGTAGGTAGCAGCCAAAAGAATGTATGCGGTATATACCGCGACGTTAACCACCGCGTACATATGTCGAACAAAGTACCTGGTTGTTTCCGTTCCATGATATCACACCCCCGTTTCGGTCGTATACCAGACACGTACTACAGGATAGTGCTATGTGCACAGACCTTTATATATTGCAGGCCAACATTAACTCGAACGAGTTATGGCTGGTACAGCGGACTTGTATCAACACTTTTTCAGGCGCTCCGTCATTTAAATGTGTCATACTGTCCGCACTGTCGTATACTAAACCGAAACCATCCCATCATCGCATACTCTTTGGTTATTAGTACCACGGACGCCTTCGGACAATAACGCGCTGACTATTCGCGAACAGATGTCTGGGATTAGATCATCTGCTTGTAAAAAGACACACGTTCAGGATAAGAAAAATTTTATTGTGCCTCGGATAAGTTTCCGGCATATCGGGCAATTCCTAATGTCTGATGCACAACCCATACATGATACAATATGTCCGCATGGCAAGAAAATGATTTGACGAATTTGGTCCAAACAGATAACACACATAGTCTTGTCTTGTAACAACTGCTTTTCTTGTATCAGGGCATCCACATCTGAAATTAACAACACACGAACTGATTGTCATGCAAAGCGATGTATACCTTAAATAACCGTTATGTAATCATAGAAATCAGCATACGACTGTAATCTACAACGTTATATTACGGACACCGATCTATATTTGTTACGTCTACATACTACAGCAAATATAATGCTTTGTTCACTGTCATTCAAATGAGGACGTTATTGCCATTGTGTGTGTGTGTGTGTGTAATAAAATGACCGTATCGTTGAATTGACCAAATGATTACTTTTTTTGTTTGTAGGTCCAGCTGTTTGCGGACCGTTCCCGTCACCGTCACTCCCGTTTGACTGCTGCATTTCGCCAACGAGCGGTTTCTCTTCCGCTTCACGTGCGGCTGGAGTGCTGGCAGCGGATGTTTCATATGAATCCATCACAGCAGCTAGTAAACATTCAGCGGATTCAAACGCCTGCCCTGTCGTACGTAGCTTGTTTTCTATGACGGACGCCACTCTGTCACGGGGAATACCCGTGTTGAGGACTAACTGGACTCTGTCCGTGCTCATTTGTGCCGCCAGGTGTCGGGGGTCGTACTCTGATGTCGGCCATTTGAAACAGCACACAATATATGATAATATATGTGAATGAGTCCGAACGACGTGTTGAATATCAATACGTTTCTGAGAATATTTATAATGTGGACAATGAAGCTACACCTCACAAATTATTACCAGTATGAATATGCATGATATCAACACAGAATATCAATGGGTCCGATCTCACTTGCCAAACAACGTATCTCAACAGTATAACGGCTTGGGTATTATGGCTCTGATCAGAAAGAGTCCTAAAGTCTAACCGAGACGTATTAATGACTATATGAAACATTTGATATGTATGTGAAAGTGAAACGGAAAATACGTTTTTCATCACATGACTGGACAGCTCTTGCATAAAAATATCAGTCATTGTGTGAATATACTGACATGACTTAGTCCTGATCAGAAATATAACGTAATGTTACATATTTGGCATATATTATATATGTGTTCTGACCTATGAAACTCAAGTACAACATTAACAGCAAAACCACATACCTGATCGTTCGGGCGTTTCGCTCCTGCTTTCTAAGTAACGTTTGGTCCTAACTTTGGCGTTGGTACCCTGTAACAGATTCATAATATGTTTGTGTACACACGTCATCACGAATATTTCCTTATATAGTGATACAAAGTGGTTTCGTATGTTCATATCCAGACATGATAGTAATGTATGCTTAAACAAAACGCAATACTGAATATATTGTATTGACTGTCGTTAAAGGATAATGCGTGTCTGATGCTTTTTCTGTGTGATCATGTAAAATGTGTGTGATAAGTAAAGAATAATCACCAATGTCTCGCTTTTAACCATAGTTGCATTTCTGTTTGCCTCGTGAATGAATTCAGGTCCTTTGGACTGCATAACAAAACCACATTTTGGGAACCAACGTGCATGCTCAGCCCATGGTTCATCTCCCGGTTCCCAGGCACGAAGCCCTCCATCACAGTAAAAACACCGGCAACAATCATGTTCACCTGCAACACAAAATACATATCATCTGTTATGAACATAAATGCGTATCACATTAATTAATACATACCACTGTAATCAGTGACCGAAGTATTATCTTCTGTTGCAAAAAAAAACAGAATCAATATGCTTCTCATAATTATTCATCTGAAATTGTTTCTTGGTCATGTGCCAAAACAATATACAGTTATCGTCTCACAGCCTACAAATGCAGGATAGAACCGTTTCCAATGACTGATGCGATATCTACAGACATATTACATTTTATACGATATGATATACTCCGTTGGTCGGACTTACAAGAACGAACTAAAACAATCAAACACGTTTATTTAGGTTAAAGAAATGGTGTCGTTTTTCTAACTACATATGTAGCGAGCATGTATTACCTGTGTAGTAAAACCCGGCTTCGGCCAGTGATTCGGGAGTCTGTTCTTTACCCACTGGCCATTCACGGAACGTCGCTAGTCTGTTTTGCTCTGTAGCCAGTCTTGGCCTTCGAGGTCTCTTTGTAATTATGCCCAACCGTTCCTTCAGGATATCCTTGTAGAAAGACGTTCCTCCAGTTTTGTTTGCAAGGATCGGGCTATTGTCGTCAGGAAGTGGTACGTTATTCGTTGGTTCCCCGCGAACAAACGCACACCGGTCTCCGTAATACCGGAAATGTTCCTCGTCTGGATCATCCCCTGTCTCCCAACCCATCATAGCACCTTGACAGAAGGCACATTTTACTTTATCACGTGGTCCGACAAAGTATAAACCCGCCGCCGACATCAGCCTCGGCTCGATCAAGTCCCTTTTCGGCCATTGACGGTAGCTATCCAGTCTGTTTTTTTCAATCCACATCGCCGAAGCCCCTCGCCGTTCGCCCATTTTGTCTATGAGCGTTTTCAGATGACTTTCACTATATGCATTTTGGCCATACGAAATAGCTCTTTCTGGGTTTTTATATTATGCAACGTCACTCTCGCAGTGCCCGCGTCCCTGCACTATCTGTTTCAACCGATGCTGATGTGTATATAACTGTATCTGAAGTGGAGTATTAGTTCGGTCACATGACTACGGGTACAACGTCTTAACTCGGAGTACCACGTAGTCGTATGTTTACAGCAGCTCTTTGCAGATCAAACAGAGCAGACAGTAATGCATGTCGGACTCTATATATATAGGCCGCGTGCTGTTCCGCATAGGATCCTATTACAAATACACTGTGAAACTGATACCACAATGTATTATATTGGACGAAAGCTGACACACGTTATCTTGCGATACTACATCATATTCAAGATTCCGATGTCCCAGCACCTGTACCGACCAATCAGCAGGCAGTGAGTCATACCTGTCCTATCACAATGTGTATATAATATTTGGCGTGTGCTTACCCTCATTCAGTCACAACCGCACTCCCACAACGTGGCACCTCACGACTGACTGGTGTCTACCGCTGATTGCAAGGACAGGATGTCTGCGTCTTGGGCAGAAGTGTTCAGACGATGCCGCCCAGAGTTGTTGGCTAACCTGACGGTGGACGAGATGTTATGTGCTATCCTGAAGAGCAGAAACGTGTTGTCACAGTACCACGCTTACGCACGTAACACCACCCCTTTTGCAAAAGCAACATCCTTGATCGACCATATATCAAAGAACGACAGTCATGTGAAACATTTCATCACTGCTCTTAAGGAAACAGGGCAGCCGCACGTGGCTCTCTTGTTGGAAAAGCAAAAGCGGAAATGCGAGGAAGAGGCGAAGCAGAAATGTAAAGAACAGGCAAGACAGTGGTGGGAGGAACTGGTACCACCAAATGGCGCACAAGCCCACCGACAGGCCGACCCATGCGGTGGTCCCGATTGGACAGGCCTGTTTGCGTTCTTGTCTTGCTCAGATCAACACGACAACGCTCCGTTCGATCAAAACAAAGACAGGAAGTTCAAAGAAAAGATTGTGCCGCTGTTTCGAATCTTGGCACAGATACTGAACTCAATGAACGACAAGTTGCTCTTCATGATGACGTGTGTGTCAGCAAAAATCGTCAAGATGGCAGAATGGCACCAGATATGGGAGCAGACAGACAATGACACAGCCAACAGTTTGCTACAAGCTTTGGAGGGAGAAACATACGTGCAATGGAACTACTTCAGCCTGATATGCCGTACAGCAGACTTGAAGGCTGCCGCATACATCATCGACGACGCCTTGACGACAGCTGGAGTTACATCGCTCTACTCCATCATGGTTTCGGGATCCCCGTGCGGGTAGAAAACAAGGGAAGTCGCAAGGACCTTCACTGTGTATATACCGTTTTGTAGCACTGTATCATTGAACTTATATCTGCTTTATCACTAGTATCCGACTCTAGTCAGACTAAAGGATTTCGTAGATATGACGACCGTGTACGGACTATCAAGATCTGCATGCGTATTTTTTTTTCGATTTGGTTGTATTATGGATATGACTGGAATGTATAAATATCACATGTAACTCAAATGATCTGATTTCTTGTTTCGTTTTATCATACCAGACCTTCCATAAAAACACTCACACATTTAATACACAAGACGCAATACTCTCCTCAACGTAACATTTTAATACATCGGCCAATACAGTACATACGACATACGCTAGTTACAAACGGCAAACATACATTCTTCAAAAGAAAGGTATCTGATTAACTAATAAAAACGTATGCAAAGGCTACCATCATCGCTGGATGAAGAAGACGATGTGCGTGTACCGCCGATGTCCAAAGAAGAGTCAGAAGACCTTCGATCCGTGTAATAAGTAGCAGGTGGGTCTCTCCTGAATACTTCATTGTCGTCAATGGAACTGGCCAGAGAGGAATAAGGACACGATACGTCGTCATCCTCGCTGGTCAGAACAGAGTCTGGAGACCGTGGTTCAGTGTCAGGAGAGGCAGGGGGGTCTGTGTATCTGATTACTTCGCTAGTCAAAGCATCCATATCATTGGCGAAATCCTGACCGGTGTCTTCATTATCGCTGGCCTGAGACCTGTAACGAGACGATATGTTATCACCGTCGCTGGCCAGAAAGGAGTAAGGAGACCGTGGTTCCGGGTCAGGAGAGGCAGGGGGCTCTGTGTACCTGATAACTCCATCACTCATAGCATTCCTCACATTGGCGAAATCATGACCGGTGTCGTCATTATCGCTGGCCTGGGACATGTAACGAGACGATATGTTATCATCGTCGCTGGCCAGAAAGGAGTAAGGAGACCGCGGTTCCGCGTCTGGAGAGGCAGGGGGGTCTGTGTACCTGATAACTCCATCACTCATAGCATTCCTCACATTGGCGAAATCATAAACATCGCCGTCATCGCCACTGGCCATCTCAACACTATCATTCTCATTGACGCCCATAGCACTCTGTGTGTCGCTGTCATATGCACCTTCACCATACATGACGAAATTGGTTCCCCTCATCATTCGCGCGCACTTAAGATTAAGTGCAACGTCGGGTATATATCGCACAAGCCTTTTCCATTCCGACTTGTTCAAAGTCACACATACTTTTTGAGTGACGACACCGTTTTCGGTGTCAACGTACTTGAATGTTACCTCGTAGTTATCAGAGCCATGTGGACATTGCTTGGCGTACATGGTCAACCGTTTTCCGCGATACTCTTCCAGGATCAGTTTCACCCGATTATGAACCGCTATTGCTCGTGTAAACTCGGCTGCGCGACCTGATAACTGCTTCCACGCGATATAACTGAAGTAGATCACACGGCGCTCAAACCCAGGTGCAAGGCCTTTCACAAGGAAGATACCCTGCTGATCAATATACAACCCCGCACGGTCATCACACTCACGAACGCCTTCGTCCGAAATGGTTTGCCAGAGAGGTACCGTCCACATGTCATGGCCAGTAGAACCAGCTGTCAGGTTGATCGGTATCCGAACTGTATACACGTTCATATAGGTGTCACCTGAACCATCGGTGGTCCGTTCACTTTCACTGTCCCGGTCATCCATCACGGGCCCTTCTAATGAATGTTGTTACATGAAATCGGGTCGGACTATGCGATACTGGTTGTACGTATGGCTACAGGTACGTTGTACGATGTGTTACTCGGTGTACACACACACGCACAAATGAGTATATCGAAAATATATCCCCATACAAATACTGTTTACAGCTCCATTGGGTACCAGTGACATTCAGACACTGAAAACACACACACACATATTCGAACACACACATACGACACAAGACGAAAGGTAATGAAGACAGACAAATAAAATCAGGTTTGTTACCATTATACATAAGGTTTATTGTCAAAAGCCGTACATGTCTATTAAGCAGTTATGTGTGTATATATATATATATGAATCATACATACATGTTTTTACAAATGAAAAAGTGTACAGGTCTAATCATATTACTAGTTGCTAAAACACCAACGTCATCAAAGTTCTCAATCAGAATGCATCTGTATCGTTTACATATAGCAATCTATGACATCCTCCAGGGGGCAACGGCACCTGACACATGTTTTATCGTCCTTCGCTATAATATGCCACGCGCATTGGAAACAGCAGACGAAGTGACCGCACGGAACAAACACCGTCTTCCTTTTATTCTCCATGCACACTATACAACAACTGAGCTCTGACCCGGATTCGTCACGAACGTCCTGTCCCCGTTTTTTATTGAGCATGTCCCGTGTGATCTGCCACCGTCCGACACGAGATATGTTCTGCGCTTGGGAGAGATGACCCTTCAGCCGGTGCACGGTATCGTTGATACGCGAAGCTGCCTCATGATTCAGAGAGGAGAGAAGAACCGTGCGCGCCTCGCACTGACCATGAGAGCCAAGCAAGTTGATAAACGCGAGGAGATGCCGTAGACCCCGCCTTTTGAGGACGGACAGCAATTCATCGTTCTTCTGTGAATTGGTCGGCCTTGCCTGTATGCTTTCCACATGCTCTTGAAGCAAAATGTTGTTTTGCAGCAGGGCGACCATAAGCTTCTCGTTTGGGTCCAGCGTGTTCTGTAAATGGATTGCAGCAGAATTGATCACGTCTGCGACAGGAACCGACGGATGGTTTGACATGTAAGCACTTACATCCAATTGACATTCCTTGTCAGTCATGTTTGTGTTGCAGGCGATGCGGAACACGGTTAGCTCACATCAAATGCGTCGGGTGAAATAAGCCAGGAGACGCGCACAGGCGCCTTTTATACGTGCAAGTGAACGGAAGGTAGGTACAATCCTTTTTGATTTTTTTGGTGCTGCATGCGTAGTCCTAGGTAACGTTTTGTGTTATGGCGTATCACGTGATTCACGCAGGTTTGTGATATAATACTGAGGCACTGTACACACAATAAATATACGTGTTTTCCTTGCGCATGATATCGATGGTCGTTATCATGTATAGGCAGATGTAGACACAATCCTAAGCCTTTCTTGACCCGTCTATTTGCACTAACGATGGCTGCAATATGTACGTGTGCAAAGAGCTCCACTTGACGACATTCTTGCTGCAATTTCACGCGTACATGCTTCAAAATTAAGAGCGCGCACTAGCGTGGAGTGCGCCACCTCATTATCAAATATTTGCAACAAGTTGATAAATGTTACCAGTCTCTGAACGTCCCAATGCTCGAGTACACACAGCAGCTCCCCGTTCCTCTCGATAGACGTCTCCTTCGCTTTGATACGATCCGCTTGAACAGAGTCGATTAGGCCTCTGTTGACCATGACGTCATACAGCAACACGTCGACATCAAGAGAGGTAACCAACTGAGGACGTATGTCACCGATAATGCTTCCGCCCGTGATCGGGGGTTGTATAGACAAGTAATATTCCATTGGCTCTACATCTCCGCTGTACATGATGTATCCGTAAGGAGTTCTGTTCAGTAGGGTGGTTGGCAATGAAATGATGCATTTATACAGCAACTGTCTATTTATATGTGTGCCCCTCCCCATATCCACACATCCACATCCTTGACCCATCTGTTTGCTACTAACGATGGCAGCATAATGGACATGTGCAAAAGGCTCTTTTGCGCCTAACTGCTTCCAAATTAAGAGCGTCCACTAGTCTGGAGTGCGCCACCTTATTATCAAATATTTTCAACAAACTGATAAATTTTACCAGTCTCTTCACGTCCCAATGCTCGAGTACACACAGCAGCTCCCCGTTCCTCTCGATAGACGTCTCCTTCGCTTTGATACGATCCGCTTGAACAGAGTTGATTAGGCCTCTGTTGACCATGACGTCATACAGCAACACGTCGACATAAAGAGAGGTAACCAACTGAGGACGTATGTCACCGATAATGCTTCCGCCCGTGATCGGGGGTTGTATAGACAAGTAATATTCCATTGGCTTTAAATGTCCGCTGTACATGATGTATCCGTAAACGAGTCCTGTTCAGTACGGTGGTTGGCAACGAAATGATGCATTTATACAGCAACTGTCTATTTATATGTGTGCTCCTCCCCATATCCAGATCCTTGACCCGTCTGTTTGCACTAACTATGGCTGCAATATTGTACGAGTGCCAAGGACTCCATTTTACTAGTTCTTTGATGCAAGGTTGCGCGTACATGCTTCACAGTTAAGAGCGGCCAGTAGCAGGAAGTGCGCCACCCTATTACCAAACATGTTCAACAAGCTGATAAATATTACCAGTTTCTCAACGTCCCAATGCTCGAGTATACACAGCAGCTCCTCGTTCCTCTCGACAGACGTCTCCTTCGCTTTGAGACGACCCCCTTGGTCAGAGTCGATAAGGCTTTTGTAGAGCATGGTGTCAACCAACAGCACGTGGACATCAAGAGTGGCAACCAACCGGCCACGTAGTGTACCGATAATGCTTTCGCCCGTGATCGGAGGTTGTATTGACAAGTAATATTCAGGTGGCTGCATCACATCTTGGAAGTACATGATGTATCCGTAAACGAGTCCTGTTCAGTACGGTGGTTGGCAACGAAATGATGCATTTATACAGCAACCGCTTATTTATATGTGTGCCCATAGCCCCCCCCCCCTCCTCCGCATCCTACACTAAAAAAGCATAAAAAACGTTTTTGACAATCCATACTGCAAGATACGATGACATGCGCCAACTGGCATTCTTATCCTTTTTTCGAACCGCCCGTTTGCACAGACGACGGCTGTAAAATGGTATGTGTACCGATGACGCCAGTCGGGGAGAAGCTACATCCGTCAGCAAAGCGCTTCCATGCTGCTCGATTCAGACATTTCACGAGCACGACGTGCGGCCCGGACCGGTTGCAGGTTTTGAGCAACTCGATAAACGTGACAACTTGTTCAAGCCCCAACTCCATGATGATAAACAGCAGCATCTTGTTCTGATCGATGACGGTATCTTCCCCGGTGATACGTGCGGCTTCGTCCTGACTTATAAGACCTTTCTGGAGCAGAGTGTCAATCAGCGAAGGATCGACGTCCAGGCTGGTCACCAACGTGCGCCACTGTGGCCGGAGGATGCTCGCGCTCGAAATCTCAGGTCTGACAGACAAGTAAAAATTCAATGGCTGCAACGTATCGACCCGGCCCATGGTGTATCGGTTAGACACTCCCGTGCAGTACGGCGGTCGGCGATGAAATGATGGATGGATACAGCGACCGGTACTTTTGTAACCACGCCACAAGCAATGACATATAAAAGGACATATAAAATGAAAGAGAACGGGATTCGACACACACGTTTGAAGTACCAAATCATTACCCCCATGGAGTTACGCCACATGATAGTCGGGAGGTCGGAGGCTGATTGCATCACACAGAACAGAACATCATACAGAACGCAGTACGAATATACAAACATCACAACGACACACTGACACACACGCACCTAACCGGGAGAGCGTTCAGAACAGGTTCCCCACATCCGTCATACAGTACACGTTGTACAGAAGAATACGTTTAAATATATACACTACATTTTATTCATTTGTTATTCATTTATACAATAACAAAGGTGCGATTACGAAACACAAATGCGCAAAGTAAGATATATACACAAGTTTGAATCATCAATAAAGAACGTGTCAACGTATGTATGTTATAGAGAGTATCAATACAAAAACAGTTCACTTATCGTATATACAGGCACTTACGCGTTTCACTGTGTGAGCTGGGGCAGGGGAAGCAAAAAGAGTTCCTTATGGTACGTCCTGTTAGGTTCACATGAAACAGGGTTTGATATCTTCTACCCGGTTTCTGCATGTTATACATGTCATATCCTCGTTCTCGCTGCACCTCAACGCACATGTGAAACAGCACCTTATGTGACCGCAGGGCAGAAATATCGTCTTCCGTTTGTTGTCCATACACACTACACAGACTTGTTCATTGGGATCATCTGGAGTCACCGATACGTCGTTTTTCTTTTTCGCACATAGCATATCGCGCATGCGCCTCCACCGTTGACCAGAAGAAACCTGCCCATCCGCCCCGCTTAACGTTCCATTGAAAGGTTCGACCTCGTGACGGGTCGGTTGCTCGACCGTGTTCGTTGTTAGCGATCGTCCGACACGGCCAGCCTGCTTCGGGAAAGCGTGTGCGTTCAATGATTTCACCAGGATATCTCGCGGAACGGGCTGATCATACACCTTCAGCAATCCAATAAACCTGACCAAATTAGGGAGACCCCGCTGAGCGAGGATGTCCAACAAGGCTGTGCTTTTCGCATATTTGTGACACTTGCGGAGTATGGTTTCGGCATTGAACCTGCTGATGATGCCTTCTTCGACCATCGCCTCCTGCAGCAGCGGGTCAACGTCCAGGCAATTAGCCAGCGTAACCCGGTCTGAATTGATAACACTGCGTATCGTAATAGCGGGACTGACAGACATGTAAACGTCGAGTGGATGCAACCAGTCTGGCTGACGTGAAGAAACATGTACACCCGCGCTGCCGCATTTTCCAGTGTGGGGGTCGGCCTGACTGCTTGACGGTTTCCCGGCTGTGTTCCCAGTAAGGGTACCTCCGCCAGGGACACCCTGCTTCCCGAAAGCGCATGCGTTGAGTGATTCCACCAGGATATCCCGGGGCACGGGTTGATCATACTCCTCCAGCAAACCGATAAACCCGATGAAGTTTCGAAGATCGCGCTTCAGGAGGATGGCTATCAACTCGGTGGCTTTTCTACTCATAACAGGGCTGTTGTCTAAAAGTGCAGCGTGGCCCTTGCATATGATGCCTTCCTGGACCATGGCGTTCTGTAGCACAGTGTTGACGTCCAAGTACATCAACAGCTTGATACGGTTTCCTTTGATCACATTTGATATATCGATAGCGGGACGGACAGACAAGTAAACATCGACTGGATGTAGTGTACGTGACATCTCAACACTTTCAAATTTGGGTAGAGGTAACACCGAACAGAACTGCTGCTGGTACTGGTCTGATGTAAGCCCACCAAGTTCTGCTTTATGTAGCTGCCAGACAAGTCATCTGATCGGCAGGAGTTCACTGTGCGCATGTCGAATATATGTATATATATACATGGGAGGGGCGTGTTTCAGACGTAGGTCCATCACTCACGGAATTGACGTTCAAATGATGTCCTTGAACAAACACGTGCATCCCTATTATCGTATTGCGTAAAAAGCAGGCCACATAATAGCTTGTTTTAGACTGTCTGATCATCCATTTACGTTTGGTACGTTTAGTAAACCAGTATTAATCATGACCATATGTACAGAAAAAAAAACCAAGACAAAAATGACAAACTTAACGCTGGTGCATCGCTGATACATAACAGCTACGATGTTAACCTCACGTGCCACCTGAACTCCAGTCTTTACTCCGTCTGTGCCGCATCATTACCTCTAGACACCGGTTCAGTCGACAGATACGTTTCCTCTGTGGACTCACTGGTTGCGTCGCACTCACTGCAATCGAGACATCTGAAACATGTTTCACAGTACGGCCGATTTTTCAGGTAGAGGCCGTGTCTCATATCTGCAGGTAAACGCCGGTATAAATCCTTCATTGAATCATTCAGATATTTTAGTTCATCATACACATCCTTGCACCGAGACGGGTCAAACATAAAACCCCAACATCCGTACAGCATCATGTCCACCGTGTTGAAAAGTTCAATGAATTCCGTACGGTAAGATATTTCCGACCCGTCCGAGGTGGCCATTACTCTTTATTCTTCTCTTCTGTCTTGGGATACTGGTCCAGTTTAAAGGAACGATATATATATATGCCCGCGATACGGATGGGGCACCGACGTATAGAAGGACTGTTCTACAGCGGCTTGACCACCTCAAGTGCGCGCGTGTCTGACGAACGAAACTGTGTCATTGAAACGTGACTTGTATCACTGAAATTGTAAAGCGCAATTAAAGGTCATATAAAACAGCATGTTTACACTGACGACCCATTTACGTTTGGTACATCTGGTAAACAAGTATGATTCATAACCACATTATTACAGCAAAATATAGACGGCCTTGACGCTGGTGCTTAGCTGATACATGAAAACCAGGATGTTATCGCGTTCATGCTGCTGTGACTAACCGCTCAGGACATTGACCGAATGCTTGCGGTCTGGTTTTTCCGATGTTTGCGCAGTTGTTTTGACACATTTGTCCTTGAGTCACAGTCTGGGCGACATGTCTTATCTCCTGTAAAAAGTTGTTTGCGCAGACGTACATTGACACGGTATGACGTGATTTCTCTAGAAAAGGAAGTGAAAACAAAACTTGCACCGGGTGCACTGCTGATTCGTACATCTGATTCGTGGAAACTATATATAAGAAATTGTTATTCCCATGTTTCGGCCGTGACTCATTTACCGACAGGACGTTGACCAAGTTACGTTTGGTACGTCTGGTAAACAGGTATGATTCATAACCACATGACTACAGTAAAAAATAGACGGCCTTGACGCTGGTGCTTAGCTGGTACATAAAAACCAGGATGTTATCGCGTTCATGCTGCTGTGACTAACCACTCAGGACATTGACCGAATGCTTGCGGTCTGGTTTTTCCGATGTTTGCGCAGTTGTTGTGACACATTTGTCCTTGAGTCACAGTCTGGGCGACATGTCTTATCTCCTGTAAAAAGTTGTTTGCGCAGACGTACATTGACACGGTATGACGTGATTTCTCTAGAAAAGGAAGTGAAAACAAAACTTGCACCGGGTGCACTGCTGATTCGTACATCTGATTCGTGGAAACTATATATAAAATATTGTTATTCCCATGTTTTGGCCGTGACTCATTTACCGACAGGACGTTGAACCGGATGTTTTCGTGTGGGTTTTCCATAGCTTTTAACGATTTTGTTTTGACACGTTTGTCCTTGAGTGAAAGTATCGCGGTTATCAGATATATGTAAAAAGTTGTTTTGTTCATGTTGGAATTTCCACAGTATTACGTAATGTCTGGGTTACTGGCTATAAAAGCTCAGCAGTACCAAACATTCAGCAGAACCTGCCACGCACTGCTACCAGCCGGTTGAAACTGCTGCTGCTGTTGCTATTCTCTACATTACAAAAGCAGTCTTCAGCGACATGGGCTCTCGTTCGAAAACGGCAGATATGTCCGCTCGTTCAACGAAGAGAAACTCGCAACCATTGGCGAACTACAGTGGCGGTGATGTGTTCGCGCCGCTTCTATCAGGCGTAGAATGCAAAGAGAAAAGCCGGATCTCTACAATGACGGCGCCTCTGATGAACGACAACATACTCACCGTGCGCAGCATTGGACTGACGGTGAGGAAATGTTCCGACAAGGGTAATCCGGTGAACAGGCGTATCACGCCCGAGTTATTCGACGACTGTTGCGATCTGGCCTGGCTGCGCACGCTCATCTATTACGGGGAGCTGTTGGGAGCGAGCCTGGACGACTGGAGCCGGTTGTACATGTTCTTCATATGCGACCTCGCCCTGTGTCAATCGGACAAGTCCCTGCCCGCGTTTCCATGCTTTATGAAGAACACGGCGGACATGTTCCTGCGTTTCCGATACAATCACTTCCCCTACCTGATGACCGACAACGAGGAGCTGTTTCCGGATTTCCACCGATCCCAATCCATCTCAAAGCTCTTCGGTTTGGAGTATTTCGTCACGGTGCTCACCACAGAGGAACGGCACCTTTCTCTGGCTGAAAATTTCCGCCGGACATTGCGTGGAGATGATCACATTTTGAGCGAGGCCGACGCAGACGAAAGCAAGCTTCTGTGCAATGCGATCGGCGAAGCCATCCGCTGCGTGACAGACAGACTTATAAACAGGGAGCAAAAGGGCAACGATTTGATCCCACTGCAAGAGGACATCAACCGCGTGGCAAAGGAACTGTGCCGCTCAACAGTTTTCGCACACGAGCAGGCCTTGCATGACCTGTATGTGCGTGTACATTCTTGCCTCAAGAAAATGGAGAAAGCAGCCAAAAGCCCTCCCACATACGGCCTGTACACCGGTAAATCGCGCGAACGGTGTGTCCTGAAAAGCTCCAAGAAAGGGGCGATACCATTTACGCTGGTGCCGTATGGCCTGCAAGACGATGCGGGTACGTTTGATCAGGGAGCAACAACAACCAGTGTCACGAATGATACCGCCGACCCCGTTTCCTCTGAACCGTCTGCAGCTGTCGATGCCGCCACCCTGAACGTACAAGCTGAACAGTGGGTGAAAGAAAATGCCGGTCATACGACAGTTGACGTCCAGGATCAACAGGGGAGTCCCGACGGTGCGACAACAGGAAGAACTCACGCCGAGCTCGGGAAGCGGAAACGCGGTCCGTGTCACGCTGCTGACGGTCAACCAAGGTTCAGCGCCCCGAGGAAGCGCATACGCATCGATGATACGCCATTTTCACCCATAGGCGGCGGCGACTGCGCAACGCTGTACCCTCCTATTGACAGCTCGCCACAATCGCCCGGCACAGACGCTGACAGGCCGACCGCACACGGGGCGACGAATGGCTCAAACCTGATCCTGAATTACGAAGGGAATGCGACACACTCCACGTCACAGGAGGAGGAAACGACCCTAAAAGCGCCTACGGTAAACGGGCGCCGACCCGCCATACCAGACCCCTACGAAATATCTCTTAATACACCCGCAATGCCGGCCTTGTTGAACATAGATACACAAGACCTGGTATTGCCAGACGAGGTGCGTGACGAAGACGAGGACGGAAGTGTCCGTTTGCACCTCAATCAATCGGGCCCGGCGCAAGAGGGAGATGCGGGTAACGCTTTGGAGAATGAGGTGTCTATCGCCCGCTCAGCAACAAGTCAACGAGACAAAAGCGCGCCACCGTCTGCAGTGGTTGGTGAGCATGAAAGTCCTTATTCTGATATATCAGACGACGAAATGGACAATACCGGGTTACCTGTGGGGGGGACACAACAACATATGGGTACACATTACGATCACATGCACAATGCAGGGACGGACTTGGGACACAGCACTCATTCACCCTTCACGGGACAATTCATGTCGTCTCCCGGCGTGGTCAAAGCCAATGCGCCCGTTTACGCCTGTGCAGGGCAACGGCCGATTGCTGGCGTCACAGTCAATGCGCACTTGTATGACGGGACGGGACTGCAGCAGCAAGGTACGTCCGTTGCAAGCGACCCAAACCCGATGAATATTCTGTACACCGTCGCCCAGCAACTGTCAACATGTGACGTGAATACACAGAATTATATATACACTCCAGCTGCACCTATCGTCGCAACGCCAAACAATGCAACTGCGCATAACTACGCCTCAAACACGGCCGCCATGGATACGCAAGAACTTTGGAATGTGACGAACACGATGACGGACAAGCTGCACAGGGCCATCAGCAGCTTTCAACAGTCGATGGCCATGCTGGAAGACGTCAAACAGAACTTTCAACAGTTGCAGCAACAAGTACTCCTAGTTTTCCCACGGGGATCATCATAAACTGATACTTTCCACGTAAAACGTAATGTGGTTCTGTGTCATTGTGACAAAGCGAGCCAACACGAAACTCAAAAATGCTTGACTGTTTATTGTGTATGGAGATGTAAATATATGCTAAAGGTTATGTTTAGAGTTGATTACTGTTGATCATGTGAAATGTCAAAATGAAATGTCAAAATGAAATGTCAAAATGAAATGTCAAAATGAAATGTCAAAATGAAATGTTAAATGAAATGTCAAAATGGAATATCAAAATGAAATCTTAACATGATATGTCTAACTGTGTATGTTTCAAAACAGCGATCACGGATGATATATATATTATTATACGGCTTAACCATATATGCTTGTCTCATACGTCACCTGACGTTATGCTAAAAGATGATTACTGTTGATAATGTCAAATGTAAATGAAATGTCAAAATGAAATGTCAAAATTAAATGTTAACATGAAATGTCTAACTGTGTATGTTTCAAAACAGCGATAACGGATGATATATATATTATTATACGGCTTAACAATAGATACTAGTCTCAAACGTACGTCTTATTGTTTTCTGAAAAGGACATTGTATGACAGCGTCTGTATGGTATGTGATATAACGTAAAAAACCACTATTGATCAGAGTTTGGGATTGTGGATACTTAATACATAATATTGAATAAATATGGCTTTATATTTTCGGTACGCCCATTTTACATGCCATCATTAAAAATGTCAATATATATATATATATATATATATATATATATATATATGTAAACATGATAGACTCCATGCTATCGAAATATATTTCACGATCCACTAAGATGCCAGCATTCAGTCATTCTAAGTCTGACTCAGATATTAAATCAGTTACACATATCTCCTCTGTGGACATGGTTAAAATAGTTCCGGTAACATACGATAGGGGGCGCTGCCTCATACAGCACTGGTCAACACAACAAAATAGCCCTTTGCCGGACAACGGTCTACATGACATTTACGAAATACCTGCTAAAATTTTAGGAAAAATATGCCTCCAACGTTCCACGAGTAACATTTACGATATCTTCGCCAGATTTCGCGTGCATCTTGCACAAACGATAATTCTGCCACACACCAAAGATTTAAATGTGTCCCAGACGGCTCCCCTGTGTCTGTGACGTCACACTTTCCATCAGCCAATCAAATCAAGGAACAGTACCTGTTCATGATAACATAAGAAACTCACGTACACAAAGCATGTAGTCCCTGTGGCGCAATGGTTAGCGCGTTCGGCTGTTAATCGGAAGGTTGGTGGTTCGAGCCCACCCAGGGACGTTATACCTCTATGGGCGCTTTTGGCTCCCAGACGGCTCCCCTGTGGGGGAGGGGGGGACTTGAGAGGGGGAGGGGGCGGCCCCTCCCTCTGCCTTATGTCAAGAAGTAGTAGAGTTGTGGGCCTGTGGCCACCAGGGGTCGGTTGTGTGGTTCAAGTCAGAAGTAGACCAGTTGTAGGTTTGGGGATCGCCGGCAGGGGGGGGGGGAAGAGTCGGTAGGATGTGAAAGGTCGGTCTGGGTCGTCGAGGTTAGAGATGAAAGGTCAGTAGGGTTTACCGGGGGGGGGGACCAGGGGAGTTCTGGGTGGGATCGCCTGGCGGGGGGGAACAGGGGAGTTCTGGGTAGGATCGCCCGGCGGGGGGGGAACAGGGGAGTCCTGGTTGGGATCGGAGGAACAGGGGAGTTCTGGGTAGGATCGCCAGGGGGGAGGAACAGGGGAGTCCTGGTTGGGATCGGAGACGCATGTGAATGGTCAAAGAGTGTTCATCGAATATCATCGGTACTGGAAAAGCCACAGGTGTGCAACGCATGTCAAAGCACTATGGGATCGTTCAGGGTCTCCGCTTGGACCGAGGCCCCTATAGAAATTTCTCCACAGGGGTCGTGGTGGGGGCTTCGCCCCCGGGGTATATTCTTTGTAGGGATCGATCCCCCATAAAGTATTATCCCCGGGGGCGAAGCCCCCATGAGGAATTACATGGAAGGCCCGTGGTGGGGGCCTCGCCCCCAGGGGATAATACTTTATGTGGGATCGATCCCTACAAAGAATATACCCCGGGGGCGAGGCCCCCATAAGGAAATATATGGAAGGCCCGTGGTGGGGGCCTCGCCCCCAGGTGATAATACTTTATGTGGGATCGATCCCTAAAAAGAATATACACAGGGGGCGAGGCCCCCATAAGGAATTACATGGAGGGCCCGTGGTGGGGGCCTCGCCCCCGGGAATAATATTTTATGGGGGATCGATCCCTAAAAAGAATATACACAGAGGGCGAGGCCCCCATAAGGAATTTCATGGAAGGCCCGTGGTGGGGGCCTCGCCCCCAGGGGAAAATACTTTATGTGGGATCGATCCCTAAAAAGAATATACCCCGGGGGCGAGGCCCCCATAAGGAAATATATGGAAGGATCGTGATGGGGGCCTCGCCCCCGGGAGAATACTGTATGGGGATCGGGGCGCCGAAGGCGCCAATACACAGATGTATGTATGGAGGGCGCCTTCGGCGCCTCGATCCCTAAAATGAATATTCCCGGGGGGCGAGGCCCCCACCACGTGCCTTCCATGTATTTCCTTATGGGGGCCTCGCCCCCAGTGTATATTCTTTGTAGGGATCGATCCCACATAAAGTATTATCCCCTGGGGGCGAGGCCCCCACCACGTGCCTTCCATGTAATTCCTGATGGGGGCTTCGCCCCCTGGGTATATTCTTTGTAGGGATCGATCCCACATAAAGTATTTTCCCTTGGGGGCGAGGCCCCCACCACGGGCCTTCCATGTAATTCCTTATGGGGGCCTCGCCCCCTGGGTATATTCTTTGTAGGGATCGATCCCACATAAAGTATTTTCCCCTGGGGGCGAGGCCCCCACCACGTGCCTTCCATGTAATTCCTGATGGGGGCTTCGCCCCCTGGGTATATTCTTTGTAGGGATCGATCCCACATAAAGTATTTTCCCCTGGGGGCGAGGCCCCCACCACGGGCCTTCCATGTAATTCCTGATGGGGGCCTCGCCCCCTGGGTATATTCTTTGTAGGGATCGATCCCACATAAAGTATTTTCCCCTGGGGGCGAGGCCCCCACCACGTGCCTTCCATGTAATTCCTGATGGGGGCTTCGCCCCCGGGTATATTCTTTGTAGGGATCGATCCCACATAAAGTATTTTCCCCTGGGGGCGAGGCCCCCACCACGGGCCTTCCATGTAATTCCTGATGGGGGCCTCGCCCCCGGGTATATTCTTTGTAGGGATCGATCCCACATAAAGTATTTTCCCCTGGGGGCCAGGCCCCCACCACGGGCCCTCCATGTTATTCCTTATGGGGGCCTCGCCCCCTGTGTGTATTCTTTTTAGGGATCGATCCTCCATAAAGTATAATCCCCTGGGGGCGAGGCCCCCACCACGGGCCCTCCATGTTATTCCTTATGGGGGCCTCGCCCCCTGTGTGTATTCTTTTTAGGGATCGATCCCCCATAAAGTATTATCCCCTGGGGGCGAGGCCCCCACCACGACCCCTGTGGAGAAACCGCTATAGGGGCCTCGGCCCCAGGGGAGATTCTGTGGTGATCGGAACGATCCCATTGTGCTTTGACGTGCGTTGCACACCGTTGGCTTTCCCAGTACCGATGATACCCGACGATCACTCTTTAACCATTCACATCCGTATACGAACCCACCTAGGACTCCTCTGTCCACCCCCCCCCCCTCCTCCCTCCTTGTGACCCCTGTTGACCTTTCACCTCCGACCCGATCCCACTCACAACTCCCCTGTTCCCCCCCCCCGGCGACCCCTGCTGACCTTTCCCCTTCGACCCGATCCCATCCAGAACTCCCCTGTTCTCCCCCCCCCCCCCCCCCCCCGGCGACCCCTGTTGACCTTTCACATCCGACCTCGACGACCCCAACCGACCTTTCACATCCAACCGACCCTTATTCACCTCCTGCCGGTGATCCCCAAACCTACAACCGGTCTAGTTCTGACTTGAACCACACAACCGGCCACAGACCCACAACTCTACTACTTCTTGACATAAGGCAGAGGGAGGGGCCGCCCCCTCCCCCCCTCAAGTCCCCCCCTCCCCCACAGGGGAGCCGTCTGGGACCCAAAAGCGCCCAGAGAGCGCTCTCAACTGATAGTATAATAGACTCGGCCTGCTTATATAGTAGGGTTGTGGACACATTGAAATCTTTGGTGTGCGGCAGATTTCACGTTTGTGCAAGATGTACGCGCAAACTGAAAAAGATATCGCAAATGTTACTCGTTGAACGCTTAAAGCATATTTTTCCAAAGATTTTAGCACATATTTTGTAAATGTTGTGTAGACCGTTGTCCGGCAAATGGCCATTTTGTGTTGCTGACCAATATGACGGTGTCAGTATCGCCACCTGCCGACGACAAGTGGAACTATATCAGATAGACAACGGATTTATCTAATTAAGTTGCACACATGAAACAACATTGAAATCTTTGGTGTGCGGCAGATTTCACGTTTGTGCAAGATGTACCCGCAAACTGGAAAATATATCACGAATGTCACTCGTTGAACGTTTGAGGCATATTTGTCCTAAAATTATTGCAGGTATTTCGTAAATGTTGTGTAGACCGTTGTCCGGCAAATGGCCATTTTGTGTTGCTGACCAATATGACGGTGTCAGTATCGCCACCTGCCGACGACAAGTGGAACTATATCAGATAGACAATGGATTTATCTAATTAAGTTGCACACATGAAACAACATTTGTGCGGACTGCATACTTTAATTGAACTGGATGTTTTGTGTGCCTTTATGTATTTATAAAATGTATCAGAAAATGATCATGAATCACATATGCGGATGATCATGGCATAAAGAAGACCGTGAAACTTTCATATTTTATTCATTATATAAGTTCCGTCTTATGAGTTCCACAGGTATTGTGACGTAGATTCAGGCAAAACATTGTTGAAAATAACGAGTACATCACGTTTTTATACATATTTTGAAATATTGTCACATATGCATTTATTTAAAATTTCGTTTTCTGAGTTTGGAAGTATCAAGTGATATCAACATCTATTAGTATGTTTGTCGTATCTGGTTGATCAGATCCATATTACATCTGGTTGTTCAAACGATATTCGTGCATTCGCATTGGATGTGCCTAAAATATACATCTGGGTGACGAATGGTTTTGATGTACCCGTCTTCTTCTTTTTTAAAAATGTATATAACGTGAAAGTACACCTCGGCGTGCAGGGTTTTCTGTATCGGGTGTTTAATCTGAAACCGATCGCCAACGACAAAACTAATTTATGTATACATGCAAACACGCAGACAGTTATCGAGCAGCGATGAAAAAGCAGATTACCAGCAAACGTATTAAGATCATACCAGGGACAAACCCTGTTTAACCACATTTCAACCCGTCACCCCTCATATACATATATATATATTCATGTGAGCTTGAGAAGCCGTCACCCCTTGTTTCATGGCGGGTGAGACCTTCCGAATACATGTATCCCATTCAAGCCACGCCCACACAACACATTGTGTTTGACGTACCCAACAGTTGCGGACGTGTGCTCATTCTTGATTATACTTCGGACACAGCGTGATGCATTCGCTCCCAGCCGACGACCAGTTAACCAGCAGGTTGTGCGACAAGAACGAAATGACATATCTGATGGACAATTTGATAGGTCACGCGGAGCTACTTTTGAAGAAGATCAAAGTCCTTGACGACAGATCAACTGATGTATTTCCCAGATCGTGGCAGTGCGTGGAACTGGTTGACGGCGTGGACCCGTGGCCACCCAGCCTCTGCTTGAGTATGATAACTGATATCGGGAGAGGGTACGGGATCACACTTGATGAGGCTACTTTGACGGCTGTGTATAAAACGGAACCGTGGGTCAGCTGGCACAGGATATGCCCTTCGATCACAGTGAACCTTACACGCATGGTCCCGACGGCTGAAGCCCGATGCCTGGCTGTGTACATATTGTACTGCTTCTTTAGCAAAGAGTACCGAGTGTCTCACGCTGACAGCGATTTCCACAGGGGTCTGCTGTGTTTAAATTACTGCCCATGTAGCCGATACCAAACGAGGAATGTAACCTCTCGTTGCTGCTGTGTGTCACTTGGTTCTTTCTCGTGAAAGCGTCATTGTGTACCTGATATCTGACAGCGTACGTCACACACAATGACACCAGTGCATACATCTCCTCATTGTGGTTTTTTATATCTATATGTGTTCATGTCGCGTGGGATAATGCATCTCAGAAACGTATCTTCGCTCATGCAGTGGACTGACCTTGAAATGAGGCCATTTTTTGTTATGTCACATGAGCTCTGCCGTTACTCACATTTGAATTTGGTTAACAATTTTGAGCCTATCCCGTCAACCGCCAGGCATGCGCACTGCCTGGCTGTACATGTTCGAAAACATATAAAAGCTGCGGTGATGTCTAGTTGCCAGGCACAATTCCTGTGGGAGCCCTACCACGACCATGGCTTGTTCTTCACATTGGCACGAGACGTTTTACGGCATACTGCCCCGTTTGGCATCTGCACTGTACGTGAAACAGAGTCTGCTGCCAGACGAGCTGTTGGCAGAGGGGTTTCTCGACAGGGACGAGCTGGATAATGTCAGGGCGAAGATGACTAATTCGGAACAAGCCGAACTGTTGCTGCACACACTGGCGGATACGAACACTCCCAGAAGGCTTGACAAAGCTATGAAAATTATAGGGCGTCATCACCCAGACGTTTTGCGGATGTATCAAGATCGCATGAAAGCACTGAGTCGGGATGAGAAAAAGGCTCGACCACACGGTTCGCCTCCGGCTAAGGTGTCTTCGTCTTGGAACGACAGTTTTTACAAAATACTTCCCGGTATGGCCGACAAATTAGACGTGCTGCATAGCGACGTAGTTGATGTACTTGCTGCGCGAGGGTTTATCAACGACAACATGGTCGAGCAGATACGTGTTCACAGGATCAACACGGCCCAAGCCAGAACACTCCTGTACCTCCTTCTTGATAACAACGGTGTATATGAACTTGATGCTGCCATGGAGTTGCTGCGCGGCCATTACCACGCGCATGTGTCGGATTTTTATAAACAAGGTATGAAACATCTCGATCGTCCCATGCTGGTGGACAACGTGAACAACCGTTCGTAAGCATGTACGCCCCGTCTAAGGCACTGTATATACACATCAAACGCTGGAAGTGTTGGAGGTCCAGATGCTGATATTAACTCGTGTATTCGGGATTTTTCGAAAGAACTGATTGTTTGGTCTTTGAGCATACGCAACGATGTAGCATTTTTATACAATGCACGCATATATATGACTGTTTGAAACGTGGGATTAACGTACGGGACGTGTTTCATAACGGACCTAACGTCACAGTCAGCTCTCCAGGCAATAAGGTTTTGTATAACAGGTTGTTGTGCATGTGATTTGTTTTTGTTTATACTGTAATCTATATGACACGTAATAAAAAGGCATAACTGAATTGCATCCTGTATTGTATCAGACTATGATGGGTTTTATGCTATGTGTGTGTGTGTGTGTGTGTGTATGTAAGTGCGTGTGTAAACAAATTATCTATAAGATACCATGTGATCTGGTACACGTCACTATCTGAAATAACAGGATGGTAACAGAGTTCTCACTGGATGGCACCACATGTTTTCAATTTTGTTTGTCCCCATCACGGTCTCTTAGATGATATCCACATTTAACCGTGCAGCTCTGTCACAACGCGTTGCATCAGGGTTCCCCTTAAATATTTGTTCTACTCCTCCGGTTTATGTATGAAACTCGGCAACGGCAACCGTCCAACTATCTTCCGGAACGAAGTTGATACCAACTGGCCCGCATGTTGATCCGTGTGCGTCATCACAGATTCAGAAAAAACTATATTTGGATACGCGCAATGTATGCTTGCTGATGGTATTATGTTAACGCTTCTGCCACACGTGTGTAATCTTCCCCCTTCGCGTGTATACGTCATCACACGTGACTATATAACCACCATTGGGCAGCATGAACGCCACATGCGCACAGTCTTCTGAGAAGGACAGGCATGTGTGCCGCTGCTGGTGACTGGATAACGTGTTCGCAGATGTTTGCTACCCGTTTGGTCCTTTCGTTTTATTGATGGGGTGTATCCGCCGGCTTTTTGTACTTTGGGTACTGTACAGTGATTTCTGTCTGGCAAACTCTTTGACTCAGAGTTCTGCTGCCCCTTCTCCGTACCATGCATTCAGATTCTTCGACATCAATCTGACAAACAGCGAGGCCCAATATGCGTGCGGTATGTTACAGGATGGCAGGTGGTACCTGCCTGCACCGGATGACAGCCATGACGGGTTATCGTTCCACACAGAATTGACTGCTTTCATGAACAGTGCTGGTATTTCCGAAGCGTGGATTTCGCTGAAAGGGAACAAGCTAAACAAATGGCGGGTGTCCGGGACGAAATCTTTCAAAGGCACGGTACAACATAATGGGAAACAACACAGACACTGCGCCAGGATACAATCTCAATATGAAGCTGCTGTGAGTGAGGCGTGTAATGACGACGTCGGGATGTTTATATGCGTTGTGCCGTCTTCCAGCCACCTGTTCTTCAGTAATCTCTGCAACGGACAGTACGGACCGTGCTACGCGATTATGCGTGGCGCCGCAAGTTGGTTTGCAGCTAAAAGTATGTGCGTTTACATAGGGGCACGCTTGGCCGTCGTTCATAATGAACAGGAAGCTACAGCGCTGAGTAAGTTCATAAAATATAGAATATCCGGTGCAACGGAATTTTGGGTGGACCTGGTGAACTACGTTTGGCAATACCGTCTGCGCGGAAACAGGACTGCGGTTCCCGACATGTACTTTTGGTACAGACAACGACCTGCCACCGGGAAAAACTGTGCCGTAGTAAGGAAATACCCAGACGGATATTTCTGGGAAGCTGTGGACTGCGAAAGCCGCCATCAAATCGTCTGCATGAGTCATCGTTCTCTATCGACAAGACGTAATGGCGCAATGGTCAACGTGCCTACACGCTACCCGCACAACGCATCGGATACTGCTGCTACTGAGACATATTCTTCCGCGTCATCACACCGCTCTATATCGCACGCCGGTATCATACGTATGTGTCTATCACTGTGCGTCAGTATCATTACGTCGATCTAAAACATCAGACGGAAGGGTTATGCAAAAACAATACGCCCCCGTATGGGAAGTCTCATGCACGGAAGATCTGTATACATTATATCTGGTTTGCTGATCAAACATCGTTTTTGTGTTGTTTTCGTTTGTGTGCCAGTGATGCAGAAGTAACATGACCCAACGTGACGCATGTAAATCGCTTGCTTATCAGATATGTCCTCTTTATTTTTTATTCTCCTCCCCCCGAGTGTATACGTCATCACACGTGACTATATAACCATCACCGGGCAGCATGAATGCCACATGCGCACAGTCTTGTGAGAAGGACAGGCATGGGTGCCGCTGGTGGTCACTGGAGTTCGTGTTCGCAGAGGTTTGCTTACCATTTGGTACTGTTTTTTGTATTTATGGGGTGTATTTTCCGGCTTTCTGTATTTTTTGTACTGTACAGTGACCTATGTCTGACAACCTCTGTGACTCCGAGATCTGCTGCCACTTCTCCGTATCATGCATTCAGATTCGTCGACATCAATCTGACAAACAGCGAGGCCCAGTATGCGTGCGGTATGTTACAGGATGGCAGGTGGTACCTGCCTGCACCGGATGACAGCCATGACGGGTTATCGTTCCACACAGAATTGACTGCTTTCATGAACAGTGCTGGTATTTCCGAAGCGTGGATTTCGCTGAAAGGGAACAAGTTAAACGAATGGCGGGTGTCCGGGACGAAACCTTTCAACGGCAGGGTACAACATAACGGGGAGCAACATAGACATTGCGGCGCTTTACGGGTCCGGTATGAAGCTGCTGCGACTCTGCCATGTGATTCTAACGCCGAGATGTTTATATGCGTTGTACCGTCTTCCAGCCACCTGGTTTTCAGTAATCTCTGCACCGGACGGCACGGACCGTGTTACGCGATTATGCATGGCGCCGCCAGCTGGTTTGCGGCTAAAAGCATGTGCGTTTACATGGGGACACGCCTGGCCGTCGTTCATAATGAACAGGAAGCAAAAACTTTGGTTAATTTCATCAAAAATAGGATATCAAATTCAAATCTTTTTTGGGTGGACCTGGTGAACTACGTTTGGCAATACCGTCTGCGCGGAAACAGGACTGCGGTTCCCGACATGTACTTTTGGTACAGACAACGACCTGCCACCGGGAAAAACTGTGCCGTAGTAAGGAAATACCCAGACGAATATTTCTGGGAAGCTGTGGACTGCGAAAGCCGCCATCAAATCGTCTGCATGAGTCATCGTTCTCTATCGACAAGACGTAATGGCGCAATGGTCAACGTGTCTACACGCTACCCGCACAACGCATCGGATACTGCTACTGCTACTGGGACATATTCTACCGCGTCATCACACCGCTCTATATCGCACGCCGTTATCATACGTACATGTCTATCACTGTGCGTCAGTATCATTACGTCAATCTAAAAAATCAGACGGGAGGATCATGAAAAACAATACGCCCCCGTATGGGGATTCACATGCGCGGAAGATATTACCCAGGAAGTAACATGACACAACGTGATGCATGTAAATTACTTGCTTATCAGATATTTCCTTTTTTTTTGTGCGTAGGCCGGTGAGGCGGATGTTTTAACACTCCTGATGCTGTAACGAAAATTAAACCTGGTTTTTCCCGAAACATTCCCGGGGTGTAACATGACGCACTGTCACGAACTTGACACGACGACTGTTGCATCACGCAGCTATATAAAGACCAGGTCTGCCGGAGATTTGAATCATATTCGCCCAGTCTTCACAGCAGCCTGGTGTTCCGTCGGACCGAAGCCTCTGTTGCAGTAAGTGTTGTTACGTGTTACGCTTGTTCTATGCTAGAACAAGTTCTCTCAGTGTGTGAACGCTGTTCCGTATCATCATGCTACGTTTCCATCTGCTGTATCTGTTGTTGTTCGTCACCACGTCTGCTGGCCGTCCACATCCAGCGTTCCGTTCTCTCGGGTTGTCGGTGACAAACGCTGAAGCCGGGCACGCGTGCAGTATCTTAGGAGGGGAGACGTGGGCCCTGCCTGTACCCGACAATGTGTCAGACGCTGTAGCGTTTCATGAAAGACTGACTGCCTTTATGAGCAGCACTGGTGTTATGGATCTCTCTGAAAGGGAAGATGCTCAAACAGTGGCGCGTGTCTGGCCGCTATCGTTTCTGCGGTACTATACGCCAGGTGTACAATATGCCGGGGAAACATTGCGCTCTGTTGAGACCTAGGGGGAGCACCCTCATCCCCTTTTACTGCAATGGACGCGACGTTGACTTTGGTTATGTCTGCGAACTGCCTACCGCTACCGGGTGTCCTCTGTGGTTTTCAGGACATTACTGTGAGTGCAAACACCGGAACGGACCTTGCTACATATTCGGACCTGGTGTCGGCAGTTGGTTTGAGGCTAGGAATCTGTGTGTTAGCATAGGAGCGCGGTTGGCCTCGGTCAAGAACGAAAAAGAGATAAAGGCATTGTCCAGAGTGCTCTACAAGTCTATTTTAGCGCGTCACGTGTACTGGCTTGATGTTGTGGACCACGTTTGGGAATACCATTTCTCAGGCAACCGGTCTGCTATTCCAGACATTTACTTTTGGTACAAAGACCAACCTAAGCCAAATATAAACTGTGCCATCGTCAGGAAATTCCCCAAAGGTTTCTTGTGGAAAGCTGTGCCGTGCCACAGCCGCCACCAGGTGATTTGTATGAACACCTTCGAACGGCACCAGAGCGTCGCGTCTGCGTACGACTTGTCTGTCAGCCCGGCTCAGGATACTGCCACCTCCCGGTACCCGCTCCGTATTCCTCATCAGCTGCACGTACATGCGTTTGCCGATCCCTCAGGACTATCTGCACGTGATCCAGGTGTATGCAAAGACGCATACATGTCGTCAGGAGACGACTCTGAACCAGGCGCTCCGTATATACTATTTTCAGGCAGCAGCCCTGCACCTAGCACTGTTTCTTCTATATCCAACAACGCAAACAAAGACGGCTATGTTAATGTACGTTCGCTCACAAGTCCCAGTCCCATGATACCCGTCGATCCACAGCCCGTTATTCCCACAGTTGCCCCAACACACGCAATGAGAAATCTGTCTGCCGGTTTTCGAAAGCCGTTTGCAGACACATCACTGCTGCTATCCATAGTCATCAATGCTTTAAACGTCTGCATACGTTAAGATTTGCTGCAGTCGAGGAGGGTAAAATGGAAATAGGACTGTTCTGTCGCATTCAGACGACTAGCTCTGTATATACTTAGACCATGTATAGTATAATCAAGATGTTTTCTTTTGTACAGTTGTTAGTGTCATGCTGTTTGTGTGTTATGATATATATTTGGAATTGTACAGTGTTTCATACGTGTTAACCACCCCATTTATCTGTGTGGGTAGGGTAAGGCAAGGGTGACTGTATACATCGTGTGACGTGTAGCTTTATACAATAAACACATTTGTACTATGTCAAGGATTTGTTTTGTTTTTATCTCTCATGCTCAAACACGAAATGATTGTGAACCCACTTGTGAATGACTGTTTGTGAATCCACAAAACCTTTATTCTTTTTTACCGCGACACTAATGTTTTGTTACGGTAGATTCAACAACATCACTTTATAAACACATAACACATCGATTTGCATTTTATACAAACATTCGATTTAACACAGGCCCTCCATGTTCAGAGTGCGGGTGCGTACACCCTGGCGCATTGCTTCAACAGTTGGTCGGGTGACAGGGCCCCTTCCTGGTATTGTGCCCACAGCTCGAACAAGCGACCTTGCATGTCCCTGTACAGTGACCGTTGGTAGCGGGCGACTTTATGTTCTGGCAACAGCTGCACCTGAACTCTTATGTTTAAGGCCTCCTCGTACAGGAGGGCTATCAACAGGTACAGAGAAATATTTGTCCTTTTCACCCGGCTTTGTATCCTGCGGTGCCACCCTTCACAGTCATTGTTGGTTCTCACGCTCTGCATGAATCCGGACCAGGCGGCGGGAGGCCACGTTGTAGAGTTTATCCACGTCTTCCGCACGTAGCGGGTCAACCTGCGCAGTGACTGTTTAAGTGTGGCGTTTTCCAGACGGTTGAAAGCTCCTGCTATCTCCGATGCTGGTAGGAACGGCAACGCTAGCAGTCGTCGGCATGTCTTGTGTACCAGGTTGTTGCGGGAGTAGGCCGACTGCAGGCCCAGGCTTTGCACATGCCTCCATCCGGCTTGGGTCCAGTGGAAAGCGCATCCTTTTAACCGGACGCTCGGCATGACCTTCCTGACGGCGTTCCATACAGCCTTCTCGAAGTCCAGCATTATTTCTTGTACGCACGTGGTTGGGGGCAGCAACCCCATCAAGTGTTTGAAAACGTCAACGTAATCCTTTTCACGTTTCCCGGACATCAACACGAACACCAGTGGGACCTGTTTGTAAGTGTCGTTGCGGCGTATGAACACGTGCACGCTGTACAACTGGGTGAAAGGTTGTTTCACGAGCTTGAAGGTGCCGTCCATGTACCACCGTTTCGCTTTGGCGAGCAGTTGCAGCATGTTGCGTGTTGCAAACACGAGGTGCCTCTTGCCGTCGGTGTGTATGTCACCGTGCAGGAAATCTGTTGGGACGGCTCTTTCTTCCAAGTGGAAGTCGAGGTTCCTGGGGTGAGGAGGTCTCTTGTTCTGTCTGTGCCTGTTTGCTGCGCGTATCAGGTGTTTGGTTTTAGGTATGGCCGTGCAGATTTCGCCGGGTTTCAGGTCTCTGGGTAAAACCCCTTCCACCACCTCGCCTGCCGGCGCGAACAGGTCGGCTTCTGCCTTTTTCTTTATGCTCCACGATATCTCGGCAGCCCTGTGAGCACCCGGCAGGGGACCGTGTGTGTGGGAATGAATGCCGGGTTGGAAATGGTGTTTGCTGCCTCTTGTTCTTTGCACGACGGAAGCTTGGCAGCGGGCGCGTTTGTTGCGTTTGATGCAGTTCCAGTAGACGACGCCGTTCCTCCGGAATTTCACTGTGAAACTGTACCCTGTGTCTGTGAAAAGTTTGTCCTTACCCCGTTTGCTGCCACCGGATACCAAGTGCCATTTTGTCCGGTTCGCCTGATCGAGGGGCGTTTCCTGTTCGGCGTCGGCGTGTTCGTCATCGCTTCCTGTGACCGACGTTTCGTCAAACACGTCAGGCGTCCCGTAGATGTCTGCAGCGTCACGTTGTCCTTGACCTTGTCCGCTCTTGCTCAGGCACCGAGGCGAGTTCTGTGTTGATCGCGGGCTCGAGTGGCAAGAGCCAGACAGTACGTCACAAAGGCTGACGTGGAGGTTTTTTTCCTTGTCCGGGCCGGAGGGACTGCTTTCAACGCTGCTGCTGTTTATGTCGTACAGGGTGACGGAAAGCCTCTGCCTTTTGTTTTTGGGTGATGCTTCTGGCGTTGAGTTCGACCGTTTCTTCTGTAACTGCATGTTTTCCGGGTTCGAACGTCGCTCGCACTGGGTCGGCATGTCAACTGTGCAGGGCAATATCCGCTAATGTGACGGCCCGCATGCCACAACACACGCTGCGACGCGGTGTCGGTTGTCATGGGAGCCACTGCTGTGTATGCAAATACTGACCTAGATAACCAGAACATCGTAACGCCCATACACGTGTTTCAGTGAAGACAGGGATAGTGGCGGGCAGGGGCGGGGAGAGGAATGGTGAGCGAAACGCATTTAAGGGGTATGACATCAGTTTACTAAAGCTTCAGCAGGGCAATCCGTGTTGCAAAAATCAGGGAAGGGAGAGGGTTAGCGACCTGCTATCTGGATTTGAGCATACATGATCAAACGTTAGACTGTGTTTGCAAATTGTGAGGGGAAGTATTTGCTACGTTCCGTTCGTACAGACATACATGTTTCAGTCCCATCTTGATTCGCGCAGGGCATCATCAAACCAAACAAACACGTTCAACCAAGTACATATTGTTTATTAAAACTAACTAGTAAACGTCAAGAAAAACTGAAACACAAAATACACTGTAACCAATTCAATACATGAATATAATACATGAAAATTTTAACACAAGTCCTTCACACAAGTCTTTTCACTTACACGCAGCCATTACGAAGCCAGTCAAATGTTTTGATCACGGACAGCATGAGGTGCGCCGGGTATCGTTTGGACCCGCGACCAGTCTTACAGATTTCGCTTGGACGACGTCTGGTTCTGTTGCAACTCTCACTTTCCATACACTTTGATACGTGTGCCCGGTACCTGTGCCAGCCAAACATGTGTTGCAGCTGTTCGTGCACGCGTAAACCCATTTGCCGTACGGGGTGGCGACGCATCCGACGTTGTACGTTTTTCTTTCAATTTTTGCGTATTGCGTGCGGACGAGCGTGAACATTCCGGTCGCGGCGTCGCAGTTGGCGAGTTCCAACTCCCATCCCAAGGAGAACCACATGTAAAACAACGTGAAACTAATGAACCTGGCGTTCCGCAGTGACAATATCTTTTCCTCTGGTATCTCCAGTACGAGCCGGTGGACGTCAGTCTTTTCACTGTGCGTCCTTTTCCCTCTGACTGCGTACATTGTTTTCTGGAGCTTACATCCGAGCACGTGAACCAGGGCGTTCAGCATGATGTGTGGTTGCTTGTCGTGGTCTGTTCCCTCTGACAAAGCAGGCATATCGGTATCCAGCTTGGTGGGCATTTGGAAACATTCCCCCATTGAGCGCCAGGTGTCGCACAGGATGCGAAAGATGTCTTTGCGGCGCGGTATTTGTTTTGCCGTCAGCAGTGATACTTTCGTGCTGACGTGTTTTCCGATATGCAGTATACACACGTTACGAATGTGAACCCTTGACGCCTTGCGAAGCATTGTCTGCGGCGGATCGCGCACCTGACGTTCGGTGTACCGGTGAGACGTTACATCCACAACGGGCATGCAGCATATCTGTTGGAACAGGTGTCCTTCGTTCGAAATCACGTGTTTCACACACGGTCGGTAAACAGTCTGCGGGTTTGTTTCAGCGGGTTCCCCTGTTTTCGTGTTAAGGATAGGAATCTGTTGTATCTGGTGCACACTCAGTAAACCTGCTTCCAAGCAGGTCAGGGGCGCGTTTACGGTGTATCCCATGTGCCACAGCAGGTACAGCAGGTACGCAACACCATATTGACCGAGCGCACTGTGATTGCCAGACAGATCAAAAGTCATCTCACCCTCGGGACCCGTGAACAGCCACTCTATGTCGTGCATCTGACAGATCCCCTCTACGGTTTTCAAGGAGACTCCTGATTCCTTCAAGGTCCTGCAGTTGTCGGTGTGTGAAGAATCCAACGTGAACCGCGACATTTCGCGCATCATTGTTTCCCATGTCTCCATACACAGGGGCGACGGTAACCGGTGCTCACCGTCTGCACTTGATCTCAGTCTTTCCTGGTCACGCCACATCTGTTGGGTTGACCAGTTGAGTGCTTTGATGAGTACACGTGCTTTGTTATCGCGAACACGTAAACGCGCAGACATACCCGGTAGCAGTCCTCCTTCCACATCTGCTCTTGAATATATGTTGATCGGAACGAATGGAACACTGTGCAGACGGTCTGCCATCCTTTGTCTTGTTGTTGTGGCACCTTGTGCGCACAGTTAGACTTGCAGTAACAAAGTGTCTGATCTGTAACGGCGAACCGGTTAAATATGTTCACGGCAAGGACAAACAGGCGGCCAAAACCAGCCAATAGGCGCTCTCAGAAATTGCTCGTCTAAGCATGACCCGCTTGCTGACGTCACGCCGTACTTGCACCTGCACGTAGAAAATGTCAGCGCCAATAGCCGTTGCGCAATCTGGCTGGTTCAGGCAAGAATCACCCGTACCCGTCATGTGAAATAATGACCGTCAGCTACGACCTGCACGCAGGAACGAGAGTCCATCGGTCGCCACTTTATGGTTGACACGAGTCGCACTGGCGTGCGGCACTGCGGGCACGGAATGTGTTCCGTGGTTGCTACTCCTCTCGCTCTGTTGTCTGTATGTACTTGTGCCATTTTTTTGTAACACGCAAGGCACACGTAATGTTCGCACTGGCTGAACACCACGTATTCCGCCTGCCCGCTTTTCTTCGGGTGATCGCGTGCAGCTTCCTCACAATTCTCCTGGCAGACGCTGCAAGATAGACGGCATGTCAGCATGCACCCGTGCCCCATGCGTTTCATAACCCCGTTGAAGATGTCAAGCATTTCATTGTAACTGCAACCGTAACACAAGTCTGATATCAGATGGATCCAGGCTAATTTCCGTACCTGCCTCTCACAGGTTATCTGGTGTGTCCGCCTGTTCCTGAATACGTGTTCGGTATCGGCGTATGTCTTCAGGACCGCGTTTCTCGCGGCTTTCAGGTAACTGTTTACTGACGTGCGGAGGTATCTCATTGTATCCTTACGTTGTTTGCGTGGACGATCACTTTCATCGAAGTGTACGCTGTCTGTGGTACGTTCATCAGCGAGGTGTGACACGCCTGGTGTCTCACGCGACATCGTCTTCCAGTAGGTGCTTTGCAAAAGCCTCGTGAGAGATAGTTTGTAAACGTCGGCCTCGTGAACACCCGAAGCGCTCAGCTGCTGCAGGTGTCTGCGGCTTGCTGCCAGGCGAGGGATAAAGTCCGCTTGTTCCGATAAGCTTGCCAGGTACTTCGGTACGTGCGGTGTCAGTTCGCCTGTCGTGTATGGAATGTGATTATCGTCACGTGTCACGTCCTGCGGTAATCGCTTCTCGTTCAAGGTTGCTTCCGTTTTTTTATCCAACCGACCGAGTTCACGGGTGCCCCACCAAATGAGATGTCTTTCCAGGCTCCACAGTCCCAGTGCGGCGTCTTCGTCGATGGTACGTGGGGTGTCGGGATGGACTACATGTGTATGTGGCACAGATGATATCGATTCCGATTCTTCCCGCCTTTGTCTCGCACCGAGAGATTCTCCGTTGCCGGCCTCAGTTCTCCGTCGTAAGCTGATGGGCGCCAGAGGTTGCAGAGACTGTAACACGTCGTGGTTTAAAACTGACATGCCCATCCGCTTTGCCCATCGTTACTCGTACGTCTGCAATGACTGCGCCTGTCAGGAGCGACTGCCACGTTTTTAATACTGTCACCTTTGGGGCACGCGTGTCTTCCGGCGGGGTGCTGTTTTCACAAACGGGTGCACCTCTCCAGCGGGTCACGGGTCGTGTTGACAATGCCCTCTCCGGGTCTATCAAACCGGTCTCAGGGTTACAGGCATCCAGAGGATGCAGCCGTGGGTACAACATCTTCATACACGTTGAAAACCCCTGTCCCTGTCCAACAGCATATTCCGTTTTGCTGATTTCGGCGTCTTCTTGAGCACAGGCGGTTTCTATCGCACACACAGCTGTCCTGTACGCAGCGGATGCAATATGGGAAATATCCGCTTCCCGCTGCTGTGGATTGTATCCCGGGACACCGGCCAACCAGCTGTTGTGTCGTGCGATAATTTCCCACGTGTACACGAGGGATCCGAAATCGACCGGCGAAGCTGTTAATAACCGGGGGAATACCTGTCGTTTGAACCTCACGAGCGTTGGTACGCGGCAGACCGGCATGTGCCTGGCCATATCAAATATGAATATACAATACGCAGTTGTGGCAGGGCAAGGTTTGCACGTTATCGATGTGACACACTTGTATATTGCTGTACACCACCTGAGCAGGCGAGACCTGCGACATGTGCGGTTGGATGTTTCGTTGCGTACACCGAACAGCGACATCTTGCACGTGAGGAGGGGCACGGCATCTGGAGGGTGTGAAGGCATCTTGTTCACTGGGTGCTTATATTTCTGCAACCCGACTTTTGTATTGGTATTCCTGTTGTAGATGGAGTACTTTGTACTCTCACGTGACTCTGCATGGTTTAATGCTGCCCGCAGTTTCATCGAATATATGTCAGAAACATTTAGCTGAAATCCGTTTCCTCTGTCTTCTGTTTGTGCGCGATGGTGTATGTATTTCATGTTGCGCCCGCAGATATCATATCGACCGCACGTTACATTTCTCAAATAACAAAATGTCAGCTGTGTTTAATAGCATACTATTTGTCACGACTAAACGTTGGGTCACATTTTCCTACACAACCTGTTGTACGCCACACCGAGTCCAATCATTGTAAAGGTCAGTCCGAACAGTAAAAAAATCATGGCACCCCAGTAACATTTGCGGAGGCGACGTCCCCGGGCAAGGTACAAAAGGGCTGACACACTCAGGTCGTGCGGCTTACACTGCATCCTTGGTTTTTTTATCGTGACCTGGCCGACCGGAAATACAAACCGCGCGATGCTCTGGTCGTTAGCCAAACGGGTCGCCCTCAGCACTGAAATCGTGTCACTATTCCGGGTAAAATGTGATGAACTGTTACACCGTCTTACACGGAGACTGAAAAATGCAGTATTTACAAATATCCCGACCCTTCTCCGTGGAGGTTAGTCCTGTGCGTCGATTGAAAGCCCCAGCGCGCAAATGACGTCTCCGTACAAGTAACAGGACACGTCGGCTGGTGGCACGATTTGTGATATAATTTCGCTGTCGCATTCGTCGTCCAACGAAAGTTCACAGAAAGGAGGGAGGACTTCGGCGTCCGACAGCATCGACGGGTCGCACCTCAATTCAAATGATGCTCCCTTTTCACAGTCACCGTATCTCTCCGTCAGGTGTAATGTGACCTTGCAGAGACCTTCCCATTTTTGTGTGTCGCCTGGGTGTGTTACATGTGTTATTTTCCCGTTGCAGGGGACGGCTGCAGGGTTAAAGAATGATGGTGTACGACCGGGAGGCTGCGTGTCATGCTGCGCGTCATCGCCCACGTCACCATACCTGGCAACGAAAAAGTCATGAGTTTGTGCGGCTGGTACTATCACAGCGTGCCACGAGAGACGGGGACACAAGCGGTAAGTGTTGTTTCTTTTCGTCAGCAAGGTGTCACGTACGAGGAGGAGCATGCCCGCTGGTTCTTGCATGTGTGGAAATTGTTCGGGTGGGTCGAACAAGACGCACTCGAAAGATGCCCCTTCCGGTAAAACGGCTGTGAGAGTACGTATCTTCCTTTTTGATTTACTAGTTTCAGAATCTTCTATTAGTTGTACGCGACCGACGACTGTTATGTGCTCGTCCACGTGACACTTAAACCGGCCGGGGGCTGGTATGTCACAGAATGAGGTGCCGTTTTCGTGCTGGTCTTTTGTCAGTAATTCTTTACAGGTTTCTGCTATACGTAACCGCCTCAGATTGAGCTGTTGAGACGTCAGTTCCGACCAACTGGTAGGCGGATGGTGACGCTCCCACACGAATCCTTTCACACTCAAAACAAGGCCGTTGCAGATACGCTTGAAATTGCCAGACACACGGTACCATTCTCCGGGTGCCCACTGTTCGATTTGTTGACCATCGGAAACGTTTAACACGACACACGTCCCCTCTGAGTCGTAAACGACGGCTCGGAAATTCCCACCGGTGCTTGAATACATTGCGACGGTGACAGCAGCGCCGGGAACGCCGGTGTCTAAGTTCGAAATGGCTTCGCATTGAGCCATGTTATTGTGTTTCTGTCGCGGATAAGTCATTCGAAATGGCAGTGGTCCGCGATGTTTTGAATCATATACAAGCGGTTTGTTATCTGGCACGTCACGTGCGATAACCGGTTAGTAAACACGCCCTGTAAAAAACAGTCAGAAGGCAGGTCGTCCACGTACACGCACGGGCCGTCTGGCAGTGCGTCCATTCCCACGCTCAATGTATCAGGGTTGGGTGGGTCCTGGTCTACGTCCCATGCTGTTGAACGTGCGATTTCCATGGCGTTCAGGTCGGCGCTGACCAAGTCCGGGTTCCACACGCGGTTGTGTTGCGCCAACAAGCACAGCATGCACGGTAATCTGACGAGCAGGTCTTCGCAGTGCAGCTGTTCGTTTCTGTCGCCTGACACGAAAGCAAAACGTTGTGACGGTAACTGGGAGGGATCTCTGGCCTGCTGCAGAAATTCGTACATGAAAAGAACAATGTTGAAACATTCCAGTAAACGAACGTGATTTGTGACCGCTAAGCTTACGTCGAACAATTTCGCTGGCAGGGCGACAAGTCCACGTGGATGCGAAGTCCCTTGCATACGCGACGACTTCCGCATATACGCTGAGGCGACACACGTTGGTAGGGTGCAGCGGGCCTCCGTGTAAACCACCCGCAATGCCTCTGACAAACCCTCTGATACGGGTATGTTCTTGAAGCCGGCGGCATCGACCAGATGTTCCACTATGTCGCGGCGTGCGCTTAGTGACATCCAACTGTTTGCGTGTTTGAACGTATGGGGAGTTCCAACCACTTGAGCTAAGGGGTTACGGGCTGCGACACGTATAGCGCGCGCCGGTGGTCCGTGGTTGTCCTGTGTGACAGGGCGCAGTTTGCAACGCTGGTCTGTTGAATATTTTTCCCCGTTGCAGTTATCAGGTATTTCATCAGGGTTGTCTGGGAAAAGTGAATGTTCCAGTGTCAAAGCTTGTACGCCTTCTTCTTCCACCTTCACGACCATTGGAAGGCTTGTGTTGGAGTTGGCGGGAACTTCTCGTGCTTTGTGCGTGTTTCCTGGGCATGACACTACCATAAACCCTTCTCTGCGTTCTGAACCGTCAGGTAGACGTGAACGTGTCCCGTCTTCACGCTTCGACAGTCCTGTCGGGATGATCGACACAGGGGCCCCGAGGTTGTATGAGCATACTGTAAGGGCGCTCTTTATTGCATTGACGTTCACGTTATCCGAACGTTTGCAACCGGCAGACGCATGGTCATGCGACAGGGTCTGTTCCTGTGTGTTGAATGTGGTCCACGGAGACAGGGGTACAACCCCAAGGTTTCTGTCCGCCATGCCTTATTTGGGTGATCGGAGGCCGATGTCCGGTCAGAGTTGACTTTCAAAAAAAAAGAACAATCGGTGAAACACTATGGCTTCCTCAGACGACCGATCGGCACACACGGTGCAGGAGCGCGGTGTAGCTGTCGGGCACCCGCTCGATTGCGCGGATTCTACAGAGTGGCTCAGGTTGTGGGCCGACACGTTGACGGCGCTGATCGATGTGAACGTATCAAAACATGTGTATCCTGATCTTATGCTTCAGAGCTTGCCACGCTTGCGGTCAAACGCGTGTGTGGCAAAGGAAATGTCATTTTTTGTACGTGAAAGTCTGCATTGTTCTTTATCGCGTGTCACGTACGGACTGTCCTTGCTCTTGCCGCGACTGTCCCTCGAGATGGATCACGTTGCTTCCTGTCTGGAAGAATACGTTCGTAACTCTCAAGACATGCAGCGAGACGCGAGGTGTGGTAGAAACCAGGGCTTGACGGAACAGCAGGTTGAGTCGCTGTGTCAGAAATACTTCCGTTCTGTGCTTCGGACAGAGGACTGTCGGTTTTGGCACACAACGGGCAGTAACACTGCATGGACGGTGCACGAGATGCAGAAATGCTGTTGGGACCTTGATTTCGCTTTTTACAGCACACCCCTGGAAGAGGTTATTACCGCCCTCGGAGAGCTAGAGGAAGTATGTGCGAAACTGTTTGTTTCAGTTTGGGTATTGCCTCCCCACCTGTTGGATATGAGCCTGGGTTGTTTAGCATGTGTTTCTGCTCAGGCCTTTGCGTATTCCCTCGCGCAAGATGGGTCCCGTGCAGGGGCCGACCCACCTGAACAAACCAAGTTAGGTGCCAGTAACTGTTCTCATATTGTGTCATGTGACACGGGGCATGATCTTTTCCAGACGTTAAATGTGCCGGCAGGAAGCGGGTCATGTCAACGGGAGCGAAGCAGAGATGGAGCTGCTCCTGCAGGTGATGGCGAACGTGTGGCCGCGGTCAACCAGTTGCCTAACGCTCCTGACATGGCACTGGCTGCCGGTTCTCCACGTCCTATAAACTCTGTCGACCCCACTGAAGACAGGTATTACTGTGGTTTCGGGAACACCTCTGGCGCAGACGACAGGCTCCTCAAGGAGCTGCGACTGGGTAACAGTCATGTGGCAGAAAAGACCCGTCTGTTGTTGGAAAACATGAGGCGCGCCCGTTCGGAAATAGACTCGCATTGGCGGAATTCGGCTGATATTTTTAGATGGTGTGGTGAACGCGGTGACACTGACGTGCAAACCGAGGGTCATTACGCGGGCAATGCCGTTCTCATGTACACGGTTCCCGTCTACGGGTTGACTGTTGAAGAGCTCGTGGGGAACGAGTTTGCGGCCATGGACGCTCAGGCCGAGCTTGAAGCCCGCAAACACGAGACTAGGATCAAGGAGCAGTTAAAAAAAGCTAGGGACCGTGGAGTCCAAGACGCGCCACAAGCTGTTGCGTGGGACATCTTGAAAGGGATTAACATGGATGGTAGCAACAACGGGGGTTTGGCGCAAATGTTGGAGCGGGTGACAGGGAGGCGTTATGGGGTCGGCAACCAAGCAGTTGGATGTGGAAACAATGAACGTCCTGGACGTTCTTGCGTTGATGATTACATCGATACCTTGGTTACGGAGATGACGTCATGTGACATAGACTCCGTCCAGAAATCGGTGGGAGAGCGCGTTTTCGAACGTCACCGCAAACTGGTGAGGGCGAGGCACGCAAAGCTGTTGCGCAAATTGCGCAGGGCGAAAGAAGACCTGTCCTGTTGCATGCAGCCCCGCGTAGCGGGACAAGAGATCTTGTCAGGACTTTTCGCCGTCAGACGATGTGTCAAAGCAGTGCAGCTCTTCCGAGAGGTTGTTTCCGCGCAGGCGGGAGCAGACGTGAACCCCGACGATTTGCAAAATGGTTGGCTTGTGCCTGGGGACGGGTCACCGTATGATCCGTCCCGTGTTCCTCGCCCGCGTGTAGCTGAAGCGTGGGAGGTCAGTTGCGGGGAGCCCCTGCTGGAAACTGTCAACATATCGATGGCCTCAGAACTGACTAAGTCCCTGCAACTTGGCCCTATGTGGATGTCCAGGGACTCGCACGAGGATACAGCGTGTCCCGTCAGGGCGGGATTTGTTATGCACGCTGTTTGGTCTGCAAGAGGCGTCCCCGCGTCTGCGCGTGCTGACGTTGAGAGGTTCTGCTCTTTGAAATCGGAAATGGGAGCACTGGGGTCACGTCAGGCGGAACGCTTCGGGGATGTGTTCCCAGTGATGCAGGAACAGTATCTGGAACTGTTGCAGCAGTTGCGGGCGCAGGAAGCGCAGACGTCCTCAATTGATGCCGAAAACCAAACTCGTCTGGACAGTTTGAAGCAAACACGGTTTCTCTGCCACATGCACAAGGTTCGGTTGGTGGCATATGCTGTTGTGGCGCACCAATTGGCCCATCCGGGGAACCGTGTCCGGTGTCTGTCTGTGGCCGATCCGTCACATTTATGTCCGGGGGAAGGGGGGGAGGTTTACGCTCTCGAGGAGGCTGTATATGTGGGGCCCGCTTTTTCACCACACACGCTGATATCCAGGCGACACTACACGCCTCCGGTAAACGACGCTGACGCACAAGAGGCAAACGCGCGGGATTTATGGGATATAAAACAGAGTCATGACATCTTTGAACTCCTGGCTGCTGCACCAGCGACGCGTTGACTTTCGTCGTATCCTATATGAAACAAAACACTCATGATACAAAACCAAATAAAACCAAACACATACAGTCATAATGTGCAATGTGATATTTATTCATTAAACAAAATATATTTATTGTATGCAGGTTTTGATGTTGCATTGTGTGTATATGTGTGTCTGTACATATGTGTATATGTGTGTGTCTGTACATATTGAAATGTCCAGTTTGGCAGTTGTGACATGATTTCTAACAAGTCTTATCAGGAGGCTTCGATCAAATTGCTGATGAATTCAGCCGTGCCGGTTACGTACTCCGGTATATCTACTTTCATCATCTCTGCCAGTTTATATATGTTTTGTAACGTCTGTGATCCCGGTTTGAACGCACGTCTTAGTTTGACGGCCAGTTCAGTCTTGTACTTCGACACAGTTTCTTTCATAACTTTGGCCACATCCTGTGGTATGTTCTTTCCCATCAGGCATTCAGTCAGATCTGCTGTGTAGGGCACGGGGAGTCTCCTTTCGTTGAGAAAGGTTGCATTGGCGAAGGCCGTGTTGCGGTCCACCAACAACGTGTTTTGAGGTGATATACCGATCCGCAGAACAAACCGGTAGGCCAAATGAAGCCATAAAGATAGCGGCAAGCGTTTGGCGTCGTCAGCCGACAGTTTGTGCAGGGGCGCGAGACCCAGCTCGTTATGGTCAATGACAAAACATCCCGTTGGCCCACCGTCGGCAAAATGGTTGTAAAATGTGTGGTGGCTGCCGCATACGTAAGAGTATTCCAATCCGAAGGCAATATGCAGGTTGGTCTGCATGTACGACATCACGCCGTTACAGAAAAACTCTACGCAGCCCGGAGTGTGCTTGTCCCCGAGGAAAATGTTCATGGCTGCGTGCCTGAACGCCAATTGTTTTGCGTCGTGATAGAGCATGGGGCCTTTGAACACCTGCTGCGATTTCAAATCAGCTCTCGTGAACGATTTCGTTTTCTGATGCGGCACATGCAACAGAGGCAGGCGGCTCATGACCTCTTCTAGTTCTGTGATGGATGTGAAACGCTGTTTCAGTATGTCAGCAGGACATCTGCAGTTAAGGGTCATTCGAACTGGTCCACATGTTACCTCGTGGCATTTGGGGCGTTTAGCGTCTGCGTCACCTGTGTCTTTTTGCTTCCTTTTCCGGGAAAAGCGATCACACTTGGGCAACGAAAGCCCGTAAACGTCGCTGTCACATGGTTGGGTCATGGATGGGAAATATTTCCTAAGTCGGTTGCATACCTCTGTCGCAGGGTTTCCACCCCCGCGTGTGTGGCTCTTGCGTGACCGCTTCGGTCTGGTACACACCCACTGGTTTGTTATAACGGGATAAAATTCGGCGTAATGTTCCATCGACTG
Source organism: Sipunculus nudus (assembly GCA_026874595.1). Classification (NCBI taxonomy): domain Eukaryota; kingdom Metazoa; phylum Annelida; class Sipuncula; order Golfingiida; family Sipunculidae; genus Sipunculus; species Sipunculus nudus. Next base: position 54,889,228 of record CM049313.1, on the reverse strand, counting down.
GTGCGAACGTTTCCGCCGGGCACCGTAAAACTCTGTACAGTGGGTGGGGTCTGCTGCACGCTCGGTAACCAACCCTGGTGGCTGTGGGACGCTGCGTCCCGTCCTGCCCCGTCTGGTTGTGCGGTCGATGGCGTAGTCAGGCATCGCGTTCAAAGGTGGTAGAGACTTTGGTTTAACCAACACCTCGTCGACCAGCAACGTTTTGGAAGCGTCGTGGTTCACAAGCTGCCCCCGGCCGCCTTTCCGGTTCTTCAGTGCAGGAGGGCACATGCACATCAGGTACCTGATCACGACACAGAAGAGAATCAAAACAGGGTCACCGTATCGTGCAAACTTGCCACACGCCGATATGAACACTTGCATGTAACTGTCCCGGTCAGCTATGGCCTCCCGTTGTAGCAGAGACAGCACCAGGTCGATAAGCTGTGGTTTCCCGTGTGGCTTACTCTGCAACACTGCCTTCCCTGCGTCTGTGACCTTTGCCGGACAGCACGTCATGCACATGGCTACGTGTCTGGCTGCTGACAACAGCCAAACCGCGATGTCGTCTTTCGTGTCACCGGTCACGATCGGATTCACGTCCCAGTCGTTACATTCTTCCACCTTGTTTTTCCAATCACGCCATGCCCGCAGCAGATTGGTCAGGGCGAGCGCGGCGGACATTGTCCCTGGTTCCGATTCCACCAACGGTATCAGAGTTGCGTCCGGTTGAAACACCCTCATCGGTGGAAGCGGGGTTCTCGGGTGCAGGAAGGGAGGGGTCAAAGTCGCGGTACACATGCACACAGCTACACGAGATGTTTTCACGTCCAACAGAGTTTCAATGACAGATCTCATGTTGCGTTTCGACTTGCTCCCCGTTGCATTTGACAAATCGGCCACTAACGTGAAAACACGCGCCGGTGCCAAGCAATGGTCTTCCAGCAGGAACTTTACAACGTGTTTCCATTTTAGTTTGGGCGGTCGTCTTGATCCTAACAGTTCATCGGTGGCCTGCAACACGTGTTGGATGTCTTTCCTCCTGAGACCTGTTTGCACCAGGGACAAAAGCTCATCCACGCGTATGGCTAGACCTTCTGAATAGCAGTGCGCGTTTGGGGTTTGCATGTCGGCGTAACTGGCATCAGAGAAATGGCCGGGCAGCATGCGCAGGAGCACTTTGTATGCCCAGTCGGCTGACGGTCGTCCAATCAGCGTGCGTCACGTGTGTAACCCGTTTTTGGCAAAATCTGGAGGGGGGGTTGACTGATACCACATCATATATATAAATGTGACAGCCGCTGGTACATGTGATCACGTGATGCACCGGCACTTCCACAGCCTCATAAATATCGCGGTTGGTAGGTATGCCCTCATAGACCTCTACGCCGCCGTCGAGGCTGTTGCACAAAAATGTCGTCGAACGAAAACACGTCGCTCCCGGCGACAGAGAAAGTTGAAGCTGAAGGCTGCAGCACGGGTAAGACTGTCATATCAGATCGCGAAGTGGAAGCCCCTCGACCGGATGGTACCGCGTGTACCAAATCGAACGATGGGGAACCCGGGACGTGTAACGATACCGCCAAACCAAAAGGTAGGCCCGGTCATGTATCGTTTGCATGCTTCCGACCACACATTTCCGGTGTGTGTTATCTGGACGTGAGATGCCAGTTGAAATCCCCGCAAACAGTCCAGAGACCGGGGAACGTGATCTATCTTAACGACACTGGCGTTCAGGGTGCAGTTTCCACTGTGGCGGAGGTCCTGCTAAAGTGTCCCGATAAACACCCCGGTGCCAGACCAACGGGAACTGATCAAGGAATTATGACAAGTTCATCAGAACACAGAGATTTGTTCTTTCTGTGTACCAACCGAGCAGCGTCCGAACTCGTCGAGCAACTGAACCCCGAATTAATATGTGATCTGGTGGCGGCAGCATTGGCCTTCTTCCCACACATGCTTGATTGCGTTGTGCAATTTGCATCACAGGAAAACGTGTTTTGCGGAAAGGATTTTACCATATACTGCGTTCAGGAATTGCCCTTACAGCCCGATCACAGTTACAGTCTTGTTGGAAAATGGGACCAGGTGCTGAGTACGTTCCATTGTGGGGCGTACACAAACGCTAGTGGTGAACGTATGGTGCTGGTGACGTACCCAAAGCTTGAATGCCTTGTGCGCGCCGCGAGCGATTCCGATGGCGGTCGTGCGTTTTTTCAAAGCCTCTTGGAAGCCATGGTGACCGAGGAGGATACTGACACCAACCCCTGGCAGGTGTTGCTGACAGATGATGTCAACAGGGCTTCTGTCAACGGAAGGACGGTAATGTTGATGTGCAAGATTCGGCGAAAGCCCAAAGCCGCATCCAATGAGTCTCATGCTGGCGGTTGTCACAGTCACATACAGCAGTTGCGTGCCGAAACATCAGACGTCGCAGAACATCATGTGAAAGAGAAGAGATACGTTGGACCACTGCGACCGTCTGTAACGCACAGGCGAACGGCCACAGCGCTTGACCGTGATCTGATCACGGTTGTCCGTCATCTGCAACCCCGAGTGATCTGTGATATTATGTCCGCTGTGTTAATATCGTACCCACACATCCTCGTTTATGCGAACTTTGCAGCAAACACGGAAGGTCTACGATATGCACATAAGAAATGCGACCAGATTATCACCGTGTGCTGCGTGGAGGAACTACCCGTCAAACCACAATGGCGATATGAACTCACGGGGACATGGGGTGAGACGTTGAACACATACAATTGTGTAATCTGTAAGGACGCTCGGTCTGGACCCATCGTGGTGGTTGAGGACCCCGAATTCGCCCGTGTCGTGGAAGCTGTCAGGTTTTCCGAGGAGGGCAGACGTTTTGTGCAACTGGTCTTGGAGTCTCTTGTGTCGCCCTTCGACGTGTTTGTTACACATGGTGACTACATGTCAAGAGTACTGCTTGACGACAATATGGACGTGGCATTGTTGTGTTGCATCGTGGAACCCAATACTGATTGAAAAGGTTTGATACTGTCCCCATCATGGGATTTGCGCGTGTCGGACATTAACATGTGACAACGTATGTTTTGTTGTGGTCCAGCCAAACCAGTTTTGCGAGTGATGTGGTATATGTTTCTCTTTGTGATGTGTATACAACTTTAAACTGTTATAATTGTACATTGTTTTTTTTTGTCAGATACCCCAATCAGCCGTTCTGACGTGTACGTTATTTGATCGCGCTGGACTTTTGTACCTTTAGAGCGTTTTGTCATATGACCTACATCACACACACGCACATACACATTCGAAAACACAGCAGAGCAATGACAATGTGAAACAATAAATAAATATATATCTATCTTTATTGTGGTCTGAACTCAATTTATTGATGAAATACGAGTGTGTATGATATGATCAGTGTCCAAAAACTCGGTCTGATTCTGTAGGGTTCAACATCTCCTCATTTCCAGCCTCCTGCTTCTTACTTACAGTTTCGTCTTTGTCAATCCGTCAAGACGTTTCTGCAGTTGCAGAGATCCCCGGGAATAGTGGAGGTGGGAAAGGTAGGGTTGAATTATGGGATATCGTTTCCGCGACCCAACCCACCGTTCCACACGTGTTCGTGTGATAGGCGCATGTCCCTTGCGTACTGTGCTACTGGGTCCATTGCATCCCCGGCCTGTAACAGTCGGAACACAGTGGCCAAGACGTGTCCTGTACACTTCCCGCGGCACGCGTTTGATCCGTGAGCGGCACCATTCATATCGGCGTCGGGTAGAGCACAAGTGGAGGCGTGTGACTTCAGCAGCCTGCGCAAAGGGTGTATCATATCCATGTCTACAGTGTAAATAAAACCGTCGCTCTTGTGGCGTATTGCACCCGCCATCATGAGGAACCCGAGCGCCATGTCACGTATGACTATGGCCGGCAGTGCAAGCCTCCGGTCCATGTGGAAACGTAGCATCTGTCCCATCCTAGCGGCCGTATTGGTCGACACGCAAGCCAAAGCCAGAGCTCCGCATGCGGTGAAACGCAAGGCGCCCGGTACGGGGTCACGTGCGTGGTCGTACGACAGGTGGAAATGGCCCTCTTCTGCGTATGGTGTTCCCGTTGGCGTCCAGAATTGGGTTGCCGCCGCCCAGGCCGTCCTGAGCTCAATTTCATGGGGTTTACCCACAGACGCCCACAGAGACGAATACGTTTTGTTTTGCATGAAGGCGGATATGCGCAAACCGACTCCGTCCGGCATAAAAGCTGCCCACAGTGTGGGGTCTTCCAGTCCTATGCGTTCTAGCGCGAAGTGTATTGCCTCCAGCACGAGGGCGTAATCAGCGAAGCATCGGGCCATACGGTATGCTATGTGCTTTCGTCTGTTAGTAAATGCGTCTGGTCCACCGCAGAATGTAAACGTGTCATCGTGTTTAAGGTGGAGCAGCCATTCAATGAAATCCCTCATACCGGCAGATCTGTCCAAAAGTTGGAAACCAACGTATAAATCCGTAAACTCGGAGCGCTTTGCATGTCCGTTTTCCATAGTTATTTCAAAGCTGTATCTGGTCTTATCGCGTGTGTGTACACGGGCGCTTCGAAGGGTGAATCCGTATTGGTTGGATATTCACGAACAAGACGGGTAACATGAATCTGAATCGCACAACAGGGTGCGTTCGTCATCCAGACGCAGCAATCTCTGGCACTCTGCCATGGTGGTTGGACACAGCGATTTTATACCGTAGGGTAACAGGTTTTCTTGCGCGTGGGCAGACCGTGGGGGTGTGTGTTGGACGGCGACGGAATGAAATATGTGCGATAGCATCTTCTGCAGTTGCGCCGTTGTTACAGTTCGCAAGACTGGCAGCACCGCCGCGTACAGTACGTCGTTGTACCTTTCCCAGTCTAAGGTTGTGCCTGGCAAGACGTGGTCACGGTGCACTAGTCCCACGTTGAAACACAGGTCCTCTGCCGGCACGTTTCGTGCTTTGATTTTGGAACATGACAGGATAGGGCGGCCCGCGTGTTCGGCGTCTCCCAGCAACCCCCTGTGGAAAGGGCTGTAAGCCCAGTCGGCCGGACTGTACACTGCGGGGCGTTCAACCCAAACGTAAGGCCCCGCTTTCCCCTTCACGGTCAAACGTACAGGCAAACTGCCTTCCTTCCACACGTAAGGATCGAAATCTCGCAGTGACACCAGGGCTTTTGTTACTTCGGCAAAATCACCCTTCTGTTTGCAGTGTGCCCCCTTCGTAGGAGCTGACAGCTTTGTCGGGAAAGCGGGCAGGAGGAACCGATTGACAAGATCGGGTTGATTTCCCAAAACGCCTTTTAGGTCTGTCGTGTGCACTTCCCACGTTGTCGGCCAGTGTTTGTACATTTCTTTCATGCCTGCACGCACACACTGTTCCACTTCATCTCGCGTTGCGACTTCCACAGGGCAGCCAGTGTCTGCTTTTCCGCCGAGTATCAGCACGACCTCATGTAACGTGGCGTCGATGGCCTCTGAGACAGCTTGGCAATGATCAGACCTGTGGATGCCGGTTACCTTGGACAAGCGCCAACCGGACGCTGGATCGCGTTTGGCGTGAAATAAATGACAGGGCCCGATGAGGCCGACGAGGTTGTAGGACCCTTCGAGTTTGAAGGTCATCTCAGCAAAGCCTGTCAGACTCTGTACTCTGCTTTGAAATATCTCCAGTTCCGCATCAGACCCTGCAACCGCGTCTTCACTTGTGCCCGTTAGGTCTGGGGAAGCCTCGAACAGTACGCTGTCTTTCATCACGCGCAACAAACGATTCATTTTAGGCACGCACTCCACCATAGCTGTGCTTGCCTGCTGTGCCAGTTGTGTCCATCTGTCATAGAGCTCAGGGGCGTAATACTTCGACTGTCCGTAAGTGATCACTTGGCAGGCTTTTACGCGGGAGGCGGCCGATTTCGATGGTGAGAATAAGCGCCTGCGTTCCGCCAACCAAGCCAGCAGCTCACGTAAATACTCCGTGTCCAGGTGTGCTCCTAGGGTGGGGTAAAACTGGTTGGCGTCCATACCGTAAAAGTGCCCCGTGTGAACGCCCCGCTTGGCATAAATCACCCCTCCCGTTTGCGGCGGGAGTCCTTTGACGATAGTGACCGCATGATTATCTTTATCGGCACCCTCATCATCGCGTGCTTGGTTCTGTTCTGAAAGGGGTTCTCCTTCGTTGCAGACGCATGGATTGCACGCATGTGGCTCAATTGGGATTCGGCTATGTGGTTCTGTTGTGCTTTTGCTATGCCGTTTTGACAGGGGTATGGCGACATCCGCAACAAAAGCTTGAGGTGACAAATTCAGCGGCCATCCCATGATGGATATATGGGCGTGCAGGCTATCCTCGCCTGCGTGACACGGGACACCCGAATTCACAAAGGCCAATTTACCCTGGCCAGTAACCACACAACCGTAGGGTAATATAATAAAAAGCTCCGACCTGTGCAGGGGCGAAGGACACATGTGTTCCAGGACCCATGACGCCTGCGCGAAGGCACCATGTCTGATGTCACTTAGGTCAGAGCTGACGTCCAGCCAATGGATGTCATCCGGGAGCGTGTGTGATGGAGGTTGACACAATAGGAACGCACCGCCGAACTCCGTGTCCTCTAAACATTGGTTGAGCATTTCGGAAAATGCACTCAATTCACGCGCTTTCCTCAAAGGGTTGGCTGTTTGTGGTACAGGGCATCGTGCTAATGTGAGCTGTGGCAATGTGAACATGTCTGAGGGTACGTTCATCGTGGCACCGGACGTCTGCAATAAGTGTATGACGGCGCGCGAAAGCGGGTCCCATGCGACAGCGTTGTGCCTTTGGCGGTGACCATTGCATACGTTGAGTGACTCGTGTACGGCCGAATTGACGACTCGTGTGAATGTTTGCTCCGTGATTGCGTCCGCATCACCGTCGGTCGCACGGTTTGTCGATTTCCGGTGGAGGTCGTGTGCAGGCCAGGAAACATTTCCGATGACATCTGTTGGTAAACGTAAGCGTTTCACATGCAGCCACGCACGCATGTCCATCTCCGAATGGTCAAGCGCAAAGTGTGAGAGAACACCTGGGTACCTCCCGGTCCCGCCACGGGGTGCCGGCAGGAAGACAGGTCGCACACCACTAGTCATCAGCGGAGGGAAACAGGCGAGCGGGTGCTCTTTGTTCCTACTAGCAGCGGATAGGTGCATACAGAGTGCCTGAAAAAGGTGAGGTATGAAATCGTGCCACACGCTATTTTCGGTCGGGAGTTTGTCACAGAATGTCCAAGGGCACTTCCAGGTATGCGAGTCCCTGTGGTCTTTCGGCAGACGTGCATGTAACCTGACATTCAACCCTCCCGGTATTTTAAAAGGCAGAGGCAGATATCGGACGCCCTTATCTGTCCCCTCACACGGAACGCAGGTGAAAGTAGCCAAGGCACACGTTCCGTCGTGGGATATGGCATGAAACCTCCATGCAAGAATCATGATCCTCGTACCTGTCATGTTCCCATTCTCAGAAGCGATGTGACTGCCGGTCACACATGGCGACGTTTCCGTCATCACGTGACAGCAACTGTTTAACGTATGATATGATCGGAACACAACCCCCCGTATCGTATCATTGACGGCCTGCCGTGCAGTTACGTCTGCGTCCCCAATGGCAGGCCACTACTTATATAAGTGATACACGGCCCTGTGCCAGTTGCATATATGTACAAGTTGTGACCCTCGCGATGTCGTCAGTGAGCCGTCGCGATAAACCTCGACCTAAGCGGTCGGTGTCACTCAGACGGCTCGTCCTTCTAAAAGCCGCCATGACCAGTGTAAATGCTGAAGCGGCCAGGCAAATGGTAGACTTCATCAGGGGAGCGCGAAAGTCGGCTTCTGACTTGTCTGATTGCTACAGTCTCGCCCTGGCAACCAACTGTCATCTGAATGTGTGGAAGCACCTGCAAGTGGACCCATGGCCACCAGAATCGTGTCTGTTCTGTCTGATGAATCTCAATAACCAGTCCGGTCCTGTGTTGTCACCAGAAACGGAAGCAGCCGTCTACAAAGCGTTGTGTCGCGAGATCCCGTTTTTGGAGAGCATGATCATCTTGGAAATTTACAAATTTACTCCCATGTCCGCTGATGCCGAATTGCTTTCGTACGTTATTTACTGCTTTGAAAATATCGGATACATGTTGAAAGAGGACGAAGCCGAGTGGGGCAAAGGTCGTATGCGTTTTGAAATTGTGTCAACGGATGTATAGCCTAACGCGCTCTGCCCCCACGTACAGGATTGTACGATAGGAGACATTGCAAAGAGGAGGGGACTCTCACAGATTCTCAAACCAGGACTGAACTTTGTTTGCATATTCTTGTTGTTAGTATTACCAAACATTTGACCAACATTGTGGGGTGTTTTTGGCATGCGTTATAAAGAGGTATTCGACATTGTGTTCATGTGTTGTGTTGTTTTTGGGATCGGCGTGTTGTGTGTGTGTTTGAACATAACCATGTACGCAACATATAACAAACAACCAATGCTTGCGACTATAAACCTTTATTAGATAACAGTTCCAAAACATTTTACAACGTCTTTGACAATTACCGCTCCAATCCCTTTCATGCCATTGGACGGCCTCCAGACGTGGCAGGGTTGGCATTTGGGTTGAATAGTAATGTGTTAAACCCGTTCAATTTGTAGTTTCCGTCAGGGAAGCGCGTGGGCTCACCCCATGTACGGTTATCCAAGGACAGGTGAGGGGCTGAACAAGATGTCATTGGCACGGCCCCGCCTAGGACGTGGCTGAGATGTCGGTACTGGCCCGGGCTATTGGACAGGCTCATCGGACTGATATGTGTGTGGCTTGCATCTCCTTTTGTCCCGACCTTCCATCCGGGTACAGGAACGTCTGCTCCTGGTGTTTTCCTTTTCCTCCCTAGATGGCCAAGTTCCATGTTCTCCAACAGTTCGGTCAGGCCGCGGTCCAGTCCGTTGTGAACGGGTGACCTCTCAGCAATCGTCTGAGGCATGCGCAACAGTTCCCCTACACTCGTCTGTGAATGTCCTACGTAAGCCAAGGAGAACGGCAATGATGCCCACGGGTTGCTGAAACCGGACGCCTCCCCCGTGAAAAACATGGAGCGGGTCATCCGGTTGGCACAGTCTTGAAAAGCGTCCGACTTGCCCGGGTTACGCACGTCCACGACGTTGCAGAACGCTTCCAGTGGCATGCAAGTAGGCACTAACAGTATATCGGTTGTGGACTTTTCTGCCTGGCCGCGACCCGCGTCCCTCTCTGGCCAATAGGCGCTGTGTCCTTGAACGTAACCGGCTGTCTTTTGCAGGGGATCTGCGCCTGTGGAGCTTGCGGTCATCTTTCCGGCGAGACTGCTCCCGTACGCCTTTGCACTTTCCACGTACAACGTAGCCACGTCAGATGTTATGTTTCGTGCGTTCCTGTCGATGCCTTGCCAGGAGACCCTTGGGTGGTATGCCCCGTCTGTGCGGTTTCCTGTGAACATGGCGTGCGGCACAACGAGGCCTGATGTGCCCATCTTGGTTTCAGAAAAACGGAGCATTTCTTGCACGATCGTGCCACTGTGAGTGTCGTTGATCGTCTCTTGCGTGTGCACGGGTCCCTGTCTGAGCCATATACTCGCAGGGGTGGCTGCGAACAGGTGTTCTGTTTCCACTTTGTCGTGTTGCAGCACCATGCAACCCAGGGTGGCATGACCTGCCTGCTTTGCAAGAGCGCATATACCGGCTGCTGTTGCATATGTCTGTTGTACAGGTGTTATCATCACCCTGGCCTCCGGGCTCAACTGCGAAAGTGCTACGCGGCGCGAGTGAATGCCGTCTCGCTGAACTGGGTGATGTGCCGCAGCGTAAAGGTATATGTCCGGCTGCATGTCACACCCGTTGTACCGTGGTATATCTTTTCCAATCAATTTTCCTTTATTTTCCGTTAGGGTTTCGCACATGTTTACGTCCATCACTTCTAGGGACAAGGGCAGGGGAAACCACAGTGTTTTGGCTGTTTCATCTGTGACAATCTTTTTTGCAGCCTCCAGTTTCGTTTTGGTGGATGGTTTTATCAAGCCGGTGTCGTCGTCGTATTCGAACGTGATACCCTCAAATGTTTTCAGCGTAATGTGGCTCACGTCACCAGAAATGTCGACGGCGTTTTTTAGGAAGACCCCGTCCGTGCATAATGCAGTTTCCGTTCTGTAAAGGCCACCGTTTGTTGTTTTCATACGCAGACTGGCTGCCGGTACAGCTGATATGCGGAAAACCGTGTTATCTAAAGGGTAGAATTGTGTTTGAGTGTCCCAGGATGAGTGTCGGTTATTTCGAGCTGTCTTTTTGAATAAGTCCCTCGCTGTAGCCACCGTGACACACGCGGCCATCTGTTGGTTATCCTGACGTGGTTTAACAGCTGTCATTGTGCTCCCGCAAAGTTGCTGCATTATGCTGTAAAATGTCTTCATTTGAATCATGTCTTGTGGCGTTGCTGTTTGGAATATATTAGTTGGTATCTTAACATGACATTTGCTATACGCGTCTGTCTGATCCCTTTTTGCCTTTTCAGTCACATCGTACTTAGTTGGGTGAGTAGCAAACTCATCCGGAACCTGCCGCATCCATGCGAAACACGTCACGTCCGTTGAGTCTTTCATGTCGACATGCTGCCACATGTTAGACCCCGTCACGCCCATTGGTAGCGGTGTGGGTAAAGCAAGGTCCGTGCAACTGCTGATTTCTTGACTACGCCGTAGTAATATTGCAGATTCTTTTTTTGTGAACGTCACTGCCTCGGATGACACGAGTTTTGCTGCTATCTGCCCGTGACCCAAAACCTGCAGATCGGCAGCTAACCGTTTCATCAAACACCCTGCGACATCTTCAGTTAACTTCACTATGCCACGGCATGCTTGTTGTAGTTTTTGTAAAGGCGGGAACTGCCTCAATACAGGGGGGAGTGGCACTGTTGCGATCGCCTTCATCAGCGTCAGGTTTGAGTCGCATGTCAGCACCCCTCCGAAAGCGGAAAATATGTAAGCTGACCGTAGCAGGTACTGGAATTCAATGCTTTCTCCATTTTCACAAACGTGTGTGTGAAATTTTTCGACGAACAACATGTCAGTGGGGTACTTGGCGATCAGCATCGCTTCCCAGCGTTTGCAGAGCAGGTCTTGACAAGAGTGGTTCAACGACGTACTCCAGACCCTGGCTGCCTCTGAGCGCGGATCAGTGGGGTCCAACAGGTAAGGGTAATGCGTCCTCGCTATGCTCTCACCCGCGTCCTGAACGCTGGACAGGGGTCGGAGACAGAGCGGTATATTTTCAAGATGAAATCTCGGTACGAACAGCGCGGATGTTCCTTTCTTGAACCCGTCTGGTATTGTACCACCTGTTATTTCACACAATTTTGAAAAAGATGTTTTGTCAAGATTCTTTGGGATGAAGTGTAGCGTCTGGAAGGGGTTAGGTTGGTCATGGAGCAGACGCACAGATCCCGCTTGGTGATAGTTCATGTGGTCCACATTACTCAGGCTGCGCTGCAGAGGCAATAGCAGTGTGTTCTCACAGGTCCATCCGTACGATCTCGCCATAGGCCCTTCAGTTTCATGCAACCTCAAAGCTGTGGTCGATACGTCATGGTGTGCAACAACATCACACAGTGATGCTCGGGTTTTTGGAGGAAAGACGTCCCATACTCCTGCAGTGTGTGTACTTTCGTCATTTCTCCCGGAAGGTCCGGATGTCCCTGCAGCATGCAGTTTGGAAGGCGTGTTGTACCTTTTAGTTGTACTCACGAAATTGTACAGGTCCGGGTTGAAAAGGACGTCGATCAGTGCCTGGAGAGCCGTAACGGTTTCGTCGCGGCCCCCGTAGGTTTTCCACGTCATGCTCACGGGCACTTGCAGGCGTTGTTTTGCGCTTGGGTTCCTGACTGGGTGTGGGTCACCTAGGTTTCCTGTAGTACAAGACGGGTTCTGCAAGCGGTCCAGCACGTAGTCTAGTTGACTGCACAGCGCTATCGGTGTGGTCTGCGTCACGTGCAGTATGTCTTGTGTCACATCACGGTCCACGCGGCGTGTCACGTCTGTCACATCACTGACGTCTTTCGAAAACAAGACCAGACCGTCTCTGTGGGTCAACCCCGGGAATGTCTGTACCACGTAACCCTTTTCCACTCCAGCGAAAAGAGTCTCCGTAGGTTCCCCGTTGCTGTCGACAGGGCCCCGCATGATCGAGACGTATTCTTCGGCTGTCGGTTCTCTGTCTTTCACGGTCTCTTTGTTGCTGTGTATGTTAAGGACCATGATACCCGTATGTGCGATCATCTGTTCCTCCGTTTTGTTTATGCGGAGCACACCACGGCGCAAGTCTATCAGCACGCGGTACATTGACATACCTTGAGCCATCTGCTGGTAAGTCTCGGGTCCCATCAGCACCACACACAGAACATCCGAGGCATCGAACAGTTCACTTTCCGAGGACAAAAGATCTTTCATCCGTTGCAGGTGAAGCTTCTGAGTGATGCTGGGCGGGTCGGCTCCCGGTCTGCTGAGCTGGGCCTCAGCTTCCTCCACGGCGACTTTCAATTTTGCCTTTGCTCCAGACCAAGGCGCCCCTTCGTCTCTTTGCGACCTCTCGCGGATGAAAGGAATCCGGTCACACTGCTGGCTGCACTGGTTCGCCAGGCGGCGGACAGCGCCGTATGCGTCCAGCCGGACTGAAAACAGGTTCGCCATAAACATCCTCGCCGCCTCATTCAGTGCCTGACATTTCATAAGAGCTATGCGGTTGGGGTCAGGGGCACGTTGCAGCTGCAACCTGGTAGCGTACAGTGCCCGCATAATGGCTGCGTCCGGCGATATGTCCCTCAGGAACTCGCCCATGTGGGCCATGTTTCCGGCGCGCAGACTCGTTATGAGGTCCCTCATGCCGTCTTGCATCATATACCCGAACCGGACGATAGGTTCTGTGGTGTGAGCATCGTTTGTTTCACTGGCCAACTTTGTGCGTAATACGTTCAGCACGTCAAAGGGCACATCCAGGTAGGCTGAATGTGACAAGGCGAAGGTGAATTTCTTTTTCCGCCTCTGAACTGTCCTCGGGGGCGCCTTGTCTGACTGTGGCGGTTCCGACATCACAGCGTCTTTACTGACGTATTCGACATCTTCGTACCTGCAGTCCATCATGTGCGGATCGAAACTTTGCACCAAGCAAACGCCCAGGGGTGTGTTTTGAACGCCTCGCACTGACGCACCCGCCACATAGCATTTATAATATCTGATAAATTTGGATTCCAGCAACCGTGCATCCATAGGGTCGTTTTCCAGCAGTCCTCCCGTGGCGTAACTCTTCGCTAGTGTGTACAGTTCCTGTACGCCCGTGTTGAGGTAAGGGGCCAGGTGATGGTTGTCAAATGCAAAGGCCCAAGGCCCCAGTTGTGGGTGTGGCGGTGGTATAGCGGCCATGTTGCGGATCCTCGAGGGTAAACAAAAACAAAAACGTGTTTTCCGTTATACCTTTGGTTGTCACTGTTCTCAATTCCCGTAACGGCTCGATAACGAATTGACATGAACGTTGATGTAAAGAGAGAACGAGGTCAATGGCCCCTTTCCAAATACAGGTCTGTGTCAGTAGCGGCTGTGTGGTTCTGTTGTTTATTGGATTGGGGGTGTTCCTACTGTTCTTCTGTTCAGGTTGTTGTATATGATTGCCCTAATAACGAAAGCATAGACAACGATGAACGGCAAGGCGTCATTCGTCAGAGGTCGCCGTCTTCGTATCATGTTCGCCTTTGTTCTTGTGTCTGCATACGGCATTATCATCACAACAGGCGCGGCCCATATATCTTTATGTGACGACAGTTCTTTTCTTCCTATATGTATGATACAATATGGATCCAGCATGATCTGCTTGACTGTGTTCGCGTACCGTATTTCCGGAAGGAACAACCCAAGGGAGACGAAGATGTCCGCTCATGAGGGACGTAATAAACATACGTTTGGGAGTAGACGAGGACCTCGAAAAAACACTTACATATTCAGAGACGAACAAGATGACAATGGAGGTGACACGTGTGAGGAAAACCATGAAGGCGAAAGGTTACTGGTGCATGACAAAGAGAACGTGCGTGGCACGAAGGGTGATCCACGTGATTTTTACAGTCTCACGGGGATGGTAACAGCCTCTTCCAAATCCGCAATCGTGTCTGGTTTGCATGTGATCATGATCATCCCTTGGTTCATAAGTTTCTTGGTGCAGATGGTGCGCGTGGCGAAAACAGGAATAGTTCAGCCCCCGTGCATCACGTTCTACGTACTCTCTGCCATGTACCTGTTATTCACTGCAGCCGCCCTCGTCCTTGAAACCACTCAGCACGCCCTTTGGGACAGATCGTGAACGCTATTTGCATTTGCTGGTGAGCAGGCGTTGGATGCTCAGGCACAGGAACGTTGAAACGACACAATAATGAAAAATGTGTGACACTTCGTCTCTCGAATAATTGCCTGATCGTGCAGTTACAAACCGGCGTCCCCCTAAGTGTACTGTTATCCGTGATAAACGCCTCGACTAGCCGGACATGTGTCCCAGACGTTAACCCGGATGTCGACATTTGGCCGCGGCAATGACACTCAACTTCTCCGACGACTTGCTACCAGAATATCTGTGGACGTTCCCACATGAGTGCGAAAGTCGTGCGCGTGACGTGTGTAGCAATTTGCAGTAACACCGTTTTCGGGCGTGAGTGGTTTCGCAAATTAAGGACAGGATACCAGGCATTGCACTACCGCCGCACGCAAAGTCGTTCACGCCACATCAGACAAGTTTGCTGAGACGATCGAATAACGGTATGCGTAGAACATATCCGCTTGTTATGCCCCATTCTACGGCCAGGCGAATCGTGAATCATCTTTTCGTCTGTCAATTCCCTGAACGCCACGATAACCGCTCAGTCTGTTCTGATTGTTTTATACCGTACGCGCACGTGGAAATTGCACTGGGAGGGTGCATAAAGCAATTGGAAAACATGAAGGACATCAGAGTTGCGGGAGAGAGGTGGTGGTCATGTCTGAACGGGCAACATGACATTGAAAAGAGTATGAATATCATACTAGGCCGCGTGGCGAACGGTTTCTGCTATTATGGACACGCTTTGGTTTTTTTCGCATTCGCTTTGTCTGTTCGTCGTCAGCTGGAACGCAATGGCGTCCCGCTGGAAACCATTAAATGTGTGTCCTCTGTTTTCGTCAGGTGGGCTTATTTGTACGTGGTTAACCCGTCAATTCACAAGAACCATGCTTCTCCTGGGCTTTTCACAGGATGGATGCCACATGGGGTGCCAGGTTGGGTTTCTTTTTTCTGTCAGATCGCGAAAGCCATCGCTGCATAACAGAGACTTGTATTTGTGCAGTGGGGGATGTGTATCTGTCTGATGTCACAATGACAGCTGCCTCACCGATCAATGCGGGATCATTATCGTGCTGTGTGCGGCATTAAATATGGGACACACGACATTTCAGGTAGCAACTGGCCTAGCTGCGTCGATCGCCTGCATGGCTGCGGGGATCATCAGCGCTCTACACTTGTGGCACCCTGGGTGGTGGCCGGAGGACGACCACTGCGGTTGCATTTATTTACGCTCTGGACGCAACGCTTCTATGGAACCTTACTTTTTGCCACAAACCGCATACCCGACAAGCGCCTGCTGGTTGAGACGCCCACGTAGACTCAGGTGTACTGTCGGCATATTACTTTGCAATGAGAACGCGTCACCTGTTCCTACCACTGATTCGTCAGGTCGACCCCCGGAACGCCTTGTTGCGGCCTATGACGAGCTGCTGCAGGAGATGTTGTTTGACGCTGTGTGCTTCCCACTTGTGGGTCTATGTTTGTTCGTTGTTTTGAGCATGCACTTGCGCAACGCTGCGCATAAATTGCATGTAGCTCACATCCGTATCATGGATGGTCTTCGTGAAAAAGCACAACAGAAACTTGCAGACAAAACAACAGCTTGTAACGACAACCCAGCCGTCCCCAGAGGCCACAACCCAAAATCCGATGTATCGCGTCCGCGCTTCACGTATGCGGAACCGAATCTCGTAGTGCCGCCGACACAGGGCGAAAAACTCGATGAGAAACCTGCCATTCTCGACGGAGTGGACTCAATGGAAGCCGTTGTGTCCGAGGAAGCCGACCGGTACTTGCACACGGGCACCGATGAACCTCCTCCGCCGTATTCCCAGTTTGAATTCACCGGGTTCCACTGGCCGATCGGGAAAAATGACCGAAAGAGCGTGTCCACACGACACAGACACAACAAGTTGGTCTGTTCCGGCGCGTGCGGAGCTTTGCATGCGATGGTTATATTTCTCACTGTGGCCTGTTTGATGGGGACGTATTCATCCCATCGCCTACGATCCTGTGACGCGTTCGTCCCCCAGTTTGCGTACTGGCACGCAGGCGTCTTAAGCGCGGGGTGTTGGGTGATGTTGTATTACGTGTCACTTTTGGTGGAGCGCTGTGGCATTTGTCGGCGCAGTGGGAAACACTCTGACGGTGACTGTTACGTGTGCGAATCGTGTTGCTCACGTATAATCAGCAAGATTATTTGCACGATCCTGACGCTTTCTGTGCTAGCAGGTTTGGGGTACGTGTTATACACGTACGTGATAAAGCCAAGGGTAGCATGATGATATACACGTACCGCTATGAACCATGACGACGGACGTTCTCGCGAGGCATGCAAAGACTGATACTGATCAGGACATGTCAGGTGTTGTCGATCCGTCGCAGAAAGGTGACAAGTACAGAAGAACTATGTCTTTCGATATCCGGAGTGGACGCACAGGTACGGTGCGCGAACCCGTGTCGCCGGGACCATCGACGAGTGAGGTCAGTCACAACAGAGAGGTAGCAGATCTGAATGACCGATTTCGCTTGGCTTGTCGCATGACCGCTTGCACACGCCTAGCGGACGTATTGGAACACAAGGCCTTGGCGAGTGAAAGAAAATACGGGATTACGGGAAGAGCCCTGACACTCGAATGGTACCGTATGCACAAAGCCGAGTTGCAGCGTGCACGTGAAATGGCAAAACGAGCGGCCGCTCAAGTCCGTCAGACCGAACATACAGACAAACAGGTCGCTAGAGAAAAAGCCTTGCGTGAGGTATATCACTCGGGATCGACGAAAAATGCATTGTACGGTGCCGTTCGGCGCAACGTTATTGACCCTGTGAAAAGGCGCATTTTTAACACCCGGATGGAACGCGGATTGACGAACACGGTTCACAAGGAGAAAAGGCGTGCCTTAAAGGAGAGAAAAAAGCAGATGTGGTTACAGCGGCTGAACGACGTGAAAGATGCATGCGCAGATATGTGGTCCAGCGATTCAGAATCGGACGACGGTGAGGACGGCGAGGGAAGAGGACAAGGTGAAAATATGAAACTGGATGAAGAAATGGAGGAACTGTACCTTGCGCGTAATATGCCCGAACCGATTACAGACGATCCTTGTGACAGGACCATGTGCGAAGATCGGACGGAACCGCCGCCTATATGATACAGTATAATGATTGTGTATAAAATAACTGCAATGTTGGCACGTGTGATATATCAGACTTATATATCATCTGCGCCGAAATGTGTACCATATATGCTTTTTTTTGCTCCGTCACAGCTCTGCATTGTATAGTGTTTTCATATTAAAGATTGATGTTCCTCTGTGATTCTGTATGTACTTTAAATGTGTAAAAGATAAAGCGTGTGCGTGTATACCACAACATAATAATAGACTAAAGACACCAACGCAACGATATGAAAACCGTCTTTAATTCTGTGATAACACTTTACAAAAACATATATGTGAAATTGGGGAGGGGTGGGGGGGGGGGGGTTGCAGTGTAACGGCGGACCGCGCGAATGTCATCTGGTTAACCGGTGGCATATCTCGTAGTTTTCTTTTATACAATCAAACATTTTTTCTACCATCCGGTCTGTAGCTATCACGTTTGTACACACAAGAAACCTCGGCAGTGATCTCAATCCAGTCAGAGGGAACAGTTTTTTGTGCGTATGTTCTGCCAGTACCCACATGTTGTGCCAGTCGTTGTCATCAAGCAGGTCTTCTGGGATATTTTCGTTGAAAGCCGAGCAGACGATTGATTCTGTGTCTATAACGTGCCTACCCGTTGATGCGGCGATCACTCCGCATGTTCCGATCACTTGGGCTGCGTATGGGTGCAGCGGGTTGAGTATCACCCTGTTCCTAGTGCCGTTTGGCGCTTTGAGTGATGCTTCCGTGTCCTTCAGTGATGTGACGGGGGAAACCTCTGTTTGAGACTTTCGTTTGTCCGGCAGTAAGAACGGCCCTTCCACTGACGGGGCTGTAATCGTGTGATGAAGACTGCACACCAGGTGACGTTCTGTGTCCCCGCAGTCCGTCCCCACGTTTTCGACCGTGTAGTCTAACACGTACGTGGACGTTGAGCCTCTGTGTATGTTCAAAAACAAGTAATGATACGCAAAGGGGTGTTGGCGTACCGATAGTTGCGGCGTTTCCTTAATGAGCGCTTGCAAGCCATCTATCGACTCGTCCGTCGCACGGCAGAGGTCTGCGTCGATCTCAACGTACACGTTCCTTTCGGCGAACGGTTTCTTACGGCCTCGTTCTTCTTTACACAAGCGTGAAAAGGCCGGCAGCCGGTCCAGACCGACGTGGCTGAAGGACTTGTCAAACGCCTTCAGGTTGTATCCCTTCACGTGTGTTAGACCGCTCATGTTTGACCAATCTTTTGTTGCACTGAAATGGCACTTCACCTCGATGAACCCTGTCATGTCTTCAAACACAGCATCAGGTGAAACGCCGAGCATGGGGTACTTCTCCTGGTCAGGGTGCAAGACCAGGCCCGTGCTCTTAAGCTGCCCGAAGCCGATCACGTCACGCAGTACGTCGATCACGATCGGTTCGAAAAGCAAACCGTGTGCCATAGGGTTCGTCGCTGCTGCGGCTGAGGACCGTGCAGCTTCACAGACGCTTTCGGGTGTTTTCCATAGTTTGTAAAAACTATTGAGCATGACAGATTGTGACTTACATATGAACCTTTGCATGTGCGATGCTGTGACGCGCCCCAACCTCCAGTACCACCAGTACCAGTTCGATGTCTGGCCTGTTGTGAGCATGGCAAGGCTGCCCAGAGCGCCCTTCAAAAGAGCTTGTGCTTCTTCTGTGGGAACATCTGTCTCAAGTGTGGCAGCGTCTGTGGCGGACAGCGTCTGCTTGAGGTCAGCGGTGGTAGCCATCGAGAGCGTATTGCAGAGGCGTCGCCATTCTTCAGCGTGAGGATTTGAGTGGAACCGGGGGTCGCATGGTTCTCGCACGCTGTGCCGACACTTTTCTGTCCACACATCCTGTGTTTGACACCTGCATCCCGGAGCTGTGACGTGAGCATCACTGGGACTGCCGCCATCGATACATCGACGGATGTCTCTGTAGGTCGTCTTGTCCACGCGGCACCTGGAGCACGGCTGGAGACACCCGCTGACAATGACAGATGCCTGCTGCACACTGAGCGCGGCATCAGCTTGTGTGGCCTTCACCCGGTAGAATTCACGGCATGTTGCTGCGGTTCTGTAGACGCGTCTTGTGTCCTGCCATTGCGGCCAAAACAGGTAATCGGCGTTTCGATGTCTTTCCTCGGAACTTGAAACTGACAGCCAGCACGCCCGAGGGCGGTAGACAGCAAACCCCACATGTTCCGTCTCGTTGTTTAACGAATGGTGCAGCAAACCCACTATTATGACACCTAAGGCCCACAGGTCTGCATTCTTGCCCACATCGGGTGTGAGGTGGGGGCGCAGCCGTGAAAAAAGCTCTGGAGCTCGGGATGTCCAATAGATGGTCGGGTCCCACAGACGTTTGCTGAAAGGGCAGACGTGGTTGGGCATCAGGTCCTCTTGTGGACATGCGGCGTTACCGAAATCGATAATTTTGACATCGGGTGGCATGCACCATTTTTTTTTCAACATAACGTTCTTGGCAGACAGATCAAAATGGAAAACCCCCAGATCGTGCAGGTGCAGAACACCTTCGGACGCTTTAGACGCGACCGTCCAAGCCAGGTCGTCGTCGTACAGGCACGAATGCATGAACGTGTGCAACGTCATATCCATGCGTTGGGACACCAACAGCTCGGTTATCGGCGACACTTCTGATCCAATGCGATAGGCCTTCCCTGTCAAAGCCTCCACCACGTCCGCGAACAGTTTGTGTTTACGCGCGTTTTCTTGCAACAAAACGAGGTCTTCATTGACACCTTTCGCCTTCAAATGTTCCATAATGTTTAACTCGTGTTTTGCGTGTTTCGTTTGGCATATTTTAAACACGTGGTCCGTGTCCGTATGTAAGTACACGTGCCCGTATGTACCACTGCCTATACGCTCTAAGCCCCGTCGTTTTAGTTCTTCAGGTTTCAATAGCTCTACTTTTCGATGAGGGTTAATTGGCGTGTCACCGAGATCCGACATGGTTTCTCTGCACAAGAGGTCCATGATCTATAAGATCACGGGTTCGGATTTGTCGTATGCAAGGAACACCGGCCCTCTCTTCGTGCTCCCTTGAGAATGTGTTCCTGAATGGTACATGACCCGTATGTTATCGGTATATATTTATATATGGAATGTGGTTTTTATATATATCATGACGTACCGCGGGTCACATGATGCATTCAGGAGCGCTGAACAGCAGGCAATGATGCGCATGCGTGATGTTTTTTCACTGCTCTTTGCGGCTGTGTAATCTGGCCACTGGGGTCGCATACATCAGATGCTCCGGGAGATTCTTGCGAACACATGCGGCTTGTTTGTACATCTGGCGCGCACAGGTTCATACGACTGCTCGGCAGCGGGACCGCACCTTTTAGATTAGCATCTAGCATCGTGTTCACAGCTTCTTCCTGTGCCTCTGCCAAAAACTGATGGCTCATTATATCGCGGGCTGCACTGACTGCACGTTCAGCATCCGGAACAACGTCCCCGCTTGCGTCACCTTCAGAGCTGTATAAAGCTTTTGCCAGGTCCACACAGACTTTCGTTGCTTCGTCACGTTTAGCCATCTTTGCTTTGTTAATGAACAACAGGTAGGAACTGACAACAGTCTTCAACATGTTGGACTGACGGTCGGACGCTTTTTTAGAGTGCCTTTTCACATCAGCCAGAAGCACCTCGGCTGATCTCAGTTCTCGCTTAGCCGCGCTCCAGTTGGCCTCGTCGTCTTGGTGGTCCTTCGTCCCGGGCCACGTTTCTGCAGCTGCCCCAGGAGGACAGTCCGTGGTTGCAGCAGATACTCCTTCGCGTACAAAGTGCCGGCGGTTTGCCTCAAGTATTTCCCAGCTTTCACGTTGGACAAGGTCCCGCAAGGTTGTGACACGCCTTTCCAATGCCCTGATCATATCGTCTATATTCCGTTTGTTGTTTTCGCACTCTGTCAGTCCGTAAACCGCGGCGTCGACGAAATTCTTGCTGAAAGGGTTGCACTCGTCAACCTCCCGTGATACATCGTCCAGGTGTAAGAGCTGCTTGAACATATCAACTTGAGCCCCGTGGCGCTCCTTGTCTCTGGCTGAGAGGTCCGAATCACCGTCTGACACGCGGTCGGCTGCGGCGTCCTTTTCACGCTCCCTGTTCACACTGTCTGCGAGTTCCAGAAAGCCGTCAACACCCAACGAGTACAGACTTTCGAGCCATGGGTCCGCATCCCCTCCCGGGTGCCTGTTCCGGACCATAAGGTCGAATGTGAAACTATCAAACCTACCCTGGATACTTTCTCCCATCGCAACAACGAAACGCAGTGGAAAATGGCACAGCTGAAGCACCCCTGCCAGCAACTGTTTCCACGCTGGCATCCTGACTGTGAACTCACCGTATGGGTGAAACCTGCCCATTACGCCAAACTGACAGATCTTCTAATAAGTACGGTGTACCCGGACGTGTACGACGGCATTTCAGAAGGCGAAGGACAAGGGCCGGAACACGTGTGGACGAGGTCATGCGTGAGCCCGCCGCAGTGGCGCGCACTCTTACTCTTTGACCACTTAGCTGCGGAAAATACATACCTGTCATCAAACGGAGACATGGGAAAAGGGGGAACGCGTGGGGAATCACGTGCGTGCAATAGTTTGTCTCCTGCCCGTCCCGTGAACGTCGTCTTCGCCATTTTGACAAACAAACATGAGATCCCACGGGGGCAGACCGCTACAGCTGCATGCACTGTAACACTGCTTCCCGTTTTAGTTCTACGTAATGTACCTAGAACTTTTATCGTTGGCAATTCACTTTATCCGTCTGACGAGATCCGCCGGTGGGTGTGCAAGGCAAGTTCCGTCCACTTCGTGTTAAAGCACGTGTCGCGCTTTTACCTGCCGCCGGCCCTTTCCGGTGCGGCCTCGCAATGCCCCACTGACACACACGTGTACGAAACCCTCTGTAAGCGGTTGTACATTGACCGTGTGTGGGATGTCCAGCACAGGGCGTCCATCGACACGGATTCATCCTTTGCCTCGTTAATCACACACAGGGATATCACCCACGTGTCTGTCGTTGCGCTTCTACAACTGCACGTGTTCTCCATGCGACCTCTACAAAAAGCAGACGGGGCGGGCAGCATGTCTGTCAACGTGAAGTTGTGGGCGATGTGGTCAGACTGGCTGGAAGGGCAAGGCGTGAAAGCCCACAACCCCTTCGACATGCATCCCTGTCTGACTGAACGGTCCTTGGAAGACGGATCCCTGCACGGCCTCTCTTCTTCGAACGCCTACGGGTACGAGGGGCTCGTCCATTTTGTGGAGTTTGTGCGATGGTGGTACGGATTCAACACGCATGTAGAAATGTGCCAGCACCAAACGATCTCGGCAGTGATTGCAAACATTTCGTGGATGAGGATCCACGTGGCCACCGTGGTGCGTAAGATCATGGAAGCATTCGGACAAAGCCCCATCTACACACGGCCGCCAGTGCACCCCATGTGCCCCGCGATTTGGACACTGGCCGTCTCGGACAATTGCCGACAGTGCAAACAGCAGGCGGAATATGAAATTCGTTTGCAGCTTGATAAGGTGATGCCACTGTTGGAGCGGTGCAAGCTGGGACGGTACATGCGGGATGTGCTATGCGCTGTGTTCTCAGACACACCCCTTGACGTAGCTCAGGCTAAGCTAAAACGTTACGACCCGGCCGTCGTGCACTGGGGGTTGGATTCTGTCGGCGGTCACGACAGCAGTGTAACGCGCACCACAGCCTTGTCCATCAAGAACCAACACGCTCTAAAACAGCTGGCTGTTTCAAATTGGAACGCTGTTTACAGAAATGTGACAGATGTCCCGTCTCCACATTTTTCGAGACTTGCGGATTGTGTTACATTTGTGTCCCAACATGCATTACAGCAAGGGAGCGACGGCGGTCGGTTCAGGAACTACGCCCGTTTTCTCCCAGCGTTGTCGCGCCCCGTCAAGACGTCGGGAGGTTTCGTCCCAGTCTGCACCGACCGCCGGTTATGGAGGGCTTCCAAGGATTACGCTGGGATTACCGCACGGGTGAAGGCAGCCCTCGCGGAAGTGGAGAGGAGACGCGTCAGTGGAATGCCAAGCGACACAGGCGCGGAAGCCCGTGTCCAGTACGCGATGTCTGTCGCACGGGCTTATCCTGGACTGCATGTGTGTGATGTACTGTCTTACCTTTACCACATGGACATGAAACAGGCCTTGTGCGTGGTTGGGCGATCCGATTACGACACCGTGCGCCTGAACCAGTTAGGAGGATCTTTGCACGTGAAAGTGGACCCCGTACTGAGTTTGTTTTCCGTCATGTTCGACGTAGACATGACA
The DNA here is from genome assembly GCA_026874595.1 of Sipunculus nudus. Classification (NCBI taxonomy): domain Eukaryota; kingdom Metazoa; phylum Annelida; class Sipuncula; order Golfingiida; family Sipunculidae; genus Sipunculus; species Sipunculus nudus. The sequence continues at coordinate 54,865,372 of CM049313.1, read as the reverse complement.
TACAGGACTCAATATGACGCTCCAACCCTGTCAGAAGTGTACGCTATTGCGAGGGCTTTGTACACATCCGTCATGGGTCTCGTGGGGTCTGTGCGTGTGGCACTGGGACCAGAGAAAACGGACACAGAATCTGCAGCCGCTTCCGTTTTGACGAAGGGCGCCCATGGAAAATCCGAACTTGAATCGTACATGGCCACACACCCAGACATACTTGGAAGCAGGTTGTTCGTATACATGTCAAACTCGCTGCCCCCGTGTTGCGCCGTGTACGATGAAAACCCTTCGCAGGTACCAAGCCGTGCAAACATGAGACCGTTGGATGACAACCGTCGCGTGAGCGCAGACGAAGATAACCTGCTGCGCACTCTCACCGAACTGCAGCGGACACGGTCGCTCAGGGTGGTCGTGCAGCTCCCGCCTAACGTTTGTTTCGAATCAGCCGAAGCTTTCCTCTCGTATCAAGACATGCTTTTTGGATTTTTGAGGGCCGATGAGAGTTTGCGGCCGTTGGTCCACAGGTTGGGAAAAGAGGCTAACTTAGAACGGTTTATAGACATGGCCGTCTTCAGGGGCCAGTGCCGTATGCCACATTCCGGTAAAGCCGACGGTAGTCAACCGTTCGACCCCCTGACAGTGGTACCGACCCTGTGCCACGGTTCCGACCCGGATGTCATGCGCGAAACGTGCCTGCGCAACCACTTGGACCCAACTGTTGGACTGATGCACAAGGACCCGTTTCCGGCTATGCACTCGAACGAACACCTGAAAAGAGGTCTGGTGATCAAGCAGCGTGGACGCTCGGGTTTGTCTGTGTCGTCATTTTTACGCAACTGCCCAACAAACGGCCCGGATGCCCCTGTACATGCAGTGGACCAAATGGCTATGCGGGTGGTTGAAAGCACGCGCGAGCAGGACAAGTTTTCTCGCTGTGCCCAATTCATTTTGTGCCACTGGGGAACAAACCACCCTCGGCTCCTGCATGCAACTCCCGCCGACTTGTCTCTTTGTACGGGTGACTCCCTTTTGAAAGCGTTAAACATTGTCGTGAAGCCCTGCATGCTGGAAGCACTTCTGACAGGTCCTCAATTGCCAGCCGCTTCAACCTTACCGACCGACAAACGTCCGCGGCCCTTGTTTCAGATCGCGGATGAGTTTTTGCGGTTAGGTTTCATACATGCAAAACGCAGCAGGCATTGGGCAGGTACCAGACAGGAAGCTGAGGTCAGAGCTCACGGTATCTGTGTCGAATTTCAGATATCTCCCCCGGTGCATGCCGCAAGTAAGCGTAATGACAACAACACGTCCTGGCCAGCGTGTGTGTACTACGACCATACGACACGCTCTGATTGCAGATTGCGTCTCCGCTGCTCGCTACACCCGACCGCGTCCGTGGATGGCCTTGAGACGTATTTGCGCCAAAAAGGTTTCAATCTGGACGAAGGTGAACCGGTTGACACGTGCTCAGAAGAGGGTGACATGTCAGGGGACGATTACGTGTCACAGGACTCGCAAGACGCTGAGGACCTAAAACGGTACTGTCGACGTCGCCCTACCAAAGGTGAGCAATTATTAGATGCTCCCTTGAGGTTTAGCCTTGTCTACTATTGTTTCCATAACCGGTGCAGTGGCGGATGGCGTGCGATTACAAGGTTTAGTGTAAATTAACGGTGATAAACGGATTACGGGGGGGGGGGGTGGGGTGGAGAAAGGGGTTATCCAGATGCATATGCGGGCACGGTTTGTATTACATACATGAGTTATTATTAAAGTTTCTTGATCGATCTATTTCGGAAGTGTTCTTGTGATGAGTGGGCAGATGTCTATATATGGTACGTTTGTTGTTATGTGTTTCGTTGTATACATAATACCAGGATACTCGCGCTGCATGTTTCGGGGACAAGCGTGACATCCATGGCGTGTCATGAAACGAACAGCACGACACAAAAACGTGAGAGCTGTTTTCAAGAAGGACTAAAAGACGGATTGCATGCGTCCCCAGCCGAGATACTAACCAGCCACCGGTGGAAAAGATATCGTGAGCGATACGGCGATTTTGATGGGCCCTTACTCGCTTCACAGTACGTAGGTGCCATAAGAGGAAGCCAGGTGTGCGCTGTTTGTGCGTTTAATGCACGTGCTGCACGCGATGAACAGTTTTGTGAGTGGGTGGAAGGTTTTGCTAACGCCATGCAGTTTAAACCTTTCTTTTCTAGCCTGACCACGTCCCTCGTCATTCTTTACTGGCGCCGCGTACACGCAGCTCTGACACGGCTCGAAGCACGGCCCGCCGCTGATCCCGATGATATTTCGAACGCGTTAGACGAAGAAGTGTTGAATTCAATCACACCCGAAGTATTTCATGTGCACTTCATCCACAACCGCTGCCAGTTCTCGTCGTTCAATACAGGACACGATAATGCTGGACGTGTGGATGGCAACAGGCCGCTCTTACGCATTGAAAGGGGGGATATGTGGAGGACGTGGCACGTGCACAATAACAGCCACATTGTAGCTCAGATTTTGCAGTTACACAATGGGTTGGCCCTGTGGCAACGTTCTGCCAGCCAAGGCTTCCATAACACTCCGGCGAACGACAGGGTAGACACTAGCGCAGACAGTGCGCGTGTTACCGGGCCGTGGGTTGTGACGTCCGGTTTAGAGTTACCTAGACTACCCACGACCGACGACATCCACCAAGGCGACACGAACGCGAGTGGCAACAGACAACAAACGGACACAGCGGGTTTGCACCCTGAAGAGTACGAAGAGGCTCTGTGTGTTAAAGCCGATGCATCGTCGAGGTTCAAAGACATTACCTGCATGATGGCAGACGCGTGCTTTGGCGTGTGTGGGTCAGACATGTCAGAATATGTTCGTTCGTTTCAGCGCAGGTGGGACTTCATGTGTGACCTTACACGTGATACAGATACGGTTCAGTGCAAAGAAAACATAACAACCGGACATGTTGCACAACGCGCTGCGCGTTCGGGACGTGCCCCTGATTTCTCTCGGTTTCGGCCTTACCCGACAGGAAGGGAACGAAACAACACAGGTAGAGAGACAGAAGCGACGAGAACAGTGTCCCCCACGCTTGTACTGCGGGGTTACAGTTCCCACTGCGGTCGTTCTTGGCACCAACCTGACGCATTACTTCAACACGAAAATAATGCGTTGACGCCTTCTGCTGCTGAGGAAGCGGGGGCTTGTGTTGCGGCAGAACCCTCAGAGGCCGGCATTGCGTACCGCCGGATGGCGGAAACACTGCAAGAGGTTCGGTCCGTTGTTCTGCGAACGTCGCAGAGAAGCCGACTCAACCTGTTAAGAGGTAAAAGCAAGTCCTTTTTTCCTGCTGTCTCCCCGCCTGAGGGTGTGGAATGGGCAGTCGATTGGGAACTGGCACCGGAAGACACACCGACAGAGTGCTTGCTGTGCGGCATGTGCGCATTCTACGATTGGTACCGTGTGATAGAACATATGCTATTGTCGTTAGGCATGGAGAAGGCGTGCGCAATGCAGCCGGTTGCCAACGTTAACACATTCGTCTCTGTGTTAAACACGTTGCAAAAGCGCTTGTCAGACATGTCTCAACGCGACGTGGATCCACTCGACGGATTCCTATTGAAGGGTTTGAACCCCTCGGTTTTTTACCATCACGCGTTTTCGTCTCCGCTGTGCGCATTGAACAGGGCACGGATGGGTGTGATGTACGAAAAGGATTCTTCGCTGCCTTGCGGTTCGGCAGTTGTCGCAGCATTAATGTACGTCGTGTACGGAAACTTCAACAGTTCTTGTAGGTTTCGCCCCCTGTGGTTGAAACGGTGCATGCAAGTGTTACAGGGACATAAAGTGTACTGTGACCCCGGCGTGTGCTTGTCCGGTTGATTATTAGGACGTGCAACGAGATGAAATACCATCTGTGTATTCGCGGGAGTATAGCACACATTGGTCATGCGAATGAAATCAATGGGACGTCAAACGTCGAGTGCAACCAGGCGCACCGTAGCGGGTCCCAAGGGGAAACGTCTCAGGTCGAAACGGAAAACACGCATATACAACAGTGCCCTCAAACTGAAAGCGGCATATCGGTTGAACACGATACTGTTTGACCCGAGCAAAAGTTCAAAAAGGTTCAGAGAAATGTCACTGTCCGCATATGGGAAAGACGTGGCGCAAGGGCAACTGCCACACATTCAACATGAACGGTCAAACGATCTAAAGTCTGACATCCTGCCGTTCGGACGCCCCGGAGTTTTTTACACAAACACGAAAGATATGCCAGTGCCGATGTTCACAAATGACGTCTTGGACATCGGTGGTATGCGCTCTCGCGTACAGGACGCTACCTGTTGCCTGGACCTTAATATTTTTGCCGACCCTGTACACAGCGGAGCAGTGGTTCCCTTCAGGGAGTGTTCCACCTGTCTTGCCATGAAGCGCAAGTATCTCAGTGAGCATCCTGTATTCCCTGATCAAGTGACGCCTTTCAAACAGGATCGGTCGGAGGAAGGTTCGTCCTGCATCGAGGAAGTCAATGTGCACGCGTTGCTCCATGACGTTAACACCTTTGTACAGGCACCGCGGGCGATCTTGCTAGACGAACAACAAGGGAAAGATGGGTCGGGGCACGCATCGCAAGAGGCGTTCGTGCTCCTGCAGGGACTGCACCGTGCGTTCTCTAGGAATCCCGGCTGTGCCAGCCTCCTGGACGCGAAAAGTTTGGTGTGCATGGCGGTAGAATTTACAGTCGGCGCAGGGAAGAGAGCCGTTCACATGTTGAGAACAATATTCGCTTGTATGGCTAAACATAACGTGCACCCGGACTCGTGCCGTCTGGACATCATGATCGATGACCCACACAATTGCGGCCTGCCAGGAGGATACCTCTCGCTAAAGTCGTGCACCTTCAGCTGCACAGGCTTCTTGCATATATGCCGCAATGCGCTCCGAACCCTATCAGCTCACGTCGACTACTACCGTGAAAGTTTTAGGATCTCATGGCAGGTGTACCCAGACGGCACACGGGGGTTCACGGTTGAACTTCCCGTTTGTGCATCGTCTGTCGACACGCGCACATTGACGTGTGATGATCGTATGTATCTAAAAACTTACGCATCTGAGGACTGGTACGGATTGTTGGAAGAGTGGGTCGCAACGGGATTGTGACGACCCCGTTCGTTCGATATACATTTATACCAGGTTATGCATATGGTTTGATACACTTATTATTAGGTAATAAACTGTATCGTCTTTATATGATTATGTCTGTTTTTTTTCATCGCATTGACAGTTACACGTAATGACTAGCATTCTCTTCACTGTCCGCTTTTGTCGATCAATCATTCACACGCACATCATCACACAATAAACAACAGTACATGTCATCGAAGGAAAAACAATGTTTTATTCGAAGAGTATAAACACCATAGACCATGCACCCACATATTTTGCAGTCTCTTAACCCTGTTAAGGCTCCAGATCAAGTTGTTGGAGTGATTCTGCCATCATCTGCGCACGCTTTTCCTCTCTCTTCTTGTTCTGTTCCTTTTCGTTCCTTTTCCGTCTTGGGTTGACAGGAACGTCCTTCGGGCGACATCTGTCTTGTGTATTTTGTGTCGTTCTGCCTATCTGTTCAAGCAGCCTAGTGCTCCTTGCCTCCATCTTCATATTGCGTTCAATCGTATCTTGCGACGATCTGGAAGTTGGAAACACGTCTAAAGAAGCCGCGCCGGGATCCTGCATATTCGCGATCAAAACCTGTTGCATTCGTTTCATATCTTTCGATAAAGCCGTACATTCCCCGACTATCTGCCAAAGCCTACCGATTATCAGCGCCAACCAATCGATAGGTATCAACACTTTGGTCTCGCTACTAGCGACGGGTACAGAACTGTCTCGCGTGGCTTGGTTACTTTCCGAGCCGCTCATGGTGCCGTGATGTGTAGAATGTGCGCTCGTGTCTGATGGGAATGCCTATGTGGTTTGGTATTTATTGGTGTTTCCCGGCGGTCACATGTCCTGGCGCTATTTGTGATGACGGGTGTCACAAATAGTGCAGATAACGTCTGACTGGACGAACTACTCAACAGTAACAAAAACAACGGTTCGGTTTTATAGTGTCACTAACAGGAAACAGCTGCGATGTCCTCTGCCGGGGACAGGCTGGACCTCACATGTGAAAACAAGTGTATAGACAAACATGATCTATACGGATACCTGTCACCCGTGCGCACCATGCCCGGTGGCAGCCAGGGGTATGGCCCGGGTATACATAAAAACTGTTTCGTTGTGGGACTTCCATTGCTCACAGGAGATACATCCCCTGCTATGATGTTGTCGGCCTGCGACGGCGTTAGCCCCGTGGAGTACACACGCCTTTCCCGGTGGAACGTCCACGGAAGGGACGGGGAACTGAACATTTCTGGTAACTACATCACATGCTCTACAGGTGTCGGGATGGAGTCTGGTCGGGTTACGTCGAACGAGCACCAGGTAAAAACCATGAGAAACAGCGGCCCTTTCACCCTCTCTGTGAACGATCTGGTCTGTCTGGTGCCGATATACCCTTTGCTGACACCGAACGACAGGCACTCACACAAGGACGAGATACCCCCGAATGACCCCGCCAACCCATACGGACCCCCTGTTAGCATTGCCAAGGCGACCGCGCACGGCCTGACGTTTCCGGCCACCGTACCTATCTTTAAGATGCCTGAGGTGTTCACCGGTGTGCTGACGGGTTTAGTGTGTAAAGTCATGCGGAACGTGGACAAGATGAAGTACGCAAAAGCAGCCAGCTCAAACACGCGCTTGACCATGGAAGAGGAGTTGGGGGAACATCCATTCAGTCGGACGCTGGAGCCGACCTTGCTCCTGCATCTGTCAAGACTGTTGAAGCATTACGGTTGGCTGCAGTTCTATGCCTTCTGTGACGCAGCTGTACGAGATCTCAATCTACCTGATCATGCTGCTTTGTCAGCACCTGGCATGCCACAAAGGGGTTTGATGAAAGAATCCACAGCTCTGAAGAATACACTTAAGACGCTTTCTGCCAATTCAAATCTAAAAGAGAGTGAAAAAGCAACCAACACTCTTGCTTTGCGGGCAGGTTTGAAAGCCGTTTGGACATCAATATGCAGCTTGGCACATGCCTATAACCCCCCAGTATATGGCAGGGTTGTACAGAGCAGGGCGTCCTCTATGACAGGTCACGCCATTACCCCACATAGTTTTTTTGACTGCTTCGTGACTGGTACAAATGAACTACCTAGCGTTATACCACAAACAACGCTTCATAACCAGCTCGAACCATATGGCGCCGGGACGCACGGGGCTTTGCCGGCTGGTTTTTTCTATAAGTTTGATACCACGTCACAAGGTACCACTTTCCGACCCCTTATTTTAGACGAACAAACCCTAGTGATTTCTCGACGTATGCCACTGCTTGGCAGCAGTGCAGGGAAACGCGAATGAAAGCGAAAGCTAACGTGCGCCAACGTGACGTGTGCATAGTGGAGCTAGTCAACAACGGCCCGGATGACATCAACACCCACATGGGTGCCTACTTGTGCGTGCAACCTCCTGTAATAATGCCGGAGTCGGGGTTTGGGGAAGATCTGCCTTACGACGATGACCCGAAACCGGGGGTGCTACGGCGGTGGGATCGGCTCGAGGCGGAGCATGTCGATGCCATCTGTGCTTACGGGCACTACCAGATATCGCATCACTTCGACAAGCTGTTCCACCCCCCTTCCAAAGACGAACAGTCGTTCTCCCGCAGGCAACCGTCTCTGGCCAACAGCGTGCGCCTTGTCTGTATTTTGGCGAACCAACTGCGTATGTGCAACAACGTCTGTGGTTCGGCGCTCAGAAGCCTTGCCGAAGAGTGCTGCCTGGAAGACGGGAACCTGGAATCAAATGTGGCAATCTGTGACCCGGGTTTTGATGCTCCTAACCTTATTGACGCCCCAGCTAACCAACCGGCAGGCTACGATGAGGGTCAAACGGCAGATCCTGTTATAGTGCAAAAAACACAGCTTTACGCATTCAAAGATGTCATGAACCCAGGAGCTGACATGGATGTTTACGAAGACAGGGATTTGTCTTCCCGCATAACATGTGCACAGGCTATGTTACACGAGATCATAAGAACAGCTTCCGCCTTGTACGATGAAATATTCAGCGTAACCCCCGTTGCCGTTGCACTGAGGGCCACCGGTGTGAACCCAAGCAGCAACAGGACAGAAGACGGAGCTTTGATCATCCCTCCCGGTGCCACGTTTGAGGCGCGTGTTATCTAAATGTTTGGCACGTCGCAATGCCGAAACACAAAAACACACATGTTACTTGAATAAATAAACACGATACCAACACAATGCATTTTTTTATCATTTGAATTTATTCCACATGCAACATATCTAGTCGTCGCGTTTTTCATCGTACATGTGATACCCTGTCCTGAGAATGCTACCCGTATTTGTAATGCACGACGTGAGTGACGTCAGCATAGACTCGGTTTCGTGGTACATCACAACACGCCGGAAGGATGATGAGTTCTACGTTGAACACGACGCATGGGCGTCCTGGTGAGTTTCAGGGCAGGCGACTTCTGCGTAAGGTTGTGTCACACACAACATCACATAAACTGACAAGGGACCAAACGGCTGTGCTGGAACACCGGTTTCAGCCTGGGGACCGCATCCATGTTATCGGGGAAGACGGCTGTGGTAAATCCGTAGCCGTGATGGAGAAGGCCTGGGCGGAACCACGTTTCCGTTTCCTGTGGATTGTAAGGTGTTCTGATACATGGCGGCGTCTCAAGGCCGTCTGTCCGAAGAACGTTACCATATTACCATTAGACCAAGTGCTTGACGGGGCCACGCATAACCACCTGCACCACGACCAACGTTTAACCATTAAACGCCTCATACTATCGATGGTTAACCCGCCCGCGCCAACAAGGCTGGTATTTGAAACATTTATGGCGTTTCTGCTTGATTATGACACCGTCCACGTGTGTAAAGACCACGTTCCCTCAGCTGACTCTGTATATTGGCAGTACTCCGCATTTACGCCTGATGACATTGTCCGCCTGGCCAATGGTATGTGGCAACACATATACAACTTCATGTGTTCAAACGGTGATTACAATGGGTTGACCTGCGCAGACGTCCCTTATCCCGTTCTTCTGAAATTATGTGCCACCCATTTTTTTCATGTAGTCGTCATGGATGATGTTCATCTGCTTCCCACACGCCACATGTTGCTGTTTCAACGTTTCCCACAAATACAGATCCTCATCGGAAATTACGAGGCGGGAGGAGTCGTCCAAACGTGGTGGGCCATGCCCCCTTCTGCGACCACCACTTTCAGTATAACAGATGCTTTGCATAGCACGGACAGTTAGGTAAAAAGAGGATGAACCACTTAAACATGCGGCAGACTATCAGATAATAAATTACTATTTAATATTTCTGATGTTGGTTGTTATCTCATACAGATCAGGTGTTGTTGTTTTTATTTTATGTTAATGATCACCTCATTCGTCGCTCATGTAAAGCCGGATAAGGTCGTACTCGTCGTTCAGATTACGGCCTTTTCGGGGGGGGGGGGGGGTAATATCGCAAGCGGTTGTGTTTGGCGGATCGTGTTTAGTGTGTTACATAAAACCGTAAACAGTTCCGAATCATGAATAGGGCCTTTGGTCTGTGTCTGATGCTTGTGCACACCAGGGGTGGGTACGTGCATGTTCCTGTGTTCCACGTGTCGATCAACCGGAATGTCAACCGGAACGAACTCGCGACTTGATCTGGGAGAGCGGGGTGTGGCCGTCATTTCACGTGAACCGAATAAAGTGGACGGTTGACCCTCCCGCTGGTAGGAACGGCTTGGCTGGTCTTCGTAGACGAATTGAACGCCTTGTCTCCGTGTATCCTCATTTTTAACATTTTTGCGATGGTCTTCACGTGCACCTGTTGCATCCTTCACGTATGAGGTGTCCCTGGCATCAGTCGTGTGGATGCTTATCCCCAATAACGTATCGGATTCCTGTGATTGTGTAACATCTGATTTTGTAGAAACGTTTGCGTAAGGAGCTCTGTACTGTGGCTCAGTAACACCTGTTTCTGTAGGTACTTTTGTTTTAGGGGCTCCATATTGTGGCGCAATCACTTTTGATTCTGTAGAGACCTTTGTGTATGGAGATATGTGTTGTAGCGCAGTTTGGACGGGATCGGTCAACATGGATACATGTATGGTTGGTTTGGCGGGTATATTTGTTCTGTTAGGAATGATGTTGTCGTGGGATTGTGTATCTTTTAGACGCAACCCTTTTTCACGCCGTCTGGTATTTGGGTGTTTAGATTTATGAATTAACGGACGGTTTGGCTGTGAATGGCTCTTCAATCGTTGCCTGTCACCCGTCTCATATGTATCCGATGATACATTCTGTGTTTCCGCAGTACCTGATAGAGTGCGAATGTCTCCTATACTCATGTTAGCAAATGACTCTGTTATTTCCCTAGATATGCCTGCCCTTTGTTGTGCATATGGACCGGAGCCCATCTTACCATGTATTGTTACGTCATCACACAATTCGTAACTACGATGTTGTTTCCTGTGAGGCAGGTGTTCTTGTACGTCATCGTCTGACTTTGATTGTATATTTGCGCATGATATATCACTTGCGGTTTGTGAGACAGGTAACGGAGATATATCACGCGAGTTGCTATTCAGCAACTCCTCCGTCTGTTGTATCTCGTGAAACAGAGACACGCCGTCATCTTCTGACCCTGTGTGTCCCTGTGTCATATGGTGTTGCTGTACATTTAGATTTTGTAGTTCTGTATCTGAGAGTTCGTCGACACGAAACTGTGTTTCATTGTCGTTGGGCCTTGCAACTTCTTCGTTTGTGTACATCTGCAACGGGAATTCTGGGTGCTGGTCCGACGAAACACACTCCAGGTGACCGCGATCACACCAAGGGATGAGTCCCGCGTCATCGCTCGCCTTTGTTGTGCGGACTCTGTAAACCCTTCGAAACCAACCCCGTTCAACTTCAACGGGACCGCATATCCTTTCGCCATACGTAAACGACAGTTGGTTTACTTTCTCGTTGTGTTCGTTTGCCACAGCGTACCCCGTCGGCAGGAACCGCTCACCACCGTCCGTGTTGAGACCGTCTGTAAGTATCTGCACGCTTATTATAGGAATGAACGTCGAACCCCTCAAACCATCCAGGTACTTGTTGACTGGGACGTGAGTGCTGCTAGACGCGGACGACCTCGGAAGTGCAGCAAACAAGGGCAGGGCGCTTTGGTCGAAAGAGAAGAAGTACCGGAGTATATCTGTTGGGCAGGTGTCCGCCGTGAGAGGGGCAGGGTAAGCAGAAGCCGGATCGATGATGCTATCCACGTTTGGGTTGTAAGTGGAATTGGTCCATTCGCGATGAAAAGGTATTTTGCTGCCGGCCACGGTGTCGTAACACGTGGCCAATGGTATACCCGTGACGAGCGAAAAGAGGATGACGTCAAATCGGCACCAACCTTGTGCCTTGCTTTTCATACCCGAGCATGGCCACGATACATCATACGCTCGCACGTTGGAGCCATCCTGTACGTATTCTTCCGGCTTGTCCAACCCGTACACGTGTTGAAGGACACTCCGCTGCATATCTGCTGCTTCATGCATTGCTACCTCTCTTTCTTCGAATTGAAAACCATTGTTTTCATTTCCACATCTCGTTGGCAAGTGCGTGTATTCTTCCAAGATGTGGTCCCAAACTGACCCGACACCGTGGCCGTGTTGTGCCCACAGTGTTTCCAAGACTTCGGAGTCGATCATACGTCCGGCTGTCACTGCATAAGCCATAAAGCCTCTTAGCGTTTCGGCAACACGCAAGCACAAACGGTCGTCCCATCGTGGCTGATTGTTTGTTGACCATCGCGTCGGTATATCCTTGCTCAGAACGTAGTGGTGGAGGCCTGTTTTACCGAGCAAGGCTTTCAGGCCCCAGTGCACATTGGAGCCGCAAAACGCGAAGACAGCTGCCGTACATGTTGCCAACCAGAAAAGGTGTGAGGTCCGTCCCGTGTCCGAAATGATGCTGTCCGTCATCCTGACCCATTGAAAGAGATCTTTGTCTTTCAAATTGTAGACGGGTCTCCCACACACGTTAAAAAAGGTCGGCAATTCGCCCCAGGGCCCGACGTCTTGCTCACCGTTTATTGCCCTGGCGGAATTCACTTTTTTCATGGCCAGACAGAACCTGATCCCGTACACCCACAGGCAGTGCCATGTCTCCTGGGCTTTTTGTGAGCTGATCCACCATCCCTTGACGCCATCCGACCGCGTCTCAACACCTGTCTGACGTCCATGCTCAGCCTTCAGTGCTTCCAATGTTTGTCGCGTGATCAACGGATATACGCATTCGAGTACCCTGAACACGTGCCGCGCGACCTTGTATAAACCAGATGTGTTACTGGTGCCATCGTTCGGAATTAGGTCCGTGACGGAAACAGTTTGTTTTGTCGTAATACGATCCAGGGGTTCACGACTGAACGGCAAGGCGGCTTCCACTGTGATGTGTTCTGACGAACTGTCCTGTCGTCCGGCGGCTTGCGCTAACCCTGTCGTGCAACAAAATATTGTGTCCATGTCACATTGCGGCACTGTGTAACAGTCGTTTTCGTTTGTACATGTGAACAACCAGTTCCCTTCGTAACGCGCACCCTCTCTAGTACTCAAAGCGATATCGTGTTCTCCGCGTGCCTTGAAAAACTGTTGAAATATAGTACATTGCGTTTGGAAAGTACTTGGGTCATTCAGAAACATAACAGTGTCTTCTGACAATAATGGACGCACTACGGACATGTGGTCTGCTGCGGCGTCTAATTCGTTGTGGCCATCAGACTGTTCTCGGATATGCATCCACGCAGAGACGGGTCCGATAATTTCGTAAAGGCTAGAACACGTATTTGGCTCGGGTTTCCGCATTAGTCGCGTGAAACCTAAACTTGTGGAATTTGCCACAACAGCAACCAAAGGAACACCGGGCGGTTTGGTTGCGTACACGTCGTCAATGTGAGCAAAGCTGTAATGTGAACGTGGGTTGTCAACGTTGCCGTGCGTGACCTCCTGCATGCACACATGCAAGCTCAAATGTGCCTGCACTAACACACGTTCCTGTAACGGGGAGGGTTGAGTTCGCAGCACAACGTGCACCATGTGGTTTAAACACTCTTCTGGTAACCAACCGCCCGGGTCAGATGGGTACGTGTAACCTGACACACAAACGTCCATTATCACACGCGTTGAATTCCACGTTTCGTAACCTACCGTGATATTGTTTTTCTTTAACACTGTGAGCATTCGGGCTTGTTGATCCATTTGACAGTTTACTCTTGCCAACCAGGCGGAACAGAGTTGCCTTAATGCGTCAGGGAAGGGATGGAGCATTATACCTGTTCCAGACTGGTATGAGATAACTTGTTTGAACAGGAGGTCGCATTCCGCCCGGCTATCGTATTCTACACAAGAGCCCCAATTGTTCTCTTTCTGGCTCTTTTTATAAATGTTATGTGTTTTTTCTTGGTGCAACTGCCTGACATCCTTTTGGGAAAGCGTACATTTGTACACCTTAGGGATGTTATCCAGCCAGACGCGCACGCGTTTCAGGTTTTCTTTGTCGTCTGTGTCGTCATGTGACACGTGCCGAACAAACGCGGTCATCAAACGTTCTCTGACGACCATACCGTCACACCACCACGATTCTTCACACTCTCGTCTTTCGTCTGGTGTGTCAAGATGCGTCGCCCTTTGTATCAATTCCAAAAACGCTTGGTATGCATCGATCCTCGTTTTACACGTGTTATATACCTCGTTTAACACTTGCAGACTGACGTTTTCGGTTATGTTGATACGAATTTCTGTGGTTGATGGCCATGTGTGTTGCAACCTGCTGAAAGCATCTTCCGCTTCCATCATCATACGGGATAGTTCTTCCCTTTTGTTTTGCACATCCGCCTTATACGAACCTACAGTTCCGAAGGGGATGGAATCATGTTGTAAAAGGTTGCGCAGGTTTTGTTCCGTATATTCCATAATTGCCACTGACATCTGCACAGCTTGTTGAACAGAACGTCTACATTCGGTGAGACGCCCCTCTACGTGTGTATAGTCGTGCAGCTGTTGCTGCTGCATGTCAAACAGACTGAAGACCATAAGGCTTGCTAAACATCCGAGAGTGTGATGCACCGATAACGCGTTCGCGTGATACGTCATCTGTTCAGTATGTAAGGAGATGAGGTCGAGATGTAGTTTGTCGGCGAGTATCAACATTCGCTGCGTGACATCTTCCTCTATATCCGCAACTAACTGTTCTACGACACAAGACATGATGTCTGGTACGCTGCGCATGTTGCCTGTTTGAGAATGCGACATTTCCTCTGTGTACTTCTTCCCCATTAGCGCACGAGTGTCGTCCATATACCTGTTGCATATGTGTTCGTACCACTTACAGGATGTTAAAATGCATTGTATGATCAACTTGCCATGTTCACAGTGTCTTTCAACTGTTCGGATACATTTATCGATAAGCGTCTTTATGCCATTACGCAAACCGTCAGTATCCGGATTCCTGTTTTGCTCATTTACTTTACGTTGCAGGAATTCTTTGCATGCTGACACGTTGTTTTCTATCAGCGTGGTCCGCCGATCATGTTCTTTGTCAACAGCTCGTTTTGTCAGTTGTATAATTTGTTGTTGTGTGTTTGCTGATTCGTGCATGAAATTCCTCGTGCCATAACAGGTATGCAGGTGAGTTGACACTTGCGTTTCTGTATGTATCTTTGCCTGCAACCAATCCAAGAACAACTGGCTGCTTTTATCGTCCAGCTGCTTGATCCATGCGTCGAGTATATATTGGGGTATATAGGTGCTTACTTCATTTTGCAGACGTTGCAGGGAATCCTGAATGGCAGACTGTGTCCTATTCCACGAAGGATACACAGTTTGAATGAGCCACGTATGAGCGTATCGGAAACTGTATATTATGGTCATAGCGTCCTGTAAGATGTCCTGTAGTTCACCTGTATGTCGTATGATGTTATGCAGGTTAACGGAAATACCTTTTCCCGCCACTGTCACATCGTCACAGGGCTGCCCTTGGAATAAAGCCGATTCTGCAACGATCAACTGGTGCCCGCTTGATATGTCGTTCCGGATTCGGTCTACAATAGCATGCACACTCTGTTTAAAATTATCCGCGTACTTAAGGGCCGTTTGATAGCTGGATCCAGTGATTTGCAACGCTAACGTTTGAAATGCTGTGAGGGTTCCTGCCACAAGATCGTACACGTACTGGTATTCCTGCGACTGCAGGATCCAGGAAACGGTGGAGAGCGAAGACTGTACGCGCTCACCCATGCGAGCAGCTTTATCTAGCCATTCGCGCAAGTCGGGCACATCTTCAGTCGGGTCCAACCTGCTGTCAGCTGGTATTTCAGAACGTAGTATCTTTTCACCCTGTTCGAACGCCCACCTGCGAATGGACTGCGCGAGGTTTTTGGTACTGCCTAATGTGGCATCAACTGATTTGTTCAGAAGTCCCACCAGACCATCGAACCATTTTACATCGTCAGGCTTCAGCTGCTTCAGAAGTGTCATGACGTTGTTACCTGTACCACCTGTTGTAAACATCCCATCCGTGCCGCCCCAGTGAGCATTCTCCTGGAGCAGTTGGTAGCATCGGTTCAGTAGTTCGCGTACATTACATGTACGGTGCGCTATGCATTGGTAGTGTACGTGCTCGTCTGTCAAGTGGTAATTCACCAGGATGTCCTGCATTTCCTGTATGGCATCTTTCAGTATATCCTTTATCACACCCTCTAGCTGCTTACGCAGGTGTGAAATGTAGCGTTGTTTCAACATCTTTTCCGCCTTGCCCACCCGTTCCTGCTTGTTTACGCTATCTGGCTCCTTGGCTATTTCTTGTTTCAACATGTTCAGTTCATTTTGTATATGTCGTAAACTGTACAATGCATAGCTAACGCTTTGAAAACTGTTGTCCACGTTTGTGGTAGCTTCCTGTGCAGCTGTTTCCACATATTTGAGTTTCGTTTCGAACATATCTGCCATACAACTGCGCTTGGTGTGCTCCATGTCGTGCATTTCCATCATGTTGTGAAGGCGGTCGAGGTTAGCCGTCACAGATGTCCAAGCTGGCGTTTGTGGATACAGGTTCTCGACACTTTGCTTTAGTCGATCGGTGATCATGTGGCTAATTGCATTCCCGGCACTTTCTATTCCGCTGATGACGACATGGCCGGCTTCCAGTTCCTGCCTGTACGTGGTTCGGGTTCCCGTCCTCGCGGCAACTATGTCGACAAGACGGTACAGGCGTTTAGCTAAAGGAATGTCACTCGTCCCAAGCTGTTTAACGCCAAGCTGTGTGCCAAACCTGACCTGATCCTGCAGCCGCGTGGGACATTCCAGGACACGCGCCAGGTGTCGGAAGAGCGAATCCAGCATCCGGGTAACCTCATCTGTTGGCCCACATCTGTTCACGTGTTGTAGTATGGTGTCGGGCAGATTTGCTTTTTCAGATAAACCGGTGGTCAGCAATTTATTATAAGCCTCGGTAACATGGTCTGCAGGTTCGCCGTGATCGGACCCGGTGTGTTTGTTATCCATGTCGGTTTTTTGTCTTAGGTGTTCCGCACGCACATTCAGCAGCTGAATCTGGTGTATGGCTGCATTGATGCTTTTGTCCGCTTCATGCAGTTTTTTCGCGAAACCACCGTCTCCTTTGTTCCAATGGGTACCCGCCGCTGCTTTTGCTGCCGTCAGGGCGTTTAGCGTGTCATTCAGTCGTTTTTGTGAGTCGCGCAGTTGGTTGTTCGCTTGGTCCAGTCCGGTTTGGTCCCACGTGGTAATGAGATGATGCATGCCGTCCTTAGAAAAACTTTCGATATCCTCTGAACTGGCCTGTATGGCAGACGCCGAACCTCGTACGGTTTCCGTGCAATCTCGCACGGTCTGATCCGTCCACTCGTTGAAAACCTGAATGATGCAATGGAGCAATACGTTGCTGGTCCTCTTCGGGGTGGTTTCTCTCCAAGCCCGTTCTGTGAGAAATTGAATGCGGCTGGCGTTGTCTGTGTCACGCGCGCACTGCTCTGCCCGAAGGTTTTGATAGATTTCAAGCAAAGTTTCGGCTTCTTTACGTTTCCGTTGATATTGCTGTTTCTTGTCTGAGTTGTCCGAGCACATGTGTTCAAGCAATCCGAAAACGGCCGGGACTTCATCCGCGATACAACGTGGAGCATCCTGTGAGGCACCGTCGTCTAGTCCGCTTGTGTACGCGTGTGCCAACCGCTCTACGTCTTCTGTCAAACGGTCTGTCCAATGTGAACAGTGCAAGCAGAGATCCGTAACCTCTTCTTTAGTGAGCGGATAGATCGTGTCCATGTATTGTGCCAGGTTGCTTGTCACGTCTGTGAGAGTGCCACTTGCAGTGAGATCTCTGACGATTTCCTCGCGCCTCTGGCGTTTTTCTTTAGCTTCCAGTTCTTTTCTTTTAGTCTGCATGACCCTCTTGGCCTCCTCTATCTGTGTGCGTGTGATTGGTTCGGTTTTTTTAAAACGGATCTGCTCCTTCTCCTTATTTCCCCAAAAAGTAGTGTCCTTGCTGGCGACCAGCGTTCCGTCTACCACGCAGTTACCGCGTCTGAGTTTGTCCAAGGTGCTGTTGTGTATATCGAGTACTCCCACCTGCTGATCGAGTTCCTTCTTGTACATATCGATATCACGTGTATTTTCAAATTGAAACGTCTTGCATGCCTGGATCCATGCACGTGTCTTTTCCGTTGAGGTGTTGTATTGTTCAGTGGCGACCAGCACTTCTTTCAACCATGCCGTTTCTGCTGCAGCCGTTTCTGCCGCAGCAGTTTGCGCCGCGTGTGTTCTGGCTATCAATTCGTCATCACCTGTGCCCCGAACGGTAGAGGACTGCCCAGGACTGCTTGCGGTTTGTGCCTGTACATGCTCGGCTGTTTTCCAGCCTTGCAACTTTCCTATGAGCGCGTTTGCCTTATCGTTCTTTGCATTCAGTAACTGTAGTATCTTCTTCAAGCCGTCCGAACGACATCCTTTTACGTCGAACGGCTGGTCCTGATTCCCACCTAACTTTTGAAGCCATGCTGCGGCTTTATCCTCACACCACGAAAGTGATTTCTTCACCTGGCTCACCTTTTCAATGTGTTCTTCCAGGAGAGTGACATTCTTACGGTTGCTTTCGTCCGACGTGTACGACGCGTCTACGTTTCTGAACATCTCATCTACTCGACTTACGTGTTCATTTATCTGCTTTTCCAATTCCTCGCTTTCGGCGTTCCACACGTTTTTGAAACAGCAGCGCAACCCTTTCAGAATAGGTTTGGTGCCGGGCTGACGAGCCCAGGCGATCAACCTGTTCAGCTTGTCCTCGCGGGAATCGTTGTGAGAGGCATTATAAACGTCCTTGCAAACTCCGAGCAACTCCTGCAGCTCAGCGCCGGTACTGTCAGGTTTCTCAAGTAGACAGATGTAACACGGTAGTTTTTCAGGCGGAGCATCGCATCCAGGTGGACACGATTGCTCATAGTCAGACAATGCAATTTCGACGTCTTTGACCACGTTATTGACCCATACTTCCACCGCCTGTTTCCCAAACGATACGTCGTCCTTTTGCAGAGGCAGAAGAGATTGTACGACGTTTCTGGCTCTCGCGTATTCCAGTTGACCGCTTTTCACGAGCTGCAGCAGTTGTTTTCTCTCTGCGTCCTTTTCCTGTTTACTCAGTTTCTCCAACTGTGCCCGCAGTTTCGTTCTCACTTTCTCTGTGTCCGGCAGGTCGGGGATCGCATACACCTCTGCGATGACCCGCAATTCATCCCATATCCCTGCGGGGATGCCATGGTCTTTCATAAGAACATTCTTGGTTGTGCGTCGCAGGGATTGCCCATCACCCTCCAGCTCGTCGATCGTTTGTATAAACGATGCTGCTTCTGTGCACGAAGAGCACTCAGTACCCATGCAACGTTTAATAATTTCCTCGAGGTGGCGCTTATGAGAGGCGTAATCGTCCTTGGCTTTGCTTACCCGCGTTTTCCATTTTTTCACCTCCGGGCACCTCTGAGCAATGGTAGCGATGCGCACCTGCATTGGTGTATTCTTTTCCGTCAATATGCGACGGGCTTCGTCCCGCGTCAAAGGATCGTTCTCGTGACGGTCGTTATTCACTTCGTCGGACGGGTTTTCTCTCACTGATGCCGTTTCGGGCGCTGAAGGAGGGCCCTCTATTGGTTCAGTTTCGGTCAGCGGCGTTAAAGGGACATTCATTCTCCTCCGGTGCGACTTGCGGAGCTGTGGTAGTGACACTACCCGTGCGCTCACAGCAGCTATGTCCTGCTCAATTTGTTTCAACTCTCTCTGCAGCTTTTTCTCCGTTTCTGTCAACGTGTTATGCCATTGTCCATTTTTTTTAGAGGTAACCCTGTACTGTGCTGCAGATTCATAAACGCTTCTGAGCAGTTCCCGCAAGTCTTCCTGCATACATGTGATCTTTATCTTCATGCGTCTTAAACTTTTTTCATCGTCACCACTGGTCCCGCTTCTGATACGGAGCCTCATCAGACGTAATTGGGGCATAATCTGACCGAGCATTGCATCGACTCGTTCGTCGAGAACAGAAGCGTCCAGTTCGTACCATGTCTCGAGGCACGCGCGGATCTTATCATGTACACATTGCAAAGAAGCATTCTCGAGCCATGCTTTCAGTTGATCCACCATGTCTATCAGCGTTTTGTTATGGTCGACGGCGCTGGCGCGCAGCACCCTGTACATTTCCAACAGCGCTCTGCCCGTCGCAACTTGTGTATCCGTTTCTTTGTGTAACCAGAAAATCCCGGGCACTCCACGGGGTGGCTCGGCCAACATGGACGGTGACTCTTCTGCTTTTTTTTCGATGTGGATCAGGGCATATTCGATGTAATCGGCCATGTTCGTCATCCATGCTTCGACGGTACTCTTAGCGTCTTTTTCTTCTGCGGGCGTTATTGGCAGGACGTGCTGGTATTTCGACTCGTTTCGTTTCACGTCATCGTACGTGACACTGGGGTCTCGCAATTCGTTCAAAAGGCCTGCCCGCATGTCTGCGATTGTTTGATCATTTTCTTTCTTTTCCCTTTTGGCTGCTTCTGTTTCTGCCTTGTCTAAAGCCTTTGTAGCCTTCGCTGTGTTAGGCATTATGTTTATCTTGTGCTTACGCTCTACTTTCTTTTTCACAATCAGGGGTATATCGACGCCCTGTAATGATGGGATATTCGTACGCGCTCGCAGTGCTTTCGTCTTCAACATTGTCAGTTTCTGCTTCATTTCCTCTACCTCCTCGATATTTCCAACCACTTTGGACGTGCAAATTGCACAGAAATGTGCAAGTGTGTCTCTACGTTCGTTGTATACTTTGACTGCCTCTTCATACCGTTTGACCAACGACGCAGCATGTTCGTCCATCTTTCCGTGCGTCACGCCTTTTGAGGGGCGACCTCTGTTGTTTGAAGCTTTTCCGGGTTGACTTTTGATATGGAGCTTCTTGCGGGTCGATGTGTTCAGATCGTCGACTCCTGGGTCGCCTTCGCCTGATCGCGGAGGGGTCTGTTCATCACGGGTGATGTCACCCTGCACATCTTCCATTTCTTCCGTCTCGGATGGACCCGAATGTTGCTCGTATGCCGCCACATCCTGCTCTTCCATATCCGCTTCAGCCCCTGTGTTACAGGCGGAGGCGGGGTTTGGTTGGCCTGCCCCGTCATCGGGCTGCTCCTGAGCAGGTCTTGTGGCGACGTCCTCTTCTGTCGTTTCCTCACGGGTGATGTCACCTTGCACATCTTCCATTTCTTCCGCACCGGACTGACCCGAATGTTGCTCGGATGCCGCCACATCCTGCTCTTCCATTTTCTCGTCAGCTCCTGTGTTACAGGCTGAGGCGACGTCCTCTTCTCTCGTTTCGTCCACCCGGTCCGACTGCTGCGTATCAACTGGCGTGTCCGCCCGCGGCGTGCTGTGGACGGGGGCAACAGGGTCCGTTTGCTCTCGGACAGGTGCGTCCACTCGGTTCTCAGTTATACTGTACAATCTGCTTTCGTATCCGTTTACTTTCAGCGTGTACGCGAGATTTGTTATATGCTTAATAGCCTCTGCAAGAATGTCAAATCCCAAAAGCACAGATGTGCCCGTTGGTGTGACCTTCCCGCGCATGTCCCGACTGTGCGAATCGAAGACGTAATATTTGCTACCTTTTTGCATGACAGCGATTGCGCAGTCTTGGAGTATCAGGATCGATGATAAGTACCCCTTGTCGTCACACAGAGCCATCCGTAATGTTCTGTAAGTGTTACGGAAATCATTTCTGTTAATTAGGTCGCTCCGGTACATGTACGATACCACAGAGAAAGAACGCGAGAAGCAGTCAATCGTTTCCGGCAACTCGTCCAAACAAACGTATCCCGCGTCTTCCACAGGGTACCCTTTAATGCTGTAGTAAAGCTGGTCGCCGGCGTCTAAAATGTCGTCTAATGTGGAGGTTGTCCAAGTCTCCGGGTCCTCAATGCTGCACCGGATCAAAGCCACTGCGCAGTTGGGAACACACTGTTTTCCGACTGAGAACGAAAGAAAATGTTGGTGGTCCCCCTGGTGAAATGACCCCGTCACGCACTTCGTGATCACCGGGTGTCCAGGTGGTATATCACACGCGTCTGTGTTTGATGCATCTTTTCCCGTTGTATCTTTCTGTGACGCGTGCCGGGGAGGTCCGCCTGAACTCGATCGTGTTTCGTCCGGGCGGTCGCTGCGAGGCATATCTCTCTGTTTGTCAGATCCTCTGCCTTCGTTGGCGGTCTCCGTATCACATGGGCGGTCACCGCGTGACGCGACAGTCTTTCCTTGTGTATTGACAGGGACACGCCGTGCGTCGTTCACGCCTCCCTCGTCTTCCACCCTGCCGTCCGACTCATCCATGGTAGTTACACTAATAGGCACGTTTCCCTCACATTCGCTACTCTCGTCCATATGCTGTTCCAACGTGTCATCAGACGCATCGCTGTCGTCCATGCTCTGCTCGAACGTGGCAGGCATATTCTGTATTCTTTCTGTAAGTGAAACAGAACTCGCGTCATCTTGTTCCTGTCCGTCCTGTGTTTCTTCTGTTTGCATAAACGGTGCACCTGTGACCGTGTGTGAATCTCTCACCCGCGGTGCTAGGAGGGAAGCGTGGTCCGCGCTGGGGTTTGGGGTCTGCGGACGACAAAGAGTCATATCTACACTATACATACCGCCTTTGTCCAGTTGGAAGTACTCCCGAGTTTTTATGTCTTCGAACGTATCACACAACATAACACGTGTCGGATAGTCTCCAGACATGGAAGGGGCGCTATCGTCACCTTCCATTTCTCCACACTCTTCCGCGCTGGTTTCCCTCTGCTCACAGGCTGTTGTGTCCATCTGGTCCGACTCGCCCCTCGCGCCGCTCGTATTTTCTTCATGTGTTGTTTGTTCTGCGTTTTTTGCATGTCCGGCGGTGTCTTCCGCGGTCGGTCGTTCGCCTGCCTTTTCCGAGCCCGAGGGCGTCGTAACTGTGTCATCAGCGGGCCGGGATGATAACTGACATGGCCGATCGTTCTGCGCACTAGATGCTCTGCGCCGTTGTCCTAGCCGCTTTTTGCGTATGCACTTTGGCTCGTCTTCCGACCCAGGAGGTTTCGAGTACGGGTGGTCAACGTGCGCAACGCGTAGCTGGCGCCTTGGTCTCCGCTTGGGAAAGTCAGGAACTGGTGTGGGGTGTATGACACGAGGTTGTAGTATTTTGGTACTGAGCCGTACCGAGTTGCGTTTAAGACGTCGCGCTGTCTTCCTCAGAGCTTCCTTTTGCTTGTCGGCGGTAGAATGCTGGTTTGATGGTTTCAAAACACTCTTGTGGCCCTTTCGCCCACGCGTTTCTTTTTTGCACGCACCCGTGTCTGGAGAGCCGTCTGCGATACGGCGAGCCGCCTCCGCACCACCTGTATGGGCAACAGGCGTGGCTGTTTCTCCTACCGTCCTTAAATGTTGATTTGCATCTTGTTCCGGTGCCTCATTCTCCCCCACATGTTGCGGATGTTCAGAAGGAATATCTTTGTCAGCAGTATCCCCTGGGACGGCAGAGACAGAAGGCGCGACGTGTTCAGCCCCTGCGTTTTCCCCCAGATCAGTGACAGAGGGCGCAGTGGGTACCTTATCGGGACAGATGTCTGAAGCGCTAAATATGTCACATTGGTTCATTGCCATCTGCAGGATGTCCTCTTGGCCCTGCCGCATGGGCGTTCCCTGTGCTGTATCGCTGTGAAATGGAGGGTCTTGGGTACCAGTTGTATCCGTGCTGTGTGCCTTCCCTTCTTGTATACTTTCTTGTTCGTCGGTTTCATGTTGTTCAATGTGATGTGATGTGCCCCCGCCATCGGCAGTTGCGGGGCAGGGAACAAACCCATTTACTGTGTCACCTGTAACCTTTTTCTCTTCATGCCGCTCGTCATGCTCTAGGGCGGCGATGATGGTGGCGACGGCACTTTCGGTTTCGTCCGTATCAGATTTACTCAGTTGTCCCTCTTCACCTCTGGCTTCTTGGCCGATGCTCGAACCTGTTACAGGCCGTTGCTGTGTGTTGACCCCGGTTGATGAAGACACGTTGGACGTGTCTGAGGGGGTCTTTCTCACAGGGTCATCCTGCTGTTTGCGGTCGTCCTCCCCGTCAAATGAAGGAAGACTGAACGTGGTATCCTCTGTGAAAGGATGTTGATAGTGTACAGACCCGGACGCGCCCTGGTCAGCAGGTTGTGTCTGAACGCCTTGGTCATTTGATTGTCCATCGCCAAACAGTTCAGATAAAATATCGTTCAGATCTATACCACCTTCGCACTGTTCCGCACAGTACACGTTTTGATGTCCTATGTGATCAGCCGTTTCTGTGGGCAGTGTCAATTCCCGTGTGTCGTCGGCTGTGTCACCTGGCACACGATTGGGCTGCCCCGTTCCGCCCTGTTGGTAGACACCATCCGCTACCTGTTGTGCCCCCGCTTCCGACTGCCGCAGTTCGATTTCTGCAGCAGCAATTGCGGCTTCTAGTTTGGCCCGTTCTGCTGTAGCTTGTGCGGCTTCTCGAATGGCGCGTTCTGTTTCAGCTTCTGCGGCTTGTAGTCTGGCGAGTTCTGTTGCGGCCAGTGACATTTCACCTGTCATCATATCGAAATCGGTTTCGTCTTGGTTTGATGACGAGGCTGGAATCTGAGCACCCAGCATTGTAAGCTGACCCAGCAATTGTTGGGCGGCATTATCGTCGTCTACGTTCCTATCGGTTTCGTCATTAATCTGTGACATGGCTGGTGGCGATACAGCACGGATACTTTTAATCGGTGACCAGGCTGGTTGTAGTTCAGCATGCATATTTTTTACTTCATTGAATAATACCTGGGGGTCGGGTTCGGGGCCTTTTTGGACAGCCTCCTGGGTCGTTGCGTCTCGTGTCTCAGGTGCGGGTTCACTATGGGTTTGCGTTTCTGACGTAGTCGTGGTGTCCATTTGGGGTGCCTGTGCGGGTGTTTTGGGCTTAGTACACTTCTTTCTTTTCGATTTACTGCCTGAGACCGGTTGGTCGTCTGTCACACTGCCCGACTGTGGACGGCTTGGAGCGTTTGTTCTACTTGCTGTTGATGTCATCCGCCGTTTTCGTATTTCTGTTTTATCCGCTGTTTCCTCCGTACTCATCGCCTCTCCGCTTTCACCACCCGCCGTCACATGTTCATCCGTACACATTTGATCTGCGCTCCCACCAGCGGCATTTGCACTGATTGAAGGCAGGTGCCGCCGGTGCTGTTCTTCCCGCAACGGCCCTGTTATCGGTCTTTCGTCCAATCCGCCGCTACGCTCTTGTCTGGTGCTGGCACTTGTCTGCATGCGGTGCATGATCCTCGCCCATTCTTTGTCAAGATCCTCGAGTAAAGAGGATGCCTCATCCGCGTACATATCTATGGCACGAGGAGGAGAACAGGACTGTGGTTGTACTTTTGCTTGTTCAGATGTCGGTATTAAAACGTCGTACCCTCCTTCGGTGTGTACGAGAGTTATTGAAGGTTTCCTGCTACGTGCTAATGATGTCAGAAGGCGGATGTCACCTGTCGTCCGCAGGACATTTACATGGCAATCGTACTTATGTGATATCGCCCGCACCGCGTCGTTTCCGGGTTCAACCCCTTCCTGCAGCTCGTTGTTACCTGTGTGATCCCTTACTACCTGACGCAACCTCCCATGCTGGCCTTCGTGCATCCCGTTCATTAGTATGGCCACAGCCCGGAAAAAACTGTTTCCGTCTCTGATGACGTTCTTGCGCGTCCATCCCGTTTTTTGCAACTGCTCGTCCCATTCCGTCCTGCTCATCGGTGTCGGGTCGGCTGTTTGCCGTGTCATTTTTATTATTGGAACTGTCTGACCTCTACAATGTCTGTTTTGCACTGACGTTTGATGACGCCCTTTTCCCGTCACAGCAAGGGACGACGTGAGGGACAAAGTTCACCATTGCGGATCCCAAATAAGTTGCCCTCCGTGACCCATCAACACGTGATGGAACAGGCTTTCAAGTTCGATCAAATGAGCAGGGACCGCTTCATGCGGACACAGAATCGCCGGCTGGAGACAAGCCTGCCGGAACACATCCGCCGCAAAGCCATAGCCGTGTTGCCGAGGGTTCCAGAGACTTACCTCCATGGGGTGTTCGTAGGCGACCATGACGTCAGAAAGTACAAAGGGGAGTACACGGACATAGTGAGGTTAAAGACGCAACCCGTCCGGGAAAGTTTGGGCAGGGCGGGGGCAGAATTGCCCATAAATGTCGACCTCAGCCACCTGGCGACCACAGGGCCTGGCCCCGTCGACGTTTCCGATTCTTCAGCACCGACTGTGGCCCACCCGAAACATTTCGTCCCTGGGCTGTTAATGTTCACACGTCGGCGTCTGCACCTGCTGGACGCGGACGCAAAGATGAAGGACAGACTACGTGTGCAGCAATCGGGTCTCACGTACGCCGAGAGATTATGCGAAGTGATACAGGATGCTAGCGACGCCCTCATTTCACGCGTGGAAGGACCGGACACGGACGGCTATTTACATCAGGTGCAGGGGAAATCGTCCTACGGCCGACAGGTTCCAATGAAGTCTCTGCTGGCAGCACTTCACAGTCGGAGACTCAAAGACGAAACATCTGTCTTTGTCAACACCATCACTGATTGCATGGCTGATGTCACCGTGGACGCTATGCAGGACGCCAAAAAACTCGGCAAGCAGTGGGACCCAGTGGGACTCTTCACAGAAAACTTCATTCCGTCAGGAGTGTACATAGGCTGTCACAACACGAGCGGTGGTTCACTGCTGGACGCACCTGTCAACCAGTGCAATTTGCCACACGCTGTCCGTCTGTGCGTGTCAGGGCGGCCTCGGGACGCCGCCGATAAGGTGCATGCGCATTGTAACACGTTCATCCCTCCTTCCGATGAAAAGCTACAGTTGTGGTGTCCCGTCGAAAATTACATCGATATGGACCTATGTTACCACACTGAGGACGACGAATATTACGACGAATATAAAGTCATGTACGACCGCTCTGGTGCATTCGATGGAACGCCAACGCGGATAAATGATTTCCAACTGTTTTTTGTCGTGGCCATGTTGGAACAAGATAAGATTGGGCTGTATATCGTTAAGTCAACCAAAACAGCCAGACACGTGTCACGGCCTCGCCCCCTGTGTGTATTCTTTTTAGGGATCGATCCCCCATAAAGTATTATCCCCTGGGGGCGAGGCCCCCACAACGGGCCTTCCATGTAATTCCTTATGGGGGCCTCGCCCCCTGTGTATATTCTTTGTAGGGATCGATCCCACATAAAGTATTATCCCCTGGGGGCGAGGCCCCCACCACGGGTCTTCCATATAGTTCCTTATGGGGGCCTCGCCCCCAGTGTATATTCTTTTTAGGGATCGATCCCCCATAAAATATTATTCCCGGGGGCGAGCCCCCCACCACGGGCCTTCCATGTAATTCCTTATGGGGGCCTCGCCCCCTGTGTATATTCTTTGTAGGGATCGATCCCACATAAAGTATTATCCCCTGGGGGCGAGGCCCCCACCACGGGCCTTCCATGTAATTCCTTATGGGGGCCTCGCCCCCAGTGTATATTCTTTGTAGGGATCGATCCCACATAAAATATTATTCCCGGGGGCGAGGCCCCCACCACGATCCTTCCATGTAATTCCTTATGGGGGCCTCGCCCCCTGTGTATATTCTTTTTAGGGATCGATCCCCCATAAAGTATTATCCCCTGGGGGCGAGGCCCCCACCACGACCCCTGTGGAGAAGCCTCTATAGGGGCCTCGGCCCCAGGGGAGACTCTGTGGTGATCGGAACGATCCCATTGTGCTTTGACATGCGTTGCACACCGTTGGCTTTCCCAGTACCGATGATACCCGACGATCACTCTTTAACCATTCACATCCGTATACGAACCCACCTAGGACTCCCCTGTTCCTCCCCGGCGACCCCTGTTGACCTTTCACCTCCGACCCGATCCCATCCAGAACTCCCCTGTTCCCCCCCGGCGACCCCTGCTGACCTTTCACATCCGACCTCGTCGACCCCAACCGACCTTTCACATCCAACCGACCTACAACCGGTCCACTTCTGACTTGAACCACACAACCGACCCCAGGCCCACAACTCTATTACTTCTTGGCATAAGGCAGAGGGAGCCGTCTGGGACCCAAAAGCGCCCATAGAGCGCTCTCAACTGATAGTATAATAGACTCGGCCTGCTTATATAGTAGGGTTGTGGACACATTGAAAACTTTGGTGTGCGGCAGATTTTACGTTTGTGCAAGATGTACGCGCAAACTGGAAAAGATATCGCAAATGTCACTTGTTGAACGCTTTAAGCATATTTTTCCGAAGATTTTAGCACATATTTCGTAAATGTTGTGTAGACCGTTGTCCGGCAAGTGGCCATTTTGTGTTGCTGACCAATATGTTGGCGTCAGTATCGCCACCTGCCGACGACCAGTGGAACTATATCAGATAGACAACAGATTTATCAAGTTGAAGGAACACAAACCTAACAAACATGTTCCCAAGCTACTAACGTTCATGTATAAATCTCTTGTGTATCATACTATAATTCACGGGAATCTGTTTGTCTGTCTGTCTGTCCGGATTCTTTCGCACGCTAGGGATTGCACGGTCGTCAAACTTCGTGGGAGGGTGCATCTTGGTCCGGGGAAGAACGAGTTTATATTTTTTAGGCGTCCGGTAAAGAAATGGCCTCAAAATCGAAAAAATTATTCTGGGTTTAATACCTGCGGTGTGCCATGGCCATTCTCACATAGTGCTTCCTCATAATTTAAGAAATGTGTGCGTGCAGGTACAGATATGGGTATACTCTAGTTAATTCTAAAGAGTACATATGATTTGCCCTGTAACTTAATCTCTTCCAAATTATAGCAAATATATATTCATAAGTGTTCATGGATTCCGTAGTCCAGTACGGTGGTGTATATTTTAATACATTTGAAGTCAATGCCAACTGTGGGGCCGGTTAGCTCAGTTGGTTAGAGTGTTGTGCTGATAACGCAAAGGTCGCGGGTTCGACCCCCGTACTGGCCACGTATTCATTTTGGTTTTAAGCCACATTCATCCATTTTTATTCTTTCATTTCCCACCCAGGTACACAGCAGTTTATCAAAGAAAGTAAACTATTTTCTGTTGTTTATACATATCGAACAAAATTGAAATGGCCTTAGCAAACTGCAGGGACACATATACTTTAGTCTCTTACACGGGCATATGATGGCGCTCCTGCACCCAACAATATTGATTAAGATATAGACTGGTAACCCGCTCTATTGTTGCACCGCTGCTCTAGGCCAATCATAGAGACGGGCGTACAACGCCATCTTTTGTACCCTTGGCAGACTGGTACCAACCCAAGTATATATTATATATGATTAAAAAATAAGCATTTTCGTTTGCTCAAATAAGTTACCAAAAGTTGGCCGTATATTAAATGTGACATTAATAATTAGATTAATAGAGATTAATGATAAATCACTGCTCCGTACAGGTATCGTTTGTCATCACGCTGCCAACTGTCTAGACCCCAAGTAAACAATTGAAGTAAACAATATGTATTACTGGGATTAAAGGCATTTATATAGGTCGTCTGTGACGTCATACTTTCCATCAGCCAATCAAATCAAGGAACAGTACCTGCTCATGATAAAATGAGAAACTCACGTACACAAAGCATGTAGTCCCTGTGGCGCAATCGGTAGCGCTTCCGGCTTTTAATCGGGAGGTTGGTGGTTCGAGCCCACCCAGGGACGTTATACATGTTTTTATATCCCCTATACCATCCATACAGCGGCCCCTGTTGGTCATCTTGTACAACATATTTTGTACGAATTAGACCAATACGGTTCTATTCATTCATCACCACTTGTTTTGTGCTTTTTCCGCTACATCAATCAGCCCTTCCAGTGCGCAGAAGGATAATTACAAAGTGCATGTTTATATATCGGTTATTGTTCGCCGTGTCCGGCTCCACAATATGATGTTGATCAAGATAATGTTCATTGTATCATGTACGACAAATGGACGGGAATGGGATGGGTTCAGATCGGACACATATTATGTTCATTGGCGTGTAATGTCATTTAAACAGCGCAAGCTATTGAACGCACCCTCACACCCTTCCCCCCACACACACAAACACATTCAGGTAGGCATGTTATAGTGAATCGGTGAATCAATCAGTGACATCACAATAAACAAGACGGAGATGAAACTTACATTTTATTCGACAATAAACACATCATACATAATTACTAAACTGCATGAGTTGTGTTGGGGTGTAAAAGTATATACAGCAATCCCAGATGAGGGAAAAAAGCGCAACGACGGCGGAACATGTTACACGACACATAAAGTTCACGGCTGGCACGGGAGATAGCGACGTAAGGTGTCCTGAGGTCTCCGCACATGCCGTCACTTACAGAGACGGCCACCCGCTGGTATGTGTGACCTTGAGATTTGGTTACAGTCACGGCCGTCTGCGAAACCATGGGGACGCGGAATGACGAGTGCAATGCGAAACGGGGCACGTCGATTTCTGGTTCTGTGATGTACTCTTCCGATGACGGTAATGCGAGGCCGACCCAACCCGTCTCTTCGGAACACACCACCGCGCACCGCAGCTCGAACTTGTCGCCTG
Source organism: Sipunculus nudus (assembly GCA_026874595.1). NCBI lineage: Eukaryota > Metazoa > Annelida > Sipuncula > Golfingiida > Sipunculidae > Sipunculus > Sipunculus nudus. The sequence goes on along the minus strand of CM049313.1, from coordinate 54,835,001 downwards.
AGGAACGCACGGCTTTTACGAAACGGGGCAGGGTCGACTTTTCGTAAGGCTGGTAATTAAGGGCGTCGAACGGAGAATCGGCGGGTATGGTCCTGCTCCCGAGCACGGTGACTACTTCGGCTGTATCTAATACCTGGTTCGGTATCACGTACCGCTGGTCGACAGCTCCCAGGCCTTTGTCCGCCGAGCCTTCCGGTTCTGTGAGGCACGTTAGACCCAGGTGCACCTCACATTCGGAGATGTCCGGGTATTCGTCAGCGGCACGCATGTATGTTGTGCTGAGATCGGACACCAGCGTGTTCAGGTAGTCAAAATCCGTGGCAGGGTCGGGAGCATCTGCAGAAGCATCTACGTCGAAACGGCTAATGTTTTCGTCAACACAGTTACCTTCCTGTCCGAGTGAGTGTTTGGCCATGAAACGGTCAGCCACCCCCTTGTCGGACAGCAGGCTGTACAGGGCCTCGTATGCTCCTTGCAGGATGGCACAAACGAACGGTGTGTGGGCAGGGAGGAAGGACAGGCACATCCTGGGTAGCGCCGTTCTCATCAGCAAGCGGAAAGGTCCCTTGAACCCTGTCAGCACGAACTGACATGCCCGCCGACATACAGCGGGCTTGCCGACCGGCAGGGTGTGCTTACACATGAGAACTCTGTATCTTTGAGGGAGCAAGGGGTCTGTCTGTCTCGCGTCCGGACGGGGGGTTTCCTTTTCCCGTACTTTGTGGCCGTTTACCGGGCCTTGGCTGTCCGTGAAGTTTTCTGGTGCCGGGTCGTCCGTGACTTCCCATGTGTCCTTTGTCGCCTTTGGCCGCAGTATGTGGTTGTCTTCTCTCTTCCTGTCGGGTCGAGGGTAGTATTCGCCTTCTGGCTCGTACACTTTTCCACCCGCGAAATAATGCACAGACTCACTCGTGTACTCGAACCCAAACAGGTTCGGGGCGTGTGTGTATAGTGAGTCTATGAACGAATCGAGTGAGGTTAACACCAGCCCCGTTTCGGTAACCATCGGGGCCATTTGGTGATCGGACCCCCAGTTCAGACCGACTGACGTGGAGCTGTTTTCCTTGTCTCCCGGAGGCTGTGCACCCGAGTTAGGTAGGGCTCGTTTTGCCCACGCGTCACGAAACATGTCGTCCACCCTCCGGTTATCCTGCTTCTCACGTAACGGTCGTCGACGTTTCCTGCCCGGCATCCGCTGTTCTCTGAACTGCGCCTGCAAAACGGACAGGTACGCGATCGCGTCGTGGACGTTCAGGAAAACCCATATGCCCAAATCGGCGGATTCCATAGTTTGTTTGCAACGTTTGTCATACTCTGCGACTTCGTCGTTACTGGCGAATATTCTGATGCAGCCTGTGAGGTCTGTCGCGGTGCCGTCCGCGGTTGTGTCCAGGCTCATTGGTTCCTCTACCACGTGGGACGGCACCACGTGTTTGTCCAACAGACGGATGGTGTCGGGGTCCCTTATGCCGTAGTGAAGGTCGTAAAGGAGTTCGCTTATTTCCAAGTGGCACCTTTTGTTGACGTGCATCACGACGGTGTGATTTGGTTCGTACACGCCGGTGGCCTTGGCGATGATAGGGACGTTGCAAACATGCTGCAGCATGCTGACGGCCGGCACTCGGTTCGCCACGGGTCCCATACCGTCTGACCGTATAGCCGTCGACTGGCTTTCTGAACCCAGTAAAATGAAAACCAGAGGTTTCTCGTGGTAGATCCCAAGACGGCACGCCGCGTACCGATACAAGAAAGCGTATGTATATAAGTTGTAGCTGCTGGCCATCCCCGCCTCGTCCACTAGCACGACGTTACTGCTGCATATTTGAGGGAAATCAAACCGGAAACTAGACTGTAACCATGGCATGTCCACCCGTTTCAACCCCATGTTCGCCATGCATGTGAAGTCCCTGTGTTGTTGATCCTTCTTGTTACACCGCCCCTGCGTAGCGCCACTGCGAGGAGGTTTACTGGACGACACCTGACCGGCCAATTTTACCGCGGGATCGAAGCCGGGACGCATGCGGGACCGTGGCTGTATTATTTTCCTGCCTTTGACGTACGATACCTTGTTCCCGTGCCGGGCCACAGTGTCGTCTTCCCTTTCGAATGCCTCGGCGTAGCGAGCCCATTCCGTACCCAGCGCCGTTTCTATCCTTTTAAGTTTCATTTTAAGGTTGTCGAACTGAGACCGGAAATTCCTGTGGTCTGTTAGTATCCCGTCCAGCTGGGCTTCTGCGAAGGAGGTAGGGTTCAAAGTCGAAGCCGGCTCACGGGGTTCTGCTTCACGGCAGTTGTACATCAACTGCAGTTTCGCTAACGTCCCGACGCGCCCCACTTGGTGTGACTTCAGAGCGTTGTGGAGGTTGGTCACGGAGGCGTTTCCGGCGGCGGTGCACACCATATGTGTGTTGGCGGTGAGGATGTCCACAAGCGTGCTTTTACCCGCGCCGGCCGGGCCCGTCACGACGTAACAGCGGAAATGTACGGGAGTGAAAGAACCAGGCGTCGCCGGAACGGTAGGGTCCGCCGCCCGGCGCAGGATCTCCCATTTGCAACGTTCTGCTTCGTCGGGTATCAAGGCCTGGTTCGGGTCGAATATAGAACTGGGGAACGGCCATGTCATATGTTCCAGTTGATGGAGCCATTTTTCTGTCTCGTACGGCGGCGACGGGCGCTGCATCCACGTTGGCACGGGGACGCGGTGTTGCTCGGTGCGAATCGACTCGGCCAAGTTGTCCGCTATACTTGTTGTTGTGAGAATGAGTCTCTCACGTTTATCTTCTGTCAAAGCCATCTGTCAAAGATGTCTGTTCGTGTACAATATGCGCAGGAGGGAGCTCAAAATAAAATGTTAGGATTGCGTGCCCTGTGTCAGGTCAGACTGCTTAAAAGTGGTGCACTGACTCACCTCGAGGCGGGAGCATGACTGATTAGGGTAATCGGGAGCCCCTGTGTTATATATGTTATATACAGTCACGTGACATATGCGCGCGCCATTCAAAAACTGGATGCGGCTGGGGGCTTCAACATCTTATCCAATAACTTCAGCCTATCTGTCACAACCTTTGACAGTGCTGGCTCTTTTTCAGCGGACGGTTCCCGTTCGGCCTCTACGGTGTCTGCTGGTTTACCGCGTGGTTTATCCCTGCCGGTTTGGCCACCCTCTGTAGGGGTGTCAGATGTGACAGCGGAGGAGACATGTGGTTCACCTGACGCAACGTCACCTCTGTCACGTCTGTTTTGCTCTACGACATCTGCGATACCCCGAACAAGTTCTTGCAGTAACGCGCGACTGTCACGGCCGTCTTTTTGGTCACCCGCCGTAGTCTCAATAGACGGGGGATGGGCAGGAGCATGTGCTGCGGCTGGCTGAACGGAAGGTTGACTGGCTTGAAACGTGTGAGGTGGGTGGGCAGGGTGAACGTTTGTGTGAACGTGTGTTGTCAGTTTTTCCACCGTCTCCTGCAGTGTTTTAACGGTGGACTCGAGCCCGGCAGGGGAAAAAACGGACGCTCTTTGCGTTTCTGGGGATTTCAACATATCAAGCCCGGAGTGGCCACCAGTGTCCGACGTGCGTGCGTGGTTGTGATGCGCGGCTTCTTGTTCCGTTTTATCATCAGCTCTTGACGATGACCCTGTCCTTCTGTCCGCGATATGCTGTTTACCGTTATCACCGTAAAAGTAATAATGCACGGTGGAGGGTTGCTGCTGCGTGTGCGGCGTTTGTACCGTGTGCCTGTCGAACCCGGTCGTGCTGCCGTCACTCGCAAAAGGTGGGGGCGGCGCCACAGGTGCTTGCGGGTACAACGGTGTCGCGGGTGGCTGATAGGGCGAGAAGCGCGCTGATGCGTAATGCCCTGGTTGGAAGACGGGCCCTGCGTTCGTCGGCGAACCCGGCCACCAGACCCCGGACCCTGGCGCATAAGCTGACGGCTGCGTTTGTGTTCCGACCGTCGGGGATGCGTAACCGAAAGAACCGTGCGGCCATGGTGCAGCCTGAATCTGCACAGGCGCTTCCGCATCGACCCGGCCGTACTTAGATTTCAACCTTTGCAGTAGTTCTTCTTGACCCGTTATCCAATCCTTCATGTCGGCTGTTAACTGCCCGGAACCGTTAGGGGTTACTGGCGCGTTACTGTTTGATGATGACATGTCTGCGGCCAGTCGTTCGGGGTTTCCGGAACTGCCTTCCACTACGGTCAAGGTCGATTTGCCACTGTCTGAAAGATTGATCGGATCGGTGTCGTCAGAATGTTCCTGTTCATCACAAATACACGTTTGTGGTGAAGCTGGTTTCAGCGGTGTTTGTGGTGAAGCTGGTTTCAGCGGTGTTGAGCTTTCAGCGTGCCCAGCGAGTGGACTGTCCGCACCAGCGTCTGATTTGTTTTCAGCGTCAATAAATGTCGAAGCCAACCCAAGCTGTTCGAGTTCTTGTTTCTTGCATTGTTTGACCGTGAAAGGGTTCAGTGCTGCCCCCAAGAGCAGGTTGTGCCAGGTGGGCACTGTGGTCTCGTCTGTGCTGAATGTCTCCTCTGGGAGGACACGCCCTTCAGCCTCTTTAATGATATCCCTGTACAATTCCGGGCTCAGGCCGAGGTGTTTGAACAGGTTCTCGTTTTCAGTGTGCTCACAATCCGGTTCGTCCAAATGCAGACTTGTGCAGTACATGGCAAGGCAGCCTGCACGGGCGTTGTTCATCGTCAACGAAACGTGGTTCAGGAAGTCCGGGCCGGCAGCAATCTCCAGGTCCTCCTTAGTCGGACAACCCTGTTCTGAAAACGTGTCTGACAACTTCAGTGAGGACAACGACACAGCGGGGAACAGCGCCCGTAAAAGGTCTTTCGTAGAAGCGTTTTCACGGTTTGCCGGTGATCTGTCCACAAAGTAGGGACACGCCCGTGTGAGCACACCCACGAACCTCGGGTCCAACTGTATAACCCCAAACAGCCCGACGTCTGGGAGATGACGTATGTGGATCAAGCTCCCGACAGGGGGGGAGAGCCGGTCGTGTGTGATGAACACGGGTTTGGTGCATGACGCGTTTCTGTTCACATCCTTCGGTGCATCTGAACGATCGTCCACCCCTAGTGATACGTGACGTAAGATGGCGTCTGAAAGACGGTATTTTCCCCGATCGGGTCCGTTTAACCTTTTCCAGACCTGGGGACATGTACTGGCTAAACAGCAAACTGCGAACATTTTTATGGTGCTCGTGTAATTATGTTACATGTCATGTGTCGTTGTCGTCTGGCGCTTGCACCGGGGTAAATAAACAGAGATGTTCTGTTATTCTTCGTGATGTCTTTCGGCGGGAGGGGTTTCTGTCGTATACTCAATGTTCAGGCATCGGCAGGTGAAACTTTGCCGGCGGGAACACTGCCCGTTCGGCTCGTGCTTCTGCGCTCTGTGTTCTTTTGTCGCGAAAAATCTGCACAGTGTCCCGTATCTCGCCCAGTGGATGCAAACGTGGAAACATGTAATGTTCTCCCAACGTGTAAAGTTCCAGACTGTGTTTGTTTTCCACCGCCTCAGTCTGTGCGTGTTGACGTGTCGGGTCAGTGTTTGTACCTTCCCTAATGTGTTTTCCACCTTCCGTCTCGGTTGTGTTTATGTCGCGTGGGCACACACCCGCTAGTTCCGCGCACGTTTGGTGTATGTGCCTGTCGATGGCCGTTTTTACGCCGGCGAGTACTTGCGTGTGATCACGTGAGAATGGTGTTATATTCAGGTGCCAAGGGTCATGTGCCGTACGTGTTTTTGTGGTGATCAGCAGGCAAGGGTAAGCGTGCGTCCACATCTCCCACGCGTTTAACACGCATGTACCGTCGCATTGGGATGAAGTGATGGGCCGCGCTGCAGCGCTCGCGACAACCTTAGCCAAAGTCGACCTGGTGTCTCTGTTAGAACAATGGGAGTGCATAACCGCCAGAGCACGTAGTACATGCGTTGTTTCGCGTGATACGTTTCCGGCCGGCGCTCCCCTCAGTAACGCCCACATACTTGCGTATAGGTACACAGTCTCAAAAGTTGCGAACACTGGGAGCCCGATTTGCACGTATGAGCAGGCCAACGACACCAGGGTGGCGTCGAACAACAGGAGGACTCCCACCGTTCGCAACTGTAACTGTTTCAGTTTCAGCGAAGGATTCCCTTTGTTGTTCTTTATCCTTGACTCTGCTGTATTGAATATATTTCCCGTTTTACGGTTGGGGGCCAAGGTGAAACCCATTATGCTCGCCAGCTCGTCCAGCCACGTGCCAGAAAACACATCTGTACTTACGTTTGCGATATGCCGGTCCCACGAGACGCTGACCGTGTCTTGACCGTGAACGTCCACGTAGTGTTCGAGCAAATGTGTGGCCAGCTGCTTCAGTTCTGGTTGGGCCCCGTGTGTTGTGTGATGGCCGTTATCCCCAGCGTTTGATGCTGGGTCGTTAACCGTGTTTGGTTCGCCGTTCTTTGCGGCACTGTGATTGTCCCCGCCCCTCGTCCTCTTCGCCCTTCTGGTCTGCCTGGTCAGCTGTAAGATGCATTGTTCCCATTCCTTGTGAGACTTAACGAATTCCTGTAAGGCTGGGGCGACTGTTGTGTACCACCAATCCACGGGATGGCCGTCCTTATTTTCCCCGTGTAGCTGACGTGTTTTCCTGAACCATGAATCCACGTGCTCTGCCACTTGTTTGATGTGTGAACGGATATCCTTTTGCATGGCCCGGTGTATATTTGTGTGTGTGCGGTGTTGTACCACGTAATCATACCCTGTCTAGTCGGGGTCTTCTGATGGTATGAGTTCCAGAAGTCGCTCCACACTCTGAAGTATCACTTGTGTGTTTCACACGCCGAACTCATTTTTTGTAAAGCTGCCTTGTCACGTGGTTGCCACAGCATATCATGCAGCAGTAGGAAACGGTTTGACGCCAGACCTCCTTATAAAAGCGCGCACCGACTGCGTTTCGCTTATTGTGCTCGCAGTTGCAGGACTTGACAGTTGTTTCGACCAGAAGCGTAGACATACGGTTCAAACATGCACAGGTCGGGTGGTAGTAAACCAGACGAGAGAGACTACACCAGTCTTTGCGAGACCGGCGATCTAGGGGATATCACGCCTGCCCGTTTGTATGTGGTCAAGAGGGACGATTTGCTCTCGCTTGACGTCGCAGGAGGCATCATAGTTAAACAGCTGTTGGCGCAATGCGAAGGGGAACCCGGTGGTTGGTTACCTGTCGTGAGGGGGCTGACCGTGGAAAGTGATCTGCCCTGGAAAGGTTTCGTGGAGACACCGGACGGTGAAGTCAACAGTGCCGGCAGGTATCCGTTCTTGTTCCTCCTGCACGGGTACGATGACCCGCGTCTACACGAGCATGACAACCCGATGAGACAAATGAAGAACGTGAGGCAGGTCATCGATGACATGCTGCAGACCACAACCCCCGCCTGGGAAGGTTGTGAGAAAAGCGAGTTTTTTCCGGTTCCGCAGAAATACACGTCTGCCGACCTGGTGGACAATGGCAAGGACCTGCACTCCCTGACTGTGCAGCGGATCATGAGCGTTGTGAAGAGTGAAGGACCGCCACTGGAGGCGAAAGATTTTTTCATCTTTGGAACGTTTACGTGGGCGCATATCAGCGCACTCATGCACGGTTGCATGTTCCTCGTGCGGGACTCGGTCAGGCGTGACGTATCCCTGCACGAAAACCTAAACGCGGTCACCGTGGATTTGTGGGACGCGACGCTGGCCTACGCTACACGCCGTTCTGCTCCGAAGCGACGGCCGCAACGGAAGCAGTTGCTTGCGGACGTCCTGCAGGACGACAGGAATTCCCCGACGGAAGAGCCCATTGAAAACCTTCTGGTCGTGTCACCCGTGCTCAGCCAGCTGATGTGGAGCATCGTCAGGGGCCTGATGCACAACCTACATATCAAACCGTACTTGGCAGACGTGGTTGTTTACATGCTCGACACACCAGTGCACCGGCAGGTGGATCTACCTCCAGGTTTCTCATCCCCGTACCAAAACCAACAGGCATGTGACAAACGGCGGCAGATATCTGAAGAAACCGCCCCTTTGGTTGCTCTGCTGGTGTATCTCACGCTCACCCAGAACACCAGTTGCCGGTTCGCGGACACTGTCGAATTCAAAAACTGGCCATGCGACGAGGACGTGCACTTTTCCCTAGTGCGACAGGCGGAGGCCACACCTTTCGGTAACCCAGAGAAGTGTACAGCAGAACTGGAGCGCATGATGCCAGGTCACGTGGAACGCCAAATGTCACCTTGCCTGGCTGAAGCCGTAGCAATGTCGTTGAGGTTGAATGAGGCTTCACTGCTGTGCAGTTTGCTGAAGTCCACGGACTCAGCCGCCGTGGACATGACGTCTTTCTTACTGACAGACAGGCAGGCCCAGCTACGGACGTCGCAGAAATGGCGTGCTTCGTTTGACATCGACAACTACCCTTTCGAACTACCGTTCGATAAGCAGGAGCGTCAGGGCAACATCAAATCGCACATGGACTCGGCAGGCCGCCACGGCAATACCGTCTTGGCCCAAAGGCTTGTCGGCCTTTCGTTGGACCTCCACGTTACGGCCAGGTCGCTAGATTCGTTCGAAACTCTGGCGGAAGGGGTGCCCTGGGACGCTGACTTGAGCGATGTGAAAAAAGCGATTAATACACGTATGTGTCACAAATGCCACAAGGACGGGGTCAGTTTGGACAGGGGACCGGAAAACTGCCCCTGTGTGTGGTTCCCACGCCCCGTCAGGCAGATCCTCGAAAAGCGGGGGACAGCTCACGACGGGCTATGCGTACCTGGGTTGCACGTGCTGTGCAAAGGACCCCATTTTACGGGCAATGTTGAGAAATCGTCCTTTGTCCAGAGAAAAGAATCTGACAGCAGAAGGAGAGAGTCGCAAGAAGCACCGTCGGGTGTGTTGGCACGCGTGCTCAAAGAAATACCGCCGGAACTGGATATGATCGTGCAGCCCCACGCGGGACGTCTACACACGTCCTTCATTGACGCGCTCGCCGGTTGTTTCATTACAAAACCCGACTCGCAGCTGCGAAAGAAGCACGACAGTACGCCTTTGGATGTCACGAGCGTTTGCAAAATGTTCTCGTGTGTGACTGATACAGTCGCGAGCGTGACGTTGGAAGCCAAACGCTTCGCGAACCTCGCCGCCGAGAGAACAGCTAACAGGAAGGCGGGGGCGACAGATGTAGAGAAACTGCGGTCTGAACTGGCCATCACGTTGTCGGGCGAGATGTTGGCCTACCAGGGTGCAGCTGTGTGGAAGATGCACCAGTGCACACTGCTGCACCAGTGCTTGCTGGCTTCTAACATGGCGCAAGCAGATGTATTCAAGCGGCTGCAGAGCGCAGCTGCTACGTACCAGCAGGTGCAACTGACGCTTTTGCATTCACCGTTGATGCTCGACAAACCGTTGTTCTCGTACAAGCCGTACGTTGTCAGGAGCGCGAGTGTACCTTCCCTGCACGATCAGGGGAGGGTTCTGGCGCACGAACACTGTTCGAAGGATTGCGTCTGGTACAAGGTCCAAGACGCATACTGTAAAATGAACACCACCACGTGGTACAAAGATAAATCTGCCGCAAACAAGAAAGGATGGCAGCGCCCGCAGGGAAGCGTTGATGCCCCGTTTGCTGAAACGCACGGTTCCATACGTGCCTCGATCATGGAGTCGCGCAGTGCGGGTGTCAGTGCTGCCGACATATATCAGGAACAGGGTGACTTCACCGTAACTCCGCGGGTGTCTGGTTTATCAGACGATGCAGTCGAGGATGAAGCAATTCCACCGGCTGTTGCGGCAGATGTGACAAGCGTTGTCCGGAATTCATCGTACGACTACATCATCGGCAACCACGAAAATGAAGAGGAGAGGTTTCGTGGAACGGGGTGGGGGTGGGTGAGCGGTCTGTCCGTCTTCACGAAACCTCTGTCTCGTGACACGCAAGGATGGATCGTCCAGATCATACAGAGTTGTTACCACCCTTCACTTAAAAAGATGATCCAGGCAAAGACCTTGCGTGAACTCGCGTTGGATGCTGAGGAATCTGGGGTGCACCTGCGGCAAGCGGACGTGCATGCTCTGGTGCGTTTGGTGCAGCTGGTCGAGACCAGCCCGCTGCGCGGCGGGAGACATGTCAGCGGTTCCAAGGAATTCACGTCTTTCCTCCTCCAGTCTCAGCTGTTCTGTCACATGAGCCAGCTATCCGATGCACACCAGAAGGAAAACGCCATTTTACCCGTTTGGGTGCAAGCTGGATGGGGTGGCGTCACCTTTAACAACCCAAAGAGCGAGTCTGGTGAAGCGCAGATGCCCGTCTTCCGTGATGCCGGTCTCGTGATGGTGAAGGACGGCGTGTCCTGCCTGAACGAAGCTAGTTCTTTGCGCTACAAGGTCACGGTGGCGTGTATGAGGCCGAATTTTTATGTTCTGCAAAACCATCTTGTGGTCCGTCACCGGATGTTGATGGGTGTGAACGAGACTGAGCTCTCAGCACTGTATACAGGCGCGCTCAAGTCGATGAACTGGCCGCGTGCGGGAAAACAAGATGCTGACGATAAACGGCAATACCCGCTCTTTCTGGGGGTTAGCACGGAGCCGTTCTCTCAACGCATGCAGGTGCACCACGCTGCACGCAGTGTGCTACACGGCATGGACGCAGCCGGCAGGACAGGAAGCATCCAAGACCTCGAAACGTGTTTGGACGACATGTGTGAGGACCCTGACGTTCCTGTCGAAAAAGTGGCTGGTCTGTTGTACCAGATAATATCCACACGTTTAGGAAACAGCGGAGTGGATATCGAACAGCTGCCGAAAAACAGCTTGGACGCAGAGACGTTCAGGTGCGTCGATGACTTTTGTACCCGTTTCCCTTACGTCCGCATGGACGAAAACGATTTGTCATCCGCTCTCCGTTTTCTCATGCCGATCGGCGAGCCGGACCCGAAACGCAGGCGGGTTTCTACCGATTAATGAATCACATGATTGTGTCCTTGAATGTGGGTCGTGCACCTGTTTTTGTTTATTGCTATGGTATATCATATTAAAAACTATATTGCTTGTATACGTGTTTGTGTTTTCTGTTGCGTGCATCGTCTGTCTGTTGTATGGTCCAGTCGGTCCTGTGCATGCGTGGTTGGAATGTTGCTATTTGAATGATTTATCACATGTTTCGTTGTAAACCCTGTGTGCACGTCGGTATATATATATATATTTGTGTCGTGACTGCGACTTTATAACAGCCGCACTGGTGACAGTTTGGTTCATTTGCTATGTCTGACATACAAGGGGTTACACTTGGTACAGCAGGGTACCACGTGGACGATATGTCATTACCAAATGAAGACGTTCATCGTTCTGATGAGGAAGGCGGGTCGGGAGAAAGGGAAGAGAACAACAATCCCCGGGACGGTGTCGCCGATGACCCTTGTGGCTGGCCTGTACTGGGATCCGGAGATGAGGATGACAGTGGGGGAGAACTACAAGAAAATGAGGAGGATTCGTCGTCATCGTCGTCTGACATGGATGATGAAGAGATGATTATGCGTTACGAAAAGTGCATGTCGGAAGCCAATGGGAATATTGCAACATTTTTCGAGACGCACGGCCGTCAGATGTCTCTGTGGAGATACTTGGACGTAATCGATCTCTCTCTGTCGAGCACAATGGCAAAAGACATGTGGTCGATATGTTCAGCTATTGCAGAGAGGTTACCCGAAGAGCCAGGTGAAGAAGGGCAGGTCACAACATTTGAACCAGGAATCCTGATTTGGGTGGCATTCTGTCAAATGTGGTGCCAGCATTGCTTCCAGTTGATGCGGAGAGTGGTTGCGACGTCAGGGATTGGCGCGAATTTACCTACTCCTTACAGCACACTTGACAATTACGAGGTAGATGAATATGTCCGGAACAACGTGACCCCGAGGTCTATTTGCATGGCCCTTTTCCTGGGGCAACGGGAGTGGCGGGGTTGCGGTTGCACATTGTGCAGGAGACTCGAAACCAGTCTGCCGCTTCTGCAGGGATTACAAACTGTGGCGAACATTTCCTGTCCGCGCCAGTGATTCACGCACAAACATGCGGTGTTCTTTTGTCAGTATTTGTCACGGACCACATGTTCCATATTGACCTCCGTATCACGTTTTCATGCTTTGTCGATCGGTTCGTGTATTATCACCGTTTAGTGGTCTGGCGTAGACGTCACGTGTGTGTTCATCAGAAACGTCAACGTCTGTGGCCATGTGTGGAATATTGTCTTGGGTGCTGCGTGTTTGCTTCGCAGTGACTGCTTTCCAGCAAATGTCCGGCGCCGTCACTTCTTCGGCCATCGACATAACTACGCTTAACACCTCGCAACGTGCGTACGCGGACCTGAAAGGGAACGAACGTTTGAACAGACTGCGGTTCTGTGACCCGCGGACGCCGTCCAAATATGTACATTTCGCTCCTCACCCGAGATGCCCCCATGCAGCTGACCATGCACAGGACCACCACGAAACCGGGACGGTTATCACTTTCAAGAGGAATATTCAAGCCACCAGGACCGACGCCATGGCCTGCCAGTGGTTCGTATCGTACAGAAAAACGTACACGGGTTGGTTTGGTCACAAATTTATAACGGACAAATGGGACCGCCCGATTGCGCCTCCCTCGGCAGAAGAGTGTCGGAAATGGCGCTCAACAAGGGACTGCACGATCGACGGCAAGACGCACATGTTGTATTATGTCAGCATGAGCCACGACGGATACGTCACGTATTCCAGCAACATACCTGTCAGTGTGAAGTATAATTGGTTCGCGTTCGGGTACGATCCGGAAACGTACACTCACAACTGTATCATGAAAGAAGTGTATGTTGTCGCTTCTCCCCCGTATCAGGTTGTGCACACGTCGCTGGGCATGGCTCAGAACCTGTCGAGCACGGGAGCCAGATCGTTTGAACTGGGCAGTCACATAACCACTGACGAATGGGTCATCGTTTGGCACAAAGTCGAACCTACGATGTCATGCGGTTATGTACTGGCAGAGATACACCATAACGTAACCAAGGTTAAGCTGGGTGACGGCAACGGGCGCTTCTACTTGGTGCTGGAGGACGCAAAACAAATGCTTACATTTGACCGACAGAAACATATGATACCTAGTCTCAGTGCCATCGATCATCCCTACTGCGTGTCAAAGAGGCTGAGTTCAATGAACTACACGGAAATGTATTGGGACACCTATTACGGGATCGTCGCTTGGATACCTGACACTGTTCCCGTTTCTGCAATCGAAAACCACCTCAACCATTCCACGGTACATCTGAATGTAAGCGTAGTAAACCATGACCACTTGTGTGAGGAGTACAAGAGGAAGCAGCACGCCGACGCTCACGGGGCTGCCGCGTTGAACTGCACGCATTACCTTTCCCGTCGAAGACGTAGTATTGACCACGCAACCAGGTCGGAACTGCTGCTGATGACCAACGAAATAATGGAAAACGTGAGGTATTTTGTGTCTGGGAAGATTGTGGACTGGATGAACTCGCAACAGCGTCAGCGCCTGGACACTTGGTGCGCTCAGAGTTATTACGACCACAACATGGCGCGTTCTCTTGCAATTGTCAACCCGTCGTCTGTGCTGTCCGTGTACTTAGGGCGGGACGTGTATGCCAAACCGCGCGGCAGTGTTTACGAGATAAGCCGATGCAGGTTCCTCAATGAAACGGACTTCCGTCTTGCCCGCAGTCTGGAGGTCGGCGAGGGCAAATCGTTGTGCTACAGCAGGCCTCTCATATACTTCAATGACCCGGAGGACGGGGGCAACAGGACGGCCAACATGACCGGGATAAAGGACATGGAACCTCTGCGGGGCCAGGCCATGGATGACGGACGGATCGTGATCCCGCCCAAGTACACGGAATCCTGCCGCTACCCGAACATGTTGCGTTTTTACATCAACGAGGTACCGCTCACGTACAAAAACTACACTCTTATCACCCTGCCGGACGAAAACGGGACAGAAACCGAATTTGCTGTGTTGTCGGACCTGCCTTCTGAAAATTACATCCGTGATATGAATTACGGCTACATAGTGGATGACGTCGATCCCGCCCTGCGGGACGTCACCGATTTCCTGCCCCCGATAGAGGCCGATGTCCCCATCATGGAAAACCCTTACACGGACAAGGAAATCGAAGGCGAGCTCGATCTCATGTCTATGCTGGAAAACGCGAACCAGATGCGCGTTTTCGATCGCCATTTACGTTGGACGATGGCCATGTATCAGGTTTACACCAGCAATGACCCAGACCTGGGGAAAATCGCTTCCGACATAATCAACGGCATCGGCAGCGCCGTTGGCACAGTATTCAATGGTGCGTTGGATTTCTTCGGTAAACTCCTTTCTGGGATTTTGGGATTCCTAGGTACACTTGCTGGTAAGGTGATCGCTTTTATACTGGGGATAATGGTGGGTATCGGTGGCGTTTATGCCTTTTTTGTACTCCTAAGACAAATGACAGCCCTGACCGTGCAAGCGGGGCACGGAGCCTACGTCAAGTACAGAGACAGGAAAAGCGGGGTGCCAACGGTTGTTATCAGAGACCGTCGGTCGTCCACGTCGTCGAGTTCCTCCTCTACGTCGTCGTCGTCCGAGGGAGAAGACGAACCGGCGGGAAAAGGCGAGCAAACCCGTCTGCTGGGGAAAACAGGAAAAGATAACATTGTGAACGCTGAAAAGGACATGTGGGGCAAGAAATGGAATAAAAGATCGACAAGACGGGACAAATTGTCCATATGGCCTAGCGTATATTAAAATAAAAAAACGTATACGTCTTATATAGACCTATGGGTTGTCTTGTATGCAACTGTACAAGTAATGGACCACCCCCCCCCCCTTTCCACCATTGTATAATGATCAATAAAAGTAACAAGAAAACGTGTCAGTTGTTGTCGTTTATTGAAAAGCAAACAAGTGATATACATGTGCCTGAATCCGTATATATCCGAACTGTGAACTATAACAAAATGTCGGGTGTTCACGGTAAACTTTGCTGACGAACGATATGAAAAATACAGCAACAAACACGCAACACGTCGTTCAGATCAGCTCTCACTGTCCCTGGTAGACCCAAGTTCATCGATATAGAACCGGCGTCGGGGAAAATGTAACTCGTGACGTCTTCCCACGGGTGACGAGTTATGCTGGCGTTAACAGCGTTCGACGGCGACACTCCGATCACGATATACGCAGGCAAGGGCCCTGTCAACAGCCCGGCGGGTCCTCCGCGTTGTCCGCGAAATGTTTGTTTCATCCCACGCACGAAACGGTTCAGCTTCCCTTTTCCCTTCCCGCGTATGAACGAGACGCGCTCGTCTCCAGCCTGCCAAATACAAACTGACGTGGAGTCCGTCTCGACGTCAACACTGGTGTCTGAAGTGCTGTGCCGTGCGGAATCTGACCCCAACCATCGTTTGAACTGCATGTCGAGATCCGTTGACCGTACAAGAACTCTGTTTCCTGTGACGTGGAATACGACCGTTTTATCACCACTCGTCGCCAGGTTGAAAAACACGTGAACATCCGAACCGCTGTCGAGGCACCAGTAAAGAAGGATTCCATCTGATTCGAGGTGCAGCGTGTTCAACACGTAATCTGTGACACGACTGTTAGAGTTTGTTGTTCCACTTCCGGGAACCGTAGCAGACAGGCGGTTCTTTCTACCGGTTGCGCGGTGCATAGTTTCAAGAGTCATACTTTTGTTCGGGGGGGCACAACAGACGTTGTGACAAACACAAATAAAAGGTGTCTACCGTGCGCGATTTCTAGTCCGTGTCACCGCACGTGCATCCCATTTCCTTCATCTTTTTGTAGAAGACGGATTCGGGGTCAGAGCAAACGACAAACACGGTAGGCACGCCGCCATGGTGCGATGCCTTGCTTTCATACATTTCGTTGGCTTCAACCATAAACAAAGGCTTGCGCGTCTGAATGTCCATCGCCAGGTTCATCGGGCGTTCTTGTCCGTCGTCCCGCTTGTTTGTGACGCGGACGGCTTTTGCGCCGTTGTCTTGTGAAGGTTTGCACAAGACACAGTAAGCGGGGTATTCTAAGGGCTCGTCGTCATCATCAATCGTCGTGTCCGTTACAGGTGCTAGGTCATACAAGCGCACGTCGGTGCACGGTCTCACGGGAGCGCCGTCCCTTTTTACCAAGTCTTCCAAGTGAACATACCACAGGCGATGGACGGCCCCGGTCACCGGATCCATTTCCTCCATTAGATATCCCTGTGTGGATATCATATTTTCTATGTAGCGGTTCATTTTAGGATGCTTGCATTGTACCAGCACAGAATGGGGGTGAGGGAACTGGCGGTCCCCCGGTGGCACAGGCTCCAAGGATCCGTGAACAGAACATGGCCGGTGGCGTTTCGTTGAATGCGTATCAAGAGACGTGACATCCGTAGTGTCTGGAGTTGTGCTGGGATGTTTGTCATACTTCGTCTCAGAGGGCGTTTGTGGGGTGCTGGCAGTTGTTTGAATGTTCTGATTCGGCTTAGGTTGCGCGACTGAAGAAGATAAACGTAACTTGCTTTTTCCGCGGAGCGTACGGTCAGAACGGCATTGTTGGCTCTTTGACTTGGTTGCATGAATCATTTCCTTTTTCTCCATCTTTTTCCTTTTCAGTTGCACCCGTGCGTCTTCCGCACATTCTAACATTCCTGCGCCCAACCAGTTTTCTAACGCTTCCTGGTCGATTTTCTGTTCGCGGACTGTCACGCCTGGTAGAGGTGCGGGCCCGTCCTGCGTTTCCTGGCATGTGGCTATGGCAGCTATATGGTGAAGAGCGGCCATTGACTCGCGATTGCGGGTATTCTTTGTGGTATGATCTGCCGTGTCCATGAGTGCGGATGTATTCGTGATATGAACAAAATGCACTTTGCTGCCAGGACTGAATTGTACATCGTGTGACGCAACCACGGGTCTCCGTCACAAATAAAAGGTGTCGGAT
This sequence comes from Sipunculus nudus, assembly GCA_026874595.1. NCBI lineage: Eukaryota > Metazoa > Annelida > Sipuncula > Golfingiida > Sipunculidae > Sipunculus > Sipunculus nudus. The sequence continues at coordinate 54,817,984 of CM049313.1, read as the reverse complement.
GTGGATCATGCTGTTCCGCCTGTCAGTTCGGGAAGGCCAAAAACACGCATGTATTCGTGAATGCTGTCATGCAAGTGCATCGCGCAATCACATGCATACCAACAAAGGCAACCTTGACACAGGTGTTTTTGCGGGATTTTGTTCCGGCAAAGACCCACGACATGCTTCACTCTCTTTTCATGGAGCGACAGCTCTGTTTCGTTTGTGTTCTTGTTCCAGCTCGATGAGGGTCCGTGGAAGTGTGTGTCTTCGAAATGACGCACGCACGTCGCTCTCTGAAGCGCTTGTGCGTTTTTTGCGTCGCAGGAACAGCAAACTGCGTTCTCGAAGCCTTCCCCGATGGTGTGGACAAGTTCGTAGCACGTTCTCTCACCATTGCATACCTGCACGACGCACAGCGATGCTTTCGATACGCAACCTTTTTTCTTCCCGGTGCATCTCGGCGTCCCTACCACGGCGGGAGGGTCCTTCGTAGATCCTGTGACTGTCACTGGACCGAACCGCCCGGATGTGACGTAAGCCATCGGTACCCCGTGCCTGTCACCGGAACAGAGCATCATGTGGCGTTCGGCGTGCACGTACAGTTCACGCGAAATCCGTTTTGCCATCGCAGGCGGAGCAGGGGCTTCGTAAACCCTGTGCCATGACAAGGGCAGGGCTGTGACTGAGAACCCTCCGTAAGGAGTTCCCACCCGCAGGCTCGGTGTGTGCACGAAGCGGGGTTGACATTTCCCGCCCTTGTTCAGACGATCTACGTCAACGCAAACGCTGCGGGTGAACTCTGTTATGAATGGCTTCCGGACGCACTTGGCCTGGCACAGCGAGCACGCAACCTTCAAGAATGTTATGTATTCTAGTCCACCAGCCAACGTATCTGATATCGTGCTGTACATCTGCCAACGGTACCTTTCCTGTATAAAGGAACGTAACACGAAACCTACAAGGTCTGCTTCTTGTGATTTGTTTTCTACATTGTTTGTTCCGACACTCATGACAGCCGGTCCCCTTCCGAGTGGTACAAACACGGTGCGTCGCAGCATTTTACTCATGTTCTTAATTTTATGGAGGACAACTGCATCCATGTGACCCGTTCGTTGCTGGGACAGCGCATGCGGTCGCTTTTCGCTACACGCCGTCTTGCAACGGTTTAGCCAATGTTTCATGATAGGCCCCATACCTGAGAATAGATCAGTCCTCGGGTCTGGACCCGCGTTCACAATACAGCCATTTGGTAATGATACGGCTACCGCCCTGGCGGAAGTGGAGCGGCAAAGGTTTACACGGCTGAGGTGTTCAACTGCGTTCAACGAGGATACGTGTACCAAACTCGGAGCAACAGGTTCAGAACACGCCCGCTGCCACGTTTCCGAATTGCCCTGGTCGCCGTTGCTTTCATCCGCTGGGGCAAACGTGGGCTGGGCAGAAGAACAAACCTCACGGAAAAATGAAATCCTGTTGCGTATGACTTCACCCAGGCAAGACGGTGTGGGCATCTCTGCGTGCTCCGTCACGCCCTGCTCGTCTGCTGCGTCTCCCGAGCCTTCCCCTTTTGTGGTTTGTATCAGGTTTTCGGACAGCGACAGGTACCATTGGCGTGCTGGGGCGGATGCGCCGCTTCCGAATTCGTATATACAGTTGATTATGGCCTCCTGTAGCTCTACATCTATTGACAGGCAATCGCTTAAACTTTCATGTAGGAAGACGCGTCTCAGACGACGCCTGTATTCTCTGGCCCGCGACAGGCAAGCGGCATGTGCGTCATCGTCCACGTCCGTGTCAAAGGGTATAACACTCAGACTGCACGCGCAGCACAGGTCATAAACCAAAGAAACGTCTTGCGCAAAACCCGATTCTCTCTGTCGATCAGTATCATTGGACCAGTTGTGACAGAACCACTTGTAAAACCGCAGTCCCAGATTGTAAGTATACAACCATGCAGTTGCATTCGGGCCTCCTGTCTCAAAGAAGGAACACAAGTCCGATAACCGGTCAACACCTTCGGGGTCGAACAGCAGTGGTTGTGCTACGCATCTTAACAGAAAAACCTCTTCTGTTGACAGATCACACTGCGTAATTTTGAAGGCAGCGAGACCTGAATCTCGGATCGCATGTTTTACGCTTTGTGTGAGAAATCCGTCCAGACCGGCCTTGTCCGCTGTTTGGTCCTGCGTGAGGAATATCGCCCGGCATAACCCCCGTAGAAATTTGGTGTGAGCGTGAATGACGGATTCGGTGGTGGTGGTCGAATCACCCCCATCTCGAGGGCGCGTCGCTGATGGCGCGTGATACGATACAGACGACATTCGTGATTTTTAAAACACGTGCGTTTTCATCCAAACGCAAAAGTCATTCCAAACAGGAGAGCTGTGAACATCTGTCACGCTGTCTTGTGCAGTAAACGGCGTGCCATGGATGCACGTGTGTATATCCCACAAGGCGGACTGGCTGTTACCACTGGCCACCGCCTTATATTGGGTGATGCTCCTCAGCCATCTTTCGGTCTGTCCAGTCGATACTGCAGGGCAGGAATCCTTTATGCAACGCTTCAGGTATCCAGATAGGTTTGGACGGGAGGGATCCCACAGGAATAATGGTGCTTTTCTTGTGATCATGCAGCGCATGTGTGCCCGCAGCTCATCTGATTCGGATCCTGTGTCAAGCAACCTTTCTGCGATGTGCACGCAGATGTTGTTTATGTTTTGTGCCCTTCGGCGCAAAAAGTTGACCCGTTTTTGTCTAAGCGTTGGCGCCTCCTTAGCGTCCGTCGGAGGGACAGGTAGCCGACGCAAAAATATGCGGCACATTCCGCACAGCCGCCCGATGGCTTTCAACAACAGGGTAGTGGCCAAGTAGCTGCCCGCCCGGAAACGGGCGTGCACCACGTTATTTGAACTTGAACCACTCGTAACGTGGGCGTGCATGAACCTTTCCACAAAATGCAGCACCCATATTCCCAACGGTTTCAAATGCCGTGCGATCTTTGCCTTCCATTTATCCTCTATGTTCAAAAGCGACAACCGTTGTGTCCAGAGGTCTGTTTTCCCACAGTCCCACCAGTCGCCCGACACCAAGAGGTCCTGTTCCTTTGCCGTCTTTGGTTTCATCGCCTGGCTCAGGACGATGTCCTCCATTATCATGTTGACCAACGGGGAAGCCCCTCCTGCTTTTGTTCGATCGCATGCATTACCCATACAGTCGGGTATGCATGTCGCTAACAGGTAGATTGCCGTCTTTCCTGAAAGGTGCAGACCCAGCCACCCGGCCATGCGTCGCACTTGTGCCGATGTCTGGATCCGGGCGTGCTCGCATCCTTTATCCCACAGCATGTTATCCGTTGTCGGCATATATGACCACAGGGAATCCCGTCGGGACACTGAATCGTCCCACTTCTCCCTGCATTTTTCCAGCAACAAACGGAACGCTTGTTCTGGTTCTTCTCTGACGCAGGTTCGTTCAGACAGTGGCCATACCGCGCCTACGTAAACATCGCCCTCCTGGATCCTCTTTCTGCTGTATGGGGTATCATCGGTGGACAGCGACCCATTCTCGAAACAGTCTGCAGCGCTGAACCCCACCACGTCAGCAGCAGCCGTCAACAACACCTTCAGGGCAATCTTGTCCTCCTTGCACATGTCGCCCATAAGCCGTATGTATACGTGGTGTTGTGGCAGCTCGGGGGACAGCAGGTTAAACAGGACAACGTCTGCATCAGGGGGTTATCCTTTCTCCGCTCCCGCAAACGCATCGATTGCCTCACGTGAGACTTCAAACGTGCGACACCCGTCCCTCTGCATCTCGACACATAGTTCACACACATGTACACGTACGCTGCCATGACCTTCCCCATTATATCGCACAACCACACAGGGGTCACACTGGTAGCCTCTTTTGGCCTCTCTACAGGCAAAGCTGTGTCGTCACTTGCAGACGTACTTGTCGACGTTGCCTCACCGGAAAAAGTCTCCTTTGCTGTGGCAGCATGTTGTGATGTGTCTTCGTCCACGTCGCTGTCGTATTCCTCGAACGTAACGCCGGGTTTACTCTGAACGAATGACGGATGGTCCACCCCATATGCTTTCGTTGTAGATTGGCTTTTGCTGTCTGCTGTAAGTTTCGGGAGCTGTGCCCGAGGGACTGCAACCAACCTGGCGACCCGCTCACAGTTGTACGCAGCAAGCTCCGAGGTGGTCAAACTTAGTTTTTCGGCTTTGTCAGCCCAGGCTGTGTCCAACCATGAAAGGTGTGGTAACTCTGTTTGTTTCTTCTGTCTACAGGTCGACGCGACCCATTTCTCTGTGCCGTGTAGGCTCGGTTGTGAACAAATACTTAAATTTCGTTTCTGTCTTTTTTCTAAATGCCGTAGTTGCGTGTCCTCGGATGGTACGCCTGTTTTGGCGGCGTCAGCGATCAAGCACAGAAGTTTGTTCATCCACTGGTGGCATTTAGCCCGCACGGTCGCAAATCGCTCCCGTCCCAAGAGGTTGTCCAAGTTGCGTGATGTGTCAACGGCGCTTTTGTCCTCCCGATGTTTGTCTGCTGTCCAGACGCATACCCAGGCCGGAGCCAGTTCGAAATTATCCAGTTCGCAGAGGGCGTAAGACGTGGGTGTTAAGGCCTTCCACAGAACTGGGTGATCCTTCAGACGGTAGCTGTAACAGTCACACGTGTGTAGACTTTCGTCCGACGGGTCGGCAGTATTTTGCCAGCGTTTGTCAGACGCGTTGCACGATTTATGGTTTTTCCCGTTTTGTGGCAGTAGGTCAGCTAGTAGCAGCCTGTAACGTTTGCCTGAAAGATGAACCGTCTCGTACGTCAGGACAGCTGCCCCCGCATCCCGCACTAAGTGTTCTTCATTTTCCCGCCATTGGTCACCTGCTTTGTGAAGATCGAGGGCTGTTGAGATATCCCCATCACCCTGGAATTCAACCGGTAGGGACTCTATGAAAGATGAACGGCAGTTCCCCCATGCACTGTCTGCGTCGCACGGGGCCAGCCCTGACTCTATGGCATTCGCGTCTTGGTTGAATCGGCGAACTCCCATATCCATGAAACCCGGTTGCATATGTCTTCCTTGAAATGCCCCTGTCAGGCCCTTCCAGTCGGCATGCACAGTGTGAAACAAGTAAGGGTCTGGTAACTTGATCAGTTGGCTCAAGTGCGCACCTAGTGACACCGACCCGTTCACCTTTGTGTCATTGGAAATGTAGCCCCTCCAAAACAAACTTTGGGTATCTGCCCGATACATCAAGAAACCCGTGTACAGGTGTATGATCGCCACTGGAGTCCATGTCGTAGGATCAAACCCGAGGATGAACCCATTTTCACAAGGGCTAGTGTCAACAGACGTCCTTTCAACCCAAAGATCCCATGGTTTACGGCCGCGTTTTTTAAAATTCGTGCCACGCACTTGGAGCTTACGCTTCAATGATTCGGAAGGTGCATAGGGCACCAGACCTTCGTTCTTGCATGACACCCTACGGCAAAAGACAAAATGCTGACAATCCATCGTTACATTTACTGCGTTCAAATATCCAGGAGCATTTGGACAGATACACTCATACGAACACTTCACGTACATCACAAATATCAACAAAAACACAATAAAGACGGTTATGGATACGACGGTTTATACGATATGTAACAAACATGCAGTAAATACGCGCCCGGGCTAACCGGAGCTGTACATAAACCTGTTTTATTTCATATCTACATAAACCTGTTTTATTTCATATACAGTAATACACAATATCCACAGGGGCCGTTATACGAACTGTTCTAGAATATACGACTGATAATACACATGGTCCGTGGGTAATAAAGTCCGCGCGCCAGTACAACAATGTTTTAGTCGATACTCAACATAAATATATACGTATCTTGTTTGATGCGCGCACATTGCATTGGGGGCAAACCTGAAGCTGAGCAGAGCATGTGTTGCACACCAGCAGGTGATTGCAAGGCAAGAAGACGACACTCACTTCCTCTGCAAAACACACCTTGCACAAACACCTGTCCTCGTTTTGTCCTTCGTCTTGTATTGGGGTTTGACGTCTTGTTTGTTGATCGGTAGTTTTGGGTGACGCCAAGACGTTTTCATGCGAGGTTACGCTTAGGCGTGCATCCAGGAAAGAGCATCCATGTGTCCGTTTGGCATGCTCTACCCACGGGTCGTGTTCTGGCAACCACTGGTCAAGAAGGACACCGCATTGGAAACACTTAACCTTGTCTGCGCTGCCCGTGTAATACAAGCCAGCTTCTGCCAGCCTGGCAGGCTTTTGTATGTCGCGTACAGGCCAGTTCGGTAAAAACGACGCCAGGCGATCTATGTACTGTTGCATAGAAGGCTGAGTTAAATAGACGGTGGGTAATACCTCCTGTCCTACAACCTCAGTTAACGTTGTTACCTTTCTCATGGCGGGCACGGAGAGAGATATGTCAGACATGTTAACGGATGGTCGAGTACAGACTGCAGTGCAGTCCCTGGAGCGCGGCTATATATGGAAGACGTGGGGAATATGTGTTGTGCAACACGGCAGACCACGTGCCTTTATGCTAAGCGATCTACGTGGTGTAACGGGGGCTATACATGATACATACACACCACTAACTGTATATGGCAAATATGTATGTATCAGAAATGAAGCGGTAGCAGTAACAACACTTAGGGGGAGAGTCAAATATTGTACCTCTTTTCACACTGCGTGTCGGTGTAGTATACGCACGAATCGTTATTTACCATCATATGACCCTTGTGTGTCATTCACATAAACGTTTTCACTGTGGCTTTAATGAGTTCACGACAAATGGGACATTTTTGCAGCTGCAGGGAACAGTCAAGGCAACAGACCAAATGGCTGCATGGTAAGAAGACGATGTTAACCTCGCTCGTCAGACAGACTTTGCACTTCGTCTTGTCGCGGAGTGCCTGTATTTCTGCGGAAAGTGTATCACGGCGTTCTTTGTCATCAGCCGTTTCCCCGGCGCTACTACCTGTCGGCTGTGGGGCCTTTTCGCTTTCTTTGTCATCTGCTGTTTCCCCGGCGCTACCAGGTGTCGGCTGTGGGACCTGTTCGCTTTTCTTATTTTGCTTCTTCTTCTGTGTCTTCTTTTTCTTACGTTTCTTAGAGCTATCAGAACATTTCTCTGTTTTCTGGGTGCTCGTTCCTGTTGCCTCCTCACCCTGGCTTGTTCCACACTCGCCGTTCTTGCACGCTGAGGCTGCAACAGAGGTAGAAGCATTTTCCGGTTCGTTTTCATCCTCCGAATCAATCTCTGTATGTGCAATGTTTGCATATGTGACTGTTTTTTCAAAACGGCTTTGAGTCACTTCAAACTTTTTTACAGCATCCATCAGTTCATTGATGTCAACACATGCCCGTCCCTTTAGTCGCATAGCACCCTTAATGCTATCCCTTGTAAAGCCCATTTCAAGTGCCTCTTTAACCATTGGTGTAGTCATAAAAGAAGCAACAACGTCAGAAATATCAGTTCGTGAACGGTTCTCACCCGCCTGTTCAGACTGGTCTATCATACCGTTGATGGCATTCTGGACCTCCGGTATGTGTCTGCATGCATTCAGGAACTCACAGCGGGGGAACCAACGTGCGTGTTCGGTCCAAGGATTATCGTCTGCATCCCAATTACAAAGTCCACCTCCGCACATAAAACAGCGTACACGGTCGTCCTGGCCTATGTAAAAGAAGCCCGCTTGACAGAGTCTGGCGACAGGTTGAATTGACGACGCCTGCCACAGTCTGAATGACCTGAACCGGATCGCTACGTCAGCGTATTGTGGATGTGCCGCGTGGTGCATCATCGTTCTGATGCTTGCCGCGTCACACATCTCATCAGGTGCCTGAAAAACAGAACAGACTTTATTGTCGTAACGTGCAATGACGTCCACATGATCATATGTCCGTTTCAGTTAAACGCACATGTTACCCATACGTTTCTCACAACAGCAAAACACCCCGCAAACCTTTACATGCGCTGTAATCTATGATCAAATGTATAACAATTTGACAGTTTCGCTATGTATGTATCAGCTCTATAACGTGATTGCAAACATTTAACTTACCCCAGGGGTCTCTGGAATATTGGACGTGCTGACACTGGTTCTCTGCAAAGATAGGTTCTGCATATCCTGGCTCAATGTCGACATGCCCGGTGTAGAATTTGACGGTGTTAGAGCCCGAGGTTTTTCCCTACCCGTTTCTGCTTCCCGAGGTTTATCCTGACCTGTATTGAATGCAGCGGGCATGCTGGACGGGCCAGCAGCAGCTTGAACATGGGACTGTGGAGAACGCCCTTCATTGTTGGGTTGCAATGAAGTTAAAGTTTCCTTCACAGCAATCTTCAGTTGTGGCACTTTACATTTTGCTCCAGTGTTGCCAAAGAAGGTGAATATAAACGGTAAGGGCACATTGTTTGTGTTAGATGTAGCGCTACCACTTGCTCCACCTGTTGTCTCAGAGGCAGTCTGTCTCAGTAATGTGACCTTGCGTTCTTCTTCGCGTATTCTGTCCAACGAAAACACTTCATTTTCAGCGACCATAGGAACATTTCCAATGTCGATTCCTAAAATGAACTGGCACCTAGGAGCGTGTCTCTCGTGTTCGGACAACGGGAGGTCCGTTTCCACCCAACGTTTCAGACGAATGTCACAAACAAAGCACTTTACCTCATCTTCACGCCCTGTATAATAGAACCCGACTTTTGCCAGAGCTGTCGGAAATGCTGGGTTTCCTTTCGGCCACGTTTTGTATGACACCAGCCGGTTGATCTCATATCTGTAATGTTCACGGTCACTGACAATCTCTCCCGTCAAGTTATTATATATAGTTACCATATTGGACAGACAACCTGTGGTGTATATAAGTTCCAGACGAGCTCAGCAGCACGATAGTCATATGGAATCAATTGTAGAGCCCTGTGCCAAATAACAGTCACTCCGTTTATTAATGACAGGATGCTGACTTATGATGCCGAAACTGAACAGTCGACGTCCGCGGCGTTTATGCTGAACATTCTGTTGTGCTGAGCTTATATAGCCAGAAAGCAGACATGACGTCAAACATAGGAAATTCCACAACACGCACAAACAACGTTTTGTAAAACATGTTTAATGGCAGGGGTAACGTGACTCACAAACACATATATCAAATAACTACGTAAACACCAAAAAAACTCCCTGCTGGTGTGCGTCATAACCGAAACATACGACCAACGACGTTTTATACATTGTTTCCATAAACCACGTTTAAGTAGCAGGGTATCCGGTACGTTTTAGCAGTCATATCCTCTTACAAAGACATCACGTCCTTGACACTCGTATGAGCGAGTATGGTTTGTTTTACATACAGAGGTGTACATATGATGATGACACTGATATGTTAACACTTAACACATATTAGTATATTCCTAATGTCTTATACCTGAAACGAATCTTTGTTACTGTTCGTGAAAGTTAACGGTCACTGTACTATTCACATGGTTCGATAGGTTCAAGCGATGAACACGTTTGCACTGCCATATATAGGTTCACGGCACACGGGACAGTGGATCAAACACAGAGCACACTGGTTGCAGACGATTATATGTTTGCAGGGGAAAAAGATAACCTCCACTTCGTTTTCTAAGCAGACGGTGCACAACAGTGTGCGTCCTGTTTCCGCACGGCCGAACGTTTCACCGCCGACATCGAATGTGTCATGTCGTGCGCCGTGGCTGGGACGTCTTTGCTGGTCGGCAACTGATCGTGGCTTACAGCGGATAACAAACAGACATTTTGGGCTAAACCTTTCGTGTGCTTTCCATGGGTCATCGTTTGGTCCAAACTCCCCGCACTTCTTACCGCAGCAGAAGCATCGGGTCTGTGCGCCTACTCCTAGGTGAAAAAAACCTGCTTCAGCCATTTGCTCGGATGGGGGCACAGTCCCTATTGGCCAGCGGCGGTGTAACGGTTTGAACGAGTCAAGTCTCTCCTCAAGTGTTCCCATGGCGGGTACGACAGGGTTGTGCTTGCGTATTCCCAAAGCCTCCATAGTGTGAAATGACGTTGGATCAAGACTGTCTGGCGCCGGGATGTTGTCAGTCGGTTTCCCGTTGATAAAGGGACATGCGTTTCCAAAGTACAACATATGGAACCACATAGGACAGAAACCTGTGGGATACTCAGTGAAAGATGCTGCACAAAAGGCGCAGTTGATCACGGCAGAAATGTCGTCGTAGTAAAACCCCGAAGCAGCCATCATGCGGGGTTTGATCATATCTTTTCCTGGCCAACTTTCAAACGTTTTCCTGCGGCACAGTTCGCTCTTCATACGTTTGACCTTCACATCTGGCGTTTCGGCCAGCTGTTGCCAACGGAATTTACTGTTTCCTTTACCCATCCCGATCACTTAATTCGGAACAACACGTCTACAAGAATGTCTGGTGCATTCAATGCTGCCTCGTCACGTACTATCCTTTATATGGACAGTGCGTGTGGTTACATCAGCGTTTTTCTGCGACGTTGCACACGACCCTCTTCTGTCAATGACCGTTCGACAAAAACATGTTCAGGCATGACACGTTTCCAAGGTCAGTGTCCCAAACAGGTTGCCACTTGCATTCGAAAGTGATAGGGCACTCTAGTGTGCACGTGACCATCATGTGCACGTGTGTTGTTGTTGCGCAACGAAACTACTCGTATGTATGGGGGGGGGGGGGGCTGCGGCACGTCGGCCTTGGGAACGTGCCGTGACATGCCTGTTTTGTCTAGACGGCGGCGAGTGTTCAGGCACAAAAAAAAAGGTCTGACGTAAACCCTGATAATTTATGAGACACGGAGAAAACCAGGTCAGTGCACCGCACGTGCGCTTTGGAATAGGTGCGACTGCACCGGTGAAAAGGCGTATAGTTCAGACTGTCTGTCGCGTATGGCCGTTTTCTTACACGGTGAACTGACCTTGTGATGGTATACCCGTGTACACGTTTATTTGATATATATGTAACATGGATTGGACAGACACATAACCTGTCATTGTATATTCAACGTTGATGCGTCCTCATGGATGTCAGGGGCATAACCGGACAAACCTACGGGTCTGTTCAAAATCGGAAAAAATCACAGAAGACAGAAGGGCAGACGGCTGTTCGCGGCAGCAATCGTGACATCACACATAATGATCGCGAGAGTGAAGCGTGGAACACCGCGCCACGGGTTTACCCTATCACTGCATACCGCCCCAGGGAATGGCAGGTCAACCAACACCCTTTAGTGCGTGACGTCCCTGACTGCACTTTGAGACACCCACTGTTCTCTTGGGTGGTGGATGATGTGTTCGACGATTACCTGTTCTGGAGGTCGGGTGTTTGCCGGTTACAGGGCAATGCCGAACTGCTCCAAAATGGCAAAGCGGACGACTTGTACAAGGAGTTTGACTCGCATAACCGTAGTCCGTCATCACGCAGTTTCACTGACATATGGCTCAACACAGAAGCGGGAGTTCGCCAGAACCATGCGCACGTCTGCATTCCCCTGGCTTCACAGATACCCATGACCCTGTTTGAATTGCACGACTGGATGAAACACTCTGTGACCGGGATGTCTTCACGGTTGCGACCAGTGTCTCCCTCAGACAGGCTGGCTTTAGATGAAAGCGTGTGGCAGAACACTGAAACGCGAGCGGTGCTCAACTGGCTTAGTTTGTTACATTTGTTTTTTAAATACAAAGACATCGTTCTTGAACCGTTTCAGGGTCTCATGGTTATGCATATCGTCGCCTTTTCTGCCGCAGCGCGTGCGCCGGAGCACAACCACATGTTGCAGCGGATCATCAAACGATTTTTCATAGCGGGAGGATACAGCCGGCGTGTTATGACCGAAAGCCGGACGTCAAATATATGCGTGGCCCTCGTTCCCAGGCGCATGGGCAAAACATACATCACACAGGTCACGCTGGCGGCGGGCATGCGGGCGACTGATATGCGGTTTGCATATTTTTCGTGTTCGCATGATCTCAGCCGTAAGGTAAAGGCAGATACTGTGCAACACGTCAACTCCATGCAGCTGATACTCGATCATTTGGACGCCAAAGCCAAACTACGTTTCCGAACCACCGTCAATCAGCAAAATCCTATGTATGAACCGAAGTTGGCGATACATTTTGAAAACGGGTTACACACGGAAATGTTTTTCCTCAGCTTGGGGAATCAAAATGTAAGTATAACTGTAGCTGGGATAAAGCCACTGGGTCGCATGGATGTGTGTGAGGGAAGGGAGGGATGATGTGAATAAAGAATGATAACGTGCAATGATTATTAGTATCTTTCATATGACACATGAACGTCCGTGGCAGAGGTTACACATATTAAAAATGCTCACGCCAGTGTTATCGCTTGTTATATGCTTTTAATAATCATTGTTGTAAATACAGCAGTGATTCTTACAATGAAACACACTATGATTTCACATGGTAAAATAATTTGTTCGACCTTTCAGCAGGTCGCGCCACAAACCACAGCTAGCACACATATACAACACGTATTCATCGTCCAGTTGTTTAAGTTCCCATATGTTTTGCGGCAGGTCAATGCAAACGCTACCCGCACGACGGTTCTGTTCTGACTGCGACGGTGTGTTTGGATCGGACAGTTCCGGTACAGCAGTCTGCAATTTGAACTTGCATGTGGTACTCCTTTCCTCTAGCATCCTGTCAATGCCATGCTTTGACATGTCCTTCTCTGCGTCAGCTATCTGCCTGCTGACACGCGTGTACGTACTCCCTGGGGCAGCACGCCTGCCTGCTGTAACACGGTTGCACAGGTTACCTAACCATCCTGACATGGCCGAGTTCTTGTGTTGTGACACACACGACACCCGCACAAAGCGGTTAGGGTTCCCTGCCTCCACAGGCGTCTCTGTTGGGCCACGCCAACCCGCCTGGAGAGATGCGCACAGACACTGTACGGCAGCTTGCGAGCCACCCCACCCGTTGTGTGAATACGTTTCGTCTTCTGACTGTTCACCCATGCAAGACGTGAAAAGTGAATGCTTCACTAGGGCTGGCGGCACTGCAGGTACGGCGCCCGTCGCTGCGCCGTTGTCACAAAAGTACGTCCAAAAACTTTTACAGCTAGCTTGATAAAACAACTGCGGACCTGTTCTGGCCATTATATCGGTTACATCTGACGGGTTGGTGTTGTTTGTGTAAACAGGGATGTTATCGATCTCTGCAAATCCGGCGTACTTTCCTTTCCCCCTCCCGTGAACGAACAGCCAACTGGGGTGCACAACATGGCTGTTGGCCAACGTCCGACTCTGTAGCCAGGTGATACACTCTCTGTCGGTAATGCCCAGTATGCTGCCTACGGTGTTTTCAGGGAGGGTCACACGGTTTCCCGTTCTGTACGGTGCGCAGAGCCAAAATCTGCAAATCTGGTGGTATCCTCTGGCGGGCATCACATGTGCGCGTCCGTTCAGTTCTATTCTTACGGGAACTATACTGTGTTCGTCTGCGTTACCCTGTAGGTCGCTCAAGATGTAAATGTGGGTCTTGTTCACAACGCATAGTGATGACGCGCCTGTCTTGCAGTTGAGGCCGTAGAATACGTTCACTGTCTGTGAACGGGGTCTGCATATACGCGTATCACCTGACACGTCTGTCACCAGAAACACGTCACCTGGCGCCGAAAACGAAGGCCTCGAGAATTTGTCTATAACGTCTACCATTTTGGCGTCTGACAGAGCAGCTGTGCCGCCCACAGTTCAGCGACAACGTTAACACAAATAATACATGTCGGCCGGCTGACCGGCATGCTTCAATACAATACAGGTATAGGTTCCACCAGCGTGAAACCGATGAATTCGATCAGCAGATCCAGAGGGTACGAAAGCCTTTGCAGCAGTTCTTCCATCATTCCGGGGTAACGCCATTCCACTGGGATGCCCCCCGGAACGTAATGTCGTGTCAAACGCGAGTGCTTGTTGGGACAGAGGAACACCAAGTCATTTGGTTCACTCACGTTAATCCACATGGAACATTCGTCAGAATGTTGTTGGCCGCCGTGCGGTCCTTTAAATGTAAAATACCACACAGGCTCCATGAAGCGTACCGTTCCGTTATGCACACCAGCCCCATAAAAATGAACTTGCAAGTAATAAGGGACGTCTGGGTTTGTCCGACGGCCGTCCATATACCACTCAACGGCGGACTGCAACCTTGCGCCAAGTCCTTTATTGAAACGCAACTTTACCTGTCCGCATTCCCCCCTCAGGCGACTGATCACCCTCCTGAATATCAGTGCCAACGCCACAGGGTTCATGTGCGAAAAAGCCCTCATAAGTGGATCGGTCACACCGGGCACTGTACAGCTGTCGCGAACTGTCAACCATCCGGCGTAAAGCGCGATCTGCTGAGATAATGTATCATGCACGTCCGGACAAATTGAAACGTTAGCGCACCATGTTAGAATGACGTTTATGTCATCCACCTGGTCAAACATTCTGCTCAGCATGGGGAGGCTAACTGAGGTCAGCACTCGGAAGATTTTGTCCTCGATCCCGCACTTGTACGTCCCCGTGCTCGCCGGGTCCATCTGCCGTTCTGAAAACACCTGTCCGTAATTGTGCATGTGAGATAACAGCATTACGGCCACGGATCGCCTCCTGCCTTCCTCTGTTGCAGGTACAGCCGGTTCCCAATGGCAGATGAGTCGCATGCAGGTGTGTTCAGGTGTTAAGGCTTGCATTTCTGCAGACGTGGTTTGGTCTTCCGGGGCAGGATTAGCATCGTAAAACTGGTTCAGTACGCTTCGTAAATTCACTGCTGCGGACACGGTCTCTCCGGGAATGGCACTCATTTCACTTTCGGCGGTTTGCGCACCTTCCTCTGTACCAGGCAGTTTTTCCAGCGCTTTCAAGGAACGGGCGTGGATAAGCCACTCGTTGAACATGCACGTGACGCTTGACAAAATGAAATGTACAGGCACGGTTACTCTGTCCAGCGTGTCAGTGGGACCGTTCTCGTTGTCAATGAACACGATGTCCAGCCAATCTGTCAGCTCCACTGAAGAACCGGGCTCCCTGTTATACGATACAAGCTCTGGCCGTGGCATGTCCAGTTCTATGACCGTGCCTCCCACTAATGTATCGTAGAACATGTTCCTTGGTTTGATTTCTGTGTAGCGGTTATGCCATCTGTGATCACGGGCTGACATGTAATGGGTCACCAGGCGTATCCAAAAAACTTCGTCAACGCGACGGTGGTGTAGGTACAAGAACATGGACGCCGGGGCTCCAGCGGCTGTTCTCCATATCGGTTCATAGCAATCCTCAAATGGCCTGGTCACTGCTGGTCCGGTATGTGGATCACATAGGTCTTTTGCAGCCATGGTTGTTTGAGGTTTTCATCGGTGGGGGGCTTTCCCGAACGGGTTTTTACCAAGGGATCCCCCAACGGGTGACGGGTTACCACCGCATGAAATGAACTATATGTTATTTGCGGTGGTGGTAGCTTATTCAGTAATGTCAACTAAACGGTAAAACGTAACGAGTATGTCTCGCAGACGTTTCCGCTGAAGTAGTCCAAATATGGATAGGGTACCTTTGGAGGAATGTATGCCACTAGATGTCAGGAGGCAGCTTGAACTGCAACGAGGCGCGGGTTTTCTTCGGCTAGACAAGAAACGGTCGCCCACCGTCCCTGATGTGGCTGAAACGCTCAATAACGTGGACGGAAAGATTCTATCCAGTGTGTTGTTACCTTCGTTGAGCTTACACAGCGACGAAAGTATCTGCACTTTTTTATTTGGAAGTCCTGGAATCCCTGACGCTTTGCATGCAGACCAGGAATGCCTGCGTTTGTACAACTACATCTGCATCCGTTTGGCGGCTGTATATTTCGTGAGACGATTTCTAATGTCAAAAGAGGTCCCGCATAGCCATACATTCATGATCAGTTGTACGAGGTTTTCGTGTTTGATCGAAGGTTTACGCGACCTGTACTACCTGAAATATTCCGAGGTACAGCGGTTGGTGGATGCAATCGATAAGGCGAATGAAGATATGCGAGCTGCGAGAGGAGAGGTCGACGTATGCACTGTAACTATGCGCGACCGTTGGATGGTGTCTGCATACGCTGCTTTCGGGTGTTTCATGAGGCTGGTGGCAGAAGCGTGCCGATTCCATTGCAAACCCACACCTGTGTCACTCGGCCATTCTAACACGGCGCGCCGTGTCCTGAACAGCTGTGAAGACTCAGCTTTCATGTTGTCTGAAGACGGAACTACTGTCCTGAGTCACCTGCTTTTGCATGTTCCCCATTTGACACTAAATGAACTAGCTGTGTGACGCCTACAGGTAAGCTTTTAAAGGTTTTCACGTAGCTTCCACGGTGAAAGTTTACAAAATGGAAACAGGGGACTTAGAGTAACTGTGGATTATAGACACAGGCGGCTTCATAAACGCTGGTGATGTGGTATGCAGGGCTTGGGTAGCATCGGCGTAAAATACCTGTATTTTGGACACTTGGATACATTCATACCGGTCACTGGGTCATAAGCAGTGTACGTGATGTGGTTACACCCGCCGCCTTCGACGTCCTGCGTGGTGACCTGTCCAGCCACACCTGCTGAAAGCTGGCTAGACGTTGACGCCGGATGGTCGTAGATCCACATGGCATTCCTTTGTTTGCCCCGGTTCATGTCTGATACTGCATGTCTCATATGTGTGGCGAGGTATTTTTTCAATTCATCGATTGTCCGGGATCCCCTGGTCGAGTCCTTTTCCGACGAAGTGAGAGATTCCACTGCAGAGCACCATGCGCGGGAGCATTCACCGTACGACGGACGAAGGTTGGGTGACAGCCGAGACAGGGCCTTGTAACACTCGTATTTCACATGTTTCGTGTCGTCTTTGGATGGGTGTGACACTTTGCTTGACACGTAATCGTGCAGAAGCGCGTCAGTCTCGGTGTATCGACTGAACAGGAGCTGATCAACAAGTGAAAAGTTGTACACCGTGACGGGTCGGGCTATTACCGCCATAACGAATTCCGGACGTGGCTCTACCCTTAGGAGTTCGTCACGGTCGGCTGACTGTTGTTTTTCCCACGTGTACGTCGCCATGTGGTCTTGTTGAAAAACATGGGTCGCACATGTTTGGCCGTTCCCGTCACCTGTAGATATGACCGGTGCGTCATTCTCTGTCCCGTGCCGGGGAAACTCGTCCTCACGCGGACACGTTTCATATATCTTGGCTCCGCTCGGCATCCCTGATGCCACACACACCATATCACCGTCTGCCGTCATCTCCACGCCAGGGCAAGGGTCGCTACCGCTGTCCGGGTGCTGGTCCCCTGTTTTGAAACAGGCATGGAGGCGTCCGTGCGTGATGCAGTGGAACAAAGCCGGGGGAGACCTTGTTTTGGCAACGGTGTTTAACAAAAAAACGTAGTGGTCTGGCGGACGTCTGAAACGGCATCGCGAAGCGTTCGTTGAGTAACACGGATTGTACCTCTGGGGTCTCCCTTTACTCTTGCCTTTTGCTTTCATGAGTGGGGTACCCTGTCATATATGTTGCCATAAAATACCTAAAATGTGTATGATCATTTATGTTCTCAGCTGATTGGCACCCCAGAGGTGCGATAGGTTTTTGTTGTCAGATGCGGTCACTGTGAGTGGTGCATATATCGTAGTAAGCAGACATCACAAGGGAGGATAACGCTTTTAAGACGATGTCACATCTTCTCGTATCACACGTTCCCTCATCCCGAACATGCTCGTGTACCATAAAGCAGTTCTCGTGTAACCGGTCTATGATCTGTTGTGGCGTGCTCACGAGCAGTGCTTGTTCCCAGCTACTCACCAAGTCCTCTAACTCGTCTAAAGTGTGTTCGGTGCCTTGAGCCATCCACCCTCCCTTTTGAATATGTGTCTGATGAATCTGCGCACTCACGTGCTTTTATATTGTTGTGTCGCCACCATGGCCTTTTTTATAATCAGTGACGTGTTCTTTCCTCGTTCGTTTCAGGCTGGCAGGGGTCACACGTACGACATCGTGTATGTTGACGAAGCTGGATTTGTGAAAACGTTGACACACCTGTTGCCTTATGTGAACCGCAGAGGGACCAAGTTGGTGCTCACATCTTCGATGAACACGTCGGCTGAGAATACATGCGCCTTACTGAAGTTGGAACGGACAGGGGTTGCTTACTACCGCGTGTGCTTCAGCTGTCCTGCAGACGTTCCACGCGTTGCCGAGTCGCCGGAAGCCATAGCGTGTCACCACTACGTCATGTCCCTGCCGCCTCACATCACGACGGACGTTGTACAAAAGACGGTTATGAACACGTTGGAACCTCACAGCTACGAAACAGAAAATATGGGCGTTAGTCTGGGGCGCGGCGACGGGCAGCCGGATGGGCAGAATTCGGGGGATGAGGTTGGGCTTTTTTCACGATCTGTCCTGCAAGAAATGAAAGACGGTTTGAATGACTTGGATACATTCAACAATGTCGATTGTTTGGGTGATACATTGTTTGTGTACGTGGACCCAGCTTACACCACCAACGTGTCGGTGTCTGCTTCAGGAATAGCTTGCGTGTGTCGTTACACACCTGGCGCTCCGCCGTCCGGTCGTGTTTCCCGCAGGGTCCCCTCAAACAAAACCAGGCGCATGGCGGTCGTCCTCGGATTGGACGAGGTGCGTTTGATAGAACACAGCGTACCAGCGGAAGTTTTCATTGGGCTGGCGGTTTTGCGCCTGCTGCAGCGTGTTGTGAATATACACAACGCCGCCAAAAAAATGGCCGGGCCGGTTCGGTCGCTGTCGTTTCAATTCACCCACAGGAGGAGGACAGAGAAGGATGCCAAGACGGTTGGGCTCCAATCCGTGCGGGATTTCGGGACAGCCGAGGTTGCGGGTTTCTTCCTGGACAAACAGAAAAAAACTTTAGTGTCCCTCTTTCAAAGTGCATTCAACAGTCGCATCGTGCGTTTGTCAATGAGCCTCGCCAGCTCGGCACTTGAGCATGCCGGGTTGGACGCTAGAAATTTGATCACGGAGCAGCTGTCGAAATTCCGGCCGGACCGAAAGCCCCACGATCATACACAGGATGACGTGGCCCTTTCCCTGATACTGGCATACAACCTGTTGCTAAACGAGAGAAACGAAAACTTTAACGTACATGAGTTGGCACCGTTGCACACGTCCATTATTTAGGATGCACGATGTTTTCCCCTTAAATAAAAGGGGCACATGTCCTAAAATGGTACGCACTGCGTGTTATGTTCGGAAAATCTGACACGTGCCCGTATGTATCAACAGACTGCCGATGGGTCGGGTAATGATGCGTCACGCGCGACTCAGCAGCAGTCATCGCCCGCAACCGATCTGGTGTACTTCCAGACCGTGACACCGAGAGAGCTACTGGACACATTTCCACGGACAAAGGATAATCGACCTTGCACCTCACTGTCTGCTCTCCAACATTTTGTTGTGACCGGGGTCAGGGCATCTGCCATTCAGAGCGCAAGAGACGGACACTTTTGTGAAGTACACTCCAAAGCTGTGACCAACAATCTACGTCTGCTTCGGGACTGCACCAGCATTGGAGGTCAGGGAAGGCATGTTTGAGGATCACGCTGCAGGGAAGGGAAGTGAACGGCCGCCCGCACTTCGGGACGTCGTGCAGGCTCACATGCAATATGAAAACCCCAAACATTCTTTGGATTTCAGGTTATTGGGGGAACATGTATGTCCGTCTGTTTCTGATCCCAATACACCCGCCTGCGTCAACATCGGCAGCTGCGCAGGTATCAAACGGGTTAGCCTATCTTCGCTGTACAAAGTATTACGGGTGCTGGACGGGTCGGGGACATGGTATCTGAAATTAATGAGTCAGGCTGCTGGTGGACTCGTGTCCATCGTGAGACGCCCCGGGTCGGAAACAGAGCCAGACTGCGACATGACGTATCACAAGGTGAATACCGAGTACATCCAGCCGCTGGGTGAAACCAGCGCGGGTGAGATGCCTTGCATGGTCCCCTTACACAGTTTCCTGCGGCATCCGCGCGTCACTCACAGCGACGTCGTTGATGACAACGAAGACAGTTCCAGTGACTCTGATTGCTCTGTATACTGCACAGATTCCGAAACAGAAAGTGAAAGTGTCGAGGAAGACGCCATATGTTTGGAACGGGTATCGCAGGACGTGCAGACTACAGCCGGGCCAGTATATCCTCTGCGTCTTGTGAATTACAAGAAGCGCATGCAGGCGGGATCAGCCGTGAAATACGACGGTAGTCTGGTGAACCGTTCAAGGAACATTTTACAGGAAGAAGACAGGGCAGTCGCCGAATTTTGGTCCCGTAATGCTGATTCGAAATGCCAGGAAAGGACAGGACTGTACGGACGATCTAAGACCACCTTGCACAGCCTGCTGGCGGCGTCCGATCCGAACCTGCCTTTCAGGAAACTGTGGATGCGCTTTAGGAGAACGCACATATGGCCTCGGTTCTCCAGCAGCCTCGTTGGTAATGTGGTGCGTGTACTTACGTGGTTTCTGACGAGTGTCTCGAGTCTGGTTCTGCTTTTTTTTTTGTGCCACGTTCGCCGACTGTATGCATGCAAGGTGTACTTAGTATTTTCGTGTATTTGTACAGCTTTGTTTGTTGTGTGCTTATACGTTTGTGGTGGCCAAAGGTCTATAGACGCGATCTCGTGGTTGCGCCTCCATGTCATCCCGGGAAACTTCACGAGAGACATATACGATGCAGCAACGTTCCTGAAAAGAGTTGTATTGCATTGACAAGGCATGAAAAACATCTTTCTCTCGCTCTATATATATATGAGCAATGTACATGGTGGATTGTAAATGCAATAAAAAATATGGCATGCTGTTGTTTGTTTTTATTTGAAAAAGGTGTGTGGTATAGCATTATTGTGTGTGATGGATGTGTCATTCATAGCAGTCTTCTTACGCCAGATAGATCACGTGATCACGTGATCATGATTCAGTAGCAGATTAGGATGTATAAAAAAAACAGACACGCACCGATGTTAGCCAGTGTGTTGCATATCATAATTGCAGTTACAGGCTGTGGAGAGAGGAAGCGGGATGGAGGACCTGTGCCAGGTTTCTGCCAGGATCGACACACCTTGCATCCTTGATGAATGGGTCCCAGTACACAAGGTGAGGGATTATCATGCACAATCAAAAGACGGTTGGGATCACCGTCGTCTCCTTCAGATATTCGGTCACCTGTTTGCGCGCAGTTTCCCGTTCCCACCCTCCACTCACACTGACTACAAGAGAGAAGTTGAACTGGTCGACAGCGTTGTAAAGGCTTGCGGGACCCGGTGGTGCGTTTCACAGCCCGTGCCGGATGTGGACGGTGTCCGTATGACAAAAGTGGCTGTCTTGCTGGCCCGTTTCTGCACACCGGGTGCCGATGATATATCAGAACATTTACGTCACCGTTTCATCGTGGCACTGGAACATGCCGCGACACGGATGGTCGAAGGGGCGGGTGTTGTGCATGTCAGGGTGATATGTCCATATCAGGACTCAGCAAAAGAAGAGTTGGCACGCGACGTGCTAGCTTACGACGTGACGGACACGTGGAACGGCCTGTCTGCTCGTTGTGGCAAGCAGCCCCCTGCTTGGAACGCTACACCTGAATGGAACAGAGCATCGGCCGGTTTCTGCCGTTACGCGGGAACATGTCAACCAGATCTGGACGATACTGACGGACGGGCCCCGTCAGCAAAACGCCTGTGCCTGGAAACGCGGACGTGCGTCAGGTCTCGTTTTTTTATCGTGTGGCCATCAGGCCATGTCAGTTGTAAGCCACATTTAGATTCATGGGCGGTGTCAGGTAGCAACCCGTCCACGCGTCCAGCTGAACACTTCCACACGTTGTTCGACCGCATGCTAATGGAAGCATGCTTACCGTCTCTGAGTCGCGTGCCCGATTCAGCCCTCTTGTATCTCCTGTGCAGACTTTTGTCCCCTGAACGTGCCATAGGTATATGCAGTCATAAGTACCCTGTATTCATACAGAACGCCCTGGCAGAAAAGGCGCTGCCGATTCCCGTTCAGACTCTGCGCCGTACCGCAGCAGCGGGGTGGTGGGAGGCTGCAAACGTCGCCTGGATGCAATACGCTGTAGACACAGGCATGTTCGGGGAGTACAATGCCATCTTGCGTACTGAACAGATCGCAGATGCGCTTGCGCAGGCCGCAAACGAAAGAGTAACTTTTATCAAACGTGGTGAAGGTGTGTGGAACATATGTCATGCTGTGCACCACCTGTTGAACACGTGCAGAAACCTCGTGAGCCAAGTCAATCGACAGGCCAATGAGGTTTGCATCCCGTTCACGGAGGTGGACGGTTTCGTAGGCGTGCCGGGCATAAAGGCTTACAGGCACGACCTCTTCCTTAAAGCATACCGTACGTCCCAGGGCCTCTTGCGTTTCAAACCGCCTAGTTCCCACGATCCTCGGGCCCGCAGTTTCAGTGTGCCTTGGCACCACAGGTCTAGTTTAATTCCCGACGTGCTCACCCGAGGTGGTTTCCAATCAACTTCGCCGCGCAGCTGTGTGAGAGATGAGAAGACTGGACCTTCTAAAAAGAAATGGAACAAAAACAGCGACATGTTCTGGGTTTGGTTTCCGTCAGGTGCGCCAGAAACGGACCACTTCTGTCACAAAAGGACTGAAGCAGCTGGGCCGGCTGAAACACCTTGCCCTGAATGCTGGGACATTTTGGAATGGCAGGCAGATCATGAAAAGGTCAGCCTGGAAAATGGGTCTGGGAGCGGTCAAAGACACCCGACGAGTTGTCTTCTTGGATTCGGGTGCAGGTCTGTTCAGATCAAACGGTTACTGTTACATCTTGCAGTCGGTTGCGCGGTTTCTCCGAGACGGTGTGGCCATGCACGAGATGCGACAGACGTGTCGGAGAGTCACGTCTCGTGTCCGGCCACAGCCTGGTGGAAGGCTCACTATGTCCCCGCGACCGTGTCTCTACACAGGGAATGGCGAGACGTTATGCCGTGGAAAACCAACAACTGGCAGAACGCTCATCCACAGACCGCGCAAGAGGGCACTGCAGCTTCTGCGCGCTTCGTCGGGATTTTGGAAACGCTGAACGATCTTATACGGAACCCTAATGTCCATCCTGTACCCGCTCCCTGCAATTCAGACGAAGCACTGAGTGATGTCTATCGGTCGGCGCGCCAAGCGTCAAGCGTTCCAGACACAGACCAGCGACCCGATCCGGGTTTGCTGGATGTGCACGTGCTGCAGTGTCTGTCTTTTAATGACGATGCCACCCAGGTTGTCTGGCGTGCGACGGGTTCTGACGACTGCAAAATGCCTCACCCTGTTTATGGGAAGATCCCCCTGGCGTCTCCGTATATTTCCGTCTGGGGCAGTTCCAGTCAAGGGGGCGCCGTACTTGGAAGCGGTGATACGGCAGGTGCCGTACACCTTGCATGGGGAGGCACGGCTTTTGATACGAATCGCGTGTACGTCACGTTCAGCGGCCCCAGGATGACCACGTACAGTTCTGAAGGGACCGTAAAAAATCATTCCGGTGCAACATTCTCTAGAAGTGCTCAACGTAGTCAAGGGCTCATGATCCAACGGACCAACAACAACAGGGGAGGTATACAGAATCTCCTTCTCTCGGAACTCCAACGGCATGTGTGTGCCCACATTTCCGACCCGGTTGCGCAGCACCACTTGACCCGGAACGTTCCCGGTATTGTCGTCGTGAATGTTAATTTTTGCGTGGACCACCACGGACCAACGAACGTGTCACGCATTCCAGGGAAAATGGTCAGGTACACACGCGCGGTGAAAGCAAGGAAGTTTCCAGGTGTGGCACTGTCTGTCCTCGTCCCAATTAAGTGCACCACACGTCTACGTATCAAAAATATTCACGTTACCCCTGTGGGGGGCAACACGGGCAAGACGCCGGGATGCGTGGCGGTCGAGGACGCCGACGTTGATGAAAACAGGTCAGTCACCGCGTCTTTGCCGTGCAATCTTCACAAATGCTGTTCCGCCACGTACCCGAAAGCCAGCAACCCACACACCCTGCATGCACTGGTGGAGTCCCATCGGCGTGTCATTGAAAGCGTAGGAGAGCTCGACCTTGCAATGCAGAGGGCCATGCAAAACACGGAACGCGCCAATGAGTGCCCATTAAATTTTCTGGCGTCACGTCTGATTTCGTGCGTCTACAACTTGAGAGACACGCGGGGCCGCGCAGAAAAAAGCACCGCTTCGGAGGGAGATTGCGATCAGTCCGAAGACTGCCCGTTTGTATATACGTGGGGTTCAGTGGCCGTCGGGAGCGGGCCCCATATGCCGCAGCTGGCGCGCACACTCCGCAAACGGTTTTCGCCTGCAGCGTGTAAACCATTGCAGTTGTGCTCGGCCGATTACGACCCTTGCGCACAACGAGCACGCCACGGACCAACTGACCGTTTTGGCAGGGTAGGGCGGAAGACCGATTCTGTTCTCAGCGGGCAAAGCACAGCTTACAGGTCCCGCAATGGCGATTTCGTGTCCGCTTTGTACGACTGCACAGCCGACCCGTCAGTTGGGTCCTTGTCACCTGTAAATGGCGTTTACGCTTATTTCACATGGCTTCAACAGAAACGCCACGCCTTGTGGGCTGTTGACGGAGACGTGAACGAAAAGCAGCAGCAGGTGCCGTGGGACACATTAGAAATGACGTGTCAGGCGTGGACCTCCACATCAGGACTCACCCCCGCTGTCGAACCTTACAAACTTTAAATAGCAAAATATAAACTAATGTTTCAACACACACACATATCTATGTATGTATAACAAACAATAGATCATGGACATACAACTGTTTTATTGTTGATATATAATATAAAGCAACAGTGTTCACAAAATATCAGTTTGACATATTATACTTAAGCATTATGCAATATCTCTTGTGAATCTATTCAAATGTGTATAAGTATGCGTGTGTATGGATGCCATTCTCGAATACGACATTCACATAAAAACATTGGGTTCTTCCTTATGCGTGAAACCTTGTGTTATGAATTGCCATACGTAATCGTGACCTTTGGGGGTCGAGTACAGATTGTTTGCGAAGGGTTTGAACATGTACATGGTGGTGTATATGGCGTTCTTTAGTATGTACCATTTTGTGTGTGCTGCTGTGCCCTCTTGTATGTTTGATGCCGTACAAATTCCCAAAGCGTTTATATTTTTTTCAACCTCCTGAAATGCTATGTTGCGCAGTAACAGAACAGAGGACCGTATTTTTGCAAGTTTCTGTGACTTTTTGTTGTGTCTTTTACCATCAAGGCGGAGAGTTGCAGTAGGGTCCAAACATATATCTGCGGAGAGTTTATCAATATCTGTCAGGTTGTATACAAGCTGGCGAAGAACTAACAAAGCGTAAGGTGCCCCGTCGTATTGCCTGTCCATCCATTCGTGCATCTCCATTCCGGGGATGTATAGTGTGTCCCGTGATTCAGCAGCACTCTCTGTTTCTCTACGCTTGGCCCATTCTTCCTCGTACGCTTTGACTGCACCCGCCAGGTCTTGCCTGTCGTTCAGCAGACACAAAAGCCATAAACCGGGGAAAGCGCTTGATGTGGTGACTCGGCGATCCATACCTTTCAAATACATCAAAATAGATGAAGTAAACGCTTCCCATGTTTGTTTAGTCCGGTGCCATCCTATAGCGTACAGCAGCAGCGTGACGTTAATCCCTAGCACTGCTGCTCGCCGAACGCTACTGTACTTGTACAACGCGTAGAAGACGCCCCTGCAGTCATCTGATGCGTTCTCGTCTGTCAGAACGGCCTGAATGGGCCTGTCCTCTAACCGGTAGCTCGGGTTCCCTTCCTCGTCCCTGGGCGTGGCACCAAAGACCATAGTGTACAGCATGTCTGCCGTGTGGCATGAGGACGTCATTAGCTTTTCCGCACTGCCGTACGATGGCTGTGGCCACACGACGTAAGGTGTCCAGTCTGCCTTTTGGTTCAAGGGGTCCGCGTGCGTCATATGACTTTCACTTGCATCCCTCTGGGCCTCGGACACGCCATTTTGTATTCCCTCCCAGCATGATTCGTTACCTGTTGTGGCAGCAACGGAACCCGATACGGAGGCGGCCGTTGGAAAACCTCCTAAAGGAGGGAGGGCCTCCCATTCCAGTCCAGTTTGCAACAGTGGTCTGTAACCTAAATCCTTCTTTCCGCATTTGAACCCCGTCAGGAACATGTCGTAGTAACACTCGAGAGCCACTGGCGTGCTCGCCACGACATCCGCCCACCTGCGGGACATCACATATTGTATCTGACGGTTATTTTGCGATATCTCATACCAAGCGTACAGGTACCAAAGGCCGGCGTAGAGGTCCGAGAAGTGCCGGTTCGCATCACAGTCCAGTTGGTGAGTCAACGTTCCGACATCTGCCACGGCGTTGTTGACAGCGAGCACGAATGCTGGTGCGACGGTAACGAAAGAACCCTTACTGTCCTGTGGCACCCTCCAGGCCCCGCTGCTTCCCTGGCGGCCTGGCGGGACCAGGTTCACGTTAGCCAAGGACGGGTCGGTTGGTCCCATTTCATGCCGGAGCAATGTATCTTGCAAACTGGACAAACGTGACCTGGTGAAATCCTTTATTTTTTTCCCCTTTGACGTAATCATATGGAAAAGTAAATGTGTCTCGGGACCGTACACGGGCAATGCTGGGCGATCACACTGTTGCGTGGAAGCCGCGAGTACTCTTTTCGCATGCTCGGTCGGAAGTTGGAATGCAGGTAAACGTTGGCGGCACGTAAGCAACGCGCGTTTTGACATGTTCATTGTCTGCAAAGCCCTTTTAGTACGTGTCTGGCCATCTACCGTTTTTACCATCATGGGTACCAGCTGCTCCACGAGCGGGGGAACAGAAGCGTCTGCTTTGCTTCCATGACTCATCAGTTCATCAGGGCAGGGTCGTGATGTTGGTGGACGCAATGGGCTACGAGACCTGCGCTGGTCCTCTTCCTCTGGATGGACCATTTCTGGAGGCCGTAGACTGAATGCGTCGTTCAGTGTTGTCAAATGTCCCATGAGTGCATCCGTGAGTTCAGCCGCACGGGCGGTGTCGCCTGTGGTCCGTCGTAAAAAGTCTTCGGCTAACCCCTTAACCCTTTCCCCGGCGATGCACAGCGCGTCCTGGGTCCCCGGTTCCATTAACCGTATGAGGTCCAACAACTCTGTCCGGTATCGGTCGTGGACGTCTGTCACAGCTTCATCGTGCAGCCGTTTCGCTTTCAGCCGTAAAAGCGGTAGGTACCCGTCCCTCATGGTGCGCATTTTGAGTCTTGCAGTCCTCAGACTCTCCCTGGTACGAGCGGAATGAACCAGTAAAACATGGTACAAGGGAGGCAAACGGTTATTGGCGGTAGACTGTGACATGACGGCGTTGTCAGGTGTCCACGCAGAAATGTTAGCACCAGAACACGTCCCGCTGTCCAGTATTTCAAGCCTGCGGTGGAACTCTTTGTCCGACTCCAGTGTGCCATTTTCGAACAAATGATCACTTCTTCTTCGTCCGCTAGTAGTATCATGTGGATCTCCGCGCCATTGAGCCATGGCATGAGAAGACCGCATTCATAAAGTGATATGTGTGTCAGGAACCTCCAACTCTAAGCCAATAAAGCCACCGCATGCCATTGAACATGCGAGACAAGCGGGCGCCTACATGCTCTATCAGTCTAACCTGCTGCCCCATATGCATCCTGATCTTTGAGGTACCCGTGCAGTTGAATATTATTAGCACTCTACGCTACTGTGTGTACTTCTCAATCGGGCAGACGGTTGTCACCAGTTCATACATCGCTTTTGTGTAGCGGTCGGCGTGTTCGAGCACAGACAGGTCAGTTGGTGCGCGGAACGTACATATGGGCCCTGCGGGGGCGCCGCCTTCACACTTGCTTCGTCCTTCGCCAATAGGAAGAACATATCCGCATTCTTGAGAGCAGAACACCATTTCTGAAAAGGCCACGTTCGAGAATTGGCCCCCGTCTCCACAGCCTGTTTGAGGTTGAAATGTTCGCTCGGATGCGCTGTCCCTTTTATCGTTTGTGGCATCTGCTTTTTCCTTAACAGTGAAACGTCTCACGCGACAGCACGTCTTTCCAACCCACACGTATGAACTGAAACGAACGCGAAGTGCGTGTATGCGGTGCTGATGCTGTGCACCCTTTCTCCAGTGCGCTGCGGATGATCGATGCAAGAACTCGCGCAGGCGCCAGGTAGTGTCGCAAACCTGGTAAAACGCCGATTGACACGCGAACGTAATTCGTTCTTTTGAAAAGACAGGCGACACTATACTGGAGTACTTGAACGTCCTGGCGACTTGTTGATATTGCGAGCGGATGAGATCCTGTTTATGGACACTTGCGTTGAAGCCGATACTTTTCACTTCGACCACACACACCCATGCGCAACGGCCTTTGGGGTGTGCGGCCAGCAGTACCACATCCGGCCGTCTCGTCCCTTTCAGCTGTAGGCGCTTCTTCGCATCCATCCGTTTTACTTTCCGACGTGGTGGCCACCTCACAGAGTTGCATGTCGGCAAAGGTCTGTTGCTTTCTGTTGAGGCAGTACCGACGTTTGATATTGGGATGTGCGGTCCGACGGGTGTTTCACATACAACGGTAACTTTAACATCTTTGGCCCATTGTAATAAAACAGGCGTAGGTATGTCTTCGCCTTTTTTAAACGGATAACATTCCAACATGGTCAGCGCCCTTAGTATAAACCCCCTGGCGTTTGATTCGGCGTGTGCGGCCTGCACGGAACTCGATGCTTGCCAAAATAGGGCATTTCCGAATGCGATTTCTACCACGTCTTTCAAATTGGTAACTTTATAGAGACGATTTTGTAGTCGCGTGTGGAACCGTTCACCAGCCGTTGTCGAACGGGCGTGGCAGCGGTCGAGGTTTGCCAGGACTGGGGCTATCACGCCCTTGTTGTACGATTCGAACGTCTGGAACACCTTGGGTGACACATGTCCCGTATGTGCGGTCCAGGATGAAACTGCTCTCCGAAGTAAAGGGTTTTTAGCCGCTGCAGATTTCCATGCAGCAAACTCGCGACATCTCTGCACTGTGTACAACTTTGTGAGTTCTGACACCAGTTCTTGCTTGTGGAGACGATACCTCTCATGGTGGACACGTTTTTCCATGCCGGTAAAGAGGCCACGCGGTGATCACTGTCAGTTCACTGCCCCCGCATATACCAAATGACGCACGCGGTTTACCCCGTGTGACGAGTGTAATATATATGACTCGTAGCTATCACGTGATCACCATTACCAGTTTCGGTATATGCAAATAGGTTCATGGCATATTACGCTGCGTATATGTACGGAAAATGGTTGATTAAACAAATGTATTGGCCACGGCCAACAGTTCCATGTAAGCTTTACCCTCCATCTCCCGAAATTTCATCATCTTCTTGGTTACTGGAGGTCTTGTCGTTCTCGTTTGTTCGTACATGATTCCTGTTTGTGTTGACACCAACAGTACCGGTGTGTTCCGCCCACTTCACAGGAGCGGGTTTTGTCCCCCAATACCACAGTTTGCACACAGGATAACCTCTAACTGGTGTTTGGTCCACCTCCCTGACCTTCCAAACGCACAAGACTCGAGGGGTTCCACAGCACATGTCCGACGCCGTGCAATTTTCCCCTATACGTTTACAATCCTGCACGGGATCTACTTTATGGCGGTCAGTGAGAAGGTGTTTGGCTAAGGCAAACGGAAACGTACCCCTTAACTTGACTCCGGGTAGCACAAACAACATCAAAGAAACCACGGTCAGATAGGTCAACGCCATGTACGGGCGGGTACCCATTGCAATCTGAAATCGTCCTCTATCGTGCAAACCAATGGAATTGCGCTTATGCACGAGACGTGAAATGTTTGCTGGCGACTTTAACCATGGTCTGCGTTTCACAAATACTTTAACATTCGAGGCTAGAGATATACACGATGGGACTGCACTGTACAGGACGATAAATGGACACCATATGCCGGGAGCAGACGTCGGTGTGTACACTAGTGCAGAGATGTCGTATTTATTTTCCTCACAAGGAATCTGTCCTCGTCAGATTAGTCATTAAGGTCGAACCTGTATTCCTCAAATGATGGAATGGTCACGACATAATATTGCTTTGCCTGATTCTGTACGGCAGTCATGAGCATATCGGCTCTCTCATATTCACCCGATACATACAAGGCATACCACACATCAGACCACATATGCGGACGCTGGTGCAGCCAATCGAAAAAACGGATACCGATAAAGCAGGAGGACACCCCTGCGGCGATATAAGAGAGTTCCTGATCAGACATGATGTCCATCTCGTAGAGTGTATTTAACAGCCCGTTGCTTTTAAGATCCAATCCATCCAATAGGTCACCTGAAATATCCCTCAACGTTTGTTTCGTGTAGTACACGTATCTACATTCTGAAGTGTATGCACATGTAGGTTTAGATAAAAGAACTGGAACCGTCGTGCCTGCTTTGATGTTCTTAGCAATAGACCGTTGTTTTTCGATCCATGCGTGTATGCCTTCTACTGTATGTATATCTGGCCGTGTTTTGGCAACGACCTCTCCTGTAAACGCAGCTGCATTATATCTATCCCGCACGTACCGCATCCATACATAAGGAGGTATTTCCTCTGGGTACAGAGTGAACGTGCAGTATATGCCATCACTCGGGTCAGGTTCGGTCGCGTCCAATGTCGGCAGTGTGTGTATATCTTCCAACCGCAACCCGGTATCTAAGCAATCCGATCCTGGCGTGTGCCCCTCCGTACGACATCTGTAACACGGTAACGGCTCGCGACTCCCCATGTGCGCACGGTTTATCACTTCATATACATCATATGAACCTACATTTATGATATATATATATACCGACACCTGTGGAGCTAGGTATACAATGATACCTTACGTACATGTTCCCTGTTTTATTTGCCGTAGCGGCACCAGTCACTCGTCACGTGACTATATGTGACACTATCGTGCATGATACATGAGACCAAATACTAGTCATACGAAATGGGCATTTTTTACGGAAAAGTGGTATACCTGCCGCTTCTGGCATTGATCGCGCGCCAGATACTGGCCACCCGTAAGGCCGCACCCTCGTGGCGTTGGTTGGGAGCGCCGACGGAAAGTGAAATGGCCGGCCCTTTTAAATCGTGTAAGGTAACTGTCAACAACAAGCGTGTTACATGCGACGGCAGTAAAGAGACATACACGTACCAGCAAGCACGACGTTGCTGTGTGTGTGCCGGTTTGGAACTCCCGCATACAAAGGCATCGCAGGTAGCGTGGATGATGGAACTGGCTTCCACGGTGAGCAGTGCACATTTCCGCATTGCAACCGATGACAGAAAAACCGAGGCATGCTCCGTTTTCCGCCGAACTACGGGTGTTTCCAAAAAG
Organism: Sipunculus nudus; assembly: GCA_026874595.1. Classification (NCBI taxonomy): domain Eukaryota; kingdom Metazoa; phylum Annelida; class Sipuncula; order Golfingiida; family Sipunculidae; genus Sipunculus; species Sipunculus nudus. The sequence continues at coordinate 54,786,486 of CM049313.1, read as the reverse complement.
AAGGGATGCCATCAAAAAAAGGCCGGTTTTTTGTGTTGGCCAAAAACCGGTACCCGTTTTTCAGATCCCGATGATAGGATTGAGCTCGTAGGGCCTTGGTCAAAGGAGCAAACATTTTGCAAAGATACAGCAAAGAACAATTGCAGTGGCTTGACAGAAGTCACTAACAAGGAGGCAAAAAGTTGCTGCCAGTGCGCAGGAGGGCGTTTGCCTGTCATATCCGACCAAGGATATGACTTCAAAAGCGACTCTGTAAGCAAACTGTTGCGACAAGTGAATATTTCAGAAACGTGGACAATGTTCTCCGAAAACAATCAAATCATCAAAACTCCCGAATGTCACCTCTTTCATTTTGATGGCGATACAAAAGTAGGCAATTACAAACACAAGGATCAGAAGGGAAACGTCGATTGCGAAAAGAAACACCGGTACATATGTGTCCGTCCAGTGTGCTCTGTGGGATACTGGGGACGCGAATGCAAACAGAATTGCTCAACAGGATGCTACAGACGTGTGTGTATGGGATTCACGGGAACGTGTTCACAAGGGTGCAAGGCCGGCCTCAGAGGGAGGCTTTGCAACACAACCTGCAAAAGTGGACGTTGGGGTAAAAACTGCGCACGAAAATGTTCATCAGGATGCATGAGGGAAAGGGGTACCAAGCCTGTTTGCTACCCTTCAAACGGAACCTGCTCTTGTAATGCGGGTTACGCAGGCCAGAGATGTAACAAGTTGTGCTCGAACGGAACGTTCGGCCTCGGTTGCAACCTCACGTGTTCGGCAGGTTGTCTGCGTGAACCGGACGACAAGACGAAAAACGGAACGGTAATTAAAGGAACAGCAGTTTGTCGATCAACAGATGGTGTATGCGATTGCCGGCCTGGATTTAAAGGCAGAAAATGCGCCAATGCATGCAGGTCAGGTCAGTGGGGTCTTCACTGTGCCTTCAACTGTTCGCAGGGTTGTTCACACAGAAAATGCAATGCGGTAAACGGCGGATGTTCATGCCTTCCAGGCTTTAAGGGTGCCCGCTGCAACGTGACGTGCCCTCCGGGGACATTGGATGATATATGTACCAGGACATGTTCCAACAATTGTGTACCAGTAAAAGGTATCCGTTTATGCGACAAGCAAAACGGGTCTTGCAGTTGCTGTCCAGGTTACTACGGCGATGGTTGCACCACGGAGTGTCCTAATAACAAGTATGGAATCAATTGTGCTCAAACGTGTCCTAAAAACTGCATGCACGCCCCCGCCAAGCATATTTGGAAGATCAGGACAAATGTTCAGGATTCGGTTTCCAGATACACGTGGCGTGTGTGCGCAAAAGAGACAGGAGCGTGTAGCTGCAAAGCTGGTTTCAAAGGTGAGACATGTTCGGAAGTATGCAGCCAGCAGGAATGGGGTGAAAACTGTCATAGTACTTGTCCGGTCAATTGCAACGGGACCGCCTCTGATTCAAATGTTAGATGCGACCGGTTTAATGGAACGTGCTTGTGCAAGGATGGCTATACGGGACACAAATGCGCGAATGTATGCTCTACAGGCACGTGGGGTACGAAATGTTCCCGAAATTGCTCTAGCCGGTGCATCACCACAGGTAACAGTCATAAGCCGACCTGCAATCATATAAACGGGACGTGCAGTTGCCAAGCGGGGTACACGGGTAAACACTGTGAGGTACTCTGTGCAAACGGCACGTACGGCCCATCCTGCTCGAAAACGTGCCCAAGCCGTTGTGTGCGTGCACGGAATACGAATTCTGTTCGGACAACAACGTATCAGTTATGCGACCACATTTCCGGCAGCTGCTGGTGCCAGGCCGGTTACAAAGGGCAGTACTGCAATGAAACGTGCTCAGCAGACAGATGGGGTTCAGAATGTGCCTTTTCGTGTACGCCTGAATGCAACGGATCCGTTGTAGACAATGGTATACCTGTCAGGAAATGCAACATGGTGAACGGTTCGTGCACGTGCCAGGCCGGGTACGTGGGCGAGCGCTGCACTGAAATTTGCGACGGTGGGCTTTGGGGGGAGGATTGTGCCAGTTTATGCGGTGCCGGGTGCTGGAACCGCTCCAGCTGCCACCATGAAGACGGACATTGTGCACCGTGCACAAACGGGTACACGGGGCCGAGGTGTGAAAGCTTGTGCCCGTCCGGTGTTTGGGGGAATAACTGCAGTAGCACCTGTTCGCTGTTTTGTGCAAACAGGAAATGCAGCCCATTTGACGGGAAATGTTACCAGTGTAAAGCTGGCAAGGACGGCGACTTCTGCGACCAGGATTGCTCGACCGGTGTATGGGGGACTAACTGCAGTAACACCTGTTCGTTTACTTGTGCAGATGGCAAATGCAACCCATCCGACGGGAAATGCTACCAATGCATAGCTGGTAAAAAAGGCGCCTACTGCGACGCGGATTGCCCGACCGGTCATTGGGGGAATAACTGCAGTAGCACCTGTCCGCCATCTTGTGCAAAAAGCACATGCAGCCCATTCGACGGGAAATGTTACCAATGTAAAGCTGGCAGAGAAGGCGTCTTCTGCGACTCGGATTGCGGCGAAGGGACGTACGGTCCCAACTGCATGATGTTGTGCCCCGTCTGTCCAAACGGCGTATGGTTTAAATGTGATCCCGTCACTGGTGTGTGTCAGACAGGCGGCACAGACCTCGAGGACACTGGTCGGTGGAGGGAACACTTTCGTGCCTTCTGTTGGAAACCTGACAAAACGGGAAGGCAATGCAGGGACATTAATACAAGCAAGCCTGCCTGGCGTGATGAACACATAGCGGTTGTCTTGTTAAGCCTCCGGGTTCTGTTAGAGTATGTGTAGTGATGTCATATCCTGACAACATATCATGACCACACTGCCCGATAGAGCGTGTGGACTGCATGCTAGGATATGCAAAATAAATGTCCAGGCTGTCAACCAGATATAGTTTTATTTGATATGAAATAAACAACAGATATATTTTTTATTTAAACATGTGTGTTCTTTGCTGATGTCTCAGATTTGCACAGACGACCTGTCTATTATGCCTGAACGGACACCTGCTTCCGTGAAGGGGTCCATATGCACATCTTTTCTTTCACTGCTTTCTCCATTTCGCATTTCTCGTTTACACGGTACGCCAGCACTCTCCTTTTCCGCAGCCACTTCTAAATGATTCGAAAACTGGCGCAGCGTCATACCTGCGACAGACAGTTGGAATGCCGCGTGCACCACTGCGAATTGCGTTTCGTCCAGCGCGTTCACGGTGCGCCCTCTTTCTGCGGCAGGGTCACCGTCTAACGGTAACGGGTCAACGTCAAATTCCGGCGTCACGTTCGGAAACACCATTTCGAGGTATGGTTTGACGAGGGCTCTGTTGGTTTCCTTGCGTGGTATGTACCGCACGGCATTGTTTGTGTAGGTCGACACTTGGTTGAAATTGAGCATGTTCATGGTAACTGAAGCCCATTGTTCACGCTCCATGTCTGCGTACGCCTTCACGTCCGGGACAGCGGTGCTCAGCCGGTGGCCCAACACTTCTCCAAACACAGGGTCCATCTGGTTTGTGACGTCAACGACTGTCGGCCCCGCAGCGGACCGGCTTTTGGGCGGCCCGATGCCACCCGATTCTACGGGCCGGTTGGGCCCGTACACGTCTGACACTCCTCGCCACAGGCCGTGCGCGTCGTCAGCTATTTCCTCCTCAAGTTCCTCTGCTGTCCGCTGTTCCGTTTTACACGAATCGACGGCTCTTTTCACGTCCCGTTGAAGGTTTTTCAGGTGTTTCAAAAGTGCGCGACTCGGTGGAGCCCTTTCGCCGTCCCACATTGGTTCACCGGCCATTTCTTCTGTGGGTTCGAGGCGTTCCTCGATAAATTTCTCGTAAAGGTGAACGGCTTCACCCAAGCGACGCTGCTCCTCTTGGTATTCGTTCAGTTGGGCGGTCAGCTGTACGTACCGTTGGGCGTGTATGGCGGCTTGGTGTTTATGCAGGTCCAGCGCGTGCCCTGACTGTTCCACGAGATCGATCAGGTACTGCATGACCCTTTCGGCTTCCGCGTTCTTGCGTTCTGCCCTTCTCAGGGCTTCATTTTCAGCCGACGGCTTACTGAACCAGGACAATGCTTCGGCCACACCCCTCTGCATGTCCAGCTCGGCCGCGGTTCTTTCCAATTCGCGCACGTTGTACCTGACGCCTGACGTGGCGTCGAGGTCGCTGACTCCAGGGCGTGACAAACTGCCATCGTACAAGCGGCCGGAGGGCAGTCCGTCGCCAGCGTGATCCGTACTACCACAGACACGCTGTGTGTTACGTTGAGGGGCACGGCTAAACTTCGGGCCCGCACCCGGAAATGTGGACGATGAAGACAGAGGTGCTCTCGCGTCGTCAAGCGTACCGCCTGCGGTGATCCGTTTCTGCAGATCACGCAGGTTAGCGTACATGCTACCCCAGTCACCCGCGACTCCGCTCACGATACACGGCACCAGTTTTTTCAAAGCTCCGCGTGTGATAGCGCTATCGGATTCCGCGGCTGTGCCCAACAGTTTCATCATATCGTCTGTGGTTTTTTCTTTCGCTTTACATGACATCAACTGCCTGTGAAGTTTAGCTGCGGCCAAAGTGGCCGAATTGACCTTTTCCTCTGCAGCGTTCAGTGCCCTGCGACAGACCTCTCTTTCGCTAGACGGGTCGTCATCCTGTTCGGCAGGTTTCTTAGGCATGCTCTTTTGCCCTAAAAGCACGCACGGTTTAGAGTTGAATATGTGCGAGTTTTCTGCCAAGCTTTGTAACAAACCACGTGCCCTGCTGTACATCAGAACTTGCCCACAGGCTGTGGCCATCGGATCGCACCGGAAATGTTTGTGCGGGTATACCACCCCAAACTTGGAGCCCGGCGGGAAAAATGATTGGTCCATCACAGACACCCCGAAGCCGGACTGGGGTCCCAGGTATACCAAAACGCATTCTTCCGGTGAAAGGACTCGGACATGCCCTTGTCTGCAGTCGCAGAGCCTCATGGAGCAGGTACGCAAGGCTGACAAAAGAACGCTCTCTGAGGCGGAGGTCCCGATTGTGTCACGTTTCCATCCAGAGCACACGCAAGGGCTGAGGTTACCTGATCCAGGGGGTAAACGCACGTAAGGCACTGCGCCCAACGAGAGGGTCCATGTACAGTACATCTCGTAGTTTCCCTGGAGTTTTACACGCTGCACCACCCGTTGTACGAGTTCTGCAGAAAGCTCTCTGATGTGGTTCTCGAGATAACCTTGGAAATTTTTTACGGACACGCGAATTTGGGCTGCACACTTTGTGATATCGAGGGGATCGCCCACGGCCATATCAACATGGTGCGCCCATTCCTTCTTGAACTTACCGTAAAGCGTGGTGGTGACGTCAGAGGACAAAGACCGACACAGGGAAGATGCGACGTATTGAAAAACGAGCATATCTGTAGGCAGTGACAAGACGGCTCCTGTGCAAGCGGAGGACCCCCCGGTGAAAGTACGCAAGAGTTCCCTGCTGAGGTCCGTCGGATGAACCAACACAGGACGTGAACCGGCAGCAGACAAAGGCGCATTCGACAGGCAAGACACCACGGCGTCCGTCACCTTTTCGGCCGGCGGAGGCCCGTACGCCGTGTCACCCACCGTCGTATCGCACGACGGTACAGCTATGCAACGCACTGAACGGAGTGCACGGGCGCGTTTCAGTTCACGGTGCAGTAGGTTTCTCTGTCTTGCCAGTTCCACGTACGTGTCTTTCATCCTTTCCGCGTCCCGCCTCGTGCGGTCCAGTTGTTCGCACAGATTGTGAAATTCCCGACGTGTTTCGCGGTCCCGGACGGTTTGTATTGCCAGGACGTCTGCGGAAACGCGTTCTTTGTCCAGCAGTTCAAACCGTTCCTTTAACTCGTGGAGCATGTCGGGATGTCCCTCTGGCCAAGGTGTTGGCACGTCAAGGGATACCCGTTGGGAATCCATGGTGGGTACATCTGTGAAATGGGCGTACGCCTTTTTAGGGCCAAAGCCGCCTTCGTAGGGAAACGCTTTGGACCGGACCTGGTCGTAAACTCTTGCATCCTGCCGTAGTGGCGGGAAACTGCCCGGACGTGACGGGTCCTCGTGTCTGTGCACTTGCTCTTTCAGGCTCCTGTAAGACTGCCTGCACCCGTTCCTGGAGAACGACGCTCGATCCGCCGGGTATGATCTGTGTTTCCGTCGTGATTCATACCTGAAACGCGGTGTCCACATGCGTGTAGTGTGCATTTTGTTTTATCATGCCATGGACCGTTTGATGACCGATCAGTTGACGTAAGTCACAGTAACTGTGACAGTGACTTTATCCACCCCAATACCTGATTCAACCGCTAGGACCAGAAACACAAATACGTACACCAAATAACGACCAATCTGACCCTTCGTCTGTTGCGCTCGTACAACCCGATCGGATATAAGACGCGGGGTGTAAAAAGAGGGATGTGCATGATCATCATCAGTATAGCTCAGGGGACTTATAGTCAGCTGAGCTGCAACCGACCCACACCTTAGCTACCACACACGTCATCCATACCATCATACATTGGAACGTCATTTGACAAGTGCACAGAACGAAGGCTGGCATAAATCACGTTCATTAATGCTGTCTAACATGAAACACGAAACAATAAAAAAAACAACACCATACACGATACATCACATTTATACCAAGTAACAACGTATAAACAAATCAAATTCATGCACGTTCATGTCAAATAAACCAAATTATATCTGTCCATATCACGTTTCACTCGATCATCCGTAAGAACATACACATCTCTGAATTGTCTGTAGCGTATGCCAGTGAACGTGCTGTTTCCCTATCGTAGGATTCGAGCGATATGTCAGCTCCGGCTTCTAATAACATATACTTCACCATGTCCACATTGCCACGCAGAACAGCTTCATGTAACGGTGTCAGGCCTCGTTTGCCTTCTTTGCAGTTGGGATCCGCGTGCAGCGCGAATAAAAGATAGTTCAGCATGTCCCTGGCATCTGCTTCTGCTGCTATGTGCATGCAAGTGCGACCGTCCGCGTTCATAACACCCGTGAGATTCCTGTAGAAATCCGGCTTTTCCATCATCACAAAGCCGGCCCAGCATGTCAGTGATTTCAAGCATTCCGAGCACTTGCGCTGGCAAGCCAAGTGCAGTGGGGTGTTCGCGTGTCTGTCCCTTTTCGTAACGTCCGCTCCGCGCATCACTAGATGCCGGATGAGTTGGTGCATGCAAAGTCTCACAGCCAGCTCGAGGTAGGTTTCTCCTTGTATGTTTACTATGTCGAGGACTCCTGGCCCGTCCATTCTGTCTAGTACCGATATCGCCCAGCCTTCCATCCCGGCTAATATGCAATTGTGCAGAAACGTCTCACCGGCACTGTCACGGGAGAGAAAGTGACACGGGGTGGACGATACGTCCTGTGGGGCACCAGAAACCGTGACTTCTTTGGCGGTGCTGTTCTCGCGTATGTCTTTGACGGTGCTGTTTTCGCTTATGTGAAGTCTACGCATCCCAGCCTCGACTGACTCCGTCGAACAAAACATGTCTCTGTCTCTAAACGTGTGAACAAACAGTGAACTGCAACAGTATGTTATCAAATACTACCAGAACAGTCATCTATTTATACGCTAAAACGACATATATTTTTAACCCGTGGAATATCCGAAAGTCACATTTGTGAGGTAATCTCTAATTTTGGCAACGTCGGATTTCCCCACAAATCACAGTATGATAATGCGTCATCCGACATGTGGGATTTTTGTTCACGGTCACACACAGCCACGTCATTGGTAGTGTTTGTTTAGGGTTGAACAACGGTGTATCCGGAAAGCGAAGCCCCCCCCCCTCCCCCCAGTTCATCAGCCAGTGCTGTCATTGCGGGATAATTAGTAGGCACAGTATACAATCATAGTGTATACACTTTCGTATTAAGCTATCCACTCTCGGTCATGCTGTCGTCTTCGCTGTCGCAATTGTCCGGGCGCACAGCACCCAACCCTACAAGAAACATAACACATTCCTCGTGCCCGTTCGACATTGCAGCTTCCAAGGGAGAACTCCTGTTCCACGCTCGCGCGTGTGCATTCGCCCAACATTCATTTACCAAATATCGTACCATGTCTAATCTGCCGGACTCAGCTGCTTCGTACAGTGCAGTCTTTCCCGTCTTTCCATTTGGCGCATCGACATCCTCCAGCAGCGGTTTGAGGCAACCTAGCAGGTCCTTGTGCCCACCTTCCGCAGCCAAATGTACGCATGTCTGCCCGTCGTAATTCAAAATGTTCGGCCTTGGGGGGACTCTGTTAAACGGTCTGTAACGTAGATATTTTTTCACTTCTGCATGCGTCAGGTACAATGTCAGAGCCATTGCACACATCGTGTCACCTCTGGCTGAAGCCAAATGCAACGGTGTGTTCCCGTGCGCGTCTCTAGCCTCTGTGTCAGCACCGCGAGCCACCAACTGCCTTACCAGTGAATACATACCCTTCTTAACGGCCAGGTGCAAGCAGGTGTCGCCATTCATATCGGTCTTGTTGATCCCTCGGCTGTGCGTTAGGTCGCGCAGTATCCCCGTGGCAGCACGTTCCCTGCCCCAATTCTTTATGCAACTGTGTAAAAGTGTTTCGTCCGTGCCCATCCCGACGTCTTCAAATATGTTGTTCACGAACCGCTTGGCGTTTTTCAGGAAAACAGGCAAAACGTGCAACCCAAGACCACGGCGTTTCGCCATGTGAAAGGCCAACTGCAGAGAGAAAGGGGACCCTTGAGTCCAAAAGGGAGCTCTCTTCTCGTCCAGCTCGGGGTCAAACCCTTCACAAACCGACAAATGAACCGAGGTACACGTCGGATTCGACACTAGTAATAGCCCGCCAGTTCCGTTGTCAATGCTTGTCAATGAAGTGTCCATTTCTGAAAGTGTTTCCCCTGTATTCATGTCATCGTCCGTGACATTAACGCTTTCTGTTGAGTACGCAGACTTGTCTATGAAGTTAACACCCGGGGTAGAGTACTCAGACACTTCAGCGCACACTCTAGCAAGTTCAATGCTTTCAATTTGCCGCCTGCTGGCCATGGTACGGCGATAAAGACGTTCATCCAAAATGTAGACGTTGGCACTGGTCGGGCACATTTATACACAATGCTTCCTAGTGACAACCAATAGACAGTCTCTGATTGGGGGAACATTCTCCTGACTCATACCCTCCTGACTTGTTTACGCAAGCATATGATTTACATGGGGAAAACCGACGATGACTCACTGATTGTGTGAATTCCAAAACGTAAACCGACGTAGTACACATCCGGGAAAATCTACGTGTTAGCGGTTATGTTACCACGACGTCGTACCCACGTTCTGGCAGGTGTGCAGTATACAGCTAACGCTTGGAAATACCCGGTTTTACGCTTAAGTAAAAGTAAAAACCCAATGACGTAAATGTTTAGATGCTCCACTACTAAAAACACTAATCGGGCGACGTATATTCTGTGTGCGGAGGAAACAGGATTACATCCTGACAGTTCGCTTATTAAACACATACGCCTCAGCATTCATCTATATCGCTTTCCTCCGACGTTTCTTTGCCGCATTTCTTAATGTAATTCAAAAGGATTTCAGCTGTTTCCTGTTGGTTTTTCATCATAGCTGACTGTATGGGTGTCCAGCCGTCGGACGACTTAACGTGTACGTCTGCGCCGCATCTCTCGATCAGGCACCGAACCATGGTACTCAAACCGGCTGCAGCTGCTATGTGCAGTGCCGTTCTGCCACTGCGGGTTTCCCGTTGGTTTACGTCCGCTCCCAACTTGTTTACCAGGTGAACCGTCAGTTCCTCCACCCCGCAAGCTGCTACGAGGTGCATAAATCCCAGACCTTCCTTGTTTACCGCGTCCATGTCTTGAGGTAACTTGGTGAACGGCACAAAGTATGGGATGTTCAACATCTCTTCCCCCAGGACTGCTGTCAGGCATTTAACGGTCGACAGGTCACCTCGTGCGCAGGCTATGTGGAGGGGCGTGTTACCATCTGAGTCCCGAGCCTCTAAAACAGCACCGTGCATGACCAGTTGCCTTGCCAAGCATGCCTGTCCTTTCATGACAGCCAAGTGGAGGCACGTTCGGCCTTTCTTGTTGGGAATGTTCAACACAGCATAGCATTCCTGTCCTTTCACATAGCAGCTCGGTCCTTTCAGCCCTGCCAGTATACGGGAAACCACATCATACCTTCCCTCTTCGATTAGCCTGTGCAGCGTAGTCCTCCCAGTTTCGTCTGTGCGACGCAACTGTTCCTGAGTGTATCTTTCTCCCGCGCCTGTGTTCTTAACATCGGGTACCACGCCTGCGTCTGCTTCTGACAGCACACAGTCATTCATACTACACGCCATGTCTTCCATGTCAGAATCGTCATCCATCTCTTCACTGAAACCTACGTCGTCGTCATCAACCGGAACACCGGCGTAGAACGCGGCTAGTGCCGCTGCTGCGCGTGGGTTTGCGCGTGCCATCTGGAGCGACTCATCCATAAGGCCACGGTGAATATGTCCTGGAAGTTCCTGCTGAAAACTCCATCCTACGGCTCCTAAATCATCGTCAGCGTCATCTTCTTCGTCGTCCATGTTATGTATATTGTCTAACATCCGTTGAAAGCGCGGGTTTTCCCTGTTAAACCGCTCTCGTGACATTGCTGAAACACGCCTGTATTACACTGTGACCGTGTCGATTGCACTGTGGGTTTTATTAGTATTCGTCGGCTGACGACATGTGGCCCGTCCGTGTTTCAGTGCAAAGTCTGGTCAAGACGGGGCGTAGCTGTACACGTGCAACGCAAATACATGCGACATTGACTCCGCCCACGGCATGTGACGTCAAACGCCAGTCACCCGCTTGCTTATAAAGCTAGACTCATTTCGTTCAGTGCGGTCCAGACAGGAGGAGGCGTCGTGATTGACGACACGCACAACCGCTCGGTTGTCTTTATATCATTATACAGCAAAGTCGGTGTGTCATGGGTGCCATGTTCAGCAGGTCTCGGCATTACGTTACCCACGAAGACCCCGAAGATGTTAATGACGTCGTTCATAACGAAACTTCCCAAGTACAGTGGTACATCGGAGAAGGCGAACCAACGCATGATAATACAATCCCTAGCACACTGGACCGTGCTACGTGCAGGGAGGAACGTTCTACGCTTGAACAGGCGGAGAAGTCTGACACAAGCATGACAGATGGTGGTGAAACGAGTACACGAGCACGCACACTCCGCCGTCGCGGGAGAGGACGTCGAAACCCATTGTCGGGCCACACGCCGGACCAGACCCAGAGTTCCTGGACACCACGTACAGCGGAAGTGATGGTTGGGAGGTTACAAAAAATGACGCAACTGTTGCATGAGATGAGGGAAGACCTAACACAGATGGACAGGATCTTGTCCGAAATGACACCGGGAAAGGTCGAGGTCTCCAAAAAAGAGTAACACAGGTCGGACATGCATGGTTCTCCGTTTCATTGTACCTGACAGTGTTTTGTTAGCGAAGTACTGCGTGATGAAGCATGTAATTAAACCAAAATAAACACAACTTTGATATTATTGAGTGTATTTTTCGTACTGATACCTGCCATACGTTTCCATACATACATACATATAACCTTCATATGCACGTAACATACACCGGGAGCTCCCCCGCCTTTTGTTCCTGTTGCGATTCATCAGGTGCGTGATTCATGTTTGTGTGATTCATGTTTGGGTGTGTGTAAATGTGGCATGCGTAAAGAACGACAGACACCCGTTAAAGCAGGACAATATTTTTACTGCGTGCAAATCAAGCATACATACAAAACAATAAACATGGCGCTGAGATGAAGCACAGTATTTGACGTGACGGAAAGGACAGTGTCCTTAAAAACCAATGTTAAGGCGCCTTCAGTCATGTTTTAAGAAGAAATGTTCATTCGTTTAAATTTCTGTCGTTTAAATTTAAAATCAAATTAGACCATGCTCTTTTTTCCAACAAAACATGAAGGCCGTCGACTGGATATAAACTGTTTTTTTTTATTATCTATACGTTTTCTCCACTGGAATGCTCATTCTGGTGACGTCGTTTCCGTGACTTTGCGTTTTTACGTGTACGCGTTTTATGTTTTCTGTCGCCGTGAGTGTCTCTTGAGCGTTTTCTACGGGTGCCGTGTGTACTGGTTGATACGACAGGGATGGGGCGCGTGCATGTGTTGCCTGAGTAATGGGCGTCATCAGGCGTAGTGTTCTCTGTCGCGTATTCACTCGAGTATCTCGACGCGTATCCTGTCAGGTATCTCGTTGCGTGCAATAGACGTAGCAGCACACGCCAGTGCGCGCAGTCCTTGAGATAACGCGGGTCTTCCGGTTTAAAACCACGCCTCTCTCCTGTCCAGGACACGAAGTACAGACACTCACCTTCTAAAAGCTGACAGGAACGTGTAAGCTGCAACCCCTTTGTTCTCACGAGCAGCGGGAGGTTGCTCATGTACGAACATCCCAACATTCTGCATATGCTTTGCATATACGGCATCATGTAGCATATATACGTGTCCTTGTGCAGCAGGCAGGAACGTTCTGCGTGGAATCTGTCCTCGTGTTCTTTGCGATGCCAGATGTCGCCGAAATTCCTTCTGCACACAGAACAGGCGGAGATCGGGTCAGCGAACCAAGGCAGATGAGATACAACAACATGCGAGCGGAGGCATGATACCGAAACCCCGCAGATGCAGCAAACCTCTAGCTCTGGAGCAGTACGTCCTCTTTCATTCTTCTCAAACATGCTTGTGTAGTCATCGGACAGCTCTAGTATATCATCCATTTTCATATATGTATGCACGGATGAAGGCACACTGCACACGAAGTGATAACCTTGACAGTCTCACTCTGTATTTACGTCTGAGCTCACTCCAACCACTACATATATTATATATGCACGTACGATACGCTTACGTCAGCATGAAGACCACGCTCGACATGTACATCCACTCCTGTACCGCGTACGGTTCTGTAGTATAGGTAAACCGATCTCGCGCCTGTACAAAACGGTCACTGCATTTACAGGCCTGTGCATCCAGTAACGGGACACCTTCTCATGAAATCGTCTAGCGCGTCTTTCACCGCATGCCAGGTCTGTAAGCCAGACCGATTTTCCCAACAGCCGTTTCCATTCGACATCAGTTACACACGGCACCTGCATCCTATCGCACTGCCATCCGCAAAACACACAAGGAAAACAGGAGTAACCCAAGATTTCACCATAGATGTGAGGAGCACGAATATCACCTACCAGATGAAATAAGGAGGCACATCCGTCCAGTGGTTCGATGCAGACGCATAACAGGCAATCCAGTGACTCATCTAGCGTGGTGTGTTCTCCTGGAAAATGATGGCTTCCAGGAGAGCATGGTCGATTAGTGTCATACGTCTTCCTGTATCCGCACAAGACGCACGTGTCATAATTTTCATGTGTCGCCGCAGGGTACATGTGAACGAAAACAGCCATGGTGACGGGTCGAAATGCATGCGAGTCTGAGGGGTTAGTTCTTTGTTTGTACACTTTTATATCATCGTCGGCCGAATAAATTGCGCCCCATAACTGTATATCACAAAGAGAAGCAAAAGCGTGATTCATTTTCTGTGCATCAGGTTACCTCCAAAGCATGATTCGTCCTCAGCTCTGTCCAGCTGGACATCCATCTTCTATTCATTCTGTGGATTTTTTTGGACCAGCAGTTCCCTGTGCAACATCCAACGGCCTCTCAGACGGTTTTTTGATCATTTCCACAGATACCCCCGAATGCGATTCCCCTGCAGGCTTCCCAAGTTTGTCCAGTTTGTCATGATTTTCGGATACCCATTGCTGGCATTCAGAGCATGCACAAAAAAAAGACGATCCGTTGGAGAAATTTGCTAACTTAACAGGTATAGCTCCTGATGGGCCTTCCACTAATGCATCAAATTTCTCCACAATAGTCGGAGCTGGGTTGCGTGCAGTCGCACCTGTTTTAGTCGCACCTTGTTTTGCCGCACCTTGTTTTGCCGCACCTTGTTTTGCCACACTTGTTTTTGCCGCACCTTGTTTAGCCGCACCTTGTTTTCCCTTCTGTTCCTGTTCCAACGTTTTTGAGGGCGGTAAGAACACATGAATGGTGATGTCTGATGCTCCATCTCCTACGTCCTTTTCATCAGGTTTGTCGGCCTTTTGTTCACGCGATTCAGCTGTTTGTGCAGGTTTGTCGGTCTTTTTGTCACGTGATTCAGCTGTTTGTGCAGCTGCTGCTGCTGCTGCTTTAGGGGCATCGTTACGTTCACATTCGTTTTTCTTGTCGTGTCCAGAATCACACTGGGACTGTATAGGACGTGACACTCTCTCTTTTAACTTTTCAACCCGGTCTGTCAAATCGGAAACACGTTTGGTCAGGCTGTCGATGTCTTTCTTGAGTAATCCTTCCATTCGGTCGAGTCCGGAGTGGATCATTTGCTCGGTCTGCTTACGATTAAGCTTCTGGTGCATAATGGGACGCACAATCTGCTTGCCTCTCCTTTTGTCACGGGCTGCGATTTCTTCTTTCGTCTGAAGTGTAAACATGTCGTTCCCCTCGGCGCGATCCATCGTGTAGAGAGACTGTAGCGTGTCTGCCACACTCCCCTCGCGCCAACGCTTAAATACCCTTCAAGGCTGAGTCATGCACCACGAGTCATGCACCGCGGGAGTGTCAAGCGACTTGTTTACACTTGAGAACACAAGAGCCGAAGCGGTCACGTGAGCTGAACAAACAAAAAAAAGCAATTCATGTCACAGTACCGGTTAATCGTCTGCAGCACGTCAACGTTCCTGTCGAGGCAAGTTACAAGCGCATCAGGTCATACCCTAGTTTCTGCACCGTATCAGTGATTGGAGAAGCCAAGTCCTGAGAGCCGGTGTAATGTAGGATGGCTTCGAGGATGATCCAATCTTCGAGGGGCCGTCGTTCCATGTGCGACATGAACTGCGATCGCTGCTTCCTCAAAACAGGAGTCTTTTCCGTGATGATGTCTAACGTGGTTTTGCTGATGATTCCCCAGTGGAGGGCGTACTGAACCTCGTCGGGGACGTGCAGGAATACACGTTTCTCTGCCTGCACAAACGGCAGTCGCACGTCTCGGGACAATTTCCTAACGAACTTCTCATTCACCTGGTAACGCTTTCTGATCTCGTCCGCATGTGTTGGGCCGTGGGGGTACTTCTGCAGTAGCGCCCACAAGTCCGCATTCTGTCCTGTGCCGCTCGAGAGGAGGGCTTGCTCGTAACTAGGCGGAGGCTCATGTCTATAGGCCTGCCCGTAAGGAGGCAAAGCGATGTTAGGTAGCGGTAGATCTGCGCAGTTCACTGTGCTGTTTGATGCCATTATCGACCGAGGAATGACAACCGGGACCATGTGCCTCGTAACTTATACGTTATGAGGAAAGTCGTATCACACTGTGCTGGCAGCAGCCCTCACAAACCACACACGTTCACCAAGTCATACACACGCCTGTCCTGTGTCCTTAATCCGTCACATACACCCGTAAACAAGCTCATTAATCTTTCCTTGTCTGCCACGTCACGGCCTTGGAAACGTAGCAAGCTGTTTACGTATTGTTATAACTACCGTTGTTTCATACTGCTCCGTGACCTGCGTTGTTTCATACTGCTCCGTGATCTGAATCCGTCACATTCACCCGTAAACAAGCCAATCAATCATTTTTCCTTGTCTAACACGTCACGTCCTTGAAAACGTAGTAAACCAGGACTGATCAGTCATGTTGATAACCGGTGACTGTGATACTTCCCGGACACAGTAGAGACGTTTGTGTCGTGGCTGTTGTGCTCACGTCTGTTGCGTGTGCAGTATGAATTATTTTTGCCCCCCCCCCCCACTTACACCACACGTATAAAAGTTTCTCGGTGTCTCATGCAGAACCATACCAGTGCTGCTGCCCCTTCTGGCCACAGGAGTTATCAGTTAAAATACACACGTGGTCCTGGCTGCCATTCCCCAGTCTATCATGGCATTGAAGAGCA
This sequence comes from Sipunculus nudus, assembly GCA_026874595.1. Taxonomy (NCBI): domain Eukaryota; kingdom Metazoa; phylum Annelida; class Sipuncula; order Golfingiida; family Sipunculidae; genus Sipunculus; species Sipunculus nudus. The sequence goes on along the minus strand of CM049313.1, from coordinate 54,770,402 downwards.
TCGGACAGTGCGGAGATCCCCCGTTACCAACTGCGTCTCTACCACAAACTGTGCCCTCGCCTAGTGATGAAGAGATCGTCGACCCCACCGGGCAACAAACCCAAGATGGTTGGCAATGTCTGCACTGTCAAACACTGTTTAGGAGGTGGGACTGGTTACTCGGCCGCATTCCGGCACAGTCCCGGTTCATCCGGCACGTTTGGGGGGAATGGGACTGTTACAAGGACTATTACGACAACGGCCGATTAACTATGTGCAAGGGCGTAGCCGACTGGTGGAAAGAACAGTTTGTTCGGCACTGTTTCCCGTCTTACGCCCGGGAGATCAATCTCCGCCACTTCAGATTGGGTGTCAGGTACGACGGGCTTCCCTGTCTCGTATCCGTGAACGACACACCTGGTCAACAGTACTACATGGCATGGTTTGCGAAAAGGCGGATGAAAAAAGCGAAGGTACCACCGAAGGCTGCTTCTGTCCTGATAGACCACGACGTAACGGTGGTCGAGACGAAGGATGTTGGTACCAGTGAGGACGCTGCGTAAGATGCGTGTGACGCCAGGTATGGTGAACAAGCGTTTGACAGATGTATTGTATATGACGTGAGCGTGTAAAACCGAATGTTTATAACACTTGACCAGATTGCCGAGTCATGCATATGTTTTCACGCCACAAGTTAAAACGAAACGAATGACTCATATTGTGTACAGGAATCAGTGCTGCAGCCCAGTACATGTCAGCGTGACAGGTGTAGAGCATTCCATAACTAGAGCGTATACTTTCAACGTGCTACGTTTTCAAGGACGTGGTGTGGCAGACAAGAGATGATTAATTGTCTTGTTTACGGGTGAATGTGACATATTCAGGTCACAGAGCAGTATGAAACCAGGATAGCTTGATACATACGTAAACAAGATGCTACGTTTTCAAGGACGCAACGTGTCAGACAAGAGATGATTGATTGTCTTGTTTACGGGTGAATGTGACATATTCAGGTCACAGAGCAGTATGAAACGACGGTAGTTATAACAATATGTAAACAACTTGCTACGTTTCCAAGGCCGTGACGTGGCAGACAAGAGATGATTCATTGTCTTGTTTACGGGTTATTGTGACTTATTCAGGTCACAGAACAGTATGAAACCAGGATAGCTTGAGACATACGTAAACAACCTGCTACGTTTCCAAGGACGAGATGTGTCAGAGAAGACGGGTACAGCAAAAACCATTCGTCACCCAGATGTATATTTTAGGCACATCCAATGCGAATGCACGAACATCGTTTGAACAGCCAGATGTTATATGGATCTGATCAACCAGATACGACAAACATACTTATAGATGTTGATAACACTTGATACTTCCAAACTCAGAAAACGAAATTTTAAATAAATACATATGTGACAATATTCCAAAAATGTGTCTAAAAACTTGTTTTACTCGTTATTTTTAACAATGTTTTGCCTGAATCTACGTCACTATACGTGTGGAACTTATCACATGGAACTTATATAATGAATAAAATATGAAAGTTTTCACGGTCTTCTTTATGCCATGATCATCCGCATATGTGATTCATGATTATTTTCTGATACATTTTATAAATACATACAGACACACAAAACATCCAGTTCAATTAAAGTATGTAGTCCGCACAAATGTTGTTTCATGTGTGCAACATGAATCAGATAAATCCGTTGTCTATCTGATATAGTTCCACTTGTCGTCGGCAGGTGGCGATACTGACGCCAACATATTGGTCAGCAACACAAAATGACCATTTGCCGGACAACGGTCTACACAACATTTACGAAATATATGCTAAAATCTTTGGAAAAATATGCTTCAAGCGTTCAACGAGTAACATTTGCGATATCTTTTTCAGTTTGCGCGTACATCTTGCACAAACGTGAAATCTGCCGCACACCAAAGATTTCAATGTGTCCACAACCCTACTATATAAGCAGGCCGAGTCTATTATACTATCAGTTGAGAGCGCTCTATGGGCGCTTTTGGGTCCCAGACGGCTCCCCTGTGGGGGCGGCCCCTCCCTCTGCCTTATGTCAAGAAGTAGTAGAGTTGTGGACCAGGGGTCGGATGTGTGGTTCAAGTCAGAAATGGACCGGTTGTAGGTCGGTCGGATGTGAAAGGTCGATTGGGGTCGCCGGGGGGGGAGAACAGGGGAGTTGTGAGTGGGATCGGGTCGGAGGTGAAAGGTCAGCAGGGGTCGCCTGGGGGGGGAACAGGGGAGTTGTGAGTGGGATCGGGTCGGAGGTGAAAGGTCAACAGGGGTCACAAGGGGGGGGGGAACAGGGGAGTCGTAGTGGGTTCGTATACGGATGTGAATGGTTAAAGAGTGATCGTCAGGTATCATCGGTACTGGGAAAGCCAACGGTGTGCAACGCATGTCAAAGCACAATGGGATCGTTCCGATCACCACAGAGTCTCCCCTGGGGCCGAGGCCCCTATAGAGGTTTCTCCACAGGGGTCGTGGTGGGGGCCTCGCCCCCAGGGGATAATACTTTATGGGGGATCGATCCCTAAAAAGAATATACACAGGGGGCGAGGCCCCCATAAGGAATTACATGGAAGGATCGTGGTGGGGGCCTCGCCCCCAGGGGATAATACTTTATGGGGGATCGATCCCTAAAAAGAATATACACAGGGGGCGAGGCCCCCATAAGGAATTACATGGAAGGATCGTGGTGGGGGCCTCGCCCCCAGGGGATAATACTTTATGTGGGATCGATCCCTAAAAAGAATATACACTGGGGGCGAGGCCCCCATAAGGAATTACATGGAAGGATCGTGGTGGGGGCCTCGCCCCCCGGGAGAATACTGTATGGGGATCGGGGCGCCGAAGGCGCCAATACATAGATGTATGTATGGGGGGAATATTCCCGGGGGGCGAGGCCCCCACCACGGGCCCTCCATGTAAATCCTTATGGGGGCCTCGCCCCCTGTGTATATTCTTTGTAGGGATCGATCCCACATAAAGTATTATTCCCGGGGGCGAGGCCCCCACCACGGACCTTCCATATATTTCCTTATGGGGGCTTCGCCCCCGGGGTATATTCTTTGTAGGGATCGATCCCACATAAAGTATTATCCCCTGGGGGCGAGGCCCCCACCACGGGCCTTCCATGTAATTCCTTATGGGGGCCTCGCCCCCTGTGTATATTCTTTGTTGGGTTCGATCCCACATAAAGTATTATCCCCTGGGGGCGAGGCCCCCACCACGGGCCTTCCATGTAATTCCTGATGGGGGCTTCGCCCCCGGGGTATATTCTTTGTAGGGAACGATCCCCCATAAAGTATTATCCCCGGGGGCGAAGCCCCCACCACGACCCCTGTGGAGAAATTTCTATAGGGGCCTCGGTCCAAGCGGAGACCCTGAACGAGATCTGAACGATCCCATAGTGCTTTGACATGCGTTGCACACCTGTGGCTTTTCCAGTACCGATGATATCCGATGAACACTCTTTAACCATTCACATGCGTCTCCGATCCCAACCAGGACTCCCCTGTTCCTCCCCCCCCGGCGATCCCACACAGAACTCCCCTGTTCCTCCCCCCCCGGCGATCCCACACAGAACTCCCCTGTTCCTCCCCCTTGGTAAACCCTACTGACCTTTCACCTCCGACCTCGACAACCCAGACCGACCTTTCACATCCAACCGACCCTTCTTTCCCTCTGCCGGCGATCCCCAAACCTACAACCGGTCTACTTCTGACTTGAACCACACATCCTACCCCAGGCCCACAACTCTATCACTTTTTGACATAAGGCAGAGGGAGGGGCCGCCCCCTCCCCCCCTCAAGTCCCCCCCTCCCCCATAGGGGAGCCGTCTGGGACCCAAAAGCGCCCATAGAGCGCTCTCAACTGATAGAATAACAGAGTCGGCCTGCTTATATAGTAGGGTTGTGGACACATTGAAATCTTTGGTGTGCGGCAGTTTTCACGTTTGTGCAAGATGTACGCGCAAACTGGAAAAGATATCGCAAATGTCACTCGTTGAACGCTTTAAGCATATTTTTCCAAAGATTTTAGCACATATTTCGTAAATGTTGTGTAGACCGTTGTCCGGCAATGGGCTATTTTGTTATGTTGACCAGTGTGCTGTATAAGGCAGCGCCCCCTATCGTATGATACCGGAACTATTTTAACCGTGTCCAGAGAGGAGATATATATAACAGATTTAATATCTGAGTCAGACTTAGAATGACTGAATGCTGGCATCGGGGTGGATCGTGAAATATATTTCGATAGCATGGAGTCTATCATGTATAGATATATATATATATATATATATTGACATTTCATGATGGCATGTAAAATGGGCGTACCGAAAATATAAAGCCATATTTATCTCAGATAGGGCTGGTTCGAAATTGACCATTGTGGAACATCTGCGATTTATAAATTCATCAACCCGGTCTCGTTCTTACGTGGGATTAATGGTGAGTCTGTAACCTGCATATATAAAAAAATGTATGTTTACGTATCGAAAAGTCCCGTGCATAGTTTGTCTGTAAAAGGCCCTGTGGCGGTGTTTTCATGTTACAGACCGTTGGACTGTGGGTCACGTAACATTAGCCTAGAACGGGACGGGAAAACTGTGATCAATAGTGTTTTTTACGTTATATCACATACCATACAGACGCTGTCGTACAATGTCCTTTTCAGAAAACAACAAGCCGTACGTTTGAGACTAGTATATATTGTTAAGCCGTATAATAATATATATATATCATCATCCTTTAAACGTACCAAGTGGGGGTTTTTTGTATGTTGTTATACTCCACTTGCCTGGTTTGTTTTTACCTCAACATAATCTTTGTCACGATCACTGGTAAACAACATGATTAATCAGTCTAAACACAACTATTTTGCGTGACTCACAGTGTAACACGACACGTTGTTGTAGGTTAGTCTAAATGTTAAGCATACTTTCAGAAGGACAACGCACATATATAAAGCCCCAGATCGGCCGCGTTTACTGTCACACTGTCTCTTGTGGTCGAAACGTGAGGGATAGGCTGCACCACGCACATAGTGGTGACATGTTTCATTTCATTCTGCGTCTTGTAAACTGCGATTGGTAGTCGTACCAATAATGAACGTGGTGGTTGTCGATACAGACACTGGGCTCACGACAACACACCTGGTGAACAGGAACAACTGCGATAGGCGGTATCTTGCCAAAGAAAACGTGTTTGGACAGGGAGGGTGTAGAAAACTGACCGTCGGGTCCGTCGAATGGGATAACATTTTTTTCTCTTCTGGACAGCCATATCCAACACATCACTGCCATTTCCATTTCATGGGTGTTGACTTTTGTGGTTTAGAGAAGAGACACGTTATCTACAAATCTGACATCAAAGACAAGTGAATAAACGACACGCACCTCAAAAGACGACAAGGGGATCTACATCGAACGTGTTATATAACATACGGGACTACAATGGCGTGTAGTGCTTGGCACAACCACACTGTCATAATATATACAATTTACACTGCTGGTGGCTTTACAAACCAGGCGGCAGAAAATGAGGAGGTTATATTTGAGTTAGAGTTCCTTGGAGCGAGCTGAGAAACACGTAGATATAACAGCATACAGACTCATCAGCCGCACATACCCGCTTACTTCAGAAACATTATAACCGCGCAAACATAATTCAATTTAGCGAAACTGCGTCATATGACTATATTTGTTTTGGAGGGACAGTTATATCACGTGGCTGCCGCACTACGAGTCAGGGCGTGCAATGCGGGACGCTTGTGAGCAGCAAACGTACGAATAACGCGCTTTCGGCAAAGATGAAACCGCTGCCGCCCATGTTGCATCTGTTCACACTGTGGGCAGGCTGCCTTTATGTGATTGAAGGCAGTCGCACAGTCACTTTCCATGACTACGCGTCTTACACATCGGATAAAAAGATGTGCTCCGGCCCTTACCAGTATCGAATCGAGGCGTACGACAACAAGACACTGGAGTTCGGCGATGGTGACACGATCACTGTGCGGTGCCGTTTGGGATGCAATGTTTACAAGAAAGACCCTTGCCCTTCGGTTACGACCATGGGGTTCGGACTGTCTACAGGAGTACTCGAGCTGTTCAATATGTCGTCGCCGAGAGTGTTCGTAGAAAATTCAACCTCTGGACGGGCGAATGCCTTATTCAACATATCCGCCGACGAATTGCCCAATGGATTCTCTGCCGTGTACTGCGGCTGTGGATGTTTTGTTTGCTCCGCCCTGAGAAGCAGCGCCCTCTATTTGAAGGTGGTGGACACGGCCGCCCCAAAGAAACCCTCGCAGCCGAAGCAGGTCACGAAAACTCTCAAAACTAATTCTGTGACATGGAACCGCCCTGCCGCTCCTGGAACATACCGGTACAAAGTGATCTACCAAAAGGTCCCTGACACAGAAAATCCACCGGGCAGCTCGGTTTACGATCCAAACTACAGGTGGGTTCCTCAGGTAGAGACCCACGTCCACACCGTTACCACCAATTCTGCGAAGCTCGTCCATGCCGAGCCTTCCACCAAGTATCTCGTGTACGTGGCCGCAGAAGTGAACCGCACGAACCGTTGGTCCACGATATCGCGAGGAGGTTTCATAACTCCCGAACCATGTCCTTAACACTATCTGAATGTCAAACGCGATTTCATAGTCTTTTAATGTTTTATTTTATGATGGCCAATAACATGTTTTCTGTTCTTTTGTATGTACCGTGTTTCACGTACATCTGTGTTTATATTTAACCTATGCCGATCACATTGATTGTTTCTCGCATGTGTATCTTTTTTTGTTGTGTCATTTGTATTTATGGAATGTACCCTGATGCCGATATTGTTACGTCGCTTGCACCAGGAACATCGCCAGATAATATGAATCAGCAAGAACACGTCGGGTGATTATTTGTTTTGTTTTATGGGGGGGTTCATGTTTCCGATGTCACGTGACGGTACTCGCATGTTATATATGTGGTCGCAGCACGTCGACTCAGATCATTTTAAACGGGACGCTGGTGAGAAGCAAGCGTGCAGCAAACGGCCTCCAGCCCTGTCCGTTGACTGTACGTAAGATATACCAGGAAGGGAGACAATATGAGACCGCTACTGCCGTTGTTGCAACTGTTCACACTGTTTTTCTGCTTATATCTGGTTGAGGGCCGCCGCACCGTCACGTTTTATGATTACGGCTTTTATGGCTCGGAGGACAGAATATGCTCCGACCGTTACCAGTATTTGATAGAGCCGTACGACAACGCAAATCAGGTGTTCGGCGATGGTGACACGATCACTGTGCGGTGCCGTTTGGGATGCAAGGAAAACGCTGTTCATAAGGAAGACCCTTGCCCTTCGGTTACGACCATGGGGTTCGGACTGTCAACAGGAGTACTCGACCTGTACAATATGTCGTCGCCCAGAGTGTTCGTTGAAAATTCCACCTCTGGGCGGGTGAATGCCTTGTTCAACATATCCGCCGACGAATTGCCCAACGGGATATCGGCCGTTTATTGCGGCTGTGGCTGTTTTGCATGTTCGAAGTTGAGAAGCCGCGCCCTCTATTTAAAAGTGAAAGACTCGGCAGCTCCAACCAAACCCTCGCGCCCGGTGCAAGGTACGAAAACCGTCAAAACAAATTATGTGACATGGAAACGTCCCGCCACCCCTGGAAGATACCGGTACAAAGTGATCTACACAAGGGTCCCTGTCAGTGCCAATTCACGAGGCAGCAGCTCTGTTTACGATCCAACCTACAGGTGGGTGCCTCAGATCAAGAGACATGTCCACATCGTTGACACCAATTCTGCGGCCCTCGTCCATGCCGTGCCGGCTACAATGTACGTGGTGTCCGTGTATGCAGAGGTTAACGGCACCAATCGCTGGTCCCGTATATCGCGACCCGGTTTCTTCAAAACACCAGACCCTCGCCAATAAATCTGGTAGAATGTCGGAGTCGTTTTCATAATATTCCGTGCAAGGATGTTTTTCATGGACATTACGTGGTTTTGCTTTTGATTACCTTTCACCGCATGTACTTTTGTTTTTGTTGTAGTTAATGTTTTTGCATATCAGGCCATACAATAATGTGTTTGTCCAGTGGCGTTTTAAAGTATGCGCCTATATTAATCAATATATTTGTTTTCCACATTAAAAGATGTGCTGATTATATCTACTTGTCTTCGTGGTTTTTTTGTCGGTTATGGTACACGTTTGTATGTGTGCGTGTATGTGGACTTGTATGTCGTCCGCTTAATATGATACTGGAATATCACCATCGCCTGTATGGTTACTGTACGTTGGACAACGCCCCACACGCCTCAAAACCTTTTTGCCCTAACCTCCCACCAGCGTACATATGCAGTTATTTAATGACGGTAAGCGAAGCCGATATATGAGCTTTGGACGACATAACAAAAGTAGTGCCGTAGAGCTACCAGTATTTAAGATATACATGTGATCGTAAAAAAATATGTGATCTTATTGCCGGGAAATGATAATAACTGGCATGATATACATCAGTGTTGCGCGTGGACGATATGTCCCTGTGGACGAAAAGGCACCACAGACGTTGATCACAACCGCATCACATTTCACAATGCTGCGGATGAACCGTTAGACATAGATCACCATGATGCATTAAAACAGCCAGCACATTAACTTGTTTAGCACATCCGACTGCCTGGTCAGTCGTGCAATATTTTATACTGGACACAGAGCGCGTGAATCTGCGGTGGACGAAAAGAACTGTGGACGAAACGTCCGTTACAATATTCCTGTGGGCGAACCGGACCTGTGGAGAAACAGGTGGTTGGACAAAGAGGCGAGCACAAAAAGATCTGGGGACGAAACATCTATAACCCCTTTAGCCATGGGCTGTTCTCACAGACAAAATATTATATAAATAAAAGAAATGAGCAAAAAAAGTGCAAAAATAGAAATGAGTTGTGAGAAAACCCTAAAGTAGGTGCATACTGATTTAAGGTCACGAAATCATTTTTGGTCTTTACAGTCATTTTATAGTATTTTGTATATTAAATCGTGATGCCAATAAATCTTTACTGTTAATTGATTTTACAGATTTATTTTTTATGAAAATATACATTCAACGAGACATGTTACATGAAGAGTCGTACTAAGTGTTTATTAATTTAGGCAACACATGTATAGCAAACAAACATAGTACGCATGAGTGATTTTAAAGTGTCTGTTTAGTGAAACCGTGGAATAACGCCAACAAACGCATCATATTATTCATTACTTCAGGTTTCAAGATATCAAGCAGTGATTATGGATACAGGATATTTTGATATGTAATATGAGCAGTGTGGTAGCCGATCTGCCATTAAAGTATACATGTTCTCCAATCTGGGACATGAAGTTATTGTAACCCTCTCATTTGGTACCTGTCTACCTGTTCCGCGTTTTATGGTTATATAGTGTGAGAGAAAGGAACACTTTTCCGAGTGTTTGCATTCACTTCCTGTAAATTTAAAAATAATAAACACTGAACATAATTATATATTTCTTTTACTTCCGTGGTCAAAATATATTGAGAGGAATATATTCCTCCCTTAGCAGAATCATGGCACGACTAGTTAATGAAGAAATTAATTGAATAATCATAATAAAATACAAATAGGAACATTAATTACACTATATAAAAAAACATAGCAACCTACTTAATTAAAACTGAACTTTGTTTATGGGGTATGCTGTGTGACATTACAAATCTGAAATCTCTTTAATAATTAAAACTGATGCTTTGTTTATATGATATCCTATATCACAATTCACGTTCAACATTTTTTTAATAAATGTAAAACAGAACTTTAAACATGTACTTGAAACATAAACACACCATTCTCGGAAGTCCAATTACCTTACTTTAAAATAATATTGCATTGATAATGAAAATGATATGAACATTTTCTGAAGCATGTACATGACTGAAGACAACACAGGATGCAAATATCAGATAACGTCATCCTTCTAATGTTCACTTCAAAGCCATTTAAATGATGGTGGGCATGATCTGATAAAGTTATGAAGCATCATCGGCATGTAATATTTGATTTACTGATACGCTTGGCATGGTGCTACCTTTAATTATCTGATATGGCAATTATATATTTATTATTATTTAAGTATATTAAAGTGCCAAAAATAAATAGCTCTAAGGCACTGTACACGGTAAAATGCATTAAGATGACTAAAACAGGGCACCAGAGACAGTTAATATAATTCAAATTAAAAAAACTAAAAATAGATGTGCAGAAAACTTAATAATGTTTTGATTGTTTTGGTTATATCACAGATCTTTGAAATACCAGCATCAGTAATTCCTTATACTATATAATATCTTTATTCATTTTAGTATGTGTATTGACAAAATATCAGGACTTATTTTTCATCAATGATATATTTGCAATATGTTTCTAACATTCCTTTCCAAAAAGGAGTCACGTCTTGTTGATGTATTATGTATCTCTGATTTATTAATAACATTTAACCGGAACTTGTTAAGCTGAAAAAAGAGTAATCTGAGATTTTCTTTATATTTGCATACTTATGAGCAAAACTGCATGGTGGTGAAATGCATATCAAAGATGTATCATACATCTAGACATCAAACTATCCATGAAAAATCATTCCTGCATAAATGATAAACCCTTGGATATTTACCAACATAATTATTGTTTCCTTTGCTTAGGGGTATATTGAGTAAAATATAACAAATGAAACCATTATTATTAATTACATTTTCCTGACTCAAGATGAAATATATTAAAAATGTAATCTTACAAATTTCTTGCTGGCTGTCCCAATATTTTCACATACAGCATTGACGCAAAAGGCTGCAACAGGTGAAAATTTCCTTTTAATGTTAATAGGATATTACAAATATTTACAACACTGAATCTCTTATCAGACTTAAGCAAACGGTCTGATACTCTACGGTGGTAGTATATTTTTGGAGAGTGCTTTCTGTAGCTACAGATAAATCCACCTCAGACGTATTATATAAAACTGCTGTTGGACCTTCTAGATTATATAAATGTTTTTTAAGTGCTATGATTGATATAGCAGTCCTAATCTGCAACTAATAAGAATGCAAAATACCGAGCCCACTGTGAGTTCGTTTGAATTGTACATCCACCTCAGACGTATGATGTAGATGTCCTAAGCTGTAACTGATAAGAATTAAAAGATCAATTCCCCCGGTGTGTACGTATTTGTATTTATAATAATGAAGAGAAAATAAAAGATTATCCGACTCGAGCAAAACATTCAAAACTTCTGCAACGTTTAATTGTATATATTTTTATGCTCCCTTATAGTTTTTTCAAAGTGCAAAATATAATATTTTACATAAAAGGGGAAACATTAGATATATGCCTTATAGTAGTCTGCTAAATGCTGGTGATTAAGTTTCCGTCCTGAATTATTCACTTGCATGTTCCGTATTAATTTTACATCAGACCGCTATTTGATCGAGTCATTAGATAATGGACATATCTCTGGCCTTTCCAAATCCCGTAAGCTCATTAAATTTATAGAATTCATTGGAATAAATGCTGCTATGTCATCATACGTTTGTTGCTGTTACCAAGAAATGAATGCACGTAACTGGTTTGACTCTCTATCGATAATAAACTAATTTTAGTGTTGATTTGCGAATACATTTACTGTCAACATTGATAAACGTGAGGTAAAACAAGTTTGATTTTCGCCTATGTAGAATAGTCTTCTTTATGATAATTTGCCATTATTAATTTCACAGATACCGAAATTTTATCACACAAATATTATATATTAAAATAAAATCAAAACAACAATTTAGTTCTTTGATTTAGACAAACCTTTCTTTTTTATTATTATGAAACATTATATTATTACATACCATACCTCCCGGGCTATATATATATGAACCCTCCTGTTGAACAAAGCGGGTTTTCTATTTTTTTACTTAAAGGAGACAAAAATGTGTAGATGCCATAGGGATATTGAAATTACGAGCAATTTCCGCGTTATCATAATATGAATGTACGGGGAATCACAGCGAAGGATTCTGCATTTATCCACAAGAATCAGTCCCGTGGGTAGAGCAAATGATGCATGACAGTACAAAAAGACGCTTGCTTTCTAATGATACTGTATTTGTACAGCGTTTGGGTTGGATTAGTGACCGACTTTATCAAAACTGAACAATCGGTAATATTTGGTGCCCATTAATAAGCATTTTATAAAACGCAGAAAAACAATATTCATACGACTGCCGGTCATTTAACCGAAAATGCATACATTATACTGACGGGGAAACATAGTGAAACCCCTCTGGGGCGGACAGTCACGGGACCGGACGACTTGTCCGTTATAGCGGGGTGTTCGCTCCAGTGGGGGTCGAGACAAGAAGGTCCGGCTGCGGCCACATGTCAGAGACCAAATTATGAGACTTATTCAATTATCAAAGCTGGTATTTTTAATCTAATATTTGATTTCACATATATGTTATATGAGAATGCATTTATTGTTACCGGTTTTTGTGTTTTATTTTTATTTTATTTTTTTTTTGGAATGAGGCTTTTAATATAAACTTGAACATTACTTGTGAGAAAATAATATTCAAACATTGACAGGACTTACTCGTCTCGACGTATACATTTCTGCACTGGGACCGTACAATTTATGAATTACTCACTATTTCAGTGATCTTTAAGGAATCGCTTACGAAATAAATAAATATCTGATGTCTCGTTAAAGTACTGTTAAACATTTTTCGGGAGCGTAAGCATATATGACAAATAAATGCATGATATCACATACGCCTTATGATTGGTAGGTGGGACTGATTTCTATGATGCAAATGTTACAGGATTAGGGATTGGTTGATATGGCTGAGCCCCCGGACCGATGGACAGGTCATGACCCGTTACTTTTATCGTCGGGGTATATTGATTTTCAGATAAACTTGGCATAGAGTTACCTTTAATGTGTAAGGTTGCAAAAGTAAACGCATGACAGCCTACACCTAAAGGAAACTAACGTTATTGTGAATGCACTGCATTTTACGATTTTTTTTTACAAATTATAATAACATTTATTGAAAGGAAAGGAAACCAAGCTGTCTGAATTGCTTAAAAAAACATATATATAATTACTATAACAATCATTGTCCTGGTAAGGTATGATTAGTTCCAATTGGATTATACGAAATCGGAATATCACAAAAAATACTGAACATGTGGAATTTTGGAGCCTTTTTTATACGCCCTTCATTTTTATCCATTAACTATTTATTGGCCAAGCCACTTCAGATAAGGACAGATAATAGGATTCCGATATTTCAATTGTGGTTCCTTGGGGTTTGTGGGTTGCATGTCATCCCGTAGAATCCATTGAGCCTTTAGTAGTCATCGTATGTATTGCACATTTAGTCTGATATACTAATTGCCTTTATATAAATTATTAAACCGTCAAAGGTGAAATGTGAAATGTTCAACACCTTTCCAAATCAATATATTGCGCAAATTCCTTTTTCTTTTCCCTATCATCTTTTTTCACAGAAGGCGAATTGTATTTTATATCCCCTAGTATTCTAAATAATTCCCTGATAATAAAGTTTAATTTGTACTTTTGTGGGTCTCATAAAGCCTGGGAGTGCTTTCCTAAACGAACAAATCTGCAATTGTTTTTATTTCTGTATTTTACATTATTAGTTTCCTCTTCCTTATTTTTGGATAAGTATAATTGTACCTATAGTAACATTCTAACACATTTTTCCACAATTTATTTAACATTTAAAATAAACAATCTGTTAAAATATTACATATAAAAATAGAATTCCCTACTCCTTAGTTTTTGCATTCTCGCATTTCTCCAGTTGCATTATTAATGCCATTAATGCCATTAATCAACTTTAATTCACATTCTATTTACGCATGTTATTATGAGTATTTAAAGTTTGTGTATATACCATTTGCATTACCACTTTTTGTGAGAACCCTGCAAATTCCTTTTTTATAAGTTTGTTACCAGATGCATTTATTAATATCTCTTAACTTCTTTTATTAAATTTTATCCGAGCATTAAAGAGCTGGCAGTAAATAGGTAAGTACAGACAAAAGAAAAGTCTTTTTCACCGTAACCTGGCCAATAATAGTTTTTTTCATGAAAAATTGACAATATTCCAGCTGTGCGAATTTTCAGTGCCTTAAGCTGACTTAAAGAGATTTTAAATGTATGCCTAACATAGACACAGATTAATACAGGTTTGGATCTTTAATATGTCTTTTGCCTTTTACATACCTCGCTATATTAAAGTAAGAAGCATTACCGCTAAAAAAAAGGGGGGGGGGCAGTTCAACACTAATTTTCAAACCAGTTATCAGCTGAAATTGTTTAAAGATACATACAGTTTATTGTACGCTTTCTATAGTTTGTACCATCAGTAGAGTGTTATCAGAATAATTGCTTATATTTGTGGAGCGAATTTGATGCTTAAAGCTTTGTATTGTCGTGTACATACCTGCTTAAAATCGCTGCCGCTATCATAGACAAATGGGGAAAAGCCTTACCTTATGCCCTTACAAATAAAAAAAGTACAGGACGGACTATTACTTAAAATGCATCTACAGGAAAATTTGTCAAATATCGAATGCCATTTAATAATTGACTCCCCTAGGTAAGTATCAAAAGGCTGTGTTTATAAATAATCTATTCATTGAATTATAATATTTTTCAAAAATTGACTTCCTTTAGAAATAAACCCCAAGGTGGTGTGCTTTCACCAAAATTGTACTCTCTATTCACCTATAACTGTGTCTCTACTTCTGATGATTGCCTCATTGTAAAATTTGCAGATGACACAACCGTTTCTTGGCTCATCCGGGGAAACAACGAAAGTGTTTACCGCAATGAAATTAAAACTTTAACTTCGTGGTGCTCTGAAAATAATCTGGAGTTAAATGTAAAGAAAATCAAAGAGATGATAATTGATTTTAGACGGAAGAAAAATGAAATATTACCCTTAGTAATTGAAGGCTCCGAGGTTGAAATCGTTGACTGTTTTAATTTTTTAGGAATTTTTATTTCTTTTGATTTGAAGTGGGCCGAAAATGTTAATTACTGCGTAAAGAAAGCACAACAACGTTTATTCTTTCTAAGGAACCTAAAAGATTTCTGGCTCGGTCAACCGATTTGATTAAAGTTTTATCGGGCGGTAATTCAGGGTGTCCTGACGTTGTCAGTCACTGTATGGGGAGGCAGTATTAACCCTTATACACCATGGTGCATAACTGAAATAAAATCTATATTTACATAGGCTTAAATATATGACGTATAGTAGAAATAATAATAATAATAAATTATATATTACATATATACACGCATACATAAAAATATGTATATATATATGTATATATATTTAATTATATATAGAAAAGTCGGTTCACTGACGGTGGGAATCGAACCCACGATCATCCGATTTCCGGTCGGTGGCCTTACCACTTGGCTACACCAGATTCCCCTCTCCTCTGTGTATTTGCACACTTTTATAGGAACCAGCAAAGGGAGAACTAATGGCCTAATGGTGTGCTTTATATATTAGGCCTATATATAGATGTATGAATAGCCATGCTGGTTCATTGTTATAGATGAAAACTGTATACACAACCGACATTTCTTTGTATACCAATTCCATCTATAACAATGAAACAGCATGGCTATTCATATATATATATATATATATATATATATATATATAATTATATATATAAAACACCTAGTTTTCATTATACCCATAGATATTTGCGCCCCTTTCCCCCTTCTCTCCATCTGGAATTTCTAGATCCACCACAGAACAAAAGAAAAACTCGTTTTGGAAAGAGACATGAAGCATATAATAGGATGTACGAGTTATGAGTGAAAACTTGTATCCGATAAACAACATGGGTTCGAAAGCAACTTTCTTTGAGAGATGCATGGCAGTACCGTAGATAGGCTTATACAGTTAAAATGCTTTGGAGGAACTATATGCTCATGGCAGAGTGAAAGTTTATGAAATACAAGATGTATAAATTGAAGCACAGAGGACATCATGCAAAACGTTGTGTTATTTTTTACTTTAGGATAGTCTTCAGTCGTGTGTCTATTTGTACGGACGCAGTGCGTGTGCGCTGCGGGCACGTTTGTGTGTGTGTCCATTATATACGTTTGTCACGCAGCCTTACGCTCAAACTTTCAAAATTTGTTCGCACCCCTTGACTTATGTGTGTCTTACATCTAGCGTATAATGCTATAATGCCCCTTTACACATTGTTTCACAAATGTTCGATTACTTTGACTTGCATAATGCACATCTAGTGTATATCGAATTCAGCGCACCGAGTGCGTATTAGGTAAATATGAGTTACATATGCAGTGCGCAACACTATTTGTCTTGCTACGAACAGCTTCGTATGTATTGCGTATCCCGGACGCACCCGACTTATGCCCACTGCATGTTTGACGCACATCCGACGGATGGCTAACATATTCAGCCTTGAGTCTATATGAGCCACCGTGTTAACACCAAATCAAGAGGTTACTATGGGTGTACGGAAAGTACGCTATCTGTACGCTCTCTGTGCGTTCCTCATAAGTTGAAAATAAGTCCAATGCGCTGCCTGATCACAAGATAAACGGTACGTTCAAAAGGTAAGCATTTGCAATGAGTTCGATTCGCTATGCGTTGTATCTGCGCTGCAAGTACGCTATTTATACGTGCAATAAACGCCCCTCATACGCGGACGGGATGCGGGCCGGAAGTTCAGCGTATTACCGTGTATGAACCGCTTATTCCCCACGAACACATAGCGTACTCGTGCCATGAACAACCGATGCGGGATCGATGCGCTGCGTATCTATAAATTATCACCTGCGTACACAGCGTTGTTAGGGTTACGGTTTAGTAATTTTCGGTGTACTGGGCCGTTATCGGCACATGCCTGCGTACAAAGGAGGTCACAACACGATTGTGGGGCGTATTTACGTACGACTGGGTATGAAAATGTTTGGGTTCAGTTCTGGCAGTTGTCAAGGAATTAAAAAGTCTGATCTAAAACTGATAAAATGCAGGTTAATATATTTTAGTTAAAGTATTTAGTAAGGAAACAAATTAAGTCCTGGTTTGTTGGGTTGTCTTTGAGCAAATGAACGTAAAAAGGTTATGTGGGGTAAGATGTTATCCAAAAATAAAAACAAAAACTATTTTGGAGGTATATTACCAGAATCACCATAATATATTTTTTTCTGAAATGCCATAGTCACAGAGGACGATTCCTTTGTCCCATGTAGAACCCACCCATTAGTGTTCATTTGTTCTGCCACTCACAAGGTGAACATGTGTACCTGATATAAGACAAGGTCTAAATCCTGGGAAAATCTCTTTTTAATTTTAAAATCAGGTCATAGTGACCTATATTATGCAAGCTACTGTCTAGAGGCATGATTTTTTAGCAGTCAGACAGGGCAGACATTGTATCTATCGGGCCTGGACACTATAAACATACTATCTAGGGAGATCCTTGAAAATCTCCTTTGAAACGGGAACTAAGCTCATGGTGCCCATAAACGTGATTTTGAGCACTCACACAGGTTACACAATGTATTTTTTATATTCCTTGGAACCTTCCATTGTAAAATCCAGGGGGGGGGGTTCCATGGGAATTCTACTTGAGTCCTTAATATATTACTTATTAAACTTTATTCTTAATTATAAGTCACTTAATTATTATTATACCTGTCAAGTAAAAAAATTGTTTTATTCCGTCCCTTTTACAATAGAGTAACATTTACCATAGGCTATACTCACTTACGATTTATAATATTAATAAAAGACATGAGACCCTAGTCAAATTCACCTGAGCTTCAATCATGGCCCATGGGTCATTTGTTTTAATGTGCTTAACTTATCTCATCCCTAATAATATTAGCAAAGAATGGCAAATTGAGTTATTCAGGAAATTACATACAGAAATATGTTTTTGACAATATACTAGAAATTATATGACTATAGTATAATGAAAGATAATGAAAGATATTTTGTAAGAAATTTAAGCTATGAGGAAATCACGAAAACGGTGTATTTAGTTGTCAGTTTAGGGATGTTAACAGACACATGAAAGGCATTTAAGCTCTTACACCTGAAAAAAGAATAGCTCCCAAAGCAAAGAAAAACAGTATTATAAAAAAGTATATTCAAAATGTATAAAATTAATTTGTCCTGAGCTTTGAAGATTTCATTGAATAAGCAGGTTTAATGGAAGAGTGACAACTCACCCAAACAAAAGGCAGGTTAATATCTGTTGGTGCAATTCTGTGGCAAAGAAACAGCTTAAGTCTTGGTTCGTTGCTTTGCCTCTAAGTAAATTAACGCAAAGAGTTATGTACGGTTTTTGCTAAACATTTGTAAGGGGGTTAAGGTTATCAATACCCTATTTACGTTTTGGAGTAATCATTATCATCAAACTAATCATAATATAATCTTTCTTATTTCCATTCCTCTGTACACCCAGTGTGAAAGCCGCCAATTCGTGTTTATTTGTTCCTCCACTAGCAAGGTGTCAGTGAAGCATGGCAGCGTTCATACATGAAACGTATAAACGTGAACACGACTGATATCAGAGAAGAATCTGGCTAAGGTTTGTAGGCTCTAACAAAATAATCTAGTTTATTAGGGATTACAGGACATCGTTTTTTAACAGAATACCTACCATTTTTAAGTTGTAATGGTAAAATATTTCATTTGTTCTTCTCTACAGACAGCGGATCTAAAAAATATGTGTAAGCCCCCCCCCACCTATTTAATTTATAGGGCTTCTTGAACTAACTTAAAAATATACATGTATTGACAAAAGTGTTAAAATAAAGGAAATCATGGAAATATACGTGCGAATCTATAGAAAACACCATACCTGCAACCTATAACAAATTTTATCAAAAATTTGCCACGCGACTGGTCTCAGTCCTCAGTGTTGTCCAAACTGAAAGCACTCGCAATGAACGCGGAGTCGTGAGATCTTTGGATTAAAACGCTCTTTGGACACGACATGCGCTCTGACCATGGTCCTAACAGGCCAGTGAGCTCGAAATAAAAAAAAGGTGCCCACTGAAAAAGCGGGAAATGCGTGGGGGACCTTCAGCACAAAAGAAATAGAAGCACCTTAAAGGGAAATATTTAAAATATTAATTATGCAGCTTTACAGGAAATAATCAAGCAAATGAAAACAAACTTATCCTGGAAGAGCCCACCAACGATACGTGTTCCGAATTTGGACTTCACAATCATATCGGACAGAGGTTAACTGTGTTCTAGAAAACACCCTCCTGTGTATTATTTATAAAGATACTTTGCGTTTTGAACTATTTCTGGGATCTCATAAATGTTATGTTTTCACACATTTACAATTCAAAAATAAGTATAAATGTAGACCAGGACAAACGTGTCTCGATTAAAATATAATAACTCACTCTTATTTTTGAAACATATTTCATCATAATATAATTGAAACATACATTTTGGATCCACAAAACAACAGGGATTGAGCAGATTGACAACTGATTATGAAATCACAGGAGTATCTATATAAGTATGCCTTTTGGAGCACACACAACATCAAGTCTTATTGAAGGCCAAAACGTTTACGTTGTCTCACCCGTGTTACTCTAGCTATTTGCTTGATGATAGCTGGACAATACAAGGTTGTTTTCCGGAGAAAAAGGCATACCGAATAAAGTATAGTAGTAATCAAGTAGTGTCGTGTGCATGCTCAAATCATAAAACGTATCAAAGTATAAATTGAGTTATTTCAAAGCAGAATTTTACATTAGGCTTTTTACAATATAATAATTTCAAAGTCAGTAATTTTTTACACTGGTTGTCATTGAAGAAACTGTCTCTGATAAATACTACACGTAAATGAAAGATTGAGCTCTCACAATACAATTAATCCGTAGATAACTTATTGTAAACGGAACTCTAAAGATTATCTTTTTAGTTTGACTGAAGTTTCCTATTTATCGATATAAACATTTACTACAACTAGTATATTTTTGTGTATGCATAAAACAGTTAATCTATTTCTCTTTTCCGGATTGACTCGTCGAGCATTTATTTTGAGAGATTTGTTTTAGCATAATAGCGATCTTTATTATGAAGGTCAAGTTGATGGTTACCAACTGTTCCCATCAAATGAGTAAGCATGTTGTGACGTAATAGATTGATTTCTCCTAAGTAAATTGCTTTACCCAAAGGTCTTACAAAGCGTTGCGATGATGTTCACCTAAATACTTAATGGAGTAGTAGTTTGTTCAATTATAGGTCGTTGTTCAATACCAACGTTGCACAATTTTGTAATTGTGGAGATAACCGCCTCCATTTGTTAATGCTTATTTAACTACATATATGTACATCTGCAAAATTTCATTCCAGTTACGGACTTCGTGACAGGGCAGTATCACACGCTTCCTCTTATTTTATATCCTAGCGTCAACCAGGCCTTGTGACTACTGCACCTGTGGGCCCTGGGTGCGTAGTCGTCCCCCCTGCTGGGTCATACCACCGAAGAACCCCCGAAGGAGCACGCGTTTGCGAGTGAAACACGGCCGTTGAACACGGCCCTCCCATTAAGCATGCAGAGCGCTCGCCCTGGATGGGGGCCGACCGTGAAAAATCTCACCGCCTCGGCTGAGATTCGAACTCACGATCTACCGGCTTTGAGTCCTGCGCTCTACCCCTGAGCCACAGAAGCTGGTTGCACAAAAAACGAAAAAACCTTGGCCCCCCCCCAAGAAATAAGAAAATGGCACACATCTGTCTCTCTCTCTAAGCCTATTAACAGTTACCGAAATAAAAGCAAAAATCCTAGTCCGTCGTTTCACAGGAATTAGCACGAAGGGGCCCCACCAGTTCTTTGCACAAGCCTTCTACGTCGCTTTGTTCAGGTGTGGATTCCCAACCGATGTTATTACGACACTTGTAAAGGTCTAAGTAAAAGACACATTTAGATGACGTGGATTGTGAGAAGATCAATACACTTGGATCAAAGTTCATGGTTTTTCTAAGAAATCAGATGCCCTGTTAGATTTCAACAAATTGCCCGAGTCAGAAACGTAAGAATAATAATATGTAGAATTTTATAAAAGAAGTCCGGATTACATAAAATTTAATCTAATTAAATTAATACCGAAACGAAAGAATATTTTTATAGGGAAATCCGGATTTGTTTGGGTGAACTACAGCTGTTGAAGCCTAATACAATTTTAAATGAATAAAATGCGTGAAGTAAAACGTGATTCCATGTACCGGTGTAACTTTTTGCTCGCTCTTATCACCAGAGCCATGTATGGGGGAACCCACGATACTAGAGCGTCACAAGGCCCGTTGAGGACCTGACGTGTCCCTCTCATTTGCATATAAGAACGCCACGCTTTATGTAAAGGATATCGTTGCTATGAGCAAGCATTTCACGTTCCATAGGCAATCAACCGGTCCTTATGCCCTTATGTAATGGAGTCATGTTTTACTTTACGCATTTAAAATTGTAAATTTTATCTCTGCTCGTCCATTTCCCAAATGTAAATGCATTGAAGACACTATTACAGCGATATTGAGACGATAGGTTCAGTATCCTCTGCAAGGTGACAGACGCAGCAGTTGTGTGATCCTGTGTATTCGGTCCCTAAGCCAATGCCAACACGCGGATCGCCACTGTATTAGGCCTATGTACATTTATTACATTTTGCCAGCTATTGTCGCGTGTGCATTTAAATAACATTGTTGGGGTCACTTTAACTGCCTTTTATATTTGTCGGTCAGAGAGCCGTTATGAGTCTTTAATTTGCCACGATATGGCAGTACCTGTTCTATAGGTTGCGACACAATAAGCGCAAATTTGATGGCTTTGTGAGCGGGAGGAATAACGTCTTAATAATTGCGTCGACTTGGTCCGTCTAGATGACTGTTAATGTCGGATCAACTTGACTCTTAGTGCTAGAAAGTTTGTAATACTTTTTGTGTATCGTTTTTGTTAATGAAATTACAACATGGATAAACATACGTTTTACCGGAAGACTAATCGCTTTAAAAAATATGACTGTTCTTCTGCTTTAATGCAGAGTGTTTATTAAACTAAACTTTTTAGATTGTCACTAACTACAAATATGCCGAAGGAGTATTTAAATTCTGAAGGAGGTCACACATATTGTAAAAATGTGAGAAGGCCACAAAAACTGGTTTTGCAAACGAGATTATACTCAGAAAAAAATAAACAAAGTGGCTACTAAACAATGTTATGTTAATTATTCACAAGAGATGGCGTTAAATAATTCTGAAATTTTAAAATTTTGGATAAGTTTTAATATATACAAAAGCTTCAGTGTTACAAAACCTAACTACCGCACATTTCAGATATACGTAACTCTTTCTGCATTGCTTTACTGTAATATGAAGCAGATTTCTTTTAACCTCAGCCTTTTATACAAAGTGATGTATATTATATCCATGGATTCCCATATGGTCTTTGTTGTCAGTAGATTTTCATATACCACTTTATTTAAAGAGATTCTAAGATGATTGTTAATATCTCCACCTATCCATAGGTGGAGATTTTTATCTTTAGCCGCAAAAGGTGGAGATATTAATTTTTTTTGCCTTCTTCTTCTTATTATTTTTATTATTATTAATATTATAACTTTTAATATGCCACTTTTTTATCTGATTTCAGTCATATTTACAAAGAATGTACCCTACTAAGGTCCAATTAATCTGACCCAGTTTCATTGACCTCGACCCATTTTTCAAGGTTAGATTATTAATCACGATTTTCGTAAAAACAATAAAGGGTACCAAAAAATGGATAAAAATTATATATAATTTTGGGTTCCAAACATTCCATGGGGTACCGTTTTCAATTCATCCATGCAAAACTATATGAGATAGGTATATCAGCACGTTCCAGTTACGCTACGGTTCCGGATAAACCATTTGATCTAAAAAGTTTAAATGTTAACAGTCAAATGTGATTTTTAATGTTGGAGTGAAATCGCAAGTTTGGTACCGATATCTTTAAAAAATATTTAAAATAGGCAGATTAAATTTTGTAGATAAATCATATTTGAACAGATTTAATATTGATAAATCATATTTTTGTTTATTCTTTATATGTGATTTAGACCGTAAATGAAACTCACATGATATCCGACACTTAAAAAGTGCATTATATGAACACCTACGTCCTTTGTTTATGCACCTCCAAATAACAATTGTTAAATGTATGAGATATTTCTGTTAAAGCAATTTTAACTAGCCCCAAAACATATATGCGGGGAACTCTCGGTTTTTCAGACTAATCTATGGGATTCCTTGCCACCAACGCGCATATCGCGGCACAACGGGCACTCAGCATCCACTCATCTTGTTACTATTAGTGCGCGGTTGCGAATAGCAGTCTTACAGTATGATTTGCTACCCTTGCGCATAGCTTGCCACATCGCGCAATGAGCGGCCACTGGACTTGCTACCATCAGACACAGACCGGCTCATATGCGCAAAGTGCGCGGTAGCAAATCAGACCTGCGCGGTAACAAATTGCTGTCATTGCTACCCATGGGCTCTATACACAGACCGGCTTATATGTGCAAAGTGCGCGTTAGCAAATCAAACCTACGCGGTAGCAAGTGGCTGTCATTGCTATCATGGGGGCTACGAATTTGCGGTCGCAAAATTTGCTACTTTTGAGGTCGCTCGGACAGGACCACTCAAAGCAATATACGCGGTACCAATTAACTGTCTCAAAGTAGCAAACAAATCTGCGCGGTAGCAAAAACCATGGGTCATATTCAGCTGCGATCGCAATGCGCAATGTGCGTGGTAGCAAACAGACCTGCGCGGTAGCAAGTTAATGTTCCCTGCTATCCATGGGAACTATGAATTTGCGATAGCAGAACCTGCTACTGTTGATGTAGTGCAAGTCTTTGCTGCCAGAGGTCGCACGGAGAAGACCACTCAGGGCAATATGCGCGGAAGCAACTCAAAGTCGCAGAGTAACACATTGAGCAGTAGCAGGTGTTACGGGCCATATAAACTAGCGACCGCAAAGCGCAATGTGCGTGGTAGCAAAAATGACCTACGAAATAGCAAGTGCTTGTTACTGACTAATAATATTCATAATTCGGGTATAATATATGCTTCATTTCATTTATTTATTTTTCAAATAATCAAATATGATTATTAACATTTAATTTTGATAAACACTTGTTCCAAACCTTTGTCGCCCTTCTCTTACAAAATCTGAATATTCATACACAATAATGCACAATCATTTAGGGGTTGTTCAAAAGCTTTTTCTGTAAAACGTGGACTTTTTCCAATAATTGATATTTTGTGATTTGTATTTATTTTTCTAATTCGATGAACCTACAACACTCCCAGGATCAGAACTGTATAAATTTCATTCCATAGGGTAACCCGTAACACGAATATAGCATATATTAATAGTGACAAACACTTAATGAGGAATTTCATGCCCGAAGGGTAAGGGTAACCCGTATACCGGATATAGCATATAGCACCATTTAGAAAGACTGACTGGGGTATTTTATGTCCGAAAGCTAAGTGTAACCGGTATCCTTTCTGAAGTATTTAATGCCCGATGGGTTACGGTAAACCGTATCCTCGATAAAGCATATATTAATAGTGACAAACACGAGCTGGAGTATTTCATGCCCGCAGGTTTAGGGAAACCCGTACCCCAGATATACCATATAATAATAGTGACAAACACTGACTAGATTAAACACTTGCAGTCGATACATACCTTAGGACACCGCATTGAAAATGTACACTCGGCTGATTCAGCCCACATATTGACTAGCCTCACATCCTGGGGAAATGCGCCTTCTCCATGTCTTACTCCCATTAAAAGTCTTCAAAATCGAGCCGCACTTATTATATGTCGCAATTTTAATCATGAATGTAGCATAACAGCTATCCATCAGTTCCTTGGCATTAAATCAGTTGAACCACGACATGAATATCTGACTCCCGTCCTTGTGCTTGAATGTCTGAATAACTTAAGTCCATCCTATATGACCGAACGGTTAACTTTTGTTCGCCAAGTCCACCAACATTATACACGCAATAGCTATTACAATAAATTATATGTACCCAAACCTCGGACAGACTACTTTAAGAAATCATTTTTATGCCGAGGTCCTATTTTGTGGAACACATTAAATGAATCTCAAAGAAACTGCTCCTCTTTACAGGTCTTTTAAAAGTATCATGTAATAAAACTCTGTGCTTTAAATGTCATATAATACTGGCGTATTCCATGCCAGAAGGGTTAGGGTTACCTATATTATGGAAAAAATATATTATACTCGTGACAACTACTTATCGTTTAAGCCTTGCCCGTAAAGTTTGGGTTATCCATAACACGGACATCTACACTCCCCCTGGCGGCACTGAAAAATGCCTGAAAAAGTCCAATCCCCTCTACCGAAAACCGACAGTTCCCCGCCCATCTCCGCCTACTCCACGTAGCGGCAGTCTTGACACTTTTTATGATAGCAAATAGCTGCTATATGCGCTTGTGATTCATGGGGACCCCTCTGCAGCCCGCTCTGATATCCACGCCCCCTGGCGGCAGTCTTGTCACTTTTTATGGTAGCAAATAGCTGCTATTTCCCTGTGTGATTCATAGAGGCCCTTCTCTCCCCTTCTGGAGACTCCCCCTCTGGCAGGCTGGTGAGATCTCCATCCCCCTGGCTGCAGTCTTGACACTTTTTATGAATGCAAATATAGCTGCTATTTGCGCGTGCGTTTCATGGGGGCCCTTCTGGCAGGCCGCTGAGATCTCCACTTCCAATGGCGGCAGTCTTGACATTTTTTAAGGAAGCAAATAGCTGCTATTGGCGCTTGCGATTCAAAGATGGTCCTTCCGGCAGGTCGCTGAGATCTCCACTCCCCCTGGCGGTAGTCTTGACACATTTTTTGTAGCTAATAGCTGCTATTTGCGCTTGATACTCATGGGGACCCCTCTTACAGGCCGCTCCTGATCTACTCAGCCTGACTTTTTTGTGGTAGCAAATAGCTGTTATTTCCGCGTGCGATTCATTGGGACCCCTCTGCCAGCCAGCGCTGATACCCACTCCCCCTGGCGGCAGTCTTGGCATTATTTATGGCAGCAAATAGTTGCTATTTGCGGGTGCAATTTCATGGGACCCCTCTAGCATCCCTCTCTCATATCCACTCCCCCTGGCGGCAGTCTTGCCTCTTTTTGTGGTAGCTAATAGTTGCTATTTGCGCGTGCAATTCATGGGGCTCCTGTGGGTGGCCGCTCACATGTCCACTCCTCCTGGTGGCAGACTTGACACAAAATGCGATGCTACCAAAAATTTAACCCCCTCGCGATTTTTTTTTTTTGGAGCATATAGCTGCTATTTGGGCGTGCGATTCATGGGGGCCCACTCTCATGTCCACTCTCTCTGGCGTCATTCTCAACACTCAATAGGATGCTACCAAAAATCTACCACCTCCTTGATTTTTTAGGGCAGCAAATAGCTGCTATTTGCGCGTGTGATTCTTTTGGGCCCCTCTGACTGGCCGCCCCCATGTCCATTCCTCCTGGCGGCATTCTTAACACTCAATGCGAAGTTACCATAAATATTACCTCCTCCCAATTTTTTTAGGGTAGCAAATAGCTGCTATTTACGTGTGTGATTCATAGGGCCTCTGTGGCAGTCCTGTCTCATGTCCACATCCCCCTAGCTGCAGTCTTAACACTCAATGCGATGCTACCATAAATTTCAGCCCCTCCCAATTTTATTAGATCAGCAACTAGCTGCTATTTGCGCGTGCGATTCATGGGAACCCTTTGCCTGGCCGATCTTATGTCCACTGCCCCTGGCGGCAGTTTTGACACAATTAATGGTAGCAAATAACTGCTATTTTCCCGCAACGTTATGATTGTTATAGAAGTTATATTTGCAAAGACTTCAAACATGCAAAAGCACTAATGCACCACTGACTAAGATGAAAAGGTAAATGGTAACTTCCCGATTAACATTATAGTCATTTTAGTTTTCATTTTAAAATTGAAAATTAGTTCATGGGATATCAAGGGTGTATATACACCTGAAGTTTCAGATATATTTTTAATCAATATAATATGGTTGTCATAACAGAAACATACATCTAGACTCATGAGCAATGTGTTGATGATATATCAACACACCAAGTCTACTCAAAGAGTTGTAAACATTGAACATGTGGAGGCGTCATTGTTCATATAAAAGGAACATGATTCAAATATAAAATGCACGTAATTACATATTAAGTGGTATCGTATTATTTTAAATAATGAAAATTTTGACGTTTTGTTTAAATGTAGTGATTGTCTTAGCATTAACTGATTTAAATATCATAACAGAAGCATATGGGCATTCACTGCGGAAGACCTAAAGCTAGGATTGAAAAAAAAACCAAAAAGAGTATTTGAAAGATGATAACTTTAAACAGATTTCATTAAATTATTACATTAGGGATTATATTATTATTTCAAGAAAATTAAAGAACAATTTTAAGCCAAACTACTATTAACTAAGTAATTTGTACAGCTGCATAACTAAATTCCGGTTATAGACTTTGTGACATCGCGGAAAGCATAATTATCTGGGGGTCAACAAGGCTCTGTATATACCAGAGAAGAAATATTGTATACCATCCAAACCTGTAAAAATATATGTAACTACAGCACAACGTCTCTTCTCAATGTATTTTTGTATTTTCCCATGCATTGAGGGATCCAGAGGGGGAGGTGAAGGTACAGAAAAAAATCAACTTCACCCTCGCTCAGCATCTATCAATAGAAACAAAAAATGTTTTCTGTAAATATAACAAGTTCATATTCCATTTTTTATTTTGTATCTTCTGCAAACATCTGAGATGTAAGATGTCAATTTTTTATAAATATTTGTTCAATTTGACAATCGTTGAATAAGTGGATCAAAATATTTGTTTGTTTAAAATTAAAAACATGGCATGTACTCATCTAGAGTTCCTACAATCAGAAATGCAATAAAATAAACCAAAGTGTTTTCCCTAAACATTTGGCACACAAATCGGCTTTTTAAAAATGTAATGGTAGTAGATATGGTGAATTTCTTAAACAAGTTGACAATAAAAAATTAGCAAGTTCCCTATAAAATGTCAGTTTCTGTACAATTGTTAGGAAAAAGATACTTAAACCTTTCTTCTGAGGATGCCCACCGTTAAAATAAATATTTTCAAAATAATTTGCTGCAGCGGTTATTGAGCGTTGAATTTCAAGTCATCAGTAGTATGATCTGATACCTGTAATCGGAGGCCCTCCTGCACCTGCGAAACGTTTCACAAGTTAGCATATCAAATTTTGGTGAACCTTATAATTTCGTAAAACAAGCATTAGATTCCTTACTAATTTAGATGGGAATGCATATATATTTTCTGGAAGAGATTGGAATACATATTTATTACTATCCAGAAATGTTCTCCTTTATATATGATCAAATATACCTGTCAACTCTATAATTCGAGGTATAACGAGGTACCAGTCTATCTTCTGGTAGGTGGTTAGTAGATTACCGGACAGGAACGCTACACGATAACATTAATGGGTCCTAACGCTGTGGCAGCATGCGAGGCGCCTGCTTATGGTGTTACAGGAACTTGGATGTTACGTGGTGCCGGGAATCAATTCACCACCTGAGTTCTAAACCGAGCTTAAAGATGATCCGAGTATAAATCCATTAGAGGTGTCATGGTTACATCAATCAATAAAACATCAGATTGACAGAACATGAGCACTCACGATGGTGTGACAGGTAGTGGGGCCTGTTTATGCCCAAAAATGTTTCATTCTAAGATTTATATACGCATAATTGTTTTAGGAACATGTTTTCTTCATTGTGCTTTGAACGCTAACTGAAACTTTACCTGAAGACTTGACAATGACAGGTTGCATGTATTTGCATGAAAAAAAATAATGTTATTATCATTGAATTTTTTTTACTTTTGAATGCATAATTTCAAAAACTATTAACCTTATATATAATGTTATTTGATATGTCTTTGATACAAATATTTTCTGTATTTAAGTAATGTATATTTTAAATATACAAATGATCCAAAATTAACACAATACAATATGAACTGCATTTTTTTCTCTCAATTTCAGCAAGACACCTATCATTATTCATAATGGAGGAAAGGGTTTCACTTCACTCTTACTATCGTTTGCTAATTATCTAATACAGTATATGATAATGTTAATTGGCACCTGATTAAAATTGCCAAGGATCCTTTAAAGTTACATAATTTAATTCCATTACCTTTTTCACAATTAACAATTTAACATAAAATGACCTTTAATGTAGGAGATGTATAAGGATATTTTATATTAACTTTCTGGCATACCTTTTCAAATTAGGAACCATAATCATCTGATGTTTAGCTTAACATATTTAAAGGGTTCCTGTGTTATGGACTAGTAACGTGCAAGCATTCTCCTATCCCTAAAGATAAAAATGACGCTAGAACAAAGGTTTACAATTCAAATTGTGCAATTTTAGTTTGTAGACTCAAATAATTAAAAGTAAAGTACATCCCCAATGCTTAGGTAGTTCAAAAAACCATTTATCACAAAAAATCATAGACGCGGGAGCATTAAACTTTTGTAAATAAAAGAAGAATCGATATCGCGATAAAATAACAATCACAAAGTATAATACACTAAAAAACAAAACAATTGAATTACATGAAGCTCACAGAAATAAACTAAATTGAGCCTGCTCAAAAATGAAACCACCAAATACCAGGTTTTTGAGTACTGATTACGATTTTAACACCTTTAATTACCATGAGGTCATAAATATCATTACTTTCTAAGTACGTAATTATAACACTAATTAAACTGTGTA
The DNA here is from genome assembly GCA_026874595.1 of Sipunculus nudus. Lineage (NCBI taxonomy): Eukaryota > Metazoa > Annelida > Sipuncula > Golfingiida > Sipunculidae > Sipunculus > Sipunculus nudus. The sequence continues at coordinate 54,740,393 of CM049313.1, read as the reverse complement.
TTTATTTTTTATGTATTTCTACACCAGGTAAGCAACTGGTAGAAATATATATTTCTGGAAGCTTTTTTACATCAAAGACTGAAAACACAGACACTTAATACATATGTGTGTGTGTTACCGTCTCCCTTTCACACCAAAGAGCAGTTAACAATAACGACTCAGTACTTGGGAGGAATAGCCGTTTTTCAGTTGAGGATGATTTATTCAGTAGTTTGTTTGTTCGATGTGGATTCTACAGTGCAAATAATTAATAATGCGATACCAACATGTCTATGACACATACATTAAGACTAGATAGAGAATATACAGTCCTTGTGATAATATATTGTAATAACGTAATGGTTCTTCTTGAAGGTTGTTAGACATACATGTAAGAACAATGGACCATTAGAGACATTGGAATGACCTGTTAATTAAGAAATATCTGACTGTTTAGTGTGAATACCTATTTACAGTAGCCATATGATATAATAATAATTCAATATTATGTGATAGACTTATGACTTACCATTTGCTAGGAATCCTGAAAACAATAAATGGGTTCTGTACAAACGTGTCAGCAAGGTGTGTGGACAACTCGATACGCAGTAACAACGTGTTACAATGCGCACCAGACCAAGAGCTAATGAGGAAAGACCACTTCAGGGCAGATAATTAGTGACCAGTTACAGAATGCACGATAGGTGGCAGCACAGAGTAACTTAGTATACAAAAACAGTTCTGGCTACCGCAAAGTTAAATGAGATGTGAAGATCTATACAATTAAACCGTTACATATATTATATATGTAATTGAGTAAAATCAATTTTTAAGCGATCCGAGAATAGGTAAAAAAGCCCTAAAGAGAAAGTAAAACAGTTGTTGTTAAGGTAATGCTGCGTGGCTACAATACTGTACCACAAGCCCGATTTTAACATATTCAGTGTACATTCCATTTACTATGACATGCAACAGTTATAATTTGCTTATATGGTTTATTGTATGGCTGGTTGGTGGGTCTGTAGCGCAGGAGAAGAACAGGTTAAAGTTGATTCAAAATTTAGGAAGACGTCAGAAGACGTGTCTGTTACTGTGGTTTAATGTTTTGTTTACTTAGTATATTGATATAAGCAGCTTATATGAGGCCCTTAAGGTTTTTAAGGCCGTTATTTCAGTGTTTTTATGCAGGCGTTACCGTACACTCTAGGGCCATTTTTGAGATGGAAAATGTTCATAGATAACATATCGGATGTGTGAAATTAAGGTTTGATTTTTACTTTTGTACACAATTGTCAATTAATACCTCCCTATTACGTGGTGCATAATGTTAAATATTGAATAATTATGCAAATATTGAATTATGCACTCAGTCTTCAATTCAGTTTCGATGAACTCTTAATTTTGAGCTGTATATTATTATCTATCATATAAACTCAACTAAATTCCATAATATTGCTAAGATGAATATACTTAGATTAATAGAAAACTTGTCGCTGTCTGCACAGTTTTCAAGTATATTCTTATTACATATATTGAGGCAAGTGCGAGTTAAGTATATTAAGTGACATAAAGTAAATATGAATTGTACAATAATGAGCTTTTGATTGTTTGGAACTTCGCTGGATATGTTGAAATAGACTTTATAGTTAGTGGTAGAGATTATTCTAGAGAGATACAATACTGTGCTCGTTTTTCTATAATTTGGAGCATTTGTTACACATGTTGAGCACAATATTCTATTCAAATAGTAAATTTGAGAGGCTAAGTTGTACAATGAAATTTACATATTTAGTGAGCGGATATTTCAGATGCCACAGTAATATCACCATTTTTGTCTGTGTGTTACTGTTAGAGGGAGAGAATACATACTCATTCAATATGCTGATGGTAATGTATATCAGAATATACACAATTTGGGACTGAAATGGTGTACATATCCTGTTAAAATTTTGGGCATTTACTAACATCCAGAGTGGCGTATTATGAAGATATCAGTTACAAGGAAATTCTGAGTAAAATAAAATTAACTGTAAATAGATGTATATGGTAGACAAGATCAATGATACTATCAGGTAAAATAGCATCATAAAAACTCATATTTTGTCACAGTTAACATATGCCTTACAAGTTCTGCCAAATCCTCCATTAAGTTATGTTAAAGAAATTGAATATTTGTTGTATTAGTTTTTATGGGGAAAGCAGTGAAAATAAAAAGATCTACCTTAATTGCACCGGGTGGGTATATCAAAGTCAATTTAACATATTCTGCACGTCCAACGTGACTTAAATGCGAAGACGGAGCAATAAGGTTCTATCCTTAACATATACTTAAAGAACTTGAAGAATAAACGAATCTTCCATAACATTCGAATAACAAGGCATGTTCAACCTTTTTAAACATATTAAAATCTATAAGCTTCAAAGTACTCTGTTTCCTCTCTTTTGTATACATTTAACAGATATGTATCATGTAGGGATATTACATAACTACATACTACATACGTGGTAACTGTGGAAGATAATGTATCTTTAAAGCCCTTGCAATCCAGACAATAACCATTAAAAACCAATTGGGAAACATTATATAAGATAACATCTAGAAGCAGCACTGAGTTTGCGATATAATAACGCACAATCCCTGGTGCTTCCGCATTGCTGAGTTGAAAGCCAACAGGATGAGACTCACACTTCTTCTCGCAGTGTGTTGCTGGTCCATTCCAGGTTAGTATTTCTGTAGCAACATGCTATCAGATTACCTTTTCAAATTGACTGACAGTATTTCCGGTTTAACATTTCAGTCTTTTTTTAGCAAAGTGTTCTCCTTAAATATATAAACTGTTTTCTTCCCTTCTTTAACGTGTTGATAACGTTTATTCGTGAAAAAAATCTTTCTCCTTTGAATTTCAGACGTTGAGCAGACGTTGTAAGAAGTGGTCAGACATAGCATGTATATAATATAAATCATCTTTCCCTTCTTCTTTTTAAACAAGCTTCTTTGTTTAGAAATTTTAGAGGTTTAGAAATCTTGTTGGGGAAAGATTAAAATAATTCCTTAAATACAATAATTCCCTACGATTTTTCAAGGGATCGCCTAAACTGGGCCGTGCTATATACCAGTTTGCAACATTACGATGCGTAAGCAAGAGTGGTCTTCATAAGGTATATATATATATATATATATATATATATATATATATATATATATATATATAAATATATATAAATTATTTCCACTATACGTTTATGGACTATGAATATAGTATCGTAACTTTTATTTATTATAAATTTTGTTTTATCATTTTATTTTCATTATTATTAATTTGATAATGCATACATTGCAAGCAAACATAATTTTTCTCGGAGAAGAGTAATATATTTAACACAAAATTGTAATTCAAATGTGGTTCTTTAAACAAGAAAATATAAAGAGGAAAAACTTGGAAGTTATGGTGGAATTTCAGAAGTACTTTATATCTGCAAGAAAATGGACCTCTTATGACCAAACATATAGACTCTTAACGACAACGACCATCCGGTACTTACATCTGGGAAAAAAATGGCATGTATTGTAGGTAGTATTCTTCTAGAGTTATAGTACGGATTACTGACATTGTTGATAAACTGTGCATGCCAACTCCGGCCTTTTAAGCGATAAAACAAAAGATTGTACTTAGTCCTGCGAAATGCATTTAAATCACACCATATTATTTGACACCGTACGCACGACTTATTATCTTATTTACTTATCCTTAAGATATATTTCCTTTTGGTACAAACTGCTTTGAAAAGGAATAAAGAGAATTTTAAAATTTTCATTTAATATTTTTCAAACATTTCCGCTACTCAGTTCACATTTTAGACGCAAGCCTCAATTTATGACGTCATTTCATATATCTATATAAGAGTGCATTTAAGTTATGTCCAAAGTATGACCAGTAAATTCGTACGGTGGCAGTTTTTGACAGTCAAAGCATTCGAAAATGTCGACGTTTCAAACAATTTGGAGTCCCTTTTCTAATGCTGTCATAATTATGTTCAAGTAACTTGCAAAATCATAATACACTTTATGACAAACACACCAGTGATACGAAGCAGAAATTGACATGTAATCCCTTAGGTTATACATACAATACACAACTAGGTCGTCGTTTTGTCACACCCTTGGCCTGATGAGCACGTAAATACTGAGCCGAAATATAAACTAACCTTCGAAATTATTAACTATTTTATCTCCAAATATTTCCATAAAGCCATTGTTTAAATAGTTTAATTATATTCGTACTGAGTTAGTTTCAATTGCTGAGAGGATAAGTGTTACAACTTACTTAATTTTGCCTTATCTAAAAAAATGCCTCGCCACAGGAAATGGCTAGGTATTAGGTGATATGTGCGATCGATAATCTGGTGACCAAATATGATTGACTCAGGCCCCCCCTCCCCCGCCCCAGAATACGTGTTTCCTAAGGATGGTTGGCACAACAATCCGCGTGTTAACCTTTCCCACACCTTTCTTGTACAGGTCACGGACCACATACACTTTTTTACATGGAGTGGCTAGGGCCTCCACCTGGACCTTAAGCTCTTCGGATCGCATTTTCTACGCTGGCGGAAATTAAGTTGGATAAGTGTCTACCATCGATTAAACGACGGTTAATTATGTGGCTTGTGTTGGCGTCTACGTTTAGCCGCTCTAGTCTCTAGTCTCAAGCGCAGGTCGCCCTTCAAACGCTAAACTAACTTGAGGGAATTGAACCAGCTTTTACTCTCACCGAGCTATCCCACATGACTTATGATAAAATTATAGGCTAAGTTATCTTTACCATCGCAGATTAGCTCTCCCGTATTCCGTTTACTAATATACACCAAACTCGCCGCCTCCGGTAAACTAACTATCCGGAACTAAAGCCAAACTAAAGCCTTACGCACGAAGACACATGTACACAGTCACACGCATAGCCGTAACATTCGGACAAACCTCGGCGTTGCCACGGACCATCGAAAGGATATAAGCTTCACCGATCTGTGTGACGCCCGTCCCGAAAGGAACTGCACCTGAGTTGCTTTTAGATCACCAGTTAACTCCGTGTTCTCCACTACAGGTTGATCCTTGTTCGCGTTCATGTTAGGCTTCCGACTCTATTCCGCAACCGCCTTACGGCAATATTACATCCTATGGCCGACTTTGTTACACCGAATGCATCTCATTGGATTCATCCGGACCTGTGACCCCTGCGAAGGTTGACGTTTCGGTATCATCGTCGCAGCAGAATGGCTTGTTTTACGCTCCAGATTAGCCGAATATGCGAGAATATGTACATTGTGTGCATCAGTATACCGCTCTGGCAAGTCGGTCATGCAATTAATAGACCAACAATTCTTCTCCTTAAGGAAGAAAACTACGTCTTTGCTGCAGCAGTTGACGGACTGCTCCCGAAGCATAAAAATGTCTCAGAACATCGTAGCGCTTCTCCATGCATGCTTACTTGATCTAGTTATCTAGGAAATTAAGCCCACCGGAGACTTGACTCGACGTATCGCCTTTTCCGGTAGACTCGAGTAAAACATATCCCGATATCCATCCTCGGTCACCCGAAATTCCTGTAAGGCGGCTGCCTTTAAGAGGAAAAAAGATAACACTAAGGGCTTTAAATACTGTGATGAAACGGTTGGCTTACAGCAAAACTATAGAATATATCTAAAAACGCATTGATTCGATCAGACGACTACTCGAAAAAGGCTCTATTGCTCTATTGACTGAATTTGAGCGCGAGTAGCATCACGTCCTGTTTCATGTTGGTACCGTAATCCCACGTCCAAAACACGCGCATATCTCGGTTATAAGGCACCTAGGTATGTCTTCTGAAAACTAAATGCTCTGGGTCACAACACAGACAAAGTGACGGATGACCGGGGGGGGGGGGGGGGGGGGTTAACGACTAAGTTCAACATAGACTAGGCGACGGACGAAGTCCCCAAAACGCCTGTGTCACTACACAGACTGCCCGGCGGACGGCTTGTCCAACATCACAAAGACCTTAAACTATTATTAACTTAATCAAAGCCTCTACAAGTTATTACTAACGGAAAAAAACGATCATGTTAGACCCGTAACCACTTGGCAGTCTTAGCGATCAGCAAGTGGGCTGTCGAAATCACCCGTAGAACTACTTTTCTCAATTAGATTTACAAATGCCGACCAGCCACCGATAAATATCAACTCACCAGGTCATATGTTGACATCAATTGAGGATGCACACAGCCCGACCCGTTCATGCACAAACAATGCCTGTGTAAATACATCAAATAAAGATCCACAAATCCCGGGTATCAATAATGTCAAACCATTGGGCTGCTGACAGACCTGCATTTTTTTAAGCGTGTATGGAGACACTTTGACCTATACCCTTGGGATAAATAAGTTTACCCCAGTCTCGTTTCATTTGCTACACTCCGATTTCACTCAGACCAGTAACAACGGTGTCAAACACTTATAACATGTATACATATAACAAATATACATAACCTAAATACTTAAGTACACTAAAAAGTACCTCAGCGATATTATAAACTAAAGTTACTCCTGAAATTTAGGCTATCACCGAGTCCTGTATAAATCCATAGAAAACATTTTATCTGTTTATAAGTTCCACTTCTTCTGGATTTCTCGCGAATGGTACATCCACACCATAACAATTGAGGGGGTTCGGTCGATACGTAACATCCATATCAACACGGTGACATGAACTGTGGACTATCATAAAGTTTCCACACAATCCAAGGAATACTAAACATTTAAGTATGTTTGCATTTGCATGCTGATAGTATGATAGGTGCAGACGCGGCATAGTATTACAACTGACACGAGCTACCTTAAATGCAAATGGGGGGTTTGACATTTACGGTGCTCAGAATCACGTTTCTTAGCCCGCAATATATATTTCGCCATCGGCTGATTTAGGTTTTCACGGGGATTTCTCAAGGTTATCCAAGAAGATTAATCTAAAATAGTACCGGCCTTATGGTTACGCTTTGTGCCGTTTTCACACACGGAGACTATAGCTATAGCTCCGGGGACATTCAGACAGCTGGTTGAAGATGTAGATTTATCAGCGATACCTGATTGCACAAGGTGTTTCATATTTTTATAGTCAAGTTCAAGAAGACTAACGAATGTTATTATTAAATCTTTGGAAGATAAATCAGTTTTTAAAATGTTTGTATTTCATTTGTATTTTATTTGCAGGGACAACGACGGCGGGTGATGGTGAGTCTTTCAAACATTAAGCTTTTAAAATAAATTGTGTACCTTCTTTGCCTGGATCATGATATTCTTATGATCTAATCGGTATATTTATATATCGGTATAACGCCGATTAATTGAGATAACAGGGATTAAAACCCTATTCAAAGGTGGCATTGTCCACACCCATTACCTAATAAGGGCAGCTGTAAACATGTGCATGATTATTATTACTAATTTATTTAACTTACTGACAAAGATTCCTTAGAATAGTAATGATATAGTAACGTATTGTACGAATTTTACCGTCTAACAATTTACAAAAATGTACAAGCTCGAATGATCTGGTAATTCGATTCTGAGACTAGACAAAATCCTGGTGACAATATATTCTTTAAGGCATATACTTCAGTTACCGTGTACTTTAGTCAGTCAAATTTTGTAATTCTATATATTTATGTTCATAATATTAGTTTTGATTAGTTTATAATTTATATATGTATGAGGAATCAAACAGAATTGACTCATTCGCCTCTAGCAACTTTTCTCGTGTAACGCTTCAAATAAAATTCATTTTCAAGCCAATACAATGCTAATATATATATATATATATATATATATATATATATATATATATAGAGTTATCCTCCGTTGTAAAGTGCTCTATGGCCAACAGAATAGGTCAGAGCGGTATAACGCTGAAGAAAAACAACAGAAAAACCAAATTCACCTGATGATCGGGTAGCATCCCGTGAAACAGACTGTTGTGAATTTACAGTGTTGTTTTTCTTCAGCCTTTTATATATATATATATATATATATATATATATATATATATATATATATATATATATATATAAGTTTAGATAGAAGTTTATTTCAGGCCACAGCCCATATAAAATAGTACAATAAAATGGTATAGTATAGTAAAATAAGATACAATTAAAAACATTATGATACATCATTAGATATTCACGCTTCTATTTATGATATAGACATTCATTCCAATGTGTTTGTATTCTACCAGCTTGTACATTCATGTTGTTTACAAGACAGCGTATGAGAGGATTGGCTGAGCATTCAATTCTTCTAATAAAAGCGAAGATACATTTCCTCAACACAGCCTCGAAATTATTAAAACCATGTTTCACAAACATAAGACTAGCACTATCATTCCGTTGATAACCTAATAATTTACGGTGCACTTTATTGAATGCAACACGTAATTTATTGAAACAAAACGAACTATAATCAGTCCATAGAAACGGGCAGTAAAAAGCGAGACAATAACTTTTGAACAGCTGAATTTTGACTGCGTTAGTACAATGGGAAACGTCACGTAAAAGTATATTAGAGCGTACATACAAAAGTCTCGTTTGACGCATCATATCTTCATCATCTTTACATATATATATATATATATATATATATATATATATATATATATATATATACATGAGACGTTTCATGACATAAATATCGACACTTACTGGTACACGTTCTATTGTGTCAATGTACATAATTATTGTTAAATATGAATTTCTGTATAAAAGCCAGTTAATTCTATATCTCTAACATATGTGTTTATAATTTACACAACATAAATAACACTGTATTCTTACATTTTTGGATAGCTTGGAAACATTTTAGTTCGTGTGTGTATGAGAAAGTTGAGAGGACCGGATTATATGGAATAACTTTCTGTTTGCCATTTACAGATTTCAGTGGACACGACCTGCACACCACCACAGAAGGTAAGTACAAAGAACTGGCGGAGAACGATTTTTTTAAATTTTCTCCATCCATATTCTTTTCCAATTTTATATACGATATATATATATATATATATATATATATATATATATATATATATATATATATATATATACGCCCCTGCTGTATTTGAATCGAGATCTACACCTACAATCCCGAACCAGCAATTTCATACTAGCCAACATTATCCAGAAACTCAGATACAAAATAAAATTTTAATTTACACAGTATGATTTGATTCCATACTTGTATGCCCATGGTTTTGCATAGCAAAGTTATTCATGATGATTAAAATAAAATGAGATCAGTGTTTTCTTTCACGTGGACATTCTTTATAAATACCATGTAGGGAAGGGATTCACTGGATCATACCCTAACAGAAGGTGCGACAAAGCATTATTAGTGTTGTACTTTTGAAGGAAAATGTTATGTGCTACATGTATTAAAGTGTCGTGTTTCCATGGTAACTCTTAATTTATAAAACATGCTATTTTTCAGCAGAGACATTACTCTGATTTTACACATTGAAAAATGTAATAAATCACGTAGAAATCTTAATTGGACACAGTGTTTATTCCTTTTTTATTTGACCTATGGTAATACATGCAGATATATGCATTTTATTAAACAAATTGTTGTTGATTTGAAGTATAAAGTTCCTGGAAAAATACTTTTTCTTTTTCTAATATAACCTGTGGATTGTTTATTATATTTCGATTTATAATAAGTTTTCTGACAACCTTCATGTTGTAATTCCTTTTCTCCATATTTAAAAAAAAATAGTTTGTTGATTTCTCACCCTCCTCATACCAACTAGTGTTGCTTCTGATTCGGGGCTCGTACACAGCAAACGATTAGGAAGGGGAGATCCATCTTTTAAGTCTGTAATAGGATTAGCAGGAGATCTTGAGTTAGAACGATTCCTCAGGTTTTGTCTAAAAATTTCACAAGGGTTCGGAAAACGTACAAGCATTACTTATGTTCTGACCATGATGGGTTTTTTGAGCATGAGAAGTATTATTGACATTCTCAAATTGTTATTTCTGTGTAGACTATTTTACTTACCAGCTGGCAATATTTGTAAATCTATATTAATCTCACGATTCTTTCATGTCCATATTTGTAGACGTCAAGCTGGAAGAAGCTTTGTCGGCGATAACTTGAGCATACTAAGTATAACTTATTGGGTATTTTTTAGCATTATCTCAACTCCGGATCATCCCCATATAAAACGAGCATGGAAACATATTGTTAAGCAAACAATAAATGCTTTTGAACAATCTATATACGGGGTAAATGTTTCCATTGATGATCACCTATGAACATTTTACGATATTATGCCTGTTTGTTCCTGTACGTCTCCCATCTGGAAAGTCGCTCTTATTTTTCCAGGTTCATTATTTATGTTTATGTATTTGGCACGTATTTTAGTTACTCCAAATCTTCGATTTTCTGACAGCGAATTATGTATTTTATGTGGAACAATGTTTCGGGATAAAATTGAACACGTACTTTTCGGATGCTTTGCATTAGACGAGATGCGTGATTTGATGTGGTAGCGGATTAGGACCTTTTCGTCAGAAGCATTTATTTCTCAGCTCAAGGAAGATCATAAGCTTATGGTTAAAATAATATTTGGTGGACCGCTACCAGATGACTTGATTGTGGATGAGGGAGTTTATGAAATCTTTATATGTGGGCGAAATTTATTTTATTCTCAATTGATCGAATCTAGAATATTTAACGCGTATGACAATTGGTTAAAAGTATGCTACCTGACATTTCCTTCTTAACTGAAGTAAGACCTTTGCTTGGTCATTAAGTTTTCATTCTCTGGTCCGTGAATGTACAAAGTAAAGTGATTTTTCATGTTGTTATGGTGTGGCGATTCATTATATGTATGTATATGTATGTTTATATGTATGTGTATGTATGTACGTATGTATGTATATATATATATGTATATGTATATATAGGTATATTTTATGTATTTCATCATAGGTATATGTGTGTATGTATGTGAGTATATGTTGTATGTATTTATACACGTATGTACGTATATATATATATATGTGTATATGTTTGTGCAAATGCATGTGCACGCATTTCTGGTTTATTATTGTCAATTTCTCCTGGGAAACATTATACACAGGAATATATATGTGCACGCATGCGTGTGTATGCACATATGTATATGTATATTTATGTATCTCCATATTTATTTGGGTATGTAAATGTATGTTCATGTATGTGTCATATAGTATATGTGAATGAATGTATTTTCACCTGTTTATATCTCTGCATGTATAGGTGTATAAGTTAACATATACGTGTTGTTAACAGAATATGTACGTGTATTAACTTGTATATGTTTATGTGTTTGATGCATTAGATATGTGTACATTGTGTATACATATGTGTATACATTAGTTTATGCATATGTATATATATATATTTGTTAAATTACTTTGCGTTTCGAAATATTAATTCACCTTCTGTTCCACATGAAACATCGTGATGTATCTTCAATATTGGAGGAATTAAAGTTTATCAAAGTATATCAATAAATCAATCTCGCCCTAACTCTTTAATTCATTCCTCTTATGAACATGTATAAATTGTCAGAGTCATAGATCTTGCCTGATTGATCTCTAGCTCGCTCCACCAACAATGCAAAGTGGTTAACTGTAAGTGGAACATAAATCTCCCTGTTCCTTAAATTCCCATAGGAAACGTACACAAGAAACAAAACCTCACATTCAATACCTCCCCAACCGGGCAATGTAGTTGTCACAGGACTCGTCTGACACTTCTCCCTCATTAATTCTTTAAAAAAAGTTCGAAAAAAATATTTCAAGCAAGTGCAATTTTTGAGGAAATTGAAGCTTCTTAATTAGCCAGTATCAGTGCTGGATAACAAATGTATCTTGGGCTTCCGGTGTAGCAACATCAAAGTCTTCTCGGAAAAAAAACATAACTTATAGTGAAGGTTGACCTAGAACCTAGCAGAAGATTATGTTGAAGATGATCTCGTAGTGACAGATGTATAAAAGTACTTAACAGTACTAAAATCAGCACCTTTTGCAAATAATTTCACACAAAGCCCATGTGCCATGACATTCTGTTGATTCATAAACATTAGTAACGACCATAAAACATCAAACTCAAACTAAGCATCCAAGCATCACAGTAAGAGGTCTTGCATTTGTTCCTTGCGTAACGTTTGTAGATAGTAGGAAACAA